>OZ012667.1:24986175-25646128 GCA_963942505.1 Lordithon lunulatus
GCAACCGCGCCCAATTATGCGCCACGCATCGTGTTGATCGTGATTCTGTCGCTGTTGTGTGCTCAAATTTTCACTGGATCGTCCGCAGACAATTGCCAAATTTAGTCGCAATCTGTTGCGCCGTTTTCCCTAATTTTTGTTGACAGACAGACATCGTGACATACATACACACAGACATCGCAAAAATCCGGTTTCTTTCGGCTATTTTAGGCATAAAACGTAACGAACATTGATTTTTTTGCGACAATTATACCTTCCTTCTGGTGTAGTCTTTTTCCTGGTACGTTATCGCATATTTTCACAATCTTAGTTAGAAAACGTAAAGGCGTTTTCGGTAAAACAATACCTTCCTTTACAGTGATGATTCGGAAAGTAATAAAAATTATTGATATATTTGTCAGTTTTATATATTAATATGTTATAGATATAACCATTTCAAATGATTCATTGCCACTGTTAAGTTTTGATTATCGACATTATAATTTTTCACCTGTTTTTTCTAATCGCTTTATATTTCCTAAAAGATTAGCCCAAACCTTTTGTTAGATCTTGCCTATTTTCAATACATTATGAGTAAGATAAACGATTTGAAATCAAATTTAATTCATTTACCATAAGTTATAACGCAATTAAACTATCTATTAAACTAATTTATTACTTCGTAAGCGACGTGTGAAAGAATTTTTCACCACATATATTCGTCCATTAGATGTGAAAACGTTTAAATAACATATGAACGAGTTTTTTTTGTAAATTTGATTTGATAAAATGTTTTTTCGCAGAGCAGACCATTTTTCATACGAAAAACTTTAAACTATCTGAATATATTTTATTGTAAATAAATCTTATAGTGATTAATTATATATATATATATATATATATATATATATATATATATATATATATATATATATATATATAATGTAACATACCGATTTACTTAAAACTGAAGGTGGCTCTTAATTAGACTTTTACAAAGCAAGATTGCGCGTTCCGACCATTGTGCACAGCCCAATATTACTCCTATTGTTTCATTTCACGTGATCTATCTGTATCGTATTTATGTTTCCGCATAAATTGCCATGTTAACACGAATTTATTATAGAATAATGAATTTATGACTATCGCAATAATAAAGATACAAATTAGCCATTGTACTGTTAATGATTTCTTGAAAATCAGAGGAGGAATTTAATAACACGTACTCAATAATGTTTTATTGCCAGTGTCTGCTATAATAGCGCAGCAACATTTGATGAAGTCTGCTATGAATATCTTATGAATAGATATTATAATTGCAAAAATCTAATGATTTATAATACAAATGTCAAAGAAAACTATTCAAATGCAATTTATCTACTTCATGTCTCATTTCACTCATCGATTTATTAAAGTAGAAATATATACAGATACGATCTAACTATCCTTTTCCCAATCAATCCCAATAGTATTTTGAAAGAACAGACTGAATTAAATATTATCTGAACTAAACGGTTTCAGATAATATTTAATTAAGTCGTCTGTTTTTATCTATGGATAGAAAACAATCAATTACACCGAGTTAGAGGATATTATTATTATAGTAAATAATAAGTAACTAATTTTAATTTACTACTCAAACCAATATATTTATGTAAGATAAATAATAATAAATTAACTGTATTCTATTTATTAAAGCATTATTTATTTGGAGTATTTTTTTATTAATCTATAAACATGGATATTTATTTTAGTATTTTAAACGTTATTTTTACTTAAAAGGATCTTTTAATTTATACTTTGGCCTAGTTATAGCAAACATATAGGGCGACCTTATTTATTGATTTGATTTTGATTTTGTTAATTCGAAATAAAATGTCTGTCTTTCAAATTAACAGGGTTGAAATTGACTGCACACAAACTGGTATTTAGCGAATATGAATCCCCTCCTTCATTCTTAAAATCAAGTTTTACTTCCCGTTGTCCATCACCACTAACCGGCATTGTATGATTTGTATCATTTTAAAAGTGGCCGCGTAGTATACGGAACGCCGTGCGCTCAAGTTCACGAACGAGACAAGTGCGGCTACAGAAACTCTTGAGGTATACTTCCAGAAACAAAAGCAATCAAAGAAGACATAAAAAATATACAGCCCTTTTCTATGCTGTGTATATTTTACAGTTACAAATGCTTAAGTTCTTGGCCTGAAAAGTGATTGCAGTAGTGTTCTACATTATAAAAAATTTGTTTCATAAAAATGTTATAAATTTAAGTTAAAAGTGGTTAAAAATTAGATCGGATATACAGGATTTAAATTCTCGCCTCTGCCTAACTGTTATAATACATAAAATAACATAATAAAAATGTTGGACAACTGTAAATTTTATCAGCATATTATAACCGTAAGTATATTATATTTCGTTAATTTAAAGTTAGTGTGCCAATATGCTATATGCATATTAAATGTAATATAGCCATCGATATATTTAAATTGTCCCATTGCCCACATTGGTGCTAGAGTACAGTTAGTTGTAGAGGTCAATGATCACTTATATCGCTAAGTATACCTTTACCTGAACAGGTGGACGTTGTAACATACCGGTCTCTTATTCACCATCCATACTAAGAATTTTCTGTGTGTAACACTTACTGTATAGTTGGTGCAAATTCAAAAATATAGCAACACAGTTATTTATTGGACAAATTACATTAGCAAATAATGAATATATTGTGTGTAATAAACAGAAAGTTTATAACTGTTTTAAATGAGAATGAAAATGATAACGGTGTGAAACTAGTATGTATTGCTATATAAATTATTTTCACTTACATATCGTTTTAAAGGACAAATCGATCCGGGTGTCGAAAACCGCGCTACTCAGTTTCTACTAGTTATAAAATGTATGAAATATTTTGAAACAGTAATAAACTATGAAAGTATATTGTTAAATGTGGAAGCCCGGTGTATTTTTTCTCGATATTTTATGTAAATAAAAAGTACATTGTCTTTGGTTTCATTGCAATTTATAAAGCTCTAATAAACTAATTATAATAAATAATGTGGTCTATTTTTTTTAGCAACACGAGATAAAATATTTCAATGAATCTTTGAAGCAAATATTTATAATTATTTGATTAAGATTAAAACAAAACAACTATTCTTTATGATTGTTATAGAAATTAATTTAAGATTTTAGTATGCTAAAGGTATTTCTTGTAAGTACATACTTATAATATGCCAAATTTTGAGTTTATATATAATATTACTGTTTGCGATTTCCAACAATTTAACTAAAATTCAATCAAATATAGCAGATTATTTTAGATTAATATTTTTCATGAAATCATATTTCTAAGTTGATCCAATAATAGTCCATTTCAAAGTTGCATTTAAGTCAATCCAGAACACATTTTTAAAATTTATATTATTAACAGTCTATTAAACCTAATTGAAATAGTTTTATTTTATTTTATTTTAATTAATAATTAATATATGCCGTGATTAAAATGCAGATAATTATAAATATTATAATTATGTGCTTCCGTATCACAGCAAACTATATGAATGTATCATTTTTTGTTTAGATCTTTTTAATACACAAAGTAATATGTTGTAGACCATGTATCATGTAACATAAAAAGTTCGTGTGGTTTCATATAGAAATTCATTACAACTAGTAATACGCAAATACATTATTCAGCGAAGTACTCATGATCGCACTCAATGATCTTCTGCCAACGTGACAGCAAGAACTCATAATGGACAATTACGGCTGCAGTCCTTTTTCGATTAAAGAAAAGGAACATTTCTTAAACTACTCCTCTTCTGTCCGATCGCTTACAGCGTTGTCTCCAAATGCGGTATATTTTCGCGTGCCTCGGCCGCCTCGGTGGCAAGTTTGTACTCATAAAATAAACCACTTCGACTTAACGTTTTGTTCGTAGCCATTTTAAGTTAGTTCACAATATGATTAAACAATTTGTATGCATCAAATGAAAGAGGAATTCATACGAAATTAAATGGCAGTATATAAACAAGTGCTATCAATAAATAACTAAAAATATATTCACGGTAATGTGTAAGAAAAACCGCAGGAACTCTTTTGATTACCAGCTATAAGAGTTCTGGCCAAAAACAAAAAATGCAACAAATTGTACGGGCGCGGCGAAATACATTAAAATTAATGATGTGTGTAATCGACATTACATTATCTGGATCGTGAATAGGCAAAAATGCCATTCGTGTTGACGAATTTTGTTGTCAGAACCATTACTATTACTAAAGCAACTTTTGCATGAATTTCAAAATATATTAGATGTTTTCGTATATTTAATATAAAATTAATTGACGAAGATGAAGTGAAACTGGTATTCTATCTGTGAGATACATGCGCATATATTCTGTTCCCAGTTCTTTCAAGAATTCCCTAATTAAATTTTAAAATAATGACAGTTCACCTTCCATGCAGGATTTAGTGTCAAGCTTCATAATCATGAACGAATATTTGGTGAACATACCTCATATGTGTAATGTAAAGAGCCAATGCATTAAATTTACCCTCTGCTTATGATACTACAAAATCACAAATAGTCAATAACTAGAGGGTTTGATCTTAAACAAAGTACAACATCGATGGAACATCAAGAAACAGATCCACATGCATGGTGAGTACTCAAAAGAAGTATTAAATAAAACAGATAGTAAACAAAAATTTAAAAATTTAAAATAAAGCGGAATAAAAGGAAAAGGGGACACCGGAGAGATCTTGGCTATAATAAAAAGTTTAATGAATGAGGTAAACGCAATCAGACAAGAAAACGCGGAATATAGAAAGAACTAAAGCGAATGAACTCGAAATAAGAGAACAGGAATGTAAACAGAAAACTCCTAGAAAAGGTCACAATGATATAAGAAATCATTGAGGAAGTGGAATCTTTTTTGAAGCAGTCATAACCACATATGTTAATATATTCAGATGCATACAGTATGCAGAAGCGGGAAAATAAATCAATTCTATGAATTAAAATCAGCCAAATATAAACTAGAAAGAAAAAACATATACATTGAAAACACCAATCTAAAATTTCCCAAGTTTTACTGTAATGTAAAACCAGCATAAAGAAGCAGCAATAACGGTAGGTCTAGCGGAGGAATATATAATAATAACAGGAAAAAGAAAAGGAATAGGAGTAGGAGTAGATGAAAATGCCAGACACAACTACACTGAAAACGTACAAGAAAGAATAATAAAAGTACACGACGAGAAATGTAGAATTTTCATTATATATAACAACAACACAATCGATACAATTAGAAAGAAAATAAAGTGTTAATGATGCGAAAGAAGCAAACTTAATAATCGGATACGATTGGAATGGTAGGATAGGAACCAGAGGGACCTTGGCAGACGAAGACACAAATATAATAAAAACATAGGACAATACCATAAACAACGGGGGGAAATTACTACAACTTACGAAAGAAAAAGGTTGATCTTTTCTACATCCACCACTAGCCCCCTCCCATCCAGGTACCTTCCCATTCTTTCCAACATCTCTTGCATCTCTTCCACTCTCTTGGCCACTAGCACTACTTGATTTGCAAACGTTAACATCCACACCTTAGTTCTACCCTCCATGACAACTAATGACTGTCCTCTCCTCAGTACCTCGAGAGGCTTAGCGGGCACCCCTGCCTTCCTCCCACATTCACCCTAAATTTTCCGATACTTCTCCATTCACTCTTGCTTTTGCCCACGACGATTTATACATCCTTCTCTTCCTCTCCACACCTTCGTCTTCCATACCCAATGTATCCATACACTCCACAACTTTCCGGTACATGATCTAATCCCCTACATTTTCCAAACGAAGCTCTTCATCTCCTCCCTTCCGATCCTTTTGACCACCAGATGGTCCAAAATTGAACCTCCTCCCTGTCCGCACGAAGCCTTCTTCCCTTCCCAGTCTCCTCCGCAGCAACCATTCAGCACGTCCCACCCCGACTTTCTCACCCATTGGATCTATTCTCTATTTTCTAATTCGTCCGTTAGTTCCGGTTTTTAATGCAGTATACTGCCCCCACCTACACAGATTATCTATCAATTTCCACTTTCACTATTACTAATCCCATAGCTTCCCTCAGTGACTCTCTATTCCATTCTCCCACTATCTTCTTCACTCCTAACAGGATTCCTCATTTGGCTCTCCCCATCCTCGCTTCTGTCTTAGCACCCTGCATCTCCCAGTTCCACCCTGCCGGCATGCAGATTCCCACCTACCACCACTCCTCTTCTGTCATCCACGTCTCCAGTAATCCCACTAGGTACTTTAAGACCATCCACTCCTTCAGTTATTTTCACCATACTCTACCAGCACTTTTTTCCTGAGACCTGCAACGTTCCAACGACCCACCCTGCACTTGCCCTGCTACCTCTCCCCTCTTCCATAGACCCTATACTTCTTCGCTTCCTGCTTCGTCTACCTCAGCAATTTTCAGCTTCCGGTACCCCACTATAATTTGTCTCTTTTCTCCTTTGCATTTTCCCTAACTTTCCTTTGATCGTCATCTATATAGATGTGTGTGCCCTTTTGTTTGTATTTCGACCGCATGAGGCTCATTCTATTCTCCCAGCTGGCTATTTTTAGCAATATATGGAAGGGTCAAGAATACCGATGGCGACTGAATATTATTCATCCTGACTGTAAAAAAGGAGATAAAGATTATGTGAAGAGCTATAGAGGAATAAAGCTATTGGATACACTACAGAATATATACAATGTTGTCAGACGAAATACTAAAGATAGGATTTAGAAACGAAACCAATACTATCCGATATCTATACAGGATTTAGAACAGAAGTTATATGGACAATATATATATATATATATATATATATATATATGATGGAATTTAAGTTGGAAAAGGATAAAAATAGTAAACAGTTTCAAACGCCGAAACACATATTAGGAAAATAAGAAAAAGAGCAAGTGACATAACGCATATATCATTATCATCGTCATCATCATCAGCCGCATATAGACGTGCCGTCCTGAACAAAAGCCCCTTCCATCTGTCTCCACCATTGTCTGTTGTGGGCTATGTGTATCCAGTTGTTTCCCATAGGGCGTTGGATATCATTCCTCTTTTGCTGTTGGTCGACGCACGCGCCACCTAGGTGTCGATCTTTCAAGACCTGGCAGTCTCATCACGAACCATCCTTGGTTTTACACTTGCGTCCCAGATTTTGCACGCCATTACAACTTAAAGCCCCACAAATACCCCCAATATCTCATCGCTATTCCCCAAGCCACTGCCGCTCCTATCACCTTTCCAATCTTTCCAACATCTTTTTTCTTTCCACTCTCTTGGCCACCCGCACTTCGTCATCCGTATATGCCAATATCCAGACCTTGGCTCTACCTACCACGACACCTCCAGCCTGTTCTCTCATTATTTCCTCCAACTCGCTCGTGTACAAATTGAACAGGATGGGGCTTAGTGGGCAACCCTGCGTTACTCCCACATTCACCCTAAATGTCTCCGATTCTTCTCCATTCACTCTTACTCTTGACTACGGCTGTTGTACATCCTTCTCACCTATTCCACCCCTTCTTCTTCCACACCCAACGTTTCCATACACTCCACAGGTTTCCTTCTAAAAACTTAGCTATATTAGACTTTCAGATTCACAAACACCGCATACATATTCCTCCCTTTGCATTCCAGCGCTTCTTCCACCATTCTCGCTAGCCTGTGAATCTGCTCACTTGTCCCTCTTCCCTTTCTGAACCCACAATGACATTCCGGAGGCAGTTCCTTTCCACATGACTTTCCAATCTGCTCGTCACCATTGTCATCATAACTTCGTATCCCACATTTAATCTCGTGCTACCAGATCTTTACGTTCGAGGCTAGACTTTCGGCATCTTCTCTGCTTCACTCCACATTCTATTAATCACCTGCAGCAAATTCTATCTTCCCTCTACTGGTACCCTTTCGAATGCCTCCGCCTTCAACCCATCTTCTCCCGCCGCCTTTGCCAGCTTCAGCTGTCCCAGAATGACGTCCACCTCGTTACGAGAGAACGCCTCCTTTCCTACCACCTGTCTCGAACTCACCTGATCTATATATATATATATATATATATATATATATATATATATATATATATATACTTTGTATCATTTCTGGCCTTTAGTACTTATATAAAAACGCTAGTTGTTTATATATACACAGTTTCATATTAAAATTGAATTACATTGCACTAGATTCACCTTTCTGGTTCCAATTATTCAAGTGCTATATTCAGCACTTACTAAGACCAATCACATCTTAAATAAGTGGCATGCGCAGTACATGTTTGGTTATAGTATCATATTCTGAATAATTGAAACTAGAAACTGGTCAAGTTTCTTGAACAAACTAGTATAATGTAATTCATATCAAACATAATATTAATTGATATTTGTAGAATGTTAACAAACATCATGATTGATATTTGTACAATTTATATAATGTCAGTGTTCCTCCTATGTTTATTAAAATAGGACGAACTACTGTAAATCTGGCGAGTAGTATAAAAAGCTGTTTTTTTACTGCTTCGGAATTAATTAGCAATGTTTCATATTTACGTGGTTGCTGTTCTCAGAATGACAAATTGTATTTAGTTTCTCGAAATCAGTACAGAGTGGGATGTAATACCGTAATTCTGGCACAAAATATAAAATTGACCTTATTTATAAAATTAATATGAATATAATATATAAATATAAATAATGTTTTCGCAACGTTTTGCTATTACCCTTGTATATTTGAAACATTTAGTTGAAAATAATGACTCATTATCGAAAACTAAACGAATAAATAGTTTAAAAATATATGTATTAACTCATCGGTAAAAACAATGAGTAGTTGACCAGTGTGAACTTTACATTACCATTCGATAAGTTCGGCCGTTCTTTGCAGAGCTTTGCAGAGTTATTAAATGCAAAAATTACGTTTGTAATTATTTAAGTATTGCGAGCTAAAATAGTATATGAATATTTTTGTATACCTTCATTTACTTGGGTGATGTTAAATAATATATGTTGTAACGGTAATTACCTTTTTTGAACCTGTTCTATAAAACACCATTTTAACTAGAACAGCGTTTATAATTTATCAACAATGCTCTGACAGAGACCTCTCTAAATTTAACTTGCATATTTTGAAATTACTCAAATGCCTATAAAACCACATAGAATAAATATACTTTATATACCAGGGGTGGCCAACAAGTCAATCGATTTTGGTTGATCGCTCGCGAACTACATAAGGAGATAGTGTGAACATATATTTTGCTTGTCCACCCATAAGTCTTGAAACACAGTTTATAAATATGTGTTTTACATCTCCCTCTACCCACTTAGGCTACGCCTATGACAAGTCGACTGCGATACATTTTAAGATAAAAAGTAGATTTTATGTACACAAAAGTTGGCCACCACTGCTACATACTCGATAACTTAATTTTTCCAGAATGAATTTAAATATTGTTAGCAAAAGGATTATTTCTGTCTTAATTAGTTTGGGTACAATTAGATGTAATGCTGTTTAATTCTTTTCAAACTGTACAGGAATAAAAAAATAATCAAAATTGTTGGCAACATTATGTTAATTCGTAAAAAAACTTTGATATGAACTGTGCACTTTATCATATTTATTGTAGTAAATAAAATGGAATATTTTATCAAACGAAGTATGGTTATGCGGTAAATATTCATGCACATATTCTCTTAAGTTCGTTCCCTGCTCATTTTAATACCATATTTGGAAATACATTTGTGTAATAATTTGTTCCTCCACATTTTCCGTGCTAACTAACTAAAATTTGTTATACGTGAATGTTGATATTTTTTTTTTCTCATGATTATTGATTCGTTTTTCGGCAGCGAAAATATTATGGCGTTTACGAAATTTTGTATTAAATTCTTATTAATTATTTCGAGTAAATGTCTGACTGAAATTACAATATACCTGTGTAATTTTTTAACTTGAAGATGGTCACCAAAATAAATGATACCTGAAACAAATATATATTTTTGAACAATTGACACAGGTAAATTGTCATTTCTGTCACAGATAAAAAATTCTATCTCAGACTTAACGAGGGCTTTTCCGCCGGCAAAGAAAGAAACTGAGAGGAGTGTAATCGCCCGGTATTTACCGTAACTTCAGAGAAACCCTTTGAAAAGTTGTCGATTTTGAATAAAATACTGAAAATAGTAATAGTTACTGTATTTGTTACAATTCTTTAACTGGCTTTCGACCTTCGGGTCTTTCTTCCATAAGTTAGTGCGTGACCCGTCAAAACAGCCCGTGACAAAATAGACCGCGACAAAATAGCCCGCGACAAAATAGCCCCCGCTCAGTGGCTCCATCTTATTTGAACCACAGGGTTGAATGGTTAACCACAGGGTTGAATGGTTGTCCATAGCAGGCTTTATAAAAATCCAACATCTCCCTATATTGATCAGTATTGATGGAAACTGCGACATCATCTCAATTTTCAAAGAAATAAGGGCCACCGATCGGTTTAATTGTCGCTGATAAGCTGTTCTTGGATTTTCCGTAGCCCATTTTAGCAATTTAATTGTGAATACAATTCGGAGTTTCTTCTGCTTTTTGTCTGAAATAAATACCATAATCAAGCCGTTGCTGGTAGTCTATCAGCTTCAATTCTTGCTTTAATGCGTAATGTACCCAAAATTATCTGCAGCGTGATAGCTCAACTTGTGTTGTGTTGTCTTCTTATGAACTTTCCTGCATACTATCCCGTACACGTTCCATATTTTCGTCGTTTGCCAGCCCCAGGAAGGTTCCTTAGAGCTCATTGTCGAAAATTTGCAACCAAACAGTTTATTGTTGGCTTTGAGATTCGAATCCATACATTAAAATGTCAAAAAGTCAAAACAATAGCACGTTGATTTTCAAAATACGGTTCAATGACTTTTTTGTTTCCTGTATAATGAAATTATAGGCGCTTCCAATTTATTGCTACTTGGGGCACATAGAAACTCTGCAATTTAACTATTATATCGTTACAACAACCTAAGTAGCTTATTTATTTTTATCAAATAAGTTTGGAATTTTTATATTCCATAACTCGTATTACCGCACTGATATTAGTAATTTATTTATTAAGTTATGTACTAATTTATTTATAAAATGCAAGCTTATCTTTAAATGCCTAATCATTTAAATAGAAATGAAATTTTACTTAGGGACTCTAGGAATCTATAAATTCCAAGCACTAATCGTTGAATTTTGTCATGTTATTACAGTAATTATTATGTTTAGAGTCATATTCTTATAAACTTAAATATGTTTGGTATTTGATAAAATAGTATTCATCCTGGTTTATAGAAATTTATATTTACTTGGAAATTGAAAATCCTCGCATTCGATATCAGTTCTCTTAAATTCTTAAGAAACGTCTTCATCTATAGTGATCCATGATCCATTTTTTTCATGGAGACATAATAGATAATAAATAACCACAATAAACTTAAAATTTCTTGGATAAGATTAATATAGTTTAGAAAAACCTCCTCAACATTAAACCAAATGTGCAACAACGTTCATAATATATTAATCTATCTGAAATGAATTATTTTAATTTGAATCACAATTGGGCCCATTTGTCTTTCTATTATATATTTAGAGATGCGATGATCTGCTTATTTAACTAATTTTTGGAAATACGCGTTTGAGGTCACCAAAAAACCTTTTCTGAAATATGTTGTATTGTGACCGATTTTTTATCGGTATGGCAAAAATAAACTATACAATTCCGTATATGCCTATTGTTGCCTGATGTACTTTGGTCCTATGTTGATTTAATTGAAGTCGTTTACGATTTAATTATTTAAACTATTACAATATATCGTTTCTCTTTTTATATAAATTTTAATTTGTTTCTATTTGATATTATTTTGTGCTTTGCAGTGTTGAAATAAAAATGCGGTAATTACTATTCCCTGCTTTACATGTACAATATGCATATGTATTATATTTTAGTAATTTTTCTGATGTCGCTTCTTATGTGGTCTATTAGGCTGTATCCTACCATGTATCTTAAAGTTCTCATCTCTGTTCTTCTTAAGACTCGTTTAGTTATACCTTTTTCTGATCTGGTTTCAATCGAATATTTTATCTTGGGTTTCATACAGTTCTTGTAGTCTTTGCTTTACTTTCCACAGATATATACTTGTCTCGCCTTCTTTGATTGGACAAGTTGTCTTCATATTCGGAAATCAATACAGCGTCGTCAGCATAGCATACAACTTTTATCTCTTCTCTCAGTCGGCATCGTCTTCCAACCTTCGTGAATTCTGTAGCCATTTCGTTCATTAGATGTCAAATAAGGCAGGCTTTAAGCTGTCTCCCTGCCTTATTCCAGTTGACTCGTACTTTACTCGATCGTTTGCTACTTTTGTAAAACGTTAGTCCTCGGTGTTTAGTTTTGTGATAACTACTATTATATTGGGGGGAATATTTCTTTTTTGCAATAGCGGCATCTCAGATAGCTTCATTCCATCGAAAGCCTGGGTAAGATCGATAACGCACATAAAAGCTGTTTTATTCAATATAGCATTCTTGGTTATCCGCCAGATGGTGAATATTGCGTCAATATGAATCAATACCTATTTCTCTGAACACCTGTTGTTCTTCACATATCCCAGACGCAGCAAATTCAACCACATAGATATTTGTAAGGAGCTTTGATACTCGTATGTATCTATGTAGCGCGGTTCCGACAGCATCTCGCATTTCTTTTTCTATATGGCTCTGTATCTCATTGTCGCCTTAATGGCGGCCATCCATTATATTGTTGAATTTCTTCCACATGCTGGCCCGTATTCTAAGGCTATCTTGGGCCATCTTTATCACGTCATCCTTTGTACAAAACCGTACCATTTTAATTGTCGTGTATCAGTGGTATTATAAATTCTTCTCGTCTTCCTTATTATCGTTTCATTTCTAACACGATCAATGTTGAATAGTCTGCATGTTCTTAGGAAGTTCATTTCTACTGTATCCACATCCTTCCTTTCTCACTTTGGCATTTGCCAGCATTCGGTGCCACACGTTGTTATCGGTTTCACGATAGTGTTGTAGATATTCAACTTCGTGTTCAGTTTCATTTCTTTGGACTACAGTACTGTGTTTCTTTTCTTGCTACACACGGGTTGCTATATATCCTTTTTAAATATTGGTAGTGTTATACTGTATCTCCACTCCGACGGTATAGTTTTGCTGAGCAGTATTTTGTTATAAAGGACATGAATCTGATTAGCAACGTTCCATCTCCATATTTGATTAGTTCATTGCATATTTCGTCCATTTCCGGCGACTTCCGATTTTTCAGTTTACACCTTCTTTTCTTATCCATTGAAGTCCTGTTCCATATCTTTTTTAAACGTTTCCCATGCGCTTTTTTTGATTGTTTGGATCTTATTGTTTATTCTATTTCTTACATGTTTGTATTAGATGTATATAATCGATTTTGATGTGTACTGTAGGTATAATTTTCGTTTTTCTTCGGCCGGTATCTTAACCTCTTGGGTAAATCACGGTTTGGTATATGAATGTTTACTCTTTTTATACATAATTTTACGGGTGATTCGTTAGCAGCTTTTGTTACATTGGATTTTAGCTTTTGCCATGCGGATTATGGTTCGTCTTCTTTTTATATTTTGCATGCCCTGACTATTTCTTCTAGTCTTAGATGGTATAATTATCTTGTCTATAGATTCCACATTAAGTTTTTCCATGCCTTCCATAGATTATCTTTTTTGCGCTCCAGAGTACCTCTAATTTTCGCCAATACAAGACTATGGTTGGTTACGGCTATTGATGATGTCAAGTTCTTATGTGCGGAATTCTGCGAGATTGGATATTTTAGTTTGTGATTACTAAGTATATCATAGATCTCTGTCCTCGTGTGTTCTCAAAGGTGAAATTGTGTTGTGGTTTTTGTGGAATGGCATTGTTTATTGCTTATTGTTAGCTAGATTAGTTGTTCGATTAGTTGTTCGATTAGTTTTTACGTTTTTCGTTATATCGTTTGGTATTCCTTCATTTCCGATTAGAATACATATTCTCAATGATTATGATTTCGTCGTGTATTCTAATACTGCCAAGCACTCTTTTATTTCTTTCCTGTGTTTGGTGATGTCGTGAGCGTAGACGCTTAACAGATGATTTAGTTATAAGTTTGACTGTTAGTGGCAGGATTCCTTTATTGATGTATTTTGTGTCACTAATATTATTTTCGAGTTCTCGTACTTGGTGTTTCCGTTTCAACAACGTGATTTATACCCCAAGTAGGTCGCGGGCTTAACTTGGGAACCCTCCTCATTTATCTGGACTTGGGACCCACTGGGCTATTCAAAACTTTCGAACATGTTTAGTTTGCTTTACCAATATTTTGTTTCTCATGTTGACATTTTAGTAAAGAAATGAAATGAAATACTTATGTTTTTATGTCAGTATCAAATATTATTAATATCGAATAAAAACTCTTCCTTGTATGTATTAAAAATTGTGTAGTTATTACAGATCAGTTTATTTTCAACGATTTCATAAAGAAATATTAGTGTATCATCAATGCAAGTCTATTAACTAAATCTATTTAAATTGTATGGTTTGTAGATAGAAACAACTTTGAATTATTAAACTTCCTATTAAATTTGCCGGCAAACCGTGTTGTGTTTGTTGTTTGATTCTATGTGAGTCTTTTTTTCTAGTTGTATTTGTTTCCTTTGGGTAATAATAATTATTAGTTGTTGTAATAAGCATTGGTTTCTTTTGGCAACGAACGGTTAATGCATATTGTAGTTTAACAGTTATATAACCTGAATATGTATTCGTGCAGATTTTCAATCTAAAAGAATTACAACTCATGCAGCAACAAGCAAGGCCGATTAATTGATCTATATTTTACATTGTTCAAAAGGTATATGATCCTTATTATTTGTTTTTATTTATTTATTTATATATACCCAGCATGGTGTCATTAATGGAATATGCATCCATTACATTGCTTACAAAAAAATCGGATACGGTCAGTACACATTACTTTACAATATGTCACAATAATTAATATAGATAATATATATTTTTTAGAAATGGAATTTTTTTTTAAGAAATAAAATATTTTATATTTTAAATTTTCTATTATTTTTCCAATTTTTCCGCGATTGTTATGCAAATCTGTATATATTACGATTTTTTATGATTCTAAACTATTTATTTTTACACCTATCTGTTCTTGATATCTTTAACAATAACACACTTTACCTGAATTGATCGTATATTTTTGAAAAATGAACACAGGTGAAGTGTCAATAATTATTTTATCTGAATTTTTAATAAAATACACGAAATAATAAATAACAATGTTGCACAAAATTTCGTAGTTTTCCGAAAACATTATGACAGTCAACGGACGGACGGCCGCAGGACAAACATTTTCAGGAGGTGCTCTGGAAATGGTCGGGGGACCTACTAAAGAGAAGTTGTGCAAATGTTATGAATAAAATATTCCCAACGATTGCAATAAAAAAAATTACAAGATTATACAATACTTTATCCATACTTCCTATACAGGTTAATTCAGTTTTAATGTTGAATATTTTAACACAATATTCTCCCTGTCGTTCTGATTCAAAACTACATATGTCTCTTACTCGCTTCCTAACAAAGATACAAGGTGTCAAACTTTTAATTTTGGATAGC
The DNA here is from genome assembly GCA_963942505.1 of Lordithon lunulatus. Lineage (NCBI taxonomy): Eukaryota > Metazoa > Arthropoda > Insecta > Coleoptera > Staphylinidae > Lordithon > Lordithon lunulatus. Next base: position 25,001,940 of record OZ012667.1, read on the forward strand.
CATGGCAAAAATAGTTTTATTGGAATTTCTGACAGTTAGCGGTTGTTCTCACATTAGTCCAGAAGCTAGTGATTAGTGAAATCAAAAGATGGAGGATTCCAAGTGCAAGTATTTTTCAAGAAACACATCGCAAATTCCGCGAATTTGGTCTGCAGTCCCAAGGTACGCAGAGTACCAAAACAAAATTCAAATAGGATTCTTGAAACTTTCGATGCCGGCATCGACAAATGAGTAAGCGTCGAGCAGCTTGAATTTTAAACGTAAGAGACTACTGGAAAACATTCCATTTTGAACCCGTACAAGGTTTACAACTTAGGGGTGCAGAAAAGCGCTTAAATTCCTGTAACTGGATCCTGAATTCCGTTGTACATTTCCTGCACAAAATTCTGTGTAGCGACGGGTCATGCTTTACGAGAGCTGGATAATTTTCCATAATTTACATGTGTGGGCACATGGGAACCCTCACGCAATTAGGCCTGTATCATTTCAAAATCAATTTAGCGCCAATATCTGGATGGGAGTAATTAGTAATAATGTTGTCGGACCACGATGTCTACCACCGCGTTTAAATGCAGCCCACTTTCTGGAGTTTCTAGAAATGACTTGGATGACTTATTTGAAGATGTAACGCTTCCCTCTACACTTATATGGTTAGAGAGTGGTTGGCCCTACCTCAACAATAAAATTATAAAAATATAATTAATTTGAAAATGTATTTCTTTGTAATGTGTCATTAATGTCGGTTGTAAATAAAGATCTGGCTATACATACAACTTAAATTGGTTCTAATATTGACGGAACGTTGCACATAAGGCTGAAAACATACGAAGCGTTTTTGCAGCTTGCGCAAAGCACACGTAGCGGTTCTCACGCATTTGTGACGTAATTTAATTATTAATTATTAGTTAATTGCTCTCAAGTATTTTTTTAAAAATTATATAGAATAATCATGGAGCATATCCCATATCACTGGATGTATTTCAAACATGATGAATTAATTTTATTAATATCTACATATGCTGCCATTATTAAACCGTCTGTCGTAAGGTTTGCCCTACAGGTCGGTGGCCGACTCGACGAAAACCGCCTCGTATGTTTTCAATCTAATAATATAATAAAATACCCATATGAATGCAAGGTTGCCAAATGTACGTGTCTTTAAAATGGTTCGTGAGGACTGAGGAAGCAAGGTACAATATTCTTGTATTTAGATTGTCGACTCAGAATTTGATGAGCAACATCGCTACCTGAACTTATTTCGCCAATTTATACACACCCTGTATACTCTATTCATGCTTCGTATGATAAAGTAATAGCGATACAATATTATTATATCATATATCACATTATTTGATAAAAGAGCATAAGCTAATAAAAAATGTCATTACCTCTGGCAAGGCCAGTCGTGCGGTTAAATGGTTCTTCACGGTATGTTATAAATTAAAAAAAAAAAACTATTACTATATCTGAGTTGATACGAGGTTAAAGACAATTATGAGAACATAATAAACCAATAGACACAATATATTTGAAATATAACAAGAAGTCCTTGGAATACCGAATTATAAAAAAATCAATATTTCCGAGTTCCGAACCAATTTGACTTGAGTTAAGTAGCCCATTTTTAAGGGGTATTAATTGTAACTTAGCTTGATTTATGTACTGTCTCTATTTTGAGTATTTTTTTTCCAAATCCTCGGAACTAGTTGAAGACAAAATCGAATTTATATTATATGTAGAGTGCGATAGTTGCCGAATGATATGAAGAGTCCTAAAATGTAGCCTTTTGTAGACTGAGTTGATTTAACAAGGATTGAGACTGTTGTGTATCTATACAGACCTCCTATTATCGTCCATATAAGTAAAATATAACCCACTGATACGGAATACCTAGAATACCTTGGGTGTTTTGAACAGGTAATATGTGTAAATCATTAGTCTGAAATTCAGAGGTTCAATCAAACAACAAATTTGTGCAGCAGATTTGTTTCAAATAGTTAATACTTATAATTCTATGTAATGAACTAGCTGGTGTTCTTCATCAAACCCTTGCTTTCTTGGATAAAGTGCTAATTTCTTCTAAAAATAAGAACGATTGTTGGTGAAATAATTGGTCAATCGCTTTAGATAGGTGGTAATGTCCCTCCCAGACCTTTATCGCTTTATAAATATCATAATAATCAAGTTGAGCCTAGTAAATAGACAATTTTGTACTAAATACAAAATGATAATGCTAGAGGTATCAAAGTTTGGTGAAAATTTCAAAACTACCTACTATTGCATCTCAAGCGCATATGATTCCCATATGGAATGAATTGTGCTATCAATAATTGTTACCGATAGTCACACAATTTTGTATAAGACTTATCACAGGATTGTGTTAAATATACAAGAGTTTCTTGAATACAATACGCATATCTTCAGTTAGTGTTTTTAAATTAATGATTAAATATATATATATATATATATATATATATATATATATATATATATATATATATTGCTTTTGAAGCCGTAGATTGTACCCATAGTATTTTCTCATATTTGAGTGCTCATCAAAAAAAGTTAGTCGGCCTAACCATTACACACACAAAAAAAACAACTCAATATAATATCGGACACGAAAAGATAATCGTAAATTTAGAAATATAACCCTCCTCTAACTAGTTCTTCCATGCCCATACCCACTTCCTTTTCCACGCCATCCTTTAGCAGATTTCCTCGTCTTTCCCATACTATCTTTACCATTCACTCAACTTTCTACAATCCCCCACCCACCCTGCATTCACTCCATCAATGTTGCCTAGGTGCCACCACGTATCACTACCTTTATTACACATTACAAACGCGGTGTATGCTTGCCCAATTCATACTTTCCTGCAACTCTCTTCCGTACCGCATCTCGTACATGTTTATGCCTACTTTATACTCCCTGCTCCACTTTCCCCTGGTTATGTAGCTGTAGGTAGAGTTTCCCTGTGGATTGTTAACCACAAAATGAGCTCACAGTCATTCAACCCATGCCTTTCTTGCCATGTAACATAACATCCCTCATTATCTCCCTGCTCTCAGTTCCTAGACTTTCCAGTTCCCTCATCTTTTCCTCCACCCACACCTCAACATACCCATATATTCATACATGCTTCCTCCATCTTTTCAATACCCGCTATCTGTCCTGCTCCTACATTTCATCCACATTTCCTGCACCAGTCACTCTTCCCGACACTTGCAACCTTTCCTCGAACTTCACTATCCACCCACATGACTTCCACTACATGCTCAACCTATTCGTTTCCTGCAGAAACACTGACATTGGCGTCGAGCTTTCGAGTCCTAGCAGACTCTTCAGAAACCAGCCTTGTCCGTTCGAGTACATCCCACTCTCGTAATCCACATAATTCCACAGTATATAACGATATTGGCCTATGTCGGTGTTTCTGCAGATAGCCGTCGACTTTTCGAACCATAGCACTCTTCAAAAACCAGCCTTGCACCCTTTCGAGTATATCCCACTCTCGCAATCCACATACTTCCACAGTATACAACGATATTGGTTTCACACACGCATCCTAGGTAATAACGTATACGGTACGTTATTACCATCCTACCGCGTCTACCATTTTGTCTTCGCTATCCCCAGTCATTCTCGCCGTCAAATTCTTCCTGAACCCACCTACGCAGTCAAACCCAAAGTCTAAATACTTAAAGCAATTCACTCTTTCAATCATTATTCCCTTCCGTTTCAACTCTTCCGCTCTATTTATTCTCTCCTTTTTTTCTAAACATCAACCATTTGGTTTTTTTCTACATTCACTATTCCTACCCACTTCTTCCTTTGTTCGAGTCTAACACTTCCTCCGCCATTCTCGATAGCGTAAAATCTACTCTCTGATTCATCTTCCCTTTCTAAATCCACGCTGACATTACGGCAGCGACTCTCTTCTGTTCACTTCATCTTCCAATTTATTGTTCACCATTGTCATCGTTAGCTTGTATCCGCTCATTCACGTGATTCGCCTATATGAGCTCTGGAGTTATAATAATCAAACCCACGTGCCAGTCTTCCTGAACATTAACTCTACATCTATGGATGTAGTGTAGCAGATTATACCTGGTAACCTCTTGTATGCTTCAGCCTTTACCCCGTCTTCAGTTGCTGCTTTTCCAAATTTCAACTGACCTAACGCTTCTTTCAGCTCATTTCAACTCCTCTTGTCCTATCACCTGTCACAAACTCCCGAGTCCTCTTCAGTTCTCACAGTCTCTCTGCAACTCATCTCCTACTCTGTCAGATTTTCCTTACTTTCAAAATCTTCCAAAACCGATCCGATTCCTCAACTATTTATGCCGCAATGCAAAAAATTAAGCCGAGCACGATTTCACGTGAAGATCGAAATTGTCTGGATAACTTTACACCGATTTAAATATTTTGATATTTATATAACTGTCCTTATATTTGAAAGCAGTGAATAAAGTGGAACAATAAAACTAGATGCTAATTTAGATTTCCCGTGAAAATGTCGGTTTCGGATTGACTTAATTTGTCGTCTATATCCAATTGTACGTGCACACAATTACTTCCTCTTAGCAGATAGTTATTTCGCAATTATATATTATATTCCCACTATCTCACTGGCTCGCTATTATGTAGTCCTAATTTAACAATGGGTTGTTATTTTCCTGAAAAAGTGGCAAAAACCATAATAACAGGAAATCATATTAAGCATATAAATTATGTAGGTATATATATATAGTGTGTCCGGATTACCGCTCGGAGAAGAAAAAATAATGTTGAGCGGAATGAAATTGAATTAGAAATTATGTGACATAATTATTTTTGGTGTAATTGAATATTACTCTTTATTTTATTTAAATTCTCCAATTCTGTTTTTAAGAGCGCAGTGAAGTTAAAATAAACACACAAAGCTAAGTTAAGCTTGACTTAGAATACTATTGTTAGTTACGGCCCTGCTCTGCTATATTCTTATTAGTCTGATACTGTTAAAAATATTAGAGCCCCCAACAGAAACATTACTACATATACATTGTGGACAAAATGTGTAATAATTTGAATCACATAAAAGTTGTTGTAAGAAAAAACACATGCCAAATAGCTAGCTATTATATTATATTAATTTATATTATTAATCAATGGCTTCACAAGCGAGTTGTTGGAATTGTCCATGCAGAATATCTGTGGTTGCCAAAAAGAGACGATAGGAAAGAAATCTATTTTTCGTTCTATAGATAAGTAAAGGGTGACATGTAGCGCCGTTTGTGAACTAAAATCTCATACATAGTGCTATGTTTATGTTTTAGCCGCTTAGTTAATAATTATTGAATTATTATGTAGAACTTCGTTTGTGTAGGTGGTTTGAACGTGAATTCAATAATCTTTAATTAGTTTAGGGCACGGCTTTTTATTATGCGAAATTTAGCTAGCTAGAACACCGCCGTATGCACGACCTTTCGTCCTTTACTTATCAATAGCAGGTCATGGACTATTCCAGAACTGTAGTATATTAAAAAAGCCTTCACTAATTCAACAAAATTTGATCATATTTTTGTCCAATATCCCAGGGTTTAAATAATATTTTGTATTTTAAAAATCTAATGTATCATCACTATTTTATATGCGGATATAGTTATCGTATGTGTAAGATATGTCTTATTGTATATGACATAAATTACTTATATTATTAATGGTAACCCTTTATCTTTTTCAGTTTAGTGTGATCTACGTATTAACAATTTCCCATTCCCATGGAAAAATATCAACAAAATGTGAGGGTAGTGGTGGATTAAAATACTTGTGGGGCGATGCGCTGTCAGATTCAACGGATTGTATAGGACCTAATAATATACCATATCCAAAGTAAAGACATGTAATATAATTATAACTGTAAATATTAATATATATGCTTTTGTAGTGCGGCGATATCGAGATCGTTTCGAAACTCAGGAGTGTGGACTGGAAACTCTAGAACAGGTCGATCTAAACAAACAATAAATCCAGAAATTACAAGGAAAGCTCTTCTTGCTGCATATGAAAAGAACATGGGGGAAACCGCAACTATCTCGACAAGATCCGGTAAGTGTACAACATACTGGAATAAGTGGTTCATAAATTTTTATATGCAGATACTTATATTAATTTTAATATTCATCTGATATTTAATAACGAATATGCTATGTAAGTATCAAAATTGGTTTATGCCGAAAAAATAAAGTAATAAAATAATAAGAAACAAGAAATTTATTTCTGAGCGTTATTATACATTGTATGAGTATGGTATCTATTAACTAATACGAATTATATGATAAGTACATATTCTATATTATAATAATATATGTGTAATTTCTTTTGAGTTAAGGTGGATTTATGTTAATAATAAATTAAATAAAAAATAATTGATTGTGACTAAATAAGTAAAAACTAAATAGCAAAAGAATATTCTTAATTTGTGAGCATAAATGATCCAAAATAATCCATTTGTCCGTATTGATGTAACCAATTAATGTTCATGTTTAATTAATACGAAGAACTTATGATTAAAAATAATGTTCATGCCCGAAACAAATATTTTAACCGCTTTAAATATGGCATAGAAAGAAAATATGCACGAAATAAAATAAGCAAACATTCGACTTATGTAACATCAATTTTTCATTTGGAGTAAATTGAGCCAGTTATATCATAGTTTTGTCAAACAGAAACTACGCTTCTCTTCGAAGACGATGCATAGCTGGTGGTGTACCATGCTCGTAGAGGACTACTACGAATTTGTTTGATGAATTCATGAATAAGTATTAGTTGCCCTCTCATGTTCATGAAAAGCAGGTCAAAAGAAGAAAGGAATCGGACCGCACTGTGTTACCAAGACCACCTACCGTTGGCCGGTGATTCCGCTGAGTCGCTGCACGATGCGGTAGCTTTCGGTGAATGCAGCAGCACCGTAATAGAGTAATAACTCATTAAATATAACATTTTTCTACATTGCGGTCAAAACGGCCTGGTTTAACCGGAGTCGGAAAGCAGATACGCATGGTATAACACCGGTTGTTTTCTTTTGAAAGTTAAAAGGAGTAATATGTTGACAATACATCCAGTATATAGTCTTTACATTTTTATTTTATGATACTACTTATGGATAAAGTATTATAGTCAAGCGATTTTTTTTCGGAAATCCTCTTTAAAACGTCGCATATTATTTTCAGACCATTTCTAGAAAATAATCGTTGCCCGTCGCCTGTATTTTTTACTGATTTCGAAAACACTACTAGGATGCTATTCCTAACACCAATCGTTTTCGCTTTAGGTCAAATTTATGAGGTGAACTCCCAAAATTATGTTGATGAGTTGATGATTTGCTAGCTTTAATTAGCATTAATAAACCGAAATTTCTTTAACATTTAATTTTTTAATTTTCTCGTTTTACTTTTATCATTATTACTAATAATGTCGACCAGTATAATTTGAGTCACTAAGATGAGTAGAAACGAATAGTAATATAATAAAAAGTAATACAAAATACACATAAAGTAATAATCTATTGTAATTAGTTTTAAACGTCAGTCTCAACATTATTATTTATTATGCACCACTAACAACAAGGCTTTTTATGCAAATATAAATTTCGGGATTTTTTTCCTAATCGGAAAATCGCAATTGGAAAAAATAGACGTTCCCCGATAGATTGTCACCAAAATCGAATCAAAACTAGGTTATTTGAGAAAATAGCCACTTGCAAAATTTGGTTTTAAAATATATATAGGAGGAACGCACGATTAAAATACTTTATCCATCCTTCGTATGATAAAGATTGTTACATTTATGGGTGTATTAATTCAGTCTGTATAACTTTGTAAAATCTTCCCAATGCTCTTTTTTATTATTTGTAGACTTGTATTTGTTGTATGTAATTAATTTTTACCTGTTAGGCGGCCTACTATCGTTCTGCGTTCCAGTTTATCTGGATTTGTAAGTCCTTTGTGAATTTGGGGTTTCGGCCTATTATGAATTATTTTGTATGTCACTGCCTTGGCTGGTTTGTCCACCAGCCCTGACACTTGCCATCCATTTTCCATAGATGTCTTTGTGATTGTTTTTGAAGCAATACAATAGCGCTCCGAGCCGATTAACGGTTTTGATGCACGGATACCACTGTGCCCTGACATCCACGTTAGGATCGCTTTGTTTTGTCTATCCAGCTCGTCAAGCCTATGCTGGCAGTCTCACACCAGTCGGGATTAACCTCTGCAGTAGCGTTCGCTTTCATTGCTGCGAGTATTCGTTCTTTTGCATCTCAGCGCTTTCCTTGCACACTGTATACCCATTCTGCCGAATACACTGTGGAGAGCTTGCCCAGACTTATTGAAATATTTGTCTTCGGGTTGACGCTGAAGATACCAGTTCCCGTTCCTTCTGCAGTTCCTTCCGCTGTTTTTGAGCAGTCTGTGAACCTTGAAAAACTTGCCTTAAGGAGTATTTATTTATTATTATTAAGCGATTTGACCAGGCCTTCTCTTCCTGGTACTACGACCTAGTATTCCTTACTTATATTGTATTTAATTGTCATGATGTCTAGAGGCATGCTCTTTATTGGGTCTGCCCTTAGCTCGTTATATAGCTCTACATAGTTCGCTCCGCGCTACTGCACCTAGCTAGGGCTAGTATAATTTTCTGTGTCTTTTTGATTATGTGTGAGTTCCATATCAGTTTTTGGTGAAAGATGACTCCTAGGTATTTGGCCTCTGATGGAAAATGGAATTTCTACACCTTTAAGTATCGGCAGTTTTAGACCTGTTTGTACTACTACTTGTATAGTTGACTATTGTGGTTTACAGAGGGTTTATGTACAAGCTTTCGCCCGCACCTCATTTTTCTAGTATATTCAGTGCTCTTTGTGTGCGCTCTGACATTATTCGTGCGGAATTTCCTTTCATGGCGATTGAAATGTCGTCCGCGTATCTTAGGCAGTTGATACCTTCTGAGGTTATAACTTCTTCAGGAGATCGTCTCCTGGTATTGACCAAAGTAGCGGCGATAACTACTCCGCCCTGAGGGCATCCCCCTCCTGTTCGCTAGACTGACTTGTACCCGATGGCATAGAACTTGTGCCATGTGCTCGTTCAGTGGTGTATTGACCAGTGAGTTGAGGTATTGTTAAATGCCCCTTTAATGCCAAGGAACGTTGCTGTTACTAACTCTCTATTATCCAGTGTCTATGCCAATAGACTGTTTTGGTTATCTAGCGCCAAGTCGGTTAACTTTCCCAGCTGGTACGCATATTTCGGATTGCTCAGAACTTTAGTTCTCAGTATAGCATCCCTAATGTCTATTACCCTTCCTGCGTTTTGAGGAGGAAACACGTAAGGCTGATGGGTATGGGTCTATATGATTGTGTGGTCGTTCCACACGCCTTCCGCCACCCCTGCGGTATGTACTTCCAGGCTATTTCTGTTGCAAGTTTCCAATCATCTACAGTGGGTCTTGTAGGCCTCGTGCATCCCTTTGCGGTTTGGTTACCCGTGATAATTGTTGCGGCCGGAAAGTGCGCCTTCGTTACCATTTGCAGGTTTTCCTCTACTGTATGCGTATAGGTTCCATCCTGTTTATTTGAGGAAGCTTATTTAGGTGACGTTTGCCTATACTTTCTGGATTCTACCAGCTGCTCGCACAACTTGCTCCAGCTGTCCCTTTGGCTCTGCGGATTTCTTTGTGGTACTTCGTTAGTTTCCTTTTGTAGATCGCCAAATCTGGGTTTCCCTTGGCCTTAATGAAGAGGTTTCTAGATAATTTCTTTAATTTTCATGGTGACTGTTCCACCAGGTTGTGTTGTCTCTTTCTTTTTGTTTTCTCCGCAGTCTTCTTGGTGGGCGGTGTTCACTGCGCCCCTTCCAGACCAGACTGCCATTCCTACTGACACTCTACCTCTTTCACCCCGTGCGTAACTAGCCTCATGGCGTCACTCAGAGATTCGTACTATCTTTCCCAACTAGATGCCGGGGGGTTCCTAATTTGGACATGATGATTGGAGGTGTTCTTACATCGAGTCTAATGTTGCCTGTGATCGGAACACGTCGGATGGTCCGACACATGTCAGTTTTGTATATTGTTTTTTTTTCTACGGTGAGTAGAAGGCTGTGTGCACTGCGCCCCTTCACGGACCTATTGTGCCTCATACAACGTCCATGATATGTTAGCCGGGTCAATTCTTTGTAGAAAAGTTTCCCGACTAGCGGTGTATTCGAACCACCAACGTTCGGCACGCAATGGCTTCAGACCGTCGCCTTGGACCACGGACCGCCTCTACGTATATTGTTAGTAATGGGCTTAGTGTCATATCTAGGAACTCTCGCCGGACTGCCGTAACGACGGTAGGTTTATTGCCTTGTTTGATATGTTTATCCCGGTCCTTGATCTAAATTCAAGGAGTGACTCACCTCTAGGGTTGATGTTGGTGCCCCCCATGTGATATAGTGGGTGTTGGGGTCGTAGCGCTGATGAGTTCCTTCCCTCGCATTAGGCAACAATTGCGCTCAGTATCTGCGGGGGACAACTATCCTCACGATTCTCCTTAGGTTAGTGTTGTTAGAAGAGCTGTAACAACGTCCGAGGTGGATAGCCTCGGTATTACTGTGAAGCTTATTCTTCTATTGTATATTATGCAGACCCGTGGTTTCTCATTTGCTCTACTGTATAGTATTATACCTTGCTATGGGTTTAGAGCTGCAACTCTCACTCCGCTTATCCAGGGTTCTTGTATCAGGGGTAGGTCTAGGCCTTCCTGATCGAAGCGGTCTTCGCATATTGGAGGTTCACCTGTAGGGGGGCGTGATCCCCTCCATTATTCCAGAAAGGTAGGAGTCTCCGGCAAGGTTTTTGCCGGGACCGTTTCTCCTCCCTCTGCCGTCTCCACGTACGCGTCGGCCTGCTCCTGGGCTATAGGCTTACTTGGCAGGTCGGCGCTGGCTCGGGGGTATTGTCCTCCAAAAACTCGTTTTTTTATTCGGCCTTTTCAGGATTTTGGAAGACTCGAACCTCGTATTCGTATGATACGAATACTGTACCCGCTAGTGTTTTCGGGACGTCTTGTCCTTGCAGCGCTTTCGCACTATTCACCCTGCGGCTATTCAGTTCTTGCCCCCCTCCCCATATTGCGCGATGTTACTGGGGTCGACCAGTAGCGTTGGAATCCTCTTGATTTCTTCGAACCCCATTCTGTTCTTCTAATCTCTAATCTTAGCTAGTATAAGTATCTTGTTGAGTCATCAGATAGAAAGTCCAGATTAAGTTCGTCGATGCCTTCCGTATGTTCTCTCTTTCTTGCTGCAGAGCATTTCCTGAGGTCAACGTTCTCATGTCTTGAATTTTACGGATTGTATATTTCTGTTTGTGATTACAAAGTCCATCATGAATTTCTATCCTCGTTTTAACTTCTTCGTTATATCATTGTTACGCCTGGTATTGCTTCATTTCGGATTCTAGCATTCGGATCACCAAGAATATGGTTTCTCTTGCACGCTAATATCTTTAAGTACTGTTTGTATGATATAATAGAAAGTGTCTATTTCTTCCGTGGGTTTGGTGATGCCTGGAGTGTAGATGCGTATTAGATTTTGAGTTTGTATTTTTGAGTTTGACTGTTACTCATAGGATTCATTCATTGATGTATTTTGTGTCACTCATGTGAGTGTGTTCCCTGCATTTCATTCAAATTGACTACATAATTGATCTGAAATATAAATGAAACCACCATAAAAGAAAGAAAAGGTCATAAAATGTTAAATACTGATATCTTTAATACCAAAATATGCTTGGTTTGATTTAAATTCAATTGTATTTGTAATTGTCACATTAGAGAACCTTGTACAATATAATAAAATAACTGACACATGTTTGAACTTTCCACAAACTGCAACTTTACAACTATAAAGTATGCCTTGGACAGTTCAGTGGTTGTGAAGGCTTCTTACAAGCACGCCTTTAATTTCATGTAAGGCCTTTGATAATTACTTGTTTGTAAACATAGCCCAGCCAAATTTAACGCCTGTCGCATCAGCAATACTCAAAAAGTGATAAATTTAACCGATCCATCTTTATTTACAAACAATAACAAGGACACACAGACAATAGAAACTATAGAAAACGACCAAAACACTCGAAAACACGACACGCAATTGCATACTGTAACTGCATACTGTACTCGTAGTAACGATCAGCTGTTTTCTGCTGATCGTTACTACGAGATGGATGACTCCGCCCCTAAACCGCAAACATTTGAATATAAGAAGGTCGTTTCTGTACTTGTATCGTTGTGTCCCTTTCTTTTCCTCTTGGTTTCTGACAGTGCACAGATGTGTCTCTCCACTGCTCAGGAAAGTCACGTTCCAGCATCCGATTCTTAACGCTTTAAGTTCGTTTATAGCTTTTGCTCGCCGAGTCATCTTCAGTTATTCCAGTTCTATCCGAGGCTGAGTATTTTATGATTTTTACCTCTTGCAGTTTGCTAGTCTCCCTTGGGAACCCTCCTCTTTTATTCAGTTTCGTCGCAGGCAGAGTTAGTTGATAATGAAAACTAAAATCATGACTAAATTGTGGGAATTTTACGACGTTGAAGTGGACATAAAGAGTAGCATGTATAACAGTAGATTATGAATAACAACTAGTGAAAAGGGTTGACCTGTTGAAAAGATCCGTAGGACTAACCACGCTTTTTGGGATTGTTATAACCAAATAGCTAGGTTAGTTACCTACACTGAAAGAAATTACACTGTAGTTTGGTAGAATTATTAAAAAGTAAAATGTATTAGGAGAAAATAATGTCCTTTCCCCGTAATAATAAAAATATATTGAGGCAACATCGCGAAAAATATTACGCCAACAAGTCTACAGCGATCGCTTTTTTACGGAAAAAATATTGGTTTGTTGCCAGAAAAAAAGTTAGAAACCATTATATTTACAAGACAATATAAACATTTAAAACATATTTTGTATGTACATTTAATTTTGATTAAACGTTTGTTTCTATATGTGCATTTCTTTGTTTAACATTTTAGAAAACTTTATACTAGTCGTTACTGTATTTGTTACAATTCTGTAACCTAAACTCAAAATTGGACTTTTTTAATACTTAATTTATTTATTCATGACATATGTTTCTAAACAAAGCAAACGATATGTATTTTAATTTTTAATTCTTTGTCCAAATGTTATAATTATAATTCGGATTCTCGAATATCCATTGCATCCCTAATTAGACTATCCAAAAAAGTATCGAGTTTAAAGTATCAAATAAAAACAAAAAACACACAACACGAATAAAAATAATCGAATATACCGAATCGATAGGAAATAGTATTAGTGCAATTAGTCAATTTGTTGAAAACATATTGATTATACAATATTGAATAACATGTAAGCAATCAATTAGTAATAAATAACACAACAAAATGTGAATTTAGTTCTGTTTACGGACTTATTAATACATTCCTACATGAATGCAATGACATGTTCAATCGTATTATTAGTAATGGTAATTATGTACAATTACCTTTAATTCTACATATAATTGAGCATAATCTCTTCTATATATGTCATCAAAATAATTGTTTGTAATAAATATATTTATCAATTCAAATAATCGACCAACTAAATTTTATTATTAATAGGTTGATAATTTGTAGATATTTTTCTTCATCTTGGGGCCTCTAACTCCTGTTCAGAAACATAGGGCCTCCAGCACTATATTCAACTGTACACCATTTTGCGAAACTCCCTTTGCTTGTTCTAAATCGACGGTTTTTATTCGATAGTTCTTATTCCATTTTTCTATCGATAGATTTTATTCGATACATACGTAACTATCGATACCCAAATTCATTCGATAGTGCCCTTGCAGTTGTAAATCTACAGGCATGTGAAGACATCGCGAACTTGTGAACCGCATTAATGTAGTCAAAGTATATAATAAGAAATCAAGTCGTATACGTACAAATAATTTTAATGTAGCATATTATTTTCTCACATTCTCGTTACTGCAATTTCATTCCATAAACCTAAATAACAAACCATTATAAGAATTGTTATTTTATTTTATGCATACTAGATTATAACACTTTCTAAATAATGTATGCGATTAATGAAATCAATGATGCACAGCAATTTCGCTCAGTGTCGCTAAAATAAGTTGTTAGAAATGTGCGGCCCGCAGATTGTGGGAATTAGGTCATGCACTTGGTAAATCCAAAAATATTCCGTTTTAAGTCCCTAGAAACGGCATATTCGTTTTCTATTATTTCAAGAGTAATGTTTTTGTTTGCAGTCCCACGGGAATCTGACTATTTTTTAAATCCGAAATATATAATTCTTATCTCACATAGTAATAAGAAAGAACTATGTTTTTAATTTTATACTATTTTAAGTATTTATTTGTTTCTGTAACTAAAAAGTTTATTTATTTCCCAGTCACACATTCCATCAATATACTCAACTATTGGCGATTCAAGCGTTAACGGGTTTCTCCGAGTTCGTAAACAACTGATCTTTGTTATTGGTTGATTAGCTGATTGCATTAAAATCACACGATTTCAGCCACTTCTACAAAAATGTGTGATTGTTAATATCTACTATTTAAGGTATAAATAGCAAAGTATTGGGTATATTGTCATGTCAATGATGAATAAACAAAAGTTATGCAGAGATTCCCTACTAAATATAGTTTATTTTCTGCCACCAGATAGAGTAATCGCCGGCTTGAATCGCCTATAATATTACGATACTTGAGATAGGAAATTACGGCGAAGAAGAAGAAAATATAGTTTTTAAATTTCTCAATATCCTGCATATTGATTAATATTGTAAATCCCAAATTATTTTTAATTTTCTATGAGATTAAGGAATGTGAACTTCATAAAAGCATATTCATAAGAGTACCGCGAAAAGGTTACAACATTTATAAAATTGAAAATTGAAAATACTTTTTGAACAACGGAATTTCTAATCGTAATATATTATAATTTCTTTAAAAAATAATGTTGATTTCGAAGAAGTAGTTACAAATAGTAGAAATAATTTTATTACTTTGTAAGGTTATTTGTAATGCAATACTATTAGCTGTTTCGTTAAATCCACACTAGACACGAGTTCTATTTTAATTGCTTCAGAAAATTGTGCCGGGACCACAGGAGATATTTATATGCGATATTGCTGCTGCGTCCTAAGTTTCACTATTGCATTCCTGATTTCACATATTTGTACGTGCTGAACAACTACACGTTTTAGTTTATTAAATTATTTTTTGTTCTTGTTATGATCAAAATATTCTGAACAAACAATTTGGTTTCGGCCAAAACCATCGACTTTTTTTAGAAAGTAACCTATGTTGTTACAATTGTTGACGCATGTACTCACTATTATTCTAGAAAGTTAGTTTAAGTTCTTATTTTTACAATATACTATCAGAGATTACACATCCTTATGAAGGATTACAACAAAAATATTATGATCTGGAGTTCTATCGGTCAAGATCTGAGTTTCCGTTGACATTGTGATACATGCTATAAAACCGGACACAATGTCCACTAATCAGTAAAGATGGATTAGCAGCAGACATTCTCTCGGGCGCTTTATCATTTTTACATGGGCACTCTTAAACCAATTGAAAATTTCTATCGTTTGTTACTTTGATACTATCTAATTGAGAACACGAAAATTATAATTATAATAGGGAAATAAACCGGAAATTATTTACCGGTGTGAAGATAACCATTTCCGATAATTCAGGCGGCAGTGCGGGGTCGCGACGCGGGTTATGATTCTCCAGTAGTGGAGCGTTCAAAAAATTTGATGTTTGGTACAATTGTTTACACATGTCTTGGTAACCATAATATAAGAGTAAAAAAAAATTAAGTTGATTTAGTTAGTTGTTATTGAATAAAATTTGCAAGAAAACATTTTGTAATTTTTATCAACTTAGCCCACGAAGTGTTTTTTACCTAATGTAGTATAAACAATATACAATAATTTAAATAAAAATAATATTGATAAATATTTTGTAATTCCTTCAACAACAAAGTCCAATCATAGATTTCCGGTCGATTTTGACAGCTTCTAAAAAATACTTACTACCATTTTTTTACAATAGGACTTTTTGAAACCACTAAAGTCATGTCTTACAAACAATATGGTTTGATTTAAACAAAGGTTTGTATTCACATCAATCTGTAATCAACCGTCCACGTATATAGTTTAATTAATTAAAAATAGATTTAAAAAAATGTATCCCTGCCAATCTAAGAAAAATACTTTTTGGAACCACTATTGGTTTAGCAACAAATGGTGAAAATTTGAAAAAAAAAACTCCGTGGGCTATGATGGAAAATTAAATAATTTTGACTTTGACCACCGTCAAAAACTTATTGAGCGTCATTTTTGGATTTTTGATTTTACCCCATGTTGACCTAATGTAGTATAAACAATATACAATAATTTAAATAAAAATAATATTGCTAAATAATTCGTAATTCCTTCAGCAACAAAGTCCAACCATAGATTTCGGGTCAATTTTGACAGTATCTAAAAAATACTTACTATCATTTTTTACAAAAGGACTTTTTAGAAATCACTAGAGCCATGTTTTAGCAACAATATGGTTTGATTTACACAAAGGTTTGTATTTACATAAATCTGTAATTAACCATCCACGTATATGGTTTAAATAATTAAAAATCGATATAAAAAAATGTATCCCTGCCAATCTAAAAAAATACTTTCTGGAACCACTATTAGGTTAGCAACAAATGGTGAAAATTTGAAAAAAAAACTCTGGGCTATGATGGAAAATTAAATAAATTTGACTTTGACTGCCGCCAAAAAATAGTAGGGCGTAAGTTTTCAATTTTTTATTCCAACCTGTACTGACCTTGTAAGTGTTAATCATTACAGAAAATATAAACAAATTCCTTAGTTTCTAATCGATTTTATTGATTTTTTACCACGCCGTATACTAACAAGTTTAAGTTCAAAATTAATTAAAAAAAAAAAAACTAAGGCCACTGCCACTTTAAAAAAATATGTTTGATGATTACTATTAAATTCTATACAAAACATGAACATTTTGAAAAAAAAACTTCGTGGGCTAAGTTGATAAAAATTACAAAATATATTCTTGCAAATTTTATTCAATAACAACTAACTAAATCAACTTTTTTTAGTGTTATATTATGGTTACTAAGACATGTGTAAACAATTGAACCAACAATATTTTTTTAATGCTCCACTACTGGAGAATCATAAAACGCGCGGCCGCCGGAATTATCGGAAATGGATATCTTCACACCGGTAAATTATTTAATGTTTTTAGAGATACGAATAATAATGGTTAAAGTCTGAAGCTGTCCTGTGTAAGGTTACATGCGATTGTATTGCAAAAACGATATTATGGTAAATTAAAACACTTCAATCATTTATGAACGTACGGTAGAAGACTGGAATCCTAAAAATAGATGAGTCGTTTACATTCAAAAACTATCTTGATTTATCTACGATCGATATTAAATTTAAAATTAGATAGATAGATAGATAGTCAGTCATAGAGGAACTATAAATAACATTTACACAATAACGAGATTAAAATAATAGGTTAGATTTACAATGTCTCATTATTATAATTCATACAGTTCCTCAAAATAACTTAATTGAATTAGATGCCGGAGCCTTGAGAAAGACTTAACATGCGTGAGAATATGTTAAAACAAGCAGCACGGCAAGAATAATATAAGAAATAATACTATGATAACTAAAACAAATTGTATACTGGTGTTTTCATAATTATTGATCGCATTTTTATGTATTCCCAAAATCACTTACGATTACGAGCAGGCAACTTATTAAGCCCGGGTTATTAATAAACGAAAAGGTTTTGTGCTCGGTATTAAATTAATTCAACACAGAAAAAAACATTATATAAAATAAGTAATAATTATATATTATATATTATTTTTTTAAATAATATGCCAGAGCGTGAAAAATAATTTGTGCAAATTTTTGCGCCACAAATAATCAGAATTTTTGTTAAATTCTATTAAGATTGTTGACATAGGCCCGAACCATAATTAAAATTTGAGAATTTTTAAAGAATTCATTAATTTTTTAAATTTATTTGCGTATATATTTTCTTTGTTATCAATATTCTCATCGAAACAAAAAATATTTTAATTTAATTTCGTAGTCATTGTGGATAGTAAAATCTGTTTTCGAAAATATTATAATTAGTGCTTTTTACGAAGCAAACGCAGCAAAGAACAAGTTTATTCCGGCCAAAGTAACTTTCTGCTTTCCGTACAAGTCTTTAAACGGATCGAGGTTTTCTTCTTTCTTGCTTCACTATTTATTACCTTTTCGGTCGACTTTCTAATGATTGTGTCATGATTCATATATTATAATCCCCTCGTAATAATTGTTTCGTTTTTTCTTCGGAGGTTATTTTTTCGATAATGGGCCTTTGTGTGTATGCACGTCTGTAATAAAATTGAGGGAAATTATATATAATAACATAGAACCAACAAACATAACACATTTATATACATTTCCAAGAGATTGTTTTTTGAAAACACGAACATAAAATATTGCGTTTAAAAATTATTTTATAAGGAATTTACGATTTTGTTTTTCGTCATTTACTAAATATTTAGGACACATGCATTTATTTAGTATTTTTTCTTGGTAGAACAGACTGGAAAGGAAATGCACGAATGTATATTCAGCCTGTAGATATTTAAGTATAGAAATTGATATATAAACAATATTGTGTTTTTTTTATGTTAAAAAATATAAAAATAAATATTATGTGATCAATGCAGATCTTTTTATTCTCTCTCTCTCTCTCTCTCTCTCTCTTTGTTTAACTTGATATTTCAAAAAAGTATTTATATGGGACCTTACAAAGTTATCCACAAAGGAAGATTGAACCCAGTTTCTAACTTTAGATCCTATACATACTGCCGTTTCCTGTACGTTTGTTCACAGAAATACATACACAAAAATCAGCCATGGTTGTATTCTACCGCTTTTTTTAACAGCACTCTCATCGTTTCTTGTGAATGATTATCACTAGGACATTCGTCCAGTATTGCGGAATATCCTCCGTTTCCTGGCATCGGTTGAACAATATTTGTACTGGTTTTTCCGTGTGTCTTCTCACAGTTTTAGCATTTCCGTTAGTATTCTGCCCTCCCTTGCTGCTTTAACCACGTGAATGTGTTTCAATGTCGTTTTGATTGCGTTCTATGTAATTGTAGGTGTTCGCGTTTTGCACCTTTTTTATTTGGTCTTGGTCGGATATATCGCTCTTAACACATTAAACGCGGGTAATTATCAGCGCTTCTGAGCCTAGAGAGCGGACGCTTTTTCAAATGTATAATACTACCTTTTTCTTGTCATGTGAGGAAGAAATCTTCTAAAGACACCAATGCCTCCTTTTGTGTCCTGTGAGGAGGAAATCTTCTACAGACACCAATGCCCCCGTTCACCCCGCGTTCAATCCGGGGCACCTACCGACTAAAACCAGCCTCACGCGCCGTCAGTCCGTCCGTCGTGTCTCTTGTCAGGTTGGGTGCTATGGTCCGTTTGTTTGGAGATCTTCTTGTAGGTTTGATCTCATAACTGTCCAGATGTATGTGGTTTCAGCTTCCTTGTTTTGCGGCTGTTTCTTGCTTATCATGTATCGGATCGTTTAGTTACGTGGTTCGCCGTTTGTTTGGAGGTCTTCTTTAAATTTCTGTCACATAAGTGTTTGGCCGTATGTCGTTACGGTCTCCCAGCTGGTAACTGTTTCCGTCATTGGCGTCCCCGATCTCCTCGGCGTCTCGAGCTCTTCCCTGAGTTAGAGCATCGATACCATCTGTGGCACTTAAATATGGTGTGGGCCACGTCTTCCGTGTGGTTGCAGTGCATTTCGGCGAGGCGGCTTTCCCAATTCGATCCAAGTATTGTTGAAATGCACCGTGTCCCGTTAAAAGTTGCCAGTGGACCAATCTCGTGGAATAGCTCGTGCACTCAGCCTTCTGAGTTGTCTTCAATCTGCTCTGCCACTTACTCATGGTTATGGTCCTTGCATAAGGAGTAACTGAAGGTACTGCTGTGTTTGGGGTCGCGCCTCCCTTGATTTTGTAGTAGATGTTGGTTCTCTCCTCCACTAGAAGGTACGATGAGTTTATTTTGTAGGCATGCTTTAAATTTGTGCGGGTCTTCTTCTGTCTACCTATTTAGATGTTATTTTCCTTACTTTTGTGTGTTCGACGTTTTGTATCATTTGTATATTATTCATTAATATATAGTCAATAATCAAGTCTTTCCATCTGGGCTTGGACAGATCCATTTGCAGTTTGCTTTTCATGCAACATCAAATAAGGTGCAAGGTAAGAATGCATGCTATACCTGATTCTTTTGAACATATATGGAGAATATATAATCAGAAGAATTATATCTGGAAATCTGGTGCAGAAGAATCGTCATAGGAGGAGTCAAAAACAACCTTCGATATGCATATGAACTAACCGAAGTGTCGAAAAAACTAAAATAGGACAGTGGATATATGGGCTAGAAATCAACACCAACAACACAAAAACATGATTGTCGATTCCGCCAAATACAACAGACGAGACATTACTCATATAGAAGAAAACCAAGTCATTTACCAGTATATCTACCTCGGAAGAAATCAACAGGAGGTGTGAAAGGGCTAGAAGGACAGTATGAGACCTACAAAAAGTATGGATAGACAACGATCTAACCATAAACACGAAGAACCCAATAACAAAAAACGATAGTATTCCCGGAGTTGAATCATCACTGAAGGCACGATACAGGAAAAAATCTATGCATATGAAATGTGGTGCTGGCTAAGAGCACTACGAGTTCCGTGGACTGCCAGAAGTATTAAATGCTCCACATAAACGAAACGCAATGACCATCCCATATTATATATGCATATCCATAAATATTTCGGGCACATCACGAGATGCACAGGTGAGAAACTAGTAATACAAATGGGAATGGAAGGAACCAGATCAAGGGGACGATCTCCAAACGATGGGGCGACCTCATAAAAACAACGTCAAACAACACCATACAACAAAGCAACAGGGGTTGTCAGTAACGGAGAAGATGTAGAGAAATAGCTACAACTAAGTGAACTACGAGTCAAAAGGAAACACGAACAAGAAGAGACAATATGTACATTATAAGTCATACTGGAGTCATATAAGGGATATTATACAGGGTGTGTATAAATTGGCGAAAGAACTTCAGGAAGCGATGTTGGTCATCAAATTCTGAGTCGAAAATCTTAATACAAGAATATTGTGCTAAACTTCCTCAGTCCCCATCTTGAAGACCTAGGAAGCATGGTAAAACATTTTTGTATCTAGATTTTCGACTCCGAATTTCATGACCAACATCGCTACCTAAAGTCCATTCGCCAATGTATACACACCCTATATTGTATACAATCGACTTATATTTAATCAAAGCTGCTTTTATAATAGTCATACATAAGATATATAAAAACTAAAATCCTTCAGAGCAGAATTACTTGGATGGTTCTTACCTTTATAGGATGCTAAACTTTCTACGATTGTAATAAATTAATTATCTTTTGAAAAGTTTCTTTTTAATCCGGCAGATTTGCGAATTGTAATCAGTTACATAATCTAAATATCACTGAATTATCGATTAAAGTATTTTTTTGTAGAAATTCTTAGTATTATTACATAAAAGAGAAAAATGCGTAATAAATGTTTATAAATGCAATGTATAAAATTTTAATTATATTTATTTTGTGATATAACATATTTGTTGGGCCTAAATACTAGCGTTTAATTTTAAATATTATTTCAGGTCGTTCATCCACTAGTTCAGCATCAGTTTCAAGCTGCGGTTCGACACCATCAAGACTTTGTAAAACCAGGTATAATACAACGGCGCCCATGTATGGAGTTTCGCTCACTTCAGGACAACCTGTAACAATTGTGCAAAAATTTCCGGATCTTCTACAACAAGTGGTTTTTGAGGTAAATTAATTTACACATTTTCATATATTATTAGTTATACTTCCTTTTACTTCAATTAAATTTTAAATTTTATTATTGTTAGGAACAGCAATGTTTGTTTTATTTATTTGTATTTTACCGTACACTATATTGATATGTATACACACATATAGGTGGAAAGACCCAGAAAGGGTTGCTATCCTAATGAAATAAATTTATATATTAGTAATAGTCAATACAAAATAGGATATACAGATTTATAAAACATGTACACTTTGCCAGTATAAAGAGTGTTAAGTAATGTATCCAGCACACATTTAGCGGGACGAAAAGAAAGAAAATATTGGCGTGTGCTATTTCTACATGAAATGACTGGAAGCTTTTCGACAAATTTCTTCAAATTTAGTCGTAATTAAGGTTACTTTTAGGATAACCCTTCCACCAGCAAGATGTCGCCATTAGACAATATCGGAGACAATATTTATTCTACTATCATGTGTATTTTGAAGCTATTGCGGATTTATGAGATAATGTAAAATGCCGAAACTTTTTTATACAACTCGGCTTAATCTCGGCATATCTGTATGCAAAATAATAAACTCTGGACATTTTAGAAAACGTAATAGATTAGCTGAAATAAACTCTGCTCGGAACATGCCCGGTTACAAACAATATGGCCATGTAAAATAGAAAGTGTACTATTTTTCAAAACAATGTACATTGCAATGACTATTTTAAACAATTTATTGAATAATACTACACAATTTAGTAGAGGCGCTCCGTGGCACAGTACGGAGCATTGGTTCTTGACCCGGCTAGGATATCATTGATGTTGTATGAAGCACAAAGGCCCGTGAAGAACCGCGGTGCAGCCAGTCTATTGGCGTGGGCTATACTCACCGTTCAAAAATACTTATATAGACTGATATCTTCAATAGCGTTTGGTTTAAGAAATCTAATCTAAAACGAGCTTTAATCACTTTTACATGTCTGTGTCCTTTAAATTAATCAATAAATCACATTCTCAGCACTTTAATAGCATATTCTATAAATTGAAAATCTAAGGATGGGTTTGAGGTAGCACACAAAATATGTAGGTGGGTGCCGTTGTCATTGTATAGACTGATTATTCGGTAGTGGTATACACTTTCTATATACATTACATTACATTACATTACATTACATTACATTACATTACATTACATTACATTACATTACATTACATTACATTACATTACATTACATTACATTACATTACATTACATTACATTACATTACATTACATTACATTACATTGCATTACATTACATTACATTACATTACATTACATTACATATGACCTCAAGTGTTCAACTTCAACTTTTTAAGATAAAAATATACAATTTACAGCATATTGCATATAGGTCTAACACACCAATATTTTCTGATTGGCATGTTTTATTATTTTTCCAATACTATAAGGTGTGTAATACGTATGGCAATACTAATTAAATTAAGAAGATTCAAGTACCTTATTTGCAATTTGTTTGTGTATATCTTACCGGAATTATTATCCATTGTCTAGACTATAATAGGAACTTGACTGTTTTAGGTTTGTGAAAGCAACGAATGTGACGTGGTGAGAGGCGAGTGCACCCAAACCTATGTGCCATATTTATTCCTGGTTATACCACTTGGTCCGGTGACACTAACAGGACAAGATTATGTGTTAGTAGAAAGTGGTTGTGTCTGCAGGCCAAAATATTCTGCACAAACCAACAACGAAGGAAGTGCTATGGCAGCGATTCCCCGAATATGATTTAATTCTACTTTAAAGTTACTTAAGAACAACCTTATATCTCTGTAAAATAATTTCATAAACAAAATCAATATTGTACAAATAAGTTATTGGCACTTAGATATGTATATTTCCCACAATGTGTCATTTATATGAATGTGCTCATATTTATACCTTAACATTAATTTATATTATAAAACTTTAATTTGTAAGATATTTATTTAATATTGTTTATTTTAAATATACATATTTAATTTGATTATAGTTAACATATCTATTTATAATAACATTGTGTCATTGTTTCCGGACTTTTTATAGGATAGATTACAACAGCTGTGTGGTTTAGAATGTAGATTAGGCACAATTTTGCGCAGACGTAACCATGTACGTAATTACCTGATGTCGGCACGTGCACTATCCTGCACTATCTAATACAAAGTAAGTATTTAGATCGTGAGCTCACTTAAAAATGATTTATTACGAAAAACACAACTATTACAATAATTTTGAATGTAAATATTTAATATGGATGGAAATTGTTTGTTTCACAATATTTTGTCCCAGGACTTACTAACATTCCTTAGTTAGAGATAACTTATTTATACATATGCGTAACCATCCATATAATTTATACAAGAATGCACTGCATACAATTTCACCTCAATAACTAAATGGACTTGGTCCTCTTTAATCTTCTTTCTATGTGCGTGTTTTCAAGGTGCTGGATGCACTCGATATTCAGATGTTGATGGGTTGGCTGTTAGTCACTCCTGGCAAATTTTATTATGGATCCAGGGGTCTCCAAACTTTTAACTAAATGCTGAACAAGAAGCAGTAACTCGTGCTAGTTTCCGCGTGGCTCATTTAATAGCGAAACAAAAGAAAACATATACTGACGGCGAATTAATAAAGGATTGCAAATATGTAACAGCCGAGGAAATGTCTCCAGAAAAAATTATTCATTTAAAAAACATGAGTTTGTCAACAAACACTGTGGCTCGAACAATAGATGATTTTGCAGAAAATATAAAATTATCTGACAAAATAAGTTAGGTCAGAAGTTTAAAGCAAGGCATGTTAGTTGTTAATTATATCAGTACGCTGGAAATTTTCTAGGCAAAGGAATCGTCCTTTGGCTAAATTACAAAACAATTAGTGGTTATAGAAGTTGTCATTTTATACAGATTTAACTAAACATTTTCATTCAGTAAATTATGTGTTGTAGCGGTCATGTGGGAGAAGCAGCCCAGCGGCAGCTCCTCCTTTATATAAACATAGTATAATATTAGGTTATTCGCGTTACCGTCGATCTGCTTGATGAAGTATTGTTGTTAGTTCTAAGGGATAAGCCATAGACGATCTGTTAGATCAACTGGACCAGAAAGGATGCTATATACAAGGCTACGCCGACGACGTAGCAATACTCGCGGAGGGGCATGTTAAATATCTAGGTGCAACCCTAGACTCTGAACTGACCTTCAAGCCACATATGACAAAGATTACGAACAAAGCCGTGAACGCGTTCTGGGCATGCCTGCGAATGTTCGGAAAAAACTGGGGACTAACACCAAAAATCGTGTATTGGCTCTATACTTGCGTTATGAGCCCCATTATGACATACCCACCAACAATCTGGTGGCATAAAGCCTCAGACGGAGTAAGCAGGAGAATATTAGGCAAAGTGCAAAGAATGGCCTGTCTAGGAATAAGAGGGGCAATGGCAACAACCCGCACCGCCGCAATGGAGGTTATATTGGACCTGCCTCCACTTCACATCGAAGTGGAGACAGAGGCTAAGATAGCAATCTACAGAACTAACGCCATGGGGAAGTCATACGACTCATCCATAGAGCACACCAATCTAGCGTTAGGGAAAACCGAAGAGTACATTCTAAGAATGCAACCCGACAGGACAATAAATACACTCAACATGATGAAACCTTACAAGGTAGTAATACCAGCTAGGGCAAAATGGGAAAAAAGCATATATGCAAAAACTCAAAGGATCAATCTGGTTTACCGATGGATCTAATTCTAACAAAGGAACAGGAATAGGAGTGCATGAGAACAACTCGGCAGAAGGCACAAGACTCCAGCTTGGCGAGCATACCTCCGTGTTCCAAGCAGAAATTATCGCAATTCAATGCTGCGTTAAAACTCTATTGAAAAGAAACTATAGTAAGAAGGAAATCAATATTATGACAGACAGTCAAGCAGTGCTGAGAGCTCTAGACTCCAGCGTGAATAACTCCAGAGGTGTCATAGAATGCATTGAAGACCTGATGATACTGGGAGCCCGAAACAAAGTAACACTTGTGTGGGCACCGGGACATCAGGGAATCAAAGGCAACGAAATAGCGGACAACTAGCGGATACTATATAGAACCGCAAGGAATAGCTTGAGAAAGCATCAAAGAAACCGCCACAGCCGATACTGGGAAGCCCAAACTGGAATGAAACACTCGAAGAGGTTCATTAAGGCTTCCAGTACGGAGACGACGGAAGAAATCCTAAAACTACATAGGAACCAATTAAGAAACTACATTTAATAAACATTCAACTCAGGCAGGAAAATACTCTTTGGTTCAACGCGAATGAACCAAAATAAGATCTCAGCTCGCCCATTCACGATACTTCCGGACTTCATTGAAGACACAGAGCTCATGAATGAGGAATAGTTATGGGGGAGCACAATAGGCCAACCGTGGCCGCAGTGCAGTGGGATGCCACAGCGAAGCCAGACCCTTCAGGAAAGAAAAAGGGATAAGCTCGTTTCAGGCGTCTAAGGCCCAATTAACACATAAGCGGCGTCGGTCGCAGGCGCGGTGTAGGCGAGCGCAGGCGCGACATCGCACAGGCGATTGTGCGCCGGCACCGCGTCTTCGCCTCTTCGTTTAAGACACGGTAGGCGAAGAGGCAAAAGGCATAACTCTTCCACGCCGCCTCTATGTAAACATAAGGTGCAATGTCCATCCCTTCACTGCATATGGACATCAGAATCGCCTGTCGATGTCGCGCCTGCGCCTCGCCTACACCGCGCCTGCGCCCGACGCCGCTTATGTGTGAATTGGGCCTAGGGCAACACCACCGATAGTAAATAAATATACAGATGGTGTTGCCTCGGGGTGTTGTCACTGAGCAGTTTTACAGGCGGTTCGGGTGATCATTGATTCTTTGTTTGCATTGTTCGCTATATTAAGCTATTTCTTCCCTGATTTGTGTTATTTTTTATTTTTCTGCAACGCAGTTTGAAGTATCGTTCAAACCATTTTTGGATCGGTGTGCTATGCCAAGACTGTAGTGTCATCTGCGAAAGTTGCGGTGGTAATCCGAGTGGTAGTAGGTAGATTGGCAGTATACAGGAGGCAAAGAACGGGACCCACAACACTGACCTGATGTACACCGGAGTGGATTTTGTACAAAGGAGTCTTTGTATTTGATCTGGAAATATATACACTGAGGTAGGATTTTGATATGGCATATCTTTATTCAATTTAAAGAGTGATCCTTCATGCCAAACTTTATGAAAAGCTTGGCTTACGTCAAGAAAAGCAGCTGAATAATATTTCTTATTTTATAGGGCCTTATTTATTTTGACTACAACTCTATGCGTGTGTAGCTCTCTAAATCCAAATTGATACGAGGGAATTGATTGTTTTTCAATAAGTATTTATTCGAATCCTTTTAATAGTACCTTTTCAAATAGTTTAGATAGGATAGGACGCAGGCTAATTGGAGGATATGATATTGTTTCTTCCAGGTTTTTGCCAGGTTTATGTATAATCAGTATTTGGCACACTTTCCACAAATCTGGAAAGATTCCCAGTCTCAGGATTGAGTTGAATAATATTGTTATGAATCTTGTTGCTTTTTGTGGCAGTTCTTTTAAAATTCGTGCTATTATTAGGTCATATCCAGGAGCGTTTTAGGGATTTAGTATATTTTGTATCATTTTTCTAATCTCAGTCAGTTGGATTGGCTTTAGCGGTATCCCGTTGGAATTGACGTTTCGGTCTTTATTCTTCTTCTGTACACATTCTTGGGAATGCAGATGCGCGCCGAAAGCTACAGCTTTTTTTTCATTGTTGCTGGCTCAATTTCCATTTGCGGTTGTTAATGGAGAGTTCGCGATCTGTGGTTGGCTAATCTTTTTCGTTGCATTCCAGAGAGAATATTCGGTGAATTCGGTGGCTGATAGCTTCTCTGGATAGTCTTGTATTGATTTGTTTTTAATGCTATTCAGCAGTTGAAGTTCTTTAGTAGCTTTGTTGAGTCTGGCTTTGTTGTCTGGTAATCTTGTGTTCAGCTATATATTTCTGAATTTCCTTTTCTCGGCGAATTTTTCTAGGAGAGGAAAATTTCCGGTAAATTACGAACTTAACTTTCTGGAGTTGCAGTCCATGCTGCCTTTTGTATACTTTTGTTAAAGAATTCGACTGCTTCATTGATGTCATCTTTTGTTTTTAACGCTAAATTACAAAGCAGGTTGTATTCAACTAATACACAAAAGTGGTCCCAGTTAGTTTTACGCCTGTGCAGTGTTGCAGCCTTTTGTGGCTTCAGTACTTGGTACTGTATGGTATGACGATAGGTAAGTGGTCGGAAGATAGATCTAAACAAGATTCTGCCTTTAAGTTAAATACTAGAAATTCATTTTGTAATGCAGAAGTCGAAGATATCTGGGATCTTGTGTGTCGGTGGGCCAATAGGTAGGATCTTCTGTTGATATGTGCTGCAGCCCCAATTTCTCAGCGGTCTTGTGCAGCTCCCTGACTCTTGCTGTGATTAGTCTTGATTCCTACTGCTTGGAATTGTAATCTCCTCCAGCAATAAACCTTTGTCCTAATGTTTCGTAGATCGCTGCAAACTGCTCAGATTTAATTTTCTGCTTTAGTGGGTAGTAGATGGCTGCGAACGTTATGTTTCTGTCAATTTACTTCACAGAGATACTTTTAGCTTGTAGTCTTGCTGCTAGCTTTCAGTTTGATAATGCTTGTTAGAGTTTTTTATGATTGTAGCGGTTCCTCCATGGACATTGCCATCTGGGTACCTAGTACTATACCTCGTGTATCTCGATATCTTTATGAAGCTTTTTGTGGTAAGTGTGTTTTAGAAATCAGCATGATGTCTATATTTTTATCTAATAGAAATCTCCTTACCTGTTGACTATGTTGACCAAGTCCATTGGCGTTCCATAGTGCTATATGGAGAGTACTTGCTATCAGTTCATTTTTGAAACGACTGTCGTTAACAGATTGAGAATAGTACTCATCTGTTTCATCAGGCCCTTCATCATTTGCTTAAGCTCAAGTATGCCCTGTGACGTTTCTGTCATTGTGATTAGATTTTGCTGTTGGTTATTTGATTGCTATGTCCATCACTATTACTTCTTGCGATTTGTGAGTAAGAGCTTTCATGCACTATACGAGCTGTTAAATTTTCTGAATGTACGGTATTTTTATTCTGCGTGGGTCTCAGAGGGGGAAATCTCCGTTCTTGAATTTTTTTATATACAAAATCCTTATAGTTATAGTTGTGTGTGTCCATATCGCTGGCATCTTGTACATTTTGATATTACCCTTTTTTGATAAGGTGGTTCGATTCGTACCTTGTACTTCAGGAATTGTATATTATCAATTTACTTGTCTTTCTGTTCGATTTCTATCATTGTACGTTACTAACTCCATAAACATAAATGGCTGGCGCTTTTGTCTCTTTTTTTTTCTTGTGCAGCTTCGTGGTTGTCGTCCTTATTCTTACCTTCTTCTGCCTCTTCTAGTATTTCATATCTAGTTATTATAGATGTTTTAGGAGCATTGAGCCAGTAATGTTTATTGTTCTTTAGCTTGTACTCCTGGGTTTTTCTGGGCTTACTCATCTTCGTTTTGAATTCCGTTTATCATTCATCTTGGTTTTTTGCAGTTCTTTTTACAGTGTGCAAGATAGGCTTGTGCTACATTGCGTATTTGTTAAGATTGGGCCGTTTACCACTGAGAGTGTTGAGGCTGCTGGATAGTTACAACTTTTCATTACTAATGGAACCAAGTCGAAACTCAGGGGGGATGCTTAATAAAATTGGTGTTTGTAAAAAATCATTAACTCCAACAGAGAATGAAATGTACAATATACATAGGTTGTTTCAATCTAAAGTGTCTAAATTAAAAAGTAAATTAAGTAATGAGCGAGAGCAACTGAAAAATATTAAATCTTTGTATGATAAGTAATAGGTAAATTTAAGTTCATGGAGGAAATGTTACCAAAGACTTTATTAATTCTCAATTGAGAAATTGTTTAAAAACACCATCTGCAAGAAGATGGTCTATTCAAGATAAAACTTTTGCATTATCAATATACAAAAGGAGCCCACGACTATACAAATATTTACAGCAATATTTTCAGTTGCCCTCCACTCGTGTATTAAAAGAAATTCTGCACAGAATTCCTTTTGGTACGGGTTTTAATTAAGTATAATTAAAAATGTTAAAGTTAAAAGTTGATGGCATGGATGAGTTGGATCGCTATTGTGTTTTACTATTTGATCAAATGTCTTTGAGTAGTGGTTTGTATTATCAATTTGATAAACAAACAATTTGTGGCAATAAGAATTTGGGGCATCTAGGCAGGACCAAAGAAGGCAAATCATGCATTAGTTTTTATGACTCGGGGAATCAAAAGTGCATGGAAACAGGTAATTGCATATTAACTTACAGCAAATGGCATTTCAACCAATAATTTAAAACTTTTAATATGTAGAGCAATTTCTGAAACGCAGCAAATAGGATCGAAAGTTGTTGAAACTGTTTCTGATCAGGCTCCATCAAATAGAGCTGCAGTATCTCAATTATGCACAAGTTCAATTTTGCCTGGTCCCTTTACGTTTGATGTCAATGGCGAAGAAGTTTATACAATTTTTGATGTTCCTCATTTATTAAAATCCACTAGAAACTGTATGATTACTTGTAACTTCATATATAAAGATATATTGCAAAAATTGAAATATTCAAAACCTTACCTAAATTAGCCGGACATAATTTTAAATTAACTGATAGCTACAATAGAATGAAAGTATAATATAATACGAATCCAGAATATTTCTATTGCTAAACAAACTGTATATAAAATCGTAGGCAATGTTTTTAGACCCACCGACATATCGTTTGTTTAATTCTTCTGCTGTCATAAAATTCAGAGTCGAAGGTTCGAATCACCGTCGAGGGTATAGCCTTTTTACATATTGTAACTTATAATACTATTGGTATAATAAGTATGTTGAATGAATTGTAATCCTTAAAGTAGGAAGTTTATTTATAAGTAATAATAATCCCAATCGGACATGGGAATTTCGCGCAGGCATATAAATGATCAAACTATGTAAAAGGCCTGTAAAAATATATAAAAGTGGATCCGTGTCAATTTAAAAAAATACATTTTGTAATCACTATTGGGTTAGCAACAAATGGTGAAAATTTGAAACAAATACTCCGTGGGCTATGATGGAACATTAAATAATTTTGACTTTTGACCACCATCGGATTTTACTCCATGTTGACCTAATGTAGTATAAACAATATACAATAATTAAAATAAAAATAATATTGCTAAATAATTCGTAATTCCTTCAGCAACAAAGTCCAACCATAGATTTCGGGTCAATTTTGAAAGCTTCTAAAAAATACTTGGTATTATTTTTTACAATAGGACCTATTAGAAACCACTAAAGCTATGTTTTAGCAACAATAATATTTGATTTAAACAAAGGTTTGTATTCACATCAATCTGTAATTAACCATTAACTTATATGGTTTAATTAATTAAAACTCGATATAAAAAAAAATATGTATCCCTGCCAATCTAAAAAAAATACTTTTTGTAACCACTATTGGGTTAGCAACAAATGATGAAACTTTGAAAAAAAATCTCGGTGGACGATGGAAAATTAAATAATTTTGACTTTGACGGCCGCCAAAAAATAGTAGGGCGTAATTTTTTAATTTTTTATTTCAACCTAGCCTGACCTTGTATGTGTTAATCATTACAGAAAATATAAACACATTCCTTAGTTTCTAATCGATTTTATTGATTTTTTACCACACAAGTTTAAGTTCAAAATTAATTTTTAAAAAAATAAGGCCACTGCCACGTTAAAAAAATATGTTTGATTATTACTATTAAATTCTAAATAAAACATGAACATTTTGAAAAAAAACTTCGTGGGCTAAGTTGATAAAAATTACAAAATGTTTTCTTGCAAATTTTATTCAGTAACAACTAACTAAATCAACTT
The DNA here is from genome assembly GCA_963942505.1 of Lordithon lunulatus. Classification (NCBI taxonomy): domain Eukaryota; kingdom Metazoa; phylum Arthropoda; class Insecta; order Coleoptera; family Staphylinidae; genus Lordithon; species Lordithon lunulatus. Next base: position 25,034,054 of record OZ012667.1, read on the forward strand.
AATTTTTTTTTACTCTTATATTATTATTATATTATATTTTTTGTAATGCACCACTACTGGAGAATCTTAAGCAGATATTATCACATCGGTCAGCAATCTAACTATATCACCTTTTTATTGGTTTGGCGCTAGCCGGGAAGTGTTAAAAATCTTCTATACGACGAATTCGCTCTCTGTGAGGTGAGACAGTGTCAGTTTCTTACTGACTAACAAGTACTCCCTGACTAACAAATACTCCCCACTGCAGCGATTACGAAAAAAATATGTATATGGTCATCACGTTCGAAATTTTAAGAGTGGCAATGTTGGCTTTAGTTTAATTTTTTGCCCGATTCACTGTGGTCCTTCGTCAAGGATCGACCTGGGCCTATCATATTTCCACTTATGAATTTAATCACAGTCGGAACATGACTTCATTGATTCTATCTCCTCCAATCTTTTGTGAAAGCTTTGGGCAATATGTTTGATGTGGTCAAACATTAAGCATTCTCCTAGCTCGTCTCTAATCTCTAATCCAGAAAACGTTCTCAGTGTAATGTTGATGATTTTCTATTAGTAAAGACGATATTGGATAATAATTGTAGTCTCAGTATAGTCTAATGTGAGATGAACATGTGCACCATATGTACAAATTCCATACTGCGAGAAAGTGTATAAAGCCCATTGAATAATATTGCATGTAAAATGTGTCAGCGGCAATTACCAATGAAGTAAATAAACCATCAGATTTTATGATAGTGGCTTCTAACATATTAAGTCTACATTATAAGAAAACAATACTCTTACAACAAACAATCAACGGAAATTTTAATGATTCAATAACAAAAACTTGGATCCAAAATTATAAGTCACCTTTACACTAATTCGTGCCGGTGCAGTGGCGCGCTAATTCTATAGGTCAAATTACTTCCTTACTTCCATTATTTCAATAGTTATGTTTACTATCCCACTACCAATGACAATGCCCCCGTTGAGTGTCATCAAACCAAACGTTGGATATACCACTTACATGTAACACTTGTACCTGACATGTTCTTTTGTCCTTACATTAGGTGCTGTTATTCCACAATATAGTACATGCTGTAAGTTCCCGTGTTGTAAGTATCGGACTCGTGCACTCTCGTTCAATGTGGTCGACTTTGCTACAAATGTGCCAGTCTGTCGCAATGCCGTTAATGGAGAACTGCAAATCTATTAATGTTGTTGTAACTTCACGCCAGCTCCCTTTTCAATTGTTAACACCACATATTACGGCTATCACCAGAAACTCCTCGTGTACTTTAAATTTCTATGGTCGTATCTTTGTGAGCTTTTTAATATAACAAGCAACAACTTAGCAATTGGCGTTGTCCAAAATTGATCAATTTTCGATGAGACTTTCAAATCAGCCCAACACAGCTTTGTTGATGGTTTTTATTATTAATCATCAATCTTATTGTAGTATAATCGCCTCAATTTTAGGGACGACCTATGACGTTTACCAATTCTGCCACATTATTGTATTATGTGGTGGTTCGTAAATATGAATAAGCTTATTGCACCGTTTGTTGATTCTGTTATCTGTTTATGTTATCGACGGTGTCACCCACATTTGTTCGGAGTTTCAAAAGTTAAGAATTGAAAAATCGTATGTTCTCTATGCTATCGGATTTTGTTACACACACTTTTAAAATGTTATAAAGCTGTCAATAGAGTAAGGAAGTTACTGTAAGCTAAGGAAGCATCAGTTTTGAAAATATAATAAATGTACTCTTCTGCTGGCTGCTGTATCTAAACAAATTTCAAATATATATATGAAATACATTTTTTACGTGAATCGGAAAATAATAATAGCCCGGAATGGGAGAGGAATATGCAATATATTAAATTCAACAAGCAATATCTGATATTTTCAGCAGTAGGTCAATTGCAACTACATACGAATTTATATTAAATTATGTTATTACAGTATACGGTAAAACACGATACACATTCATTCATTGTTTAACAGTAGAAATCTGAATGAACAACCAAATATCGGTAAGCTTAACACAGTAAGTATATAATTTATTTAAGATTATCACGTTTTAAAGCTTGTTGAATTTCTTCTAAAGTCTTCCCTTGCGTTTCTGGAACGATGTAATAAGAACCTATTGAACTGACCAAGCAACACAGAGAAAAAAATAGAAACGCAGCAAACAACCCGAAATGTGACATGAGCATTTGGAAAACTTTCGTACAAATGGCCTGACAAGTTCCCAAGACTATAATCATAACGCACAAGCATTTGCCTTTAACGCTCGAAGAAAATAACTCTCCCAGCATAAGGGAAGGCAGTATACCCATTCCTATTGAGTAAAACAAACCATACAACGACATACCAATGATAGGAAACCATTTTAATACATAGTTCATCTCCAAATCGACTTCAAATCGCATGTAGAAGTAAATAGATTCCAAGAGAAGTATAAGACTGCAACCTCCACAAGAAACAACCATAGCTCTCTTTCGTCCGATTTTATCAAGCAGTGCCCCTGCTCCTAAATTACAAACCATCACTAATGCTGTAAAAATCAACGTGGCTTCAATTGCGGATACATTACCGCCTCCATCGCTAAAAACAAAATGTGCGTAAAGTGATACAGCGGTCATTCCACCGAACTGTTGAGCGCCTTTAACAAACGCCCCTATTAGCAAAGCCTTCCGATTGCTTTTTATTATAAACAAATCTTTAATAGTATCGGATTCCGATAATTGTCTTTGCACGTCCTGTTTTAATTGACGTAACTCTTCACTAACGTTATTACCTCCACGAAACCAACGTAATGAAGTTGTAGCATCCTGGTAGTTATTATGCATTAAATGGAAGTATGGCGATTCTGGTATGGCGATCATTAAAGCCAACAGGAGTAAAGGAATCACACTAATCACACACGCGGAGACTCGTATATGCATAATATAAACCAACACCATTGATATTAAATTTCCAAAGTATCCAAAAAATACTAGCAAGTTGCCCCACGATCCTCTAACCTTCGGGGTAGTAATTTCGGCCATATAAACTGTGATTACTGTGTAGTAGCCAGCTTCTGCAATTCCACTGAAAATGCGTGCTATATAAAACACAGCAATAGATCCACCAATAGCCACAAAGACCCACGACACGAATTGAAACAATGCTGTTATAGTAAGGGTCTTTTTTCGGCCCATTTTATCCATAATATATGCAAATATTGGGCTGGTTAGTATCAACGCTGCTGGAGACAAAACTGTAAAGTATGAGCATTCCTCCAGTGTTATTGTACTTGAGGCGATTAACTCTGGAATGGCTTGTGTTGGCCAGGCGAAGAGGGTACCAGATGAAAGCGATCCCAAACCAACTAAAAATTAGAATTAGTTCACCATATGTAGATAAGAATACACATGCAATTGATATAGAAAAAACGAGACAAAAGTGACATTTGACAACTATTGTAGCATTTGATGAAATTGTTTTTACCGTGAATAAAATAGACCGTAAATTTAATTTTTCAACAATAAAGCCATATTATACAATAGGATATCTAATTCCGCAGTGATTCGCTTTGTTTGAATATTGGGTTCGGAACAATTTTTTACACGACATTATTTCAACAGCTTTTGTTTTCGAAATGAAAAGGTAGTCGGTGGAAATGTATTTACAGATGTATACCATTTTAAAACAGTTATTTGGCATAATTTATCATCCTGACCACCGATACTAAACAGGAATCGCATTGTATAGTTGGTAAAGTGCTTTAGGAAATGAATGTTACTGAAATAGAAAAGTAGTGTGCCTATGTAATACTTTAAAAGAATCTAAAAAGTTCGAATATTAACATTTGATAAATATAAAATAGTTAATTTACGGGCTCATAACTTCTAATTTATGAATAATGATCGGAATAACTTACTAACATTTTACAGAATTCCTGATAAACGTGCCGCTTAATTGCTATGACTACGTATTTGTCAATGGTCTCCTATTACTTTCATTAAATACACGTAACGATATCATATAATAAATAATATTTAATACAATCGTGTCTATAATTTAGAGACTGTAAATCTTCAGTAGGTTCCCTCGGTGGATTTTGAACATTTGGGTCATACAATCATCGGCATATAAGAATAAAATGTGGGATGTCAGATTTAAAGTTAATTCCTAGGGAATATTTTTTTCGATTCAAATAAAAATGTATAAAATTAAATTTGTAAACAAATACATACTTATAAATATTGTAAGAATTTGTGTAATCTCGGACATGTTGGTGAATGTTTATATAAGAACGTGCGTAAGTAAGAGATGATAGAAACTAACTATTTTTTATCGCATTCACAAATACGTGACTCGGTTGGTATAAATATTTTAATAAAGCAACCATAACAATTAAAATAATTAAGGCAGCATTGCATACATATGTAATAGCAGTTATATTATACAATTATCTGTGCACTAATTGTGACTGCTTTATAATGCAGAATGATATTGGCGACGTTCTAGTTAGTATAAAGGTTGACAAGTTTCTGCTTATCATTGATTTTTTTTAAATACACTACAAATCTGATTTGACTGTCTCTTGACCACTAATGTAATAAGTAAATAGTCAATAATGATAATAAAATGCTCTGATGTCTGATCATTTTGATCGACAATAATATGAAATTGTGCTGTAATTAATTCGAATTGTCTGATAGTGTTTATATTTCTATAATGTCCATTGATGTTGTTTGTGTGATTATGCAAAATTAGGTTTCATAATATGCTGGACATACATTTATCACTGATGGTTGACGAAAGGGCCACGAACAGATAACTCCCAGAGGTCTTCAATTAATCAGTGGATAAAAATAGAATATAAAGATAATGGCAGTAATACTGGTTGAAGCGCGTTGTTAATGTAGCGATTTAATATTCTCTGAATAACTACTAGAGATCTGAAAACAACCCTCGTAGAGGGAAGTTAAACGCCATCTGGCGGCACCACATCAATTAGCAATGCACACCCATATGGTAATAACCGTCAACATGCTCATGTTATCAGGATCACCGGGTAGTGCCCTCTAGAGAATATGAATAATATTCCAATAGAGTGCTTGAGATATCAGCACAAAGCCAATCGTATAAAACATATTATATAAGTGTGAACCCACCTCTTAGCAATCTACATATCTAGATTTCGATCTTATTAGATCTCGTCAGTGTAGCTCAGCTAGTGAGGATGAATTCACACAAAATCTCGAGTGGTTATATACAAAAACAGTACAACTTACCCTCGTAGAGGGAAGTTAAACGCCATCTGGCGGCACCACATCAATTAGCAATGCACACCCATATGGTAATAACCGTCAACATGCTCATGTTATCAGGATCACCGGGTAGTGCCCTCTAGAGAATATGAATAATATTCCAATAGAGTGCTTGAGATATCAGCACAAAGCCAATCGTATAAAACATATTATATAAGTGTGAACCCACCTCTTAGCAATCTACATATCTAGATTTCGATCTTATTAGATCTCGTCAGTGTAGCTCAGCTAGTGAGGATGAATTCACACAAAATACTAGAGATCTGCTTCCATGGCAGATAGCCCCTCCACACCATCACACCTTGAGTGAGAGCAATATATCGTACAGAAAGCTGCAATTTGCTTCTTTCGCCAGGACTTCCTATAACCAATCTGCGACCATCATGAGCCCATAATCGCGATTCGTCACTAATGATGATTTGATTCCATTGCACATTTCAATGCAGACTCTCATTACACCATTGCCGCTGTACAATGGTGTGGAATTAAACAACGAAATGGTCGCTATGATCTGAGTCTAAAAGATCGAATTCTTCGAGACGTCGATCGTAAGGAGATTTGATGATGAGTTAATCTTCTCTATCTAGCATCAATTTCCCTTGTTGATGAAAAACGATCCCGATGAGCCACAAGCCGAAGAGCACGATCTTCACGATCAGTGGTGCATCTAGGATGCCCGGGACGCAAACGTCATTATTTCTCATTATTTTTACACTGCGTCCCACACGAGCGGCAACTTTATTGTGTTTACTTAGTAAGTTTCTTACTAGTACTGGATACTCCTCTAACAACCCAAGAGGATGAAATACTTTCTGCAGGTACTCTGAAAAAAATAATATAGCATAGGACACATGCTCTTCACAAGGTAAGATGGCGAGAAACGCGGGGCTGCAAGCAATCAAAGGTAGCAATTAGGCAACCTTGTAAAATTGCAGCCGCGGCCCGCCTTAACTTATCTAGCACTAATCTGAAATTATTGACAAACATCCTAACTGGCCACTGCCGGCTAAACAAACACCTACACCCGATGGGTCTGGTGGACAGCCCGTTATGTTGAGGGTGCAATGAAGAACTAGAAACAGCAGAGCATGTAATATGCCTCTGCCCAGCTCTAGTAAACACTAGGCATCTAATACTAGGGGAGTGCTGGCCTAGTATGGTCAGCATTGGCAGCTCCTCACCCGCCAGAGTTTTGCAGCTTGCACGCAAAATTGATTGGTGGGACGAGTGAGCAGCCTTAAAGGAAAGTTTCACAATGGGCCCATATTGAGGCCTAAGTGTCTAGCTATGGTACCCTCCAGCCAACTATCCAGAACTCTCCAGTACTGGATAGTTGGGCCGGAGGGTAGCATAGCTACAGACACTTAGGGTTCAAAATGGGCCAATTATAAAACCTTTAAGGTTACTCACTCGTCCCACCTGTCAATGCGTGCAAGATGCAGAACCCTGGCGGGTTAGGAGTTGCCAATGCTGGCCATACTAGGCCAGCACTCCCCTAATACTAGCTGTCTAGTGTTTACAAGCTGGGCAGAGGCATGCTCTCCTGTTTCTAGTCCTTCATTACACCTTCTACAGCGGGATGTCTACCAACCAAGGTGTTTGATTAGCCATCAGTGGCCAGTTAGAATGTTGGTCAAAAATTTCAGATTAGTTAGACATAAGTTAAGACGGGTCATAGGTGCAATTTTAAAAGGTTGCTTCGTTTGATTGCTTGCAGCCCGGCGTGAAAAGCAAGTGTCCTATGCTCTATAATTTTTTTCAGACTACCTATAGAAAGTATTTCATCCTCTTGGGTTGTTAGAGGATGCGAGGATCCCTTCCTGGAAAGATCATCTGCTATTTCGTTTCACTTGATGCCTCTATATCCTTTGATCCAGCAGAATTCTAGATTGTTATGTTTAGCTAGCTCCTCCAGCCTGTGTAGACATGAATATAGCTCTTTCGACACAAATATGTTGGCATTTAATGGATTTAGAACTGCTTTGGTGTCGGTGAGTATTTGGATATGATATCCATAATATTCCGTTCAGTTATAATTTGTACACACGTTAGAATTCATGTCAATTCAGCTTTTAAGATTGGCGTGAGTCTTCCAAGTGGTGCACTTATCTTGAGTTCTGGTGAGAATATTCCATAGCCAGCTCTTGTCTTAGTTTTGGATCCATCTGTATATATGGATATGTTGGCGTCTTGTCGGTGGTCATCCATTGTGATGATGGTCTAAAAATGTTTCACAAAAGTGTATTTGTACAGAATTCTGTTGCACTTACCTTCTATGAGGGGGTATAGTTTGATAGCTTCACTCAGTATACTCCTGTGTCCAATGATTCTACCTTTATCATGTCACATCTTGAGTGAAGATAGCCTTAATGCTGTTTTTACTGCAGTCTCCCTTCTAAAGAAGTCGAGTGGTGGTAGACATAGAAGTGCTTTAGGAACTGCTGTGAGTGTTGTTTTCATAGCACCAGTTCTGCCTTTTTTGTATTTACTGTTAGCACATCTACGTAGCTTGTGTTGGAATTTGTTGGTTCGTACCTTCTCTTGGAATTGCTCCCTGGAGGTGCTGATCCATCCGACCTCATCCGTTTCTTAGGTGGTTTCTTAACAGGCGGCTTCACTGAGAAAGTACCGGTCCTGTCTGTATCCTCCCTTGATTTTTGTCCCTCGCGACTCTTTGTCGTCGACGGGCTTCTGTGTCACATATTCTGTGGTGTTTGGGTCGCACAAAGTCATCCACCGCTTGATGGTGGATGTTGCCTAAGCATTTGGGAGAGGGTGTGAAGTAACGGTGGCCTCAATCATGCCCTACACGTGGGGTGCATAAAGTGAGATTATGAGATTTTGTCTATAGCTAGGGTGCTCAAGTACTTACCCTACGGTAGTACGCAAGCTACTAAAACACTCAATTATTAAATTAACGTCTAAATAGTTTTTGCACAACCCCGACTCTAGGCTCTGCGGCCCTTCACGCACCTATTGTGCCTCATACAACATCCATGATATGCTGCCGGGTCAACTCTTTGTAGAAAAGTTTCCCGACTAGCGGTATATGTGGTGACTACAAGTCAAGGGGTTGATGCCTAGGGTGCCACCCCAACACCGCGAGTATCGGCCGAGTATAGCCAGGTACACAAAATAGACGCGAAACTAAACAACGTGAAGGAGCAATAGATGCTATTTATGAGAAGACAAAGACATAAGCTAGATGAGGAGGTAAGGAAGGCCAGAGAAATAAGGGAGACGTGGATGGAGCAGGGCGGAAATAAGCAATGGGAAACAGGAATTGCAGAGGAAAATGGAAAGGGAAAGAAGAAGAAGGGATAAGAGACACAACGTCATCATAACGGGTCCGCAAAAGCGACAGGTAATGATGGGAAATAGTAAGCTGCGGGGTGAACCCATATACACAGATATTGATCTAACTCAGAATGAAGTGGAAATACGAAGGAAGTTGAGCGAGACAGCCAGGGAACAGAGACAGCGAGAAAATCAGGTTCGTATAAAACAAACGAACAGTCGGAGATCAAGCGAAGAGCACACAAATAAACATACTGTTCTGGAATATAGCCAGATTAAAACGAAAACTGAGGGATGAGAGGCAACGGAACGAGATAGTGGAACTTATAAGCCAGTTCAGTATACTAGGACTGACATACGTGGATGCAAGAGAAATGGCAGGAGTATAGGAGCTGGATGCCACAGGGGTACAGATGGAAGGCGCAGGCAGCAATAAAGGAGAACGTTTGCTGCGTTTGAATTTCTTGTATTGTGTTGCTTGGTCAGTACAATATGTTGTTATTATATCATTCCAGAAAAACAGGGGAAACCTTTGGAAGACATTCTACAAGCTTTAATAAATGATATACTTACTGTGTTCATCTTGTGGATATTCACTTGTTCATTCGGAATTCTATTGTTAAACATTAGAAGAAAGTGTATCGTGTTTTATCTAAACACGTCGACTGTAATAATAGTATTTAAGATAAATACATATGAAGCTGCATTTGACCTACTGCTTCCTGAAATTAAAATATTGCATATTCCTGTTCTATTCCAAGCTATCGTTATTTTCAGATTGACGTAAATTTTAATTTGATTTGATGATTTAACAAGAGAGCGAACGTGATCTCAAGAATCCTTCTTACAAGTTTTAGTTTAGCAAATATATTAATATTAACCACTCACACACAATGTTTTATTATGATTTGACGGCTCACAAGATATTATGCGAAAAAAAAACTAATTAAAAAAACAGAACTAAAGAAACACTCCTTCATTAATTCTCCCGCTGCCTGGCCTGACTGGGGTGATGGCCCTCACAGGTCAACAGAACGACTGTCGACCCATTCATCCGGCACGTGAGGAACCCGCCGATTCTGAGGTCAGGGCGGGGGGTGTGTTTGCCGTCTGCCCGCGCATAACTATAGCCAGCGGCTTGGACACCGCCGTGCCACAACTCCATCTTGTAACATAGGCAGCCAACCAAATGTCTGTGTTTTCAGTAACGTCATGTGCTACAGTCCACAGCTAAGCTACAACGACGACAATACGAAACAAAGGACGGGGTTGGAGTGCTGGAGGGGCAGGTGTCGGAGTTATGCAGCGACCACCACAACAGCAGTGACAGCGACTCGAGCAACGGCGAAGTAACGCCTGCGAGAACGCCGAGAAAGGCCAAGGAAAAATACGCGGACGACCTTGAAAGGATCCTGGGGGAGAGCACTTGGGACCCCGCGATCCCAGAACATCGTCACATCGGACGAGGAGACGCCGACTAACGAGAGGACCAACTCGAAGAGCAAGGCTTCCTCGTCACCTGATGCACCTGAAGACGCGAATGGCACGGCGGACAGAAGAAAGGCCAGGATCCGCTTCACCAGAATGGAGTAAATGGCTGAAAGAAACTTATTGGCAGAACTAGCGGAGGCAAGGGACATGGTTCTGAGACACACCGATACCTCAGTGGCCAAGAGAAATATTCCAAGAGAAGCCAAGGCGGACGAGGTCATATACGTAAGGCTACTGGGCGGCGCAGGCACACCCCTCAGCATTCCCCGAAGCAACGAGAAAGAGGCCCTGAGGGAACAGCTAAACCAACTCCAGCCAGAGAAAATCGCTACAGAAATCAAATTGGCTTAAATTAAGAGTGATATGGAGGCTATGGGAGCGACCATAGAAGAACTGGCAAGAGCCCCCGCCCAAATGAGAGCCGAGACAATACAAGACAAGGCAGAAAGAATTAAGGGCAAATTCCGACCGGACGCAGACTACAGGGAAATGAAGAACATGCTTGCCGAGGCATGGCTAGAGGATGGTCTTCGCCAAGACTATAACAGTACAGAAACTGACAGACCGTTCGCAGGGCCCTGAATCCACAGTACTAGGGGTAGTCAGAGCAGTGGTAGAACTACTGTTTCCCCCTCCTAGAATGACCGTAGGAACCTGGCCGAAGAACGAAATTCAATCAACACTAGAACACTGTCATAGGAGGAAGAGGAGGTGACCGCAGCAATCCTGAGACTCCATTCGAACAAAGCCTTAGGACCCACGGGATACCAATCTAACTTGGGCACATGGATGACCAGGGAGTTCTGCTTGATGGCCACCCTGGACGTGACTAACGCCTTTAACTCGCTTTCATAGGTGGTCATCTTGGCGGCGTTGAGAGACAAGGGAGTGCCCGAACTACTAGTAAGGATGGTAGAGGACCAGGAGGTATGCTACAAGGGCGACGAAGGGATAGCGACATTTGAGATGAAGCGAGGGGTGCCCCAGGGATCTGTACTGCTCCCCCCCTCCTCTGGAACGTTGCGTTGATGATGACACATTACGCGTCCAGCTACCGGAAGGTGTGTCATCAATAGGCTTCGCTAGTGTATCAAGGGCCAGGGAATACCAGGACACAAAAGAGAAGCTAGCCAGCGCCACAGACACCTTGGCATCATGGATGGAGAGCAGGGGCCTGAGCATCGCCGTCGCGAAAACCCAGATGGCCCTACTATTCACAAAAGGTACCAGGATGGCAGCCCTGGAAACCATCGAAATGCTAGAGACAACGCACCGGATCGAGAAGAAGCTGCCCTACTTAGGCAACGGTGTCGCGCGCCCAGCTCCTCTACGCAGCCCCGGCATGGGCCAATGCCACCAGGACCCAGAGGAACCTATACAGGCTGCGAAGGGCGCTGCGCACCAGCTATCTTCGAATCACTCGGGCATATCGCACCATCTCTATGGAGGTGCTCTCGGGGATCCCTATATATGTCTGTGGCTATTTGATAGAAGGCGATATATGACTTTTACTATTCTTTTCATAAAAGTCCATAAATTCACTTAATAAATGTTTTATTATTAATTTGAAAATGTAATAACCCCCGGACTTTCATTTCCAAATTTAAATTATGACTTTTGTGTAACAGAAAATGGATAATAAGCTGATATATCTAATTAAATTATTCTACTTAACTTAAATTGCCACATATTCTATTACATAAAAGTAATATTTTACATATGGAAATAAAAGTCACAAGTTACAATTTCAAATTAATAATAAAACATCCCATATGTAGTAGGTTGTCTGGTTGACTCTAATGGTTCTAGATAATTACTAGAAATTACCACATTTCTTCATCAAATTACTAAGAGGTCTAGCAAACATCAAATAGTATGGAATAAACTTGCGGAAATAACCTGTCAGTTCTAGTAACACTGAATTTGTCTCATCGTCTTAGGTTCTGGGAATAGGAGTACTGCTTTGATTTGTTTCTAATGAGGGTAGTATTCATCCTTCTTCTATTACATATCATAAAGACTCGATACTCTTCTTCAGAAAGTAACAAGGTCTTTATCATCTTTTGCTGGGATTATCAAATCAACTGTTACACTACTAATTAATTCTCGCAAAACATGGTTAAAACATCTTTAAAACAGAGATGGTGCATTAAACAAACCAAACGTCATTTTTCTGATGGTCTTTGATGTTCAGAAAGAAACCATTCTACTGATCTATTGTATTGAAAACTCCGGCACCTTATAATTCAAGCTGGTCTTCAATTAGAGTTAAAGTATACCTATCTTTGACTATTGCCTAGTTTAACCTTCTAAATTCGATACACATTATGGGTGAACCACACTTTTTACGTACAACCACGACTTAAGTGGAATACATATTTGAAGTTTCATTGATTCCATCTGCGATCCATTCTGTTACATGATCATCTACTATCTAACGCTCAATGAAAGGCAAACGTCTTGCGTGACTACTTATTGTTTCTTCATTCTTGTCGGTGGCTTTATATCCGATGTCTAACAGATTACCATATTCATTAAACATATTTACGATTTATTTTGGTCATCTGCACACCATCAGCATTAATCAGTACTTCAAATTCTTCTAATAAGTCACTACCAATAATAGATTTTATTGTTATCGTATTATTTGGAGCTATCTGCAACTATTTTCTTAAAATTACTTATCGGTTTTATAGAATTTCCAAAACCATTTAATGTCAAATATAAATTATAAGTATAGTATATCGTATAGTTGTCCAGGTGCTACATTTAACCTTACTACCATCTACCATATTTTAATGCATTATTGTCTATGCCTTTTATGCTTTTGTTTTGAGGAACAATCTGAGCATGCATAGTAACGAGGCATTTTCTTAATTATCGTAGTTCCTTTTAAGTCTATCATGTTATTTTTTTGCTTAGCTGTCTTTGTTCTGATCATGTCTTTTTACACTACTTACCTTTAATTCAAATTCTTTCATCAGTAGTTTCTTCAGTTTTGAGCTTAGCTAAACCATCTAGCAACTTCTTAGAAAATTAATTTTTACAGCTCATTCCAATGCATCAAATACGCGATTTCTCGAAATTCAGCCATAATTTGAATTATATCGTTTTTTCAAATCAGCCACTTCCCCGGAAGGTAAGGAAATATTCTTCAACTTCAAGTCTACCTGTGACGGGCAGAAACATAGGACAGGTAGTCGTGGCGACCGATTTCAACGCCAAGTTAGTCCACTGGGGATCGCCGTCCACTGACTGGAAGGGGAGGAGATCATGGAACTAGATAGCAGCAGCGCCCGATCCTAACAGTCAGACCTTCACACGCGGAAACACGGCGTCCAATATAGACATCAACTCGACTGATGAGGCGTGTGCTGGGGGAGGAAACGTTGAGCAACCAACAGAACATCGTCTTCCGCGTCGCTCAGCCCAGCCCCAATCCCACGATCAAGCACCAACGCTCAAACTAAGGTGGACGCTGAACGCCATCAACCATGAGGCACTAGTGCAGGCACTGGAGAACATCGAACCAGGGCGAGGGACGCACTCGCTCAAACAACGCCAGGAGGAGTTTCCAACGGGCAAAAGTGGCGGGGGCATCGACTGAATTACTCCGGGAGCTGATACTGGAGTACAGCCAAGGGATAGATAAAAGCCAGGTGAAGTGCTGGACCAAGCTGTGTAGGGAGGTCGAAAGTGACCCATGGGGGTCGCTCTACAAACAAGTAATGAAGAAGATCGGAGCTCGCTCGCCTGGGCCAACTAGATCGACGGTGGAGGCCTTCTTTCCAACCAAGGCGACCATCAGACCGAACGACGAGCAAGACGCAAAAATTCAGGAAAACTAAGGCACAGGTACCTGGCTGGGTAGTGTAGAGGTTACGCAAGTGATCTCCAAGCTTCCCAGAGGAAAGGTCCCAGGACCAGACAAAGTTCCTAATAAACTACTACCAGAAGCACTCCCAGCAATCACCAACATCATCAATGCCATCGCCAATAAATGCCTAAAGGAAGGAACATTCCTGGGAAGCAAGGGAAACCGCTCTACGAGCCGAGATTATACCGCCCCCGTTGACTCCTGGACGGATCGGAAAAGGTCCCAGAGCTTCTGATCGCGAATAGTGGAGTCTCTAGAGGCAAATGAAGGACTCAGCGAAAACCAATATGGTTTCCGAAAAGGAAGATCGACCAGTGACGATCCATGCGGGATGGTTACAGAAACCACTTTGGACGTCATAAAGGCCTTCTGGAATATCACATTCGACGACATTCTTCGCCTGGAAGTCATTCTGCTATCAACTAAGAGGGCAGACATCCGACGCCAATACTGTGAGGCTGATTGCACACGACATCGGACCGTAACCATACGGCCAAGTACTGTCGCGTCTACTAACCAATATCGGTGGCCCAGAAATAAGAGGAAGAGGTGGCTTCTAGCAACTGTGTCACGTGCCCAACTGCTGTACGCAGCTCCGGCTTGGGCTGACTCAACAAAAACCCAACGGAATTCGGACAGGCTCAGGAGGGTGTTGTGCACTAGCGCCCTTCGAATCACCCGAGGCTACAGGACCATCTCAACCGATGCGGTAGAAGTACTTGCCGCGACGATGCGACCTGCTGCTGGAGGAACTTGCGGCGGTCTACAGGGAGACTAGGCATATGGCATTACAAAGTGTACCAGACTACACTTTGTACAAGTGTCAACTGGAACTGGAGAAAGAAGACCGCGCACCGTAACGCATTGGGATGCTAATGCTAATGCTAGCAGCAGTGAAATAGACAGACCAAATGAGGCAAGACAAGAGCCAACAAGGACTGACTGACGTGAAACAGCGCTAGGGCATACTAAGTGCCCTACCGCTGTGTAGCATAGTGGCAGTCTAGCCCTAAGTGAACAGAACGCGAGTTTTGGTAGGCGCTCCAGTCAGAACGCGGGGTGAATCCGGGAAAACCCATGCCTACCACCTAGTGGTGCTGACGGATGCATGGGTATATGTTTACCCTCATCTTTGTTTCTATCTTAGTCGTCTCCTCTTCTTCATTTTCATATTAATTTTTATCATCTTCATCATCTTTTTCTTGGTCATGATCATTTTCATCGTCATCAGCATCAACAGCTTCACCAATATAGCACAAGTACGACAGAATTCGTCTCCACACTACATTGCTAGGTTCATTATTCTTAATACCCAGTGCGCTGCAGGCAGAAATTAGGTCTGCATGCGTCAACATGAATTCAATTTAATTCAGCTTTTCATCATACTCGTGTGAGCTTTCTACATTCCGGAACCCTTCAACTCATATTATTTTGTTTCTATCTAAGCTTAATCTTTCACTACCAGTTTTAATTTGTAAAGAGCATTCGCTACATGACATATTAACTGTCGCATTTAATTTTAATCCCATTTTTTAATTCCTAATTTATTCTTTATCCTGGTTCAGCCCCCAAATTGTGTTAAATCAAAACTATGTAAGTGGTTAATGTTAATGTATTTGCTAAAATAAAACTTGTATCTATATATTAAATGTGTATGTATATATTAAAATTACGTCACTTTGATAATTATGATAGCTTGGAATGGGACAGGAATATGCAATATTTTAAGTTCAGGAAGCAGTAGGTCAAATACAACCACATATGTATCTAGTTTAAATTATATTATTACAGTCGACGTGTTTAAGTAAAATATGATACACATTCTTTCTAGATTAACACAGTAAGTATATTATTTAAGGTCATCACTTTTAAAAGATTGTTGAATTTCTTCTAAAGTTTTCCCCTGCATTTCTGGAACGATATAATACGAACCTATTGTACTGATCAAGCAACACAATGCAAAAAATTGAAACGCAGCAAACAACCCGAAATGCGACATGAGCATTTGAAATACTTTCGTACAAATAGCTTGGCAAGTTCCCAACACTATAATCATAACGCACAAGCATTTGCCTTTAACACTCGACGAAAATAACTCTCCCAACATAAGGGAAGGCAGAATACCCATTCCTATCGAGTAAAACAAACCATACAACGACATACCAACGATAGGGAACCATTTTAATGCATAGTTTATCTCCGAATCGACTTCAAATCGCATGTAGAAGTAAATAGATTCCAAGAGAAGTATAACACAGCAACCTCCGCAAGAAACAACCATAGCTCTCTTTCGTCCGATTTTATCGAGCATCACACCTGCTCCTAAATTACAAACCATAATTAATGCTGTGAATATGAACGTGGCTTCAATTGAAGATATATTACCGCCTCCATCGCTAAAAACAAAATGTGAGTAAAGTGACACCGCAACCATTCCACTGAACTGTTGAGCGCCTCTAACAAACGCCCCAATCAACAAAGCCTTCCGATTGCTTCTTATTGTAAACAAATCTTTAATAGTACCGGATTCTGTTAATTGTCTTTGCACGTCTTGTTGTAATTGCAGTAACTCTTTATCAACGTTATTGTTTCTACGAAACCAACGTAATGAATTAGTAGCATCCTGGTAGTTATTATGCATTAAATAGAAGTATGGCGATTCTGGTATTGCAGTCATAAACGCCAACAATAGTAAAGGTATCACACCAAACACATACGCGGATACTCGTATATGCATATTATAAACCAACACCATTGATACTAAATTTCCAAGGTATCCAAAAAATACTAGCAAGTTGCCCCACGATCCTCTAATCTTTGGCGTTGTAATTTCGGCCATATAAACTGTAATTACTGTGTAGTAGCCAGCTTCAGCAATTCCGCTGAATACCCGAGCTATATAAAACATAGCAATGGATGCACTAATAGCTACAAAGCCCCACGACAGGAATTGAAATATGGCTGTTATTATTAGAGTCCTTTTGCGACCCATTTTATCCATTACATATGCAAATATTGGGCTCGTTAGTATCAACGCTGCTGGGGGCAAAACTGTAAAGTATGAACATTCCTCCAATGTTATTGTACTTGAGGCGATTAACTCTGGAATGGCTTGTGTTGGCCAGGCGAAGAGGGTACCAGATGAAAGCGATCCCAAACCAACTAAAAAATTAAAATTATCGGAATAGTATAAGTATAGTTTACCATACGTAGATAAGAATAAAAATGCGATTGATATTGAATTGATATACACATGTGATTTTTTACTGAGATTGTTTCGGTATGAATAAACAGGATTGTAAATTATTGTTATGGTTATTTCATCAATAATGCCAAAATAGACAGTAGCTAATCTAATGCCACTTTCCTACATACCGTTACAAAACTACCACCGAACATATATGTAGTAGTTTCATGGACAAGCAGAAGTATTCGACGAAGAGATTTACATTACTTCAATATCAGGAGCTCTATGCTGTAATTGATATGCACTATCGAATGTATGATCGATAGTCACTTCCCGTAAGTTTTTTGTTGAAAAATTTAACTTTTTCATATGTATTTTATTCGTGGGCGATGCCCCTCAAAATGCAAAAGAAGGCTAGTTTCACTTTGAAAAAACAAAGCGACAATTGTAAGTAATCAGTAACTGATTTATATGAATAGTTCAACAGCTTGTAGACATACTATATAGTGGTTAAAGCAATTCTGAATTAAATAGTCGTCGTGTTGACTATTAAGTTAATTTTGTTTCTCGAATTTCGTGTTCTGTCTGATGTGGCGGCGTGAATCGCTTGCCTCGAATATTGGTTTTGAAACAACTTGTTACACGCAAATGATATCAACATGTGTGAATAGCTTAAAATGTGTATGAAAAGTTAAATTTAAAAAATTACGTACTAATTATATGAGTACTTAATATTCTACTTTCTGATAACAGCATTTGAATTCGGCAATACATTGCCCATTCAATTATTTGAAATGAAAAAGTAGTCGCGAAATGCATTGTATACATTTCCATATTTTGAAACAGTTATTTGGCTTAATTTTATTATTCTACACGAACACGAAACTGGTTAGAAATCACACTGTAAGTGCTTTAGTAAATGAATGTTTATATATATATATATATTGTTAGTTATTAATGGATTTACTCTGGAGTCGCCGCCGGTCAGGGAGAGTCCGTGCAGAGGTTTGTCGAGTTGCCGCTAGGTGCCGTATGATGGCTAGCGAGGGGGAAGGCGATCAATAGAATCGACATTCTGCAGCGGGCTTCTTCGGTGCTCGGATCAAACGCCGCTCCAGTTTCCATATAAATTAGTTTATTTAAATTGTATTAGTGATCTTTAATTTATTATAAAAGTTGGTTTATTAGTTGTTTATTACATCAGAAGTGGGATACTACTCAGGCCGCTAGTGGATTGTGTTGTGTCGTATTTAATGTACCGCGTGTAGCCACGTGGTACGCCATTTTGTGTGCATACCGTGCTACGTGTTCTGTGCTGCGTACTAGCCTTGCGACCTTGACAAGAGTGAAAATGAATTCCGGTAGCGAGGAAAATCCTGAAAATTCTAGTTCGACAGCGTTAATCGAATTGGTTAGAGCATTAAAATCACAACCAAATAGTGAACAGGTAGATTTACCTTATTTTAGACCCGAAGCAAATGAATCGTACAAATGGGTGAGTCACGTAGAAGATATTAAGAATGAATTAGGATGGTCTGACGTACATGTTCTGGCCAGAATTGGTCGATTTTTACTGAATGATTCAAAGATATGGTATGAACGTTGGAATCCCGATGTGAGAGATTGGGATACTTTTTGTAAAGAATTCGCAGAAGCATTTCCACCAAAACGAAATTTAGGACGCTTACTAGACGAGGCAGCAAAATTTAATAGTTTAAGTATAAACACTTATGAAACTTACGTTCATGAAAAATTGGCAATGCTGAGGAATGTGCGAGCAAATTGGACTGAAAGTCACTTGGTAGAATTGATAATACATGGTATTTCTGAGCTTGATGTGCGTAATGCTGCTATGAATATTAATTGTCGAACGATATCAGAGCTCTTAATATTTTTGTCGTCGTTTACGAAACCTATACGTACTCAACAGGTAGTTTTGAAGTCATATGCGAATTTTTCGAATTATAAGAGAACACATTCACAGTTTGAAAGTAAAACGGGCGGAACGTTACCCAAAAAATGCTATCAGTGTGGTAAACTGGGCCATATAAAAGCAAATTGCCGGGTAAAAAGGACAAGATTTTCCTCTGACACTTCGTTTAGTAAAGCAGACGAGTCATCAGGTTCAGCTCAAATCCAGGATACAGGTTGTTCTTTCTGTGCCAAGCGGGGTCATAATGCATCAAACTGTTTTATTAAGGCCACTATTGAAAAACGTAAAAACATTAATTTTTGTCATGCTGGTAAACCAGCCGGTGCTATCGAGATTTTTATAGAAGGACAACGATTTTGGGCTCTTGTTGACACAGGAGCAGATCTGTCATTAATTTCGGATAAATTCCTAGACTTATTTGAAAATAAAGTAACGACCTGTAATATAATGCTTAAAGGCATTACAAATGTTACGATTACTGCAACCAAAAAATTTACAGGCCACACAAAGATTTCAGATATAAACGCTAATATTACGTACGTTTTTGTACCGAAAGACAGTCTCGATTACGATGTATTTATTGGTCGGGACATATTTGAGGATCACAAGCTGATTGCAATAACAGACCATCAAGGTTCCCGTGTAATGCGACGAGAATTACCTGGAATAAATCGAGTTTCTGAAAATTTGAACAGTGAAATATGTGAAGTTGAAGTTCCATCTGAATTTCGGAATGCATTACAAGAAGTACTTCAAGATTTTAGTGGTATGATTACCAGTGGTAACAAAGTAGGAACTGTGAACAATGCGAGTTTGAAAATAAGATTAGAAAAAGATATTATTGTGAATCGCCATCCGTACCGACTTGCTATAAGCGAAAGAGAAGCTGTTCATGAAATTATCAAGGATTTAATGACAAATAAAATTATTCGACCTAGTGAGTCTCCATTTGCAAGTCCAGTTATACTCGTTAAAAAGAAAAATGGTGCACATCGATTGTGCGTCGATTTTAGGGAGCTTAATAGAAATACAATTAAGGATAAATTTCCCTTGCCACTCATAGAAGATCAATTAGATCGTTTAGGAAAAGGATGTTTCTTTACTTCACTGGATATGGCGTCTGGATTTCATCAGATACCCATTCATGAAGAATCAATAGAGAAGACGGCATTTGTGACACCCGATGGTCATTTTGAATATCTAAGGATGCCTTTTGGTTTGGCCAATGCTCCTGCAGTCTTCCAAAGATCTATCAATCAGGCTCTGGGAACTATAAAAGATACAATTGCTTTAGTCTACTTGGATGATATTTTAATTCCTAGTACGACCCATGAGGAAGGCCTCGTTTATTTAAGGAGAGTATTGGAAGCATTAAGTGGCGTTGGATTTTCGCTTAACATTCGAAAATGTCGTTTCCTTCAGTCATCTTTGGAATACCTTGGGAGAGAAATATCAAGTGACGGTATTAGACCAGGCAAAGTTAAAATTCAGGCGTTGGCTGAGTCGCCTATTCCAGAGAATGTAAAACAAGTACGACAGTTCATGGGTTTGGCAGGCTATTTCCGAAAGTTTGTGCCCGATTTTGCTAGGAAAACTGCATGCATAACCCGTCTAACCAAAGAAAATGTGGAATTTGCATGGACTCAAGAGCAAGAAGAAGCAAGGCAGTATGTGATTTGTCATTTAACTTCAAGACCTTTGCTTGCCATTTACAATCCAGAATTACCTATCGAACTGCACACAGATGCTAGTAGCTTAGGCTATGGAGCTATTTTAATACAGAAACATGAAGGTCAGTCAAAGGTGTTAGCATATTTTAGTAAGCGAACGACGGAAGCTGAGGCCAAGTACCACTCTTATGAATTAGAAACATATGCAATTGTACAAGCTTTAAAACATTTTCGCACATATTTGCTTGGAATAAAATTCACACTGATTACGGATTGCAACGCCGTCAAAGCAACGGCTACAAAAAAGGACTTGTTGCCTAGAATCTCTCGATGGTGGGTTTATATGCAAGATTTTGATTTCGAAATAAAATATCGTAAGGGGAGCAGCATTCCTCATGTTGACTATTTGAGCAGGAACCCTGTCAACAAAGTCCGTCGAGTTTCTCATAATAATTGGGCATATATGGAACAACAAGGCAACGAAGAAGTTAAAAAATTGTTAGAGCAACTTGCTGATGGTGGTCTTGATTCAAATCAATATTTTGAGAAAGATGGTATGTTATATCACAGGCAAGTCAATACTGACGGAACAATAAATTTGCAATGGTATGTGCCTAGACAAAGCCGATTAGGTTTACTTCGAATTTTCCATGATGAGCAATGTCATGTTGGTCCTGATAAGACGCTTGAATCAATGACTATGCACTTTTGGTTTCCACGAATGAGGCATTTTGTGAAATGTTACATTAAACATTGCGTAATTTGTGCAATAAAGAAATCCAGAACAGGACCATTACAAGGGTACATAAATCCCGTGGAAAGGCCAAAGGAACCATTTAATACTTTACATATGGATTGTTTGGGCCCCCTTCCAATATCATCAGAGGGTTACAAACATATTCTTGTTATAGTTGATTCATTTACAAAGTATTGCATCCTCATTGTAATGAAGACTGTTACAACTGCTGAAGTCCGAGAGAAATTACAAGGAGTGTTGGCATTGTTCGGTACTCCCAAGAGAATCATTATGGACGCTGCCACGTCATTTAAAAATACAACTTTTCCAAAGTATTTGGATGAATGGATGATTGAGTATCATTTTGTAACACCGGATGTTCATCGGGGTAATGGACAGGTGGAGCGATACATGAGGACGATAAGGAATCTATTAAGAATTGAAACTCAGATTAAGTCAGAGTGGCCGAGTGGAGTGTGGAAGATACAATTAGTTCTTAACACTACTATTCAAAAATCTACCAAAGCTACTCCATTACAGCTGCTGTTGGGTATCGAGAGTTCGACGCCGTTAATACAGGCACTTTTAAAAAAAAATTTATCAAAGGATATAGCGCCTATTAGAAATCGAAAACTCGACAGAGAACGAGTGGCAAAGAGGTTTTCCGCATGTACTTTTGGTGACATTAACCATAGGCGGAGAGATAATGTTCAATATGCTCCTGGTGATTTTGTTTTGATGCATCGCGATTCACAAATGCACATAAGCAAGAGTGAATACGAGTTTCTTGGTCCGTATGAAGTGATAAAGTGTATGGATAATGGACGATATGAAATCAAGAAAGTTGGCACGAGTATTGTAACTAAAGCTGCCAAGGAACAACTGAGGCTATGGCCTTTGCAGTGGACTTTGTCGTGTGATATGCAAGAGGTTTTGGAGTTTCTGGAAACAGATGATGCAGATGTTGCTCAGGATGATTAAGGTAAAATTGGTCTCTGTCCCGTTAGTGGCTGAGCCAGGTGGTTGGCTGCGGTCTCCACATATATTAACAACAAATAAAATTGGTCTCTGTCCCGTTAGTGGCTGAGCCAGGTGGTTGGCTGCGGTCTCCACATATATTAACAACAAATAAAATTGGTCTCTGTCCCGTTAGTGGCTGAGCCAGGTGGTTGGCTGCGGTCTCCACATATATTAACAACAAATAAAATTGGTCTCTGTCCCGTTAGTGGCTGAGCCAGGTGGTTGGCTGCGGTCTCCACATATATTAACAACAAATAAAATTGGTCTCTGTCCCGTTAGTGGCTGAGCCAGGTGGTTGGCTGCGGTCTCCACATATATTAACAACAAATAAAATTGGTCTCTGTCCCGTTAGTGGCTGAGCCAGGTGGTTGGCTGCGGTCTCCACATATATTAACAACAAATAAAATTGGTCTCTGTCCCGTTAGTGGCTGAGCCAGGTGGTTGGCTGCGGTCTCCACATATATTAACAACAAATAAAATTGGTCTCTGTCCCGTTAGTGGCTGAGCCAGGTGGTTGGCTGCGGTCTCCACATATATTCGTAACAAATGAAATTGGTCTCTGTCCCGTTAGAGGCTGAGCGAGGTGGTTGGCTGCGGTCTCCACATATATTCGTAACAAATGAAATTGGTCTCTGTCCCTTTAGTGGCTGAGCCAGGTGGTTGGCTGCGGTCTCCACATATATTCGTAACAAATGAAATTGGTCTCTGTCCCGTTAGAGGCTGAGCGAGGTGGTTGGCTGCGGTCTTCACATATATTCGTAACAAATAAAATTGGTCTCTGTTCCGTTAGAGGCTGGGCGAGGTGGTAGGCTGTGGTCTACACATATATTATTAAAAGGAAGAAATGATATCTGTCCTGTCAGAGGCTGTGCCTGAAATGATGAAATTGAATTGAAATGTTCCTTATTAATGTGTGTTTACAGAGTACTAAATAGTGTCGAGAGCGCCACTTGTGTCAAGATTGGCCGTGTTAGTTATTAATGGATTTACTCTGGAGTCGCCGCCGGTCAGGGAGAGTCCGTGCAGAGGTTTGTCGAGTTGCCGCTAGGTGCCGTATGATGGCTAGCGAGGGGGAAGGCGATCAATAGAATCGACATTCTGCAGCGGGCTTCTTCGGTGCTCGGATCAAACGCCGCTCCAGTTTCCATATAAATTAGTTTATTTAAATTGTATTAGTGATCTTTAATTTATTATAAAAGTTGGTTTATTAGTTGTTTATTACAATATATATATATATATATATATATATATATATATATATATATATATATATATATATACTCACTATGGACAACACACTACCCACTACCCAAATTCCGGACGGAAAAGAGTCTATTAATACCGGACTCAAACCGGTGACGGCATGAACGCAGTGGTTTCAGATAAATGAATGTTATTTAAATAAAATACAAATTATAATGCGCCTATGCAATACTTTAATTGAATCTAGTGTTATTTTATCAACCGCAAAACATTTTTTTAAGGGCTTCTAATTTTGGAACACTGAATTCCCTAGAAAAGTGTGCTTTAATTGTAATGATTATTTATTTCTCAATTGTTTCAAGATCCGATTACTGTCATTAAAGTTACGCAATGATATCTAGGCCGTTCCTGGCATATGCCCAGCAGAATGTAGTGGGCGCACCGAAAATTATATAGGGCCCATATTTGATTTCATTGTTTGAGTGAGAAAATAAAATGTGGGGCGTCGGATTTAACTATGATTCTTCGGGAATGTTTTGAATTGACAAAACAAAAATATAAACATTTAAGAACTGTGAACCATCAATAGGCCAGTATTAGAATAACATAATGTAGTTGTAGTATACAAAATAGAAGAAAATAAAATGATCACCAATGATCGACACCCGAAGAAATAGTTGCTTTATTAAACGTTTATTCTAATGAAGTATATAATATTTTATCATACCAATAATTTTACATAATTATCACGCGATTGTATGCAAATCTGTATACGTTCCTATTTTTTAATTCGGAATAATATATTTCTCCTGTGTGGGGGTTACTAGTCCTCCATCGGGAGCCTTCCCAGGTGGATTTTGGAATGATTCCTACATATAGGTGGAACCGGGGAAATCAAATACCCGGGGCTGACCAAAACTAGCACCGCAGCCCTAGAATGGGAACCCTGGAAGTGCTTGCAGAATGGAACGAGCTGGTGAGACTGGCGAAAAGAACGTCTTGTTGGTAGGATATAGTCAGTTCTCGACTATGTCAGAAGATTTTAGTCAAGAAATAACGGCGGCATATTAAGATCTAGTTAGATAATTATACAATCCCACCAACCCACATGGCAAGCGTGGTGGGTAAATACCAAAACCCTCTAAATACGGATACAGGATATTACTATAAGGCCCCTAGTCCCCAGCGCTCTACCACCTCCCGGCCAGGAAAAAGGACGAATCTGAGGACAGATCTGGGGTGCTACGAATGACTGGGATTACATAAGTTGTCAAGGAAAACGATTAATTATTGCGACTTACAATATAAGGATAAATTGAGATTGGAAATACACTTAGAAGAACTAGAGGAGAAATTCTCACATATACAATGGGATGTTGTTGGGATATGAAAAGGGAGAAGATCCAGAGAAATATGTAACTTTCTTAAATCGGTGTTCTATATCATAATAACTACATTCGATTCATAATCACATATCAGGGAAGTAGGAATACTCGTTAACAAACACCTTGTTACAAAAATGGAATCTATCTCGAGTAGGGTCATAGGATATATATAGCTGCCAGAAAGGTACTCTCTTCAGATTATCCACGTATATGTACACACTAGTAACTTCGATGAGGAAGGAATAGAAAGATTCTATGACGACGCAACAACTGCGAGATGTGCCGAAAAACCACAATACTCAATTATCATGAGCGATTTTAACGCAAAAGGAGAAAGACAGGAGAACTAGGAAGTCAATGGTGGCACGTTTGGACTGGGCAAAGAAAACAGCCGAGAAGAAATGCTTCTACCTGCATTGGGAACACTTATATTGTATGAACACATTTTTCAAAAAACATGGTCGAGTCGAGATGACAGAACAAAGAATCAAATAAATTACATAATATCCAGTAAGAAATCATTAATAACAGACGTCTCGGTCCTAAATAGTTTCCGAAGAGTTGGCCAAGTGAGGTCGATAGTTCAAAGGTGTGAAATTGACTCTAGCAGGGAGGCAAATAGTTTAATGAGCGCCAGAACATCTTAGCAATAAGACACCGTTCTGGTTCCTACTATGTCTTTATTTTGAGTTTTTGTAACCTGGGACTAATAATTAGATTTGTCATTGCGAATTATTGAATTGTCGTTTTATACATTCTTCAATAACATGATATTTATGTCAAATATTTACAAAATTTTACATGATTAATATTTGAATTGTCATGATCATAAAATGTTTATAATAATTTTGGAGATTTGGTAATTCACCAGCTGCCATAGTCGGGTAGTCGCCGCGTCAACAATTCGTTAATCCCATGCATTTCAGAGGGCGCCTCCCCAGGTGGCGGTTAGGGGAATGCCTCCTGGATATAGGTGGTACCGGGGAAATATCCCAGGGCGAACCAAACCGAGCACAGCAGCGTAGCGTCTGTCTCAAATTGAGCGGCTGCCGGAAGCATGCATGGGGAGATAAGCCCCAAAGCTGTAGAGAAAGCAACTCATCTAGAGGACCGGCCCTAAAGGCAATGGTTGGAAAGTGGTAGCTGGCTTTTCAAAACTGACCACAGGCAGAAATCCAATGGATTGGAACGACTTTAAATCAGATAACATAACAGACGGCGCAATGGCAACCATGACATCGGTGTTTGCACAGCAGTATAAAAGGCAATGAGAAACCACTATACTAAACATTCCCAGGAAAAATCATGATTAGGACTGCAAACACAAATAATGGCCCGAGTAATACTAGAAGAGACTAGCATAATAATAGATAACGAATTAACAAAAGAGGAAATGGCAATACAAAATAAGATTGGAGAAACAGTAAGGAAAAAAATGGAAAGAAAACAAGGATAGGATACAAAAAGCTAACAATAAATGAAACATTGTATATTTGGGATAAAACGAATATAACCTCATAGCAAAAAACTAGACAGAAAAAACCAAGACCCAACCACGACAAAACAAGCAACGAATACGAAAAGAAGAGCAGGGACAATACAAGACGTAAGATCGCTAAGAGGAGCTAATGCGGACTTCGACCACTATCCTGTAGTAGTGAAATTAAGGCAAAGGATCGAAAACGAAAACTACAAAAGCAGCACACACACAAAATGGGAAACAGAAAAACTAAAACAAGAACAACATAAAAAGAAACTATAACAGTAACTGAACGAAGTATCGCTACAAACAATCAAAACAGAAGATATGAATGACGAATGAGCAAAATTAAGAACACTAATAACAAACGTAGCAGAGAAAATAGCAGGGAAAAGAAAAGGGGACCAAAAGAAAGAATGGTTCAACGCAGAATACAAAGAAATGATTCAATAAAAGAACAAAGCATTATTGAAATGGCTAAAGACAAGAGGACCAGAAGACGAGGCAAACTACATACTACGAAGGAAAGAAGCAACGAAGAAATGCAAACAAAGGAAAAAGGAATGGATCAAAGAAGAACTAGAGGAACAACAAAACAACAATGCTAAACAATTCTACAATAAGTTAAAGGATCAAACGAAAAATAATAGGCTCAAAACAAGGGGATTAAAGAACGCTAAAGGAATAACGAAAAACGACAGCAACAAAATAAACCAAATATGGAAACAGCATTTGCAAGCAGCACTGAACACAGAAATCCAGGAGGAGCTAGAACAAGAGAATGACACAACACAAGGAGACGAAGTAAACGAACCTACCCAAGCAGAGTTCAAGGAAGTAATAAAGAAGCTAAAAAGCGGAAAAGCGCCAGGGGCAGACGAGATAACTGGAGATATACTGAAATGTGGAGGAGAAGAACTACATAAACACCTATACGAGCTGATCGTGAAAATATAGAGGAAGGAGGAAATACCAGACCTGGAAAACTGGAATAATTGTGCCAATACACAAAAAAGGAGAGAAAGAAGACCCGAAAAACTACAGAGGAATCACCCTTCTAAACACCACATACAATGTACTATGAGCATTAATACACAAGAAACTGGAAACACACACAGAGAGAGAGAGATAGGGAACTACCAAAACGGATTCAGACCAGGGAGATCAACAACAGACGCCATCTTTACGTTAAACCAACTACTAGAAATATGTAACGAAGCAGGTATAGGAGCCCACATACTTTCCATAGACTTTAAAACCGCTTTCTACACAGTGAGCAGGAAGAAACTACTAGGGGAGATGCAAAACATGAACATACCACAAAAACTTATAAATCTAACGAGAATGACAATGGAGGGACCCAACGCGGTAGTGCGAACAAGACAAGGAACATCAAATAACCTAAATATAAATGCAGGAGTAAAACAAGAGGACGCACTATCAACAACATTTTTCAACGTGGTTCTGGAAGGGGCTATAAGAAATATAAAAGAACACTCCACATCCCTCATTCTCTCCCTGATCTCAGTTCCTAGAACTCTCATTCCTCGCAACATTTCACCTACTCACAGCTCGGACATACCCACTCTTTCATACACATGCACATCCGATTCGTTCTCTGCAAAAGCACCGCTATGTGCACAACTAATCCCCTTTTATCAAGGTACCTTTATTTCCAACATCCACGCCTTGGTTGTTTCTACAACAGCCCATCCCGCTTGCCCTCTCCTTAACTTCTCCAACCCACTTGCCCTCCTCCCACATTGAACCTAAATTTCTTCGAGACTTTTCCGTTCAATCTTTCTCTTACCCACGACATCTAACCTATTCCACAGCATCCTCTTCTATCCACACTCCATAAGCTTATCGCTAGGAACTGAGTTATCTTCTGCTTTCAAATTTAACTTGTACCACGCACTCGTTAATGTGATCCCCCTGTAGTTTCACCTCTGAGGCTACTCTCCATTTACGCACTGGCACTATTCCCATCTTTATACCACCCATTGATTTCACAGTTTCATCCCTCCACTGATAACCATTTGTATGCCTCTGCCTGCAACTTGTCATCACCACTGTCCCACTACCACATCCCACTCAGTCCATGAGAACTTTCCCCCCATTCGTACCACCTGCCCCGCACTCTCCAGAGTGATACTCTTCTATTCCGACATCTCTCTGCAACTCATCTCCTACTCTGCCAGATCTATGTTTAAGTATTTTCGTTGCCTTCAGAATCTCCCAGAATCCCTTTTCACACACACACACGCATGAAAAGGACAAGAAAAGGAAGGAGTTCATAAACGGAGACAAAGTACAATTAAACAACATCGACATTGAAGAAGCGAACAACTTTCATTACCTAGGGACACAAATAAGTACAGTCAACTGTAATAGGGAAATACAAGCGAGGATACAAGCAGGGCACATAACATACCCAACGCACAAGAAGCTATTTAATTCAAAAGCCTTAGTAAGGGGACCAAAGTAAAAATCTTTAAAACAGTGGTAAAACCATCGGTAACATACGCACTAGAAACGAGAAGCATGAGAAAAAAAGACGAGGAAGAACTCAGAATCTTCGACAAGACAAGTAATGAGAGCAATCCTCGGAGCAAAAAAAGTAAACGAAGAATGGATACCACTAATGAACACAGAAATACTAGAACAAAATGGACGAACCGACCTAGTAAAAGGAATTAAAGCACGGAGAATACAAAGGCTAAAACACACAAAGGTCTATGAAGGATAGAACGAAAGAAAACCGAGACTGATCCCCTCAAAACACGGATCAATGGAGTTCGCGAAACGATCGGCCGAAGCGGAAACTGTTCGGTTTCCGAAATGATCTAATGAGTTATCAAGATATGGGGCTTAGTACAGGTAATGACTAACGCAAGGGTTGCTGCCGGAATGCCATGGTGGATTCAGAAAGGGAAGAGGGGCGAGGGAGCAGATTTTAACGGTACGACAACGGTGAAGTAAGCGTTGGAATGCAAAGGTAGAGTGTATACGGTATTTGTGGATCTGAAAGCGGCGTATGATTTAGTTCCTAGAGAAAAACTCGTGAAATGTATGGATAGATTGGGCATGGAAGATGAAGGTGTAGAGTGGGTGAGAAAAATATATAAAGAGTCATGGGCAAAAGCAAGATTGAATGAAGTGTCAGAGAAATTTAGGCTCAATGTGGGAGTAAGGCAGGGGTGCCCGCTAAGCCCCCTCCTGTTCAATCTTGGCACAAGCGAGTTGGAAGAGGTGCTGAGGAGAGGACAGGCTGGAGGGGTCGTGGTGGGGAGAAAGGTTTGCATGTTGGCGTATGCGGATGACTAGTGCTAGTGTCCAAGAGAGTGGAAGAGATGCTGGAAAGAATGGGAACGTACCTGGATAGGAGAGGGCTAGTCGTGAATGTGGAGAAATTTAAATGAATGATGTTTAGGAATAGGGGTAGAAGAGGTAGAGTGGAAGAGCTGGAAAAAAATGAAAGATTTGAGCTTTTCATCATCATCATCTTTTCGTTTGACAGCGGAGGAGGATTTAGGGTGCATGTGGAATGTATGTAGGCGAAAGCGAGAATGGCTTGGGGAATAGCCAGAAGAAAATGGGAGAGTTTGTGGTGCGGTACCCTCGTAATAGCATGCAAGGTCTGGGATGCGTGTGTAAAACCTATACTGTTTTATGGAGTGGAAGTGTGGGAATTGCGTGAGTGGGATGTAATAGAGAGGGAGCAAAGTATGTTCCTGAAGAGTTTGCTAGATCTTGAAAGGTCGACAACGAGAGCAGTGCTGTTGCAGGAGACGAACCGTATGAGTATGTGGTGGGAGTCGTGTGTGAGGGTGGTGAAGTTTGATGAAAGATTGCAGGAATTGGGTGAGCAAAGACTGGTGCGGGAGGTATGGATATGGTGTAAGAGTAGGACGAATAGTGGATGGAGAAAGGATAGAGAAAACATTTATGAAAGAGTGGGAATGTCAGATGTGAGGGTAGAGGAGAAGCTGAGAGAAATAGGAGGCCTAGAAACTGATTTAAGAGAGAGATTAAGGGATTTTGAGTGGCAGGAAAAGCAGGTCAGAATGACTGAGTGCTCTTACAACCCTGGCTACGTAGAGTGGGAAGTACGTAGAAAATTCCGAGATACACCAGGGGTGAGTGGAGCAGGGAGAACAAAGTGTGGATAGCAAGGGCGAGATGTGGGTCAGACGAGAGTGTAGTAAGGGAAGCGACACGTGGTGACACCTTAGGAAAGAATGTGAGGGTATGAAAGCAGAGTGGGTTGGAGATTGCAGAAAGCTGAATGAATGGTTAGGAGAGTTCCCATCCTCTCCTAACCATTCATTTAGCTTTCTGGCGTGAAAATTTCCAGGCGTGAAAATCTGCAGGAGGCTGACGTGGGAGAGGAAAGTGGCGAGGGTAGATGGTGATTATGTATATTTTGTTAATTTGTATTTTTGCTGGTTGTTACTTTTTATTTTTATTTTTATGTATTTTTTGTTTGTTCTTGCTGTTATGAGCATTGTGTATTGGGGGATTTTTGTATTTTTTTAAGGGTTATGCCAAATAAAGGTCTTTTTTTGTATGAGAATGATGTAGCTATACTGCGAAT
Organism: Lordithon lunulatus; assembly: GCA_963942505.1. NCBI lineage: Eukaryota > Metazoa > Arthropoda > Insecta > Coleoptera > Staphylinidae > Lordithon > Lordithon lunulatus. The sequence continues at coordinate 25,065,237 of OZ012667.1, forward strand.
AAACATGCCAGTGGTGCAAAACATGTTCGACTTATTCGAAGAGAATGCATACATTATTGAAGAAGTAAACGCTTTCAAATAACTAGGGTTCAACATGAATCAGAGCAATGGTATGGCGGCGGATACATGCAACATGATTGGTCAAGTAAACAGAACTACAGTAGGCCTTACATAACTATTCAAGTGCAGCATAATATCAATACACGCAAACATGAAGCGTTCGTAAGACACGGGTGTGAGTGGTGGACACAACCCAAGCCACATGAATAAAAGCTACTACGAATAGAGAAAAGGGTTCTGAGAACTATATATGAATGTATAAGAACATAGGATGGGTACAAAATGAGAATGAACTTTGAACACGAATACCTAATCAAATGACAGACGATAGTAGAGTAAGATATATTAAAGCTATGAGAATAAGATGGCTTGGTCATGTGCAGCGAAGAGACAGTAGAACCTCCGAACAAATAATACATGCAAGATGGAGGAATTGACATTGAGGCAAACCTAAAAAAGCTGGGAATCAACAACTGGCAACGAGAAGATAGGAAGTAATGGAGGATTGTAAAGTTGGCAAAATCTTGCATCTCATTACACACGGAGAGATGAAAGGGGTCCTGTAGCTAGTGAGTAGAATATTTCTATTTGCGCAAATCCTCATTATTAGCTCCCATGATCATTTTAAGACCGTTATCTGACAGCTTCTGCTACATTTCCCTTCTTTTTTTAAAAACTACTGGATATTTACGAACAGGTTTATTGTTGCATTCGTAAAATAAAACGTATAAAATAAATATTTTGAATTAATACATACTTATAAATATTGTAAGAATTTGTCTAATCTCCGACATGTTGGCGACTTTGTACATCAGTACATACGTTAGAGAAACTCGCAACTATTTGTTATCAAATTCAAAAGTACCTCACTCGGTTATTATAGTAATACAAAGCAATCATAATAACTTAAATAATGAAGGTCGCATGTATTTTAATATATAATAGAAGTAGTTATAATATATAATACAATTATACAAATTTATACAAATATATTCCTAATTACCCAGCTCATTTGTCTAGTGGTTGGCGCCGTCCATCTCGTACATTGGGGAGCGAGAGTTTCAACCCCGGTTCGCAAATCACCTTTTACAGTTTTTCAATGGTTTTGTAGGGGAACGTGAAGGTAAAGGCCGGCTGATTACACTACTCTGATCCTCACCCTTTACTTTAAAAGACCTCAAGCTGATAGCTATAAAGATAATTTTTTTTATTATTCATAATTAAATATATTTTTTGAACATGCATTAATTGTGGCTGCTATAATGAATGGGCACATGCGATATGTATGCTATGAAGCCGGGAGCAGCAGCACTTAGTTTGTAGAATTAACGGGGGAAAATATTCGAAGATGCGTCTATAAAAAAGATGTATGTGTGAGCGGTATAATTATGTATGATGCTGAAGTACGGGGTGGCAAGGAGTGTATTGAGTGAACCAAATGCATGGGCTTCAAAAAACTATGCCTAGCTATGTAGTGAAACAAGAGGTGAATGCGGTAATTATTAGAACGTATTCAGGGGGTAAGTTAGCAATGTAAGAGAAACAGTTGTATGAAATGAATGATAATCGTGTTATAATATAAAAGAGGTGTTCGAGAAAATGAATCACTAAAACGAAGTGGCACCATGTTATATATTTTGGTAAAGGGCGGGCTGCTGGAAGTAGAAGGCAGGGTAATATTAAGATTAGATATTGGAGATACAGATTCAGGTACATCAGCAAGTGACAAAATATCTAGAGCTACCTAGCCATAGCAGGTGTCAGACCGTTTGAGGTTTGGAAATGAGTAATAATGGTTAAAACTACGTTTAGACCGGCGAGAAATCTCCCGCGAGTTGTTGTCGGCCACGGTTCTCGAGTATGTAAACACCACTGCAAGTCGGCTTATCAGGAGTTACGATAGACTTGCGGAAGTTTTTCCAGACGGAATTGAGTAATTATAATTAGCGTGTGCGTGTCCCCCAACAGAAAAAATGATAATAGCGGCAGATTTTAATGCTACGGCCGCGGGATCAAAGAAATCCTCTGGGGTAATCCCATGACAATTTGAGCAAAATCGGACAACTAACAGTGACAGAGTTTAAATCATTTTCTAGTCACGTGATCGCTCTAAAAATGCGTCAGCGGTGGTAGCATACGTAAATCACGCGGGGAATTATCGAAAGTATTCACATGTTAAATGTGCGGGGCCATCAGAACCCTGTAGTTAGTCTGTTGGGCTTGAAAATAGTAGGCAACGGGAGATCACCTTCAGTATTTTCCCAAGAGAAACATGTAGTCATCATCTAGATTCGAAACAAAATGTTCAAGATTAAATAGTTCTCCAATTGGATCTCCGGACGAAACGGTTTTGAATGAAGCCATAAGAACTAACTTGAAAAAACAATCAAAATAAGGACATGGAACGTACGAAGGTTGAACGAAGAAAGAAAGCTTGTAAATCTGAGTCAAGAAGTAAGGAGGCTGATACGTTTTATTCCTTGCTCTGTTAGCGCTACTCTGGCTAACAGAAATCAGTGCCAGGCTTGCAAATATCAAAATTATATAGGCATACGCCCCAACAGCAGAATCAGCAAATAAAGAGGTAGTGTAAAACAAAAAGCCGTAAAGAGAGGACTTAATGCAAAATGGAAAATGATCGATTCGGGGACTCTTTGGAATAGGAATACGAGATATAGATAGAGATGATCGGACCTTATTGTTCTGCCATGAAGAAGATATAAAGACCAACCTCATAACTCACTACTCGTAGCAGATATCAGAAGCTCAAAGCCCTCGTCAATGTAGATAGATCTTGAGAAACTCAACGACGAATAAATGAGAACGGCTGTAATAACCGATATCAGCCAACAATTGAAACCCACAAACATCGAGGAAGATATTACCGGCTGTGGGACAAAATGACAGCTATCATGATAAACAGCACATAAAACAAAGTAGGTTTCAAAACCAAAGACCGACAACAAATATGGATGCCGGACGAAATCCTGTTCATTGACGAAAGACGCCAACTCAAGAACAAGGGCGATGGATGCATATATTTTTATAGTTGCTAATAGCAAGAACCAAACCAAAGAACGCCTGGCTGCCACGAGAATGTGGAGAAATTAAACTACCAATTCTACACAACAACTTCAACCTACACAGAAAACTAAAAGAAGTTTTCCGAAAAACAAGCTTCTCCATGCTAGTGAATCAGAAAAACGAAGTAGTCCTAGATACTGAAGAAAATGGAGGAGTGGCAAGGATATATTAAAAATCTCATTGTAGACCAAAGACCAGATAATAACATACAGATAAGTAACAACCTAGCGGGTCCGCCAAACAGTAACGGCGAAATTAAGACATCATAAAAGCAGCAAAGAACAATAAAGCAGCAGGTTTAGACATTGTTTCAACCAAGTGTATGATACCGGTCAGTATCCCACCCAGTGGCTCTCACAAAAACGATAAAGAGTATGAACACCACAGACTCATTATCCTTATGAGTCACGCATTAAAGCTGTTCCTCGAAATAATTCATCAAAGAATATTTAGAGCATGTGAAGGTACAATTGGCGACACCACATTTGTATTCAGGCAGGGACTGGAAACAACAGAAGCAACACACCTGTTAGTACAAAATTGTTATGACCAGAGAAAACCCAAATAGACTACGTAAAGGCCTTCGATAAAGTCTGACACTACAAATTCATTAATATCCTGAAACAAACAGATAGTGGACATTGGCCAAAGAGACATTGGATGTATAGAAAGCCTGCAGTATCCTGCAATATCCTGGAATAGCCCAAGCGAATATTTTAAACAATACAACAAGTGAGATCAAGATACGCAGAGGAGTCAAACATGGGTGGGTTATGTCATCTGTCTTTAACATTTATTCTTAGAACAAATTCCTGGAAGCTGGAGTCAACTTACGGGACTGAACATAAATATTAAATATGGTTATGTCCTGAGACCCGAACAGCAATGGACACGGTATTGACGTTTGGTAACCTACCAAAAGAACAAGTCAGTTGGTGAAATTCAAAGAGGTCCTTACCAACACCGAATTTAATCTGAATCCTAAAATATAATTTGTAAAATGCAAGATATGGTCAATGCTCCTCTACAGTATGGAAGAACGGACGATGAAAGTAGCAGCAATACACAGAATAGAAGCCTTCTAGATGTGGCTCTACCGCAAAATGCGAAGGTGTAGAAATTCGTATTTCTCTGGTTGTAGCTTTAAATTATGAATTTCTAATTGTTTAAATACTTCCATAAGTTTATTATTATGATCTTCTAAAGAATTTCCATAAATTACTATATCGTCTAGATAGACAACACATTTAGTTCCCTGTAGTTCTGATAAAACAATATTTATTAATCGCCTGAAAGTCGCCGGGTCATTTTTTAATCCGAACGGCATTTTATTAAATTCATAATGTCCGGAAGGGAATGAAAAAGCAGTTTTGGCTTTATCTCTAGTTGACGTTTCTATCTGATGAAATCCTGAAGATAAGTCTAAAGTTGTAAAATAAATTGAGTTTCCTAATTGATCAAGTATTTCTTCTATATTTGGTAGAGGATAAGCGTCTCCAACTGTCAAATCATTTAATTTGCGATAATCAGTAACTAACCTCGACTTTTTTGTATCTGATGAATCTCATTTTTAGGGACTATCCATACTGGTAATGTCCATGGAGAGAAAGATGGTTGAATTATTGAGATAATAGGAATATTGAGATAATAGGAATATTCGTATTTGTCGGTATTTCGTGTTGTAAAGTGTTAAAATATCATTCGATAAATATATGTGAAAACTATGTACAGATAAATTTAATTCATTCTATTTCTTCAGTATTTATGTGTTCAAGACGCAAATTGTTATAAAGTTCATATTAAGTTTGGTTTTCGAATTAGGATCAATATATTTATTATCAATAAAATCTCCATCTTCTGGAATGTAAATTTCGTTCAATTTAAAACGAGGAAAAATTATTATAACTTCATCATTTAGATTTAAAATTGGAATAATACATTTATTATTATTGTTATTTACTAACACATCAGGAACAAAACATTTTTACAAATTTCTTCTTTAAAAATTACACCATTAGTCAATTTATTTGAAATATTTACTTCAGTAGTATATTCGGCTCCTCGCGGAATTGTAATTGTAACTTTATGTTCAGGTTTAGAATTAAATGTGAGTTCATTAATCATTTATATTAATAATTTTTTCCTTATAGTTAATTAACGCGTTTTGTTGAATCAAGAAATCATTACCCAGAATATCATCAAATTGGGTAGAAATTAAGTTTGCATTTACTACATGAACTATATGTTTTATATTTAAATTATTATGCTTCAAATTCAAATAGGTAGTTCCCATTGAGAAAATTAGGAAATTTCGGTATACACCATTAATTTTTATTTTCTTATCTTTATTTACATTAGTATGTTAAAATTAAAGCATTATGTTTACAATTGATACAGCACCAGTGTCTATAAGAAATTTAATCTGACATGTGAGGGCATTATCTAAGTCAAATATTAAGTAAATAAAATAAATTTGAAAAATAGTACAACTAACCCTGGAAGAGGGAAGTTAAACGGCGGCACCACATCAATTATCAATGCACACTCATATGGTAATAACTGTCAACATGCAAAATAGGCAACAGCGAAATCGCGACGGTGGTGACTCCGCGGGAGATCGGTCACTGCCTGAACTAAAAAATGGTGGGGAGGCGCGGGAATACTTCCCATATTTGAAATTTTGTAATAAATTATTTCGTTTATTTAAGTACATTAATGAGTGTAAACATCGGCACTGCTGTACATACATGTAAATATCCTAATTGTGTAGTGATACTGCAGTTTTGTGTACTTTTATATATATGTAAAACATAATAATTTTGAACGTGTATAATTTAAACGATAATAAATGATTTGTTACCGTTTAATTTATACATATGTTTTACAATATATAAAAATACACGAAACTGCAGCATCACTACACAATTAGGATATTTACATGTATGTACCGCAGTGCCGATGTTTACACTCATAATCACAGAGCATTATATGACTCACAATGCACAATATCGCTATACAATACAAAGGGACAGGTTATGGCCAACAAATGTCAACGATGTCAACTGAAAACGTGTGATTACAGATAGAACTAATAGCGACAAGCGGGGAGAAAATGAACCATTTCTGTCTCCCCGCACCCCACCAGCCTGTTGCCAATGTGCGGATCTAAGCTTCACGCCCGTGGTTATTACCATTTGGGTGTGCATTGATAATTGATGTGGTGCCGCCAGATGGCGTTTAACTTCCCTCTTCGAGGGTTAGTTGTACTATTTTTGTATATAACCACTCGAGATATTGTGTGAATTCATCCTCACTAGCTGAGCTACACTGACGAGATCTAATGAGATCGAAATCTAGATATGTATCCCCACTACATTCAATCTGCCGCGCGCATACTGTTTCCCCACTTTCTCCTACCCTTTGCGAATTATTTTTATACCAAATTTTGGTATAAAAGCCTGGACACATCATAATTTTACACAGTTCAGTACTGTCCTGTAAGCTACTTTGCGGATTCGGTTAGTACCCTGTCTTGGTTTAATATATGTTATTGTGTAATCCTGTAAGCTACTCTGCGGCTTCGGTTTGCACTGTATCGTATTTTTGAACATAGTCCCTGTCCGATTTTCATTCCAGAATATAATTTAGTGTGTGAGTCTGTAAGCTACTCTGCGGCTTCGGTTTGCGCTCTATCTTATTTTTGAATATTATTCCTGTCTGGTTTCCAGATAACCGTCCTGCCCGGAGTGAAGTTATCCATTTTCTATAATTCCGGCGGCTGCGCGGGGTCGCAGCGCGGATTATGATTCTCCAGTAGTGGAGCATTAAAAAAATTTATTTGGTACAATTGTTTACACATGTCTTGGTAACCATAATATAAGAGTAAAAAAATTAAGTTGATTTAGTTAGTTGTTATTGAATAAAATTTGCAAGAAAACATTTTGTAATTTTTAGCAGCCTAGCCCACTAAGATTTTTTTCAAAATTTTCATGTTTTGTTTAGAATTTAATAGTAATCATTAAACATATTTTTTTAAATATGCGCGGGCCTTAGTTTTTTTTTTAAATTAATTTTGAACCTAAACTTGTTAGTATACGGCGTGCTAAAAAATCAATAAAATCGATTAGAACCTAAGGAATGTGTTTATATTTTCTGTAATGATTAACACTTACAAGGTCAGCATATGTTGGAATAAAAAATTAAAAAATTACGCCCTACTATTTTTTGGCGGCAGTGAAAGTCAAAATGATTCAATTTTCCATCCTAGCCCACGAAGATTTTTTTTCAAATTTTCACCATTTGTTGCTAACCCGATAGTGATTATAAAAAGAATTTTTTTAGATATGTGCGGATACATATTTTTTTTTATATCGATTTTTAATTAATTAAACCATACAGCTTGATGGTTAATTACAGGTGCATTTGAATACAAACCTTTGTTTGAATCAACCCATTCACTTTGTTGCTGAAGGAATTACGAATTATTTAGCAATATTATTTTTATTTAAATTATTGTATATTGTTTATAATACATGAGGTCAACATGGGATAAAATCAAAAATCCAAAAATGAGGCTCAATAAGTTTTTGACGGCGGTCAAAGTCAAAATTATTTAATTTTCCATCCTAGCCCACGAAGAATTTTTTTCAAATTTTCACCATTTGTTGCTAACCCAATAGTGGTTACAAAAAGAATTTTTTTAGATATGCGCGGATACATATTTTTTTTTATATCGATTTTTAATTAATTAAACCATACAGCTTGATGGTTAATTACAGGTGCATTTGAATACAAACCTTTGTTTGAATCAACCCATATTGTTGATAAAACATGGCTTTATTGATTTCTAAAAGGTCCTATTGTAAAAAATGATGGCAAGTATTTTTTAGAAGCTGTCAAAGTTGACCCGAAATCTATGGTTTCACTTGGTTGCTGAAGGAATTACGAATTATTTAGCAATATTATATTTATTTAAATTATTGTATATTGTTTATAGTACATTAGGTCAACATGGGGTAAAATCAAAAATCCAAAAATGACGCTCAGTAAGATTTTGACGGCGGTGAAAGTCAAAATTATTTAATTTTCCATCCTAGCCCACGAAGAATTTTATATGGCTATACGAAATTCCTATGTCCGATTGGGATTATTATTACTTATTAATCAACTCCCTAGTTTAAGGATTACAATTCATTCAAAATACTTATTATACCAATAGTATTATGATTTACAATATGTAAAAAGGCTACACCCTCGACGGGAATTCAAACCAGCAACTCTGACTTTTATAATGACAGCAGAAGAAATAAACAAACGATAGGTTGGTCGCTCTAAAAACAGTTTTATTTATTTATTTGATAAAATACGTATTACTAACACTTAAAATAATTTTTATATATATATATATATATATATATATATATATATATATATATATATATATATATATATATATATATATATGTGTCGGATAGCCGATGGGCGTTACACAACGCGTAATTGGTGAATCCATTTTCTTACTGAGCACAATGTTCTACACCCTCAGGCCACAGGGGGAACATACCGGCAGCTTGTAGGCAATGACCTCGAAACCTCAGACGCAAGGGGAAGTCGGCTGAGACTATAGGCAACCCACAAAATTATGGACACTATTACATTGTGCCATATAAGAGATATATGGATTTTATTTATTTTTTAATAAATACACACGAATTGAGTTTTCTTGTCAAGCATCAGGTTGAGAGATTTAAACTGGACTAGAGCGGATATAATTAATTCATTTTTGAGATGTATTTTACGTCTAATTTAATATAGAAATTTTGCAGTTAAACCATAATCTCTTTTGTACAGAAAATATACACTAGAATTTGAAATATAAATAAAAAAGTGTATTACTTTTGTGTATACCAAAGAACCCTTTACATGTTAATTAAATTAATTATACTAGAAACTTTAATAAAAAAATAAAAGGAAACTGTTTAAAATACATCAAGTTTCTTGTTCAAAATAAAATGTTTTCTTTTCCATTATTTTTAACAAATTCATGCTATATACATTACTAAGTAATGATACACAATAAATACAATTTACCTAACGAATTTTAATTTTTAAAAACAATACAGGTACAGTGTTATTTCTGACGGAGATTATAATTTTGATTATTATAATAAAATATCTAAATAATGAATTCGAATATTGTGGAAAAAAATTAATAAAAATTGCATGTTTTGATAATTTAATATAGAATTTTTTTAGTTAAACCGTAATCTCTTTTCTACAGAAAATATACACTAGAATTTGAAATATATACATAAAATTGTATTACTTTTGTATATACCCAAGAACCCTTTACATGCTAATTAAATTAATTATACTAGAAACCTTAATAAAAAATAAAGGGAATATTTTGTTTAAAATACATCAAGTTTCTTGTTCGATATAAATTTAGAAATCACTAAAGCCATGTTTTAGCAACAATATGGGTTGATTCAAACAAAGGTTTGTGTTCAAATGCACCTGTAATTAACCATCAAGCTATATGGTTTAATTAATTAAAAATCGATATAAAAAAAAATATGTGTCCACGCATATCTAAAAAAATTCTTTTTGTAACCACTATTGGGTTAGCAACAAATGGTGAAAATTTGAAAAAAAAATCTTCGTGGGCTAGGATGGAAAATTAAATAATTTTGACTTTAACAGCCGTCAAAATCTTATTGAGCGTCATTTTTGGATTTTTGATTTTATCCCATGTTGACCTCATGTATTATAAACAATATACAATAATTTAAATAAAAATAATATTGCTAAATAATTCGTAATTCCTTCAGCAACAAAGTGAAACCATAGATTTCGGGTCAACTTTGACAGCTTCTAAAAAATACTTGCTATCATTTTTTACAATAGGACTTTTTAGAAATCACTAAAGCCATGTTTTAGCAACAATATGGGTTGATTCAAACAAAGGTTTGTATTCAAATGCACCTGTAATTAACCATCAAGCTGTATGGTTTAATTAATTAAAAATCGATATAAAAAAATATATGTATCCGCACATATCTAAAAAAATTCTTTTTGTAATCACTATCGGGTTAGCAACAAATGGTGAAAATTTGAAAAAAATTCTTCGTGGTGGGCTAGGATGAAAAATTGAATCATTTTGACTTTTACTGCCGCCAAAAAATAGTAGGGCGTAATTTTTTAATTTTTTTCCAACATATGCTGACCTTGTAAGTGTTAATCATTACAGAAAATATAAACACATTCCTTAGGTTCTAATCGATTTTATTGATATTTTTGCACGCCGTATACTAACAAGTTTAGGTTCAAAATTAATTTTAAAAAAAACTAAGGCCCGCGCATATTTAAAAAAATATGTTTAATGATTACTATTAAATTCTAAACAAAACATGAAAATTTTGAAAAAAATCTTAGTGGGCTAGGCTGCTAAAAATTACAAAATGTTTTCTTGCAAATTTTATTCAATAACAACTAACTAAATCAACTTAATTTTTTTTTACTCTTATATTATGGTTACCAAGACATGTGTAAACAATTGTACCAAAAATCAATTTTTTTTAATGCTCCACTACTGGAGAATCATCCGCGCGGCCGCCGGAATTATAGAAAATGGATAACTTCACTCCGGTCACTAAATGCACATAAGAAATTATATCCATTTCCAAACGTTGCCGCCTGCAAGCACGATAAGGTTGAAGAATCTCTGGAATGTCCAAATGCATGTCTGAGTTCTATTTTGTTAAATATATTATTACGCCTCTGAGTTTTTCTGAACGTATTTTTCTACTAATTATCATTGGAATCGTTTGTCCATTTAGAATGGTCGTTTGTCCACCCTTCTCAATAAAAGTTACTAACAATTTAAAATTTAGAATAAATTATCACGGCCCCATATTGTTCACCTAATTATCATTAAAATCGATTGTCCATTTATTATTATTTCAGTTAGTACAACCATTAGTTTCGTTTGTTCACCCTCCACTAAGACGTTATTAATAATTTAAAATTTAAAATAAATGATTATGACCCTGAAAGTATTTTTCACCTAATTATCTTTGGAAGTATTTGCCCTTTATTATTTCCATTTGTCCAGCCATAATTTATGTTTGAGCATCCTTCACAAAAAGTTATTAACATTTTGTTCCGCCTGCACTCCACTGGATGGATTGAGTAGCCCAGTGGCAGTGTTGCCAGTCCCAAGCTCGGATGAAAGCGGTTAACAGCCTACCTACAGCAAAATAACCCACACGCTCCTAGAACTAGCAAAATGCTTAGGAAATGAAATGATACAACGATGTCGAACCCAGCTACAAACACGGATATGAGTATAAGACGAAGGAAAAAAAGAGTGATGCATTAAAAATATATAAAGATGCACCTGTTGGAACATAAAATCCTGAAATGGAAGAGAACAGGAAGTTTGGCTAAAAGTGGAAACATACAAAATTGATACATACGCATTATCCGAAACTAATCGCAGTGGATAAGATGATCTTACATATAAAGAATACATACTCAAATGCTGTGGAAACGAAAAACACAAAAATGCCATGCTAATCTATGATAAACTCACACAAAATATACAAGACACATGCATTCTATGTCAATGAAAGAACAAAATACATATTATCAGCGTCTACGCCCCTGACACCAACAAAGCAAAGAGGAAATCGACACCGTGTACATACATAACGAGCAAAAAACCTGACCATAGGGATCTGAATGCCAGAATCACATGTGATACAACTGTATATGGCGTAAAACAGCTCTTCAATGAAGTAAACGTCAACAACAGCGGCGAAACCCAGACCATATTCTGCGCACCAAACAATTTGAGAATAAACAAGACATACTTCAAAACAACCTAGTCCAACACACATCACGACGGATTACATAATCTTGAATAGAGCAGTACACCCGACCCAGAGAATTGACGTACGCTCCCTAATATCAGAGAACGTCGGAACGGACCACCAACAAGTCATGGGCAAACTACGACGCACCGCACAACTCTGGACCAGGACAACGTGGAAACATTTGGTAGAAATAGTACTAGAACTACAAATCGAGACAGCCGCCTACGAATCACTAGAAAAAACGGGACATAAACAAAAACTTAAACAAACATAATGGCACGAGTAAAACAAGAAACCTATCTGAGATACCTAAATAACAGAAAACCAGAAGAGTTAATACGATACAGAGAAACAAGGAATAGAGTGCAAGCACAAATTAGAAGAATAAATACCAAATACTGGGAAACCGTCACTGCGAACATGGAATATGACCCATACGGCAGCTAAAAGAAGATATGGGGAATGATACGAGGAAGAAAACGCAAAGTTAACGAAATTGTAACAACAAAAACAATCCCGGAAAAAGTACAGGTAAACCACTTCAAATGGATGTTCGATAAAGATGAGACCCATCATCAGGAAGCGTTATCGTTGGCAGAAATAACCACCTGCGTCCAGCATCCAACAACTCCTATAGGTACTTTGGAGTAGAAATAACTATCCATCAAGACAGGAGGTCTGAAGTAAAGAACCAGAACCGGTTCATAAAACGAGAAGCAAAGACCCGAATGTATAAATCATGAATTAGGCCAATAATCACATATTTCGCAGAAACCCGAGCAGACACCAACAGAACCAAGAGCATACTAAGTATCACCGGGCACAAAATACCCGATAGAATACGCAACCAAGAAATAGGAGAAATGTGACGACGGAATACAACCAGCACATCAAAAGAATGCAAACATTGCAAAAATCGCGGCGAGAGACGAAAAACCACTTTCTAGAAGCCCCCAGGCAGATCACCAAACAGTGGGGTAGTTGGGCGTCAATTTCACAAGAAACTCATATGGCTGGGAAACAGGCTCTAAACCTAAAAGAAGAACAATTTAAAATTTAAAATCTTTTCTTTTTCATCTTGAACACTGCAAAATTTATCATTTTTGGTATCAACCAATTATGATTTGTAGTACACTCCAGAATATTATTATGAATTAGTTCACGGCCGTGATGGTAATATATACAGGTTGTTTCAATAAAAGATGAAATTTACTAGTATAACCTAGTCCAACAATTACGTAAATTAATTGACAAGACAAAATTACATTGTTACCGCAATAGGCGGCTACGACATGCGCTCCTCATCGGAACACGGCGTTGAGATAACCTGAGAATCCACAGATAAGAAGATAAATCGCGGGCCCATACGACCTACAAAGAAAACAAAGATACAGCAAACATCAAGGTAAAAACATACACACAAAACAACTTATCAGACACGTCCTTGAGACATGGACAAAACACATAATCTAAACACTCCGATCATAAACCGTATGCCACAATTAAAAAATACACAATTAAAATATACATTTTATATACAACCAACAGAACAATTTTCTGATATTTGGTCAACTCTCTACAAGCAAAATAACGATGATATAGTAATAAAAACGCAATCAAGTATACTATTAAAACAAACGCAGATTTAACGGCGACCAATATCAAATTAAAAGATTAATAGGATTCAAAACAATTAATAATTGCAAGGTATCCGTTACCAGAACGCAATTAAACATACTGTATTCTTACTAAGAAACAATAGTAACAAACACACTAGTAGCACTATATCCCGTATTTGTACAACGCTTCCTCAATGCGTAGAACATATTCGAAAACTCTCCTCAGTACTCGAATGTCGAGTCCAGACAGGCGATTACGTAGCAAAACTTTTCTACAACATGCTCGAGAACTGCAACTCGCTACAACATGACGTTGTATACTTCGACTAACCAAGCATAATTGACGTTTCTGCGTAATTCAAATGTACAGTTTGTTGGTATGATGAGTCAGGTAGATCCTGAGCCTTGGGATTAGTAGAGGAGTCAGTGTGTCTTTTAGGTTAAAAAGTTTGGAGACCATACTAAAATTCGACAGGAGTCACTAACAGAGCCAACGCATCAACATTTAAATATCTAGTACATTCAACTCCTTGTTAATATACAACTAGGAAGAAGATTCAAGAGGACCAAACCCTTTCAGTTATTGAAGTGAAAACATAGTGACATAAATTATATACATGGTTACTCATGTGTATAAATAATAGTCAGTCAAGGAATTATAGTGAGTCTCGAAGCAAAAATAGTGTAAACGATATTCAGTTAACAGATAATTTCCATGTATATGAAATATTTACATAATTTAAAATTTGCATTATAGTAATACTTGTGTTTTTTTATTGTTCATTTAAATCGTTTTTTAAGTGAAAACCATGACCTAAATACTTTCTTCGCATTGTGGACGGATGGTACATGTGCCCACACTTAAATACGTATATTAAAAATAAACAATATTAAATAATATAAATTTATGTAATGATATAAATATGACCACATTCATGTAAATGACACATTGCGATAAAATATACATATCTTAGCACCAATAACTTATTTGTATAATATTGATTTGGATACTGAAATTATTTTATTACGTAAATTTAAAGCAAAATGAAACCATTTTCGGGGAATCACTGCTATAGCGCTTCCTTCGTTGTTGTCTTTGTGATATTTTGGCACACAACACAATCTTGTCCTGTTATTGTCACCGGACCAAGTGGAATAAATATGAGTTTTAGGTTGCACTCGCCTCTAACCATGAAACATTCGTTGCGTTCACAAACCTCAAGTTTCTATTATAGTCTAGCCAATAGACAATATTTCTGGTTAGATACACAGAAACAAAAAAAATGCGAATTAAGATCTTGGACATCTTAATTTAAAAAGTATTGTCACACGTATTACACCCCTTATGGGCTTCGAAAATAATAAAACATGTGATCAGAAATGACTGGAGTGTGTTAGACACTGTATTTACGTGAAATTGTTTATTCTTGTTAATTGTATATTTATACTTTATGAAGTTTTTGTGGTTATATGCAAAATAGTTATACTACTAATAGTTTTCACACTACAATTTGAAGATCGAATAATGTGTCTACACATTGATAGCAGCACCCACCTACAAAGTTTGTCAAACTGCTGAATTTGTAAAATATGATATCAAAGTAAATAAATGCAGAGGAGAACCGACTTTTTTTAAATTAAAATGCCACAGATTTATAGTTGATTTAAGCTGTTTTTTAACCAAAAGTTATTCAAGATATTAGTCCATATAAATTATTTTTCATTCAATGGTGAGTACGTTCCTAGGCTGTGTGACCTGCGACCCTTTACGGACCTATAGTGACTCATGCAACAGCTTTGTGATGTTGGCATCCCTAAGTTTGAATTTTTTAAACTTATTAATTCATTCGTTTGTCCACGTTTGTCCAACACAAATTTTCAGTTGTCCACCCTTCAAAAAAGTAATATCCAAAATAAAATTTTAAGTCAGCACCCCATGAAACTTTTTTTGTAAGTTATAAGAGTAATACGTTTGTCCCGGATGTCCACCCAAAATTTTTGATTGTCCATCCCACATAAGGGAGATAGAAATAAATTTAAATAACAATAGATATGTATGTATTTACGTCTATAACTACACAATCATGTAAACATCATCTACAATAGTTTCCTAGCTTTCCCAAAATGTTAACAATTTCAAATTTGAACTTATTTTTTTGCTAATTATTATTGGAATCCCTTGTCCATTTATTATTTTCAATTGTCTAACCATTAGTTTCGTCTATTCTCTCTTCCCTAAAAAGTTATTAACAATTTAAAATTGAAAATAAATTATTACAGCCTTGATATTTTTTGACGATATTTTTCTACAAATTATGATTGGAATCGTCAAATAGTCAAATACAAAATACACATAAATATAACAAACATTTTTTTATTATAATTTACACATACATTAGTTTAACATATACGCTTAATATATATCTGAATCTCTACAGATTACCAACATTTTTAATTTCAATATTTATTAAATTATATGAAACTATCTTGAATAATTGATATTTTATACACACATATACATACATACCTACTTAACCAATTTCCGAAAGTTTGTGCATAATTTAGAACATTAAATGACTACTACAATATTAAATTCACGATATCACCATGTTGTGTAGCAAGCCAATGTAGAAATAATGCGTGTTTTAATCTTGAGACGGATTTAATTCGTCTAATATCTGGTGGTAAGTTGTTGTAGACTTTGTGTATGCAATATGTAAAGAGCGTTCAAAGAGTGCAGTTTTATGGATAGGCGGTGTTATAAGACCCTTGTTGTTGTTGTATGCTTATTGGCCGCAGATCGGCATAAGCAGTGGGAGTTGATTTTTTAGGAATTGGATGATTTATGCATACTTCCAGCACTGCGGATAGTAGTTTTTATTGATACATAAATTTATGATGTGTGCTAAGAACCGTAGAATACGCGGAACACACAACTTTACCATTTGGATATTAATTGAGTCAGAACCAATAGCATTTGATTTAATTTCCTTTATATATTTATAAACAGTTAGAATACTTATATATTCAAATTTAAGTACATTTCCAATATTGTTTATAGTTGTATTAGAGTATTGTTTAAATAATTAACCATTGCCGTTGTTTATAATGGGTATACTATCCACAAAGTGATGATTTATAGAATTAACGTCATTTAAATAATCAGGTATGGTATTGTCTTCAGCGTTATTAATATTTAATGATTTTAATTCTTTCCTAGTTGTTTTCGAATTATTTTGACGCAACTTGTATCGGAATCTTAATTTTTTATAGCCAGGTTGGTATAATTTGTTGTTTATAATATTCCCATTTCGCTGTTGAGTCAGTCTTTCTGTAATCCGACTTAGCTCTATCACGAAGTGCCATTAATAATTTGATATTATCTGTTATCTGTTAGTCCAGGGACTCCTGGGCTTTGTAATCCTGACTCTTTTTACTGGACAGTGTTTATCAAATAGGTTTAACATATTCATATTAAGAAAATTATTTTTTTCGTTTATATCAGATATGTAAAACATTCTGTGGAAAGGAATAAGATCGGAATTAAAAGAAATAGAGTTAATATTTCGATAGTCTCTAATATATTTAAAAGTTGGATGCATTGGTGGCTTTGAAACAGCTATTTCACAAATTATGACATCATGGTCGGATATCACAATATATAAATATTTTGCATCTAAGAGTTGGTGTTAGTTGTTTATCAGAGTTGTTCACGAATCGAACGTACGTTTTAATTTCAGTGTTATTACTGCGTTTTAAATTGTCAGAATGATAAGTCAAAAGCTTAAAATGAAAAGGTAAGTGCCTCTTTTTCCAAACAGTAATAAGTAAACTAATCATATTATTAAATACATTTTTAATTTATTTAAAATTGCGTGAGGCAAAGACTTTTAAAGCTGCCCAATGCGCTTACCTAGCCCAAGATGGGACTGCACCTTCACATCCTTCAGAAAACATAACCCTACCCATGTCTGTCGAAAATTCTGCGGATGAATTACATATTGAAATGGAATGTATAGAAACGACCGAATCAATTAAAGGAAGAAGAATAGTAGATATCGCTTATTTCTTTGAGAGCTTGAAGCACGCTAGCAAGCATATCGACGCTTTTGGCAGTAATTTATCAAATTTGGATATTGCCAAGGAAAAACGACACGAACTTGCCAGCAAATTTATTTTAAACTGCAACATGTGTTCTGAAACCATAGAAATATCTTCGGAGAATCCTGGCAGCGAAGGGATTATTAACTTGAACTCTGGATCTGTGCTAGCTGCTGTATCAAGAGGTTGTGGGTTCTCTCAATTAGAACAACAATGCGCACTCTTGAATATTCCACCTATGTCATACAGGCAATATATAAACACTACGACAGCATTTCAAGTGCTATTTATCAAACAAGTTCTCTTCGTGGCATGCAGTATTGTCCAACATGTGCTATCACGCAAAAAAAAGAAATTAATCCGGAAGAGCTTTAGGCTTTTGCTTTAGGAATAGGACTGGATCGTCAATAGCAATGGAATCCGATATTATTTTAAAGGGATTTCGGAAACGCATTGAGATGCATGGATTAAAATATGTTCGTTTAGTAGGAGATGGTGAAGGCAGTGTGTATAGGCGAATTTTTGCTGATAAACCATACGGACCTTAAAATTATTGTAATAAGTTGAGGGAAATAGCAACAAAGAAACATTAATTACATTACCAATTTGTCGAACGACATTAGAAATTGTCCAATGCACGATTTTGGAGAACATGATGAGTGTGCTGATTATTTTTGCTCAGCCCAAAAGGAGACATGCGATACCATAACACAAATGAAGAACTATGGGCTTCTGGACGATATCTTGTCAAGCGGAAATAGACTCATTCAGAATGTGTATAGTGTCATATTAAATATGAATAACAATGCCGCAGAAACATATTATTCAATAGTTTCAAAATCCGTTGGAGGGAAGCGAATCAATTTCGCGATAAAGGGTAGTTATGAAACCAGGTGCCAAGCTGCAGCAATATCTTACAATGCAAAGAACAAATATTACGCCCTTATTCATAAAACGATAACAGGAAGAACTACTGGAAAATGTACTTCCATATTAATTAATAAATTAAAAAACAGATTCAGATATAAAAGAAACAGAAAACAGGGTTTATCTTCCACGTATTGCACCAGCTGACAATGATTATGGAGTGTAATCATTATTGAAGATTTTACGGAAAAAGGGATGAATTATTTAGAATAAATGTTTGTCCGTAGACGATATATTGGAACTAGAAATAGGAACACGTGGACAAGGCAGCAATCCAAGTTGGACAGAAGCCCCACATAACCGAAAATTCAATAGTGGAGGTCAAATGTCCGTATAGCCTCAAAATTATCACCGCACTCGGAGGCACTGGAAGGGAAAATTAAATTCATGGAAATTGTGGAAAATGTGCCGAAACTAATAAAAAAAACACAATTACTATTGCCAAGTACAGGGATAACTTGCAATAACAAATTTTTTTGTCATTTTGCTGTTTGGACCCCACTAGGAATTATTATCAATAACGTAGGTCAAATAAAGTTTAGTTATACAATATGTTGTAATATTACAAAACATATTATGAAACAATGAAATGGTTCAATAAGTGGAGACTGCAGCCTAACCCAACGAAGTGCTAACGAACCAGAGAATTAAGGATAACTCACCTACAATTAACATAAACGGAACAATCGTACAACCGACTAAGACAATTAAATATCTAGGCACGACTATAGACAACCATCTAAAATTCGACAACTGTAAGAAGATAACTGACATAACAGAACGGAAGACACTACGACTGATCAACTAAACTTAGACATCCCAACAACCCCTTTCACAATATTTCCAACACAAATCTATATAACTCCATTAAGATCATCCCTATCCAAGAGAGACTCGAACGACTGCGAAGAAGATTCCAATATTATGAAGTTGTAA
Source organism: Lordithon lunulatus (assembly GCA_963942505.1). NCBI lineage: Eukaryota > Metazoa > Arthropoda > Insecta > Coleoptera > Staphylinidae > Lordithon > Lordithon lunulatus. The sequence goes on from OZ012667.1 coordinate 25,084,840, forward strand.
GCACTTGTGGTCGTATGCTATTTTTGATATTGTTGTTATTTTTGACATTTTTAAAATGACTAAAGGAGCACGACTGAGAAGATATAATGAATCGACAAAAAGGAAACAGCAAAATAAAAAGTTTAAACAAAATCAAAAACAATTCTACAGGGAACTAGAAAACAACAATAAGAATAAACAAGGGACGGAGAATGAGACTGCAGATAACCAGCAGCAATTTCTAGATTACTGGTCGAAACTATGGGCACAGGCCGAAACGTATAACAACAACGCGCCATGGCTGGATGATATTACCAAATCTTTAGAGAACTTGCCAGATATGCAGAACATTACAATAGATGCAACGGATATTGAAACTAGTATCAGGAACGCAAGCAACTGGAGAGCCCCAGGACCAGACCGTATCCAGAACTTTTGGCTGAAGCGATTTTCCTCTCTCCACGAAATATTAGCTAGGGCATTTACGATGCTCCTCTCCAACCCTCTACAAATTCCCGATGCGCTCACAGTAGGAATAACCTATCTAATATTTAAGAAAGGCGATAAACAAAATCCAGCTAATTACCGACCAATCACTTGCCTATCGAACGTATACAAGCTTTTAACATCGGTGATACATACAAAAATCTACAAGCACTGCGCTCAATACAATATAATCTCGCTGGAGCAGAAAGGATGCACCAAAGGGAGTAGAGGATGCAAGGAGCAGCTTACAATAGATGCAGTTATTACAACACAAACCCAAACGAAATGCAGGAACTTAAATATGTGCTTTATTGACTACAAAAAGGCCTTTGATTCAGTGCCGCACGACTGGCTACTTAAAACATTGAAACTCTACAAAATAGCGCCAAATATCCAGAATGTCATGTCTCATCTTATGAGTAAGTGGAAAACAGAACTCTACTTCCAAGGAAACATGATGGGAGGTATCAATATCCACCGGGGCATATTTCAAGGCGACTCTTTGAGCCCCCTGTGGTTCTGCCTTGCACTTAACCCTCTGTCTTATCTGTTGAACGAATCCAGAGCAGGATATCGATTAGATCTGAAGAAAAAGAACACAAAGCTCTCCCACTTACTTTTTATGGATGACATAAAACTCTACGCAGAAAGTAAGAAACATCTAGAGACACTTTCAAATATTGTTAAGAGATATAGTAGTGATATTAAAATGTCATTTGGGTTAGATAAATGTGCAACTGTCGAGATAAAGAAGGGTAAACTAACAGAACAAGACCAGCCACTCGGAGCCATAAACCCTCTGCAGATCAACGAGGATTATCAGTATCTGGGAGTAAGACAAAGCAATACCATCAATCATTCGGCCGTAAAGAAAGAAACTACTGAGAAGTATAGGAAAAGATTAACTAAACTCCTTAATACCCGCCTCAATGGCATAAACATAATAAAAGCAATTAACACCTGGGCTGTTCCTATACTTACATATTCCTTTGGAATTATAAAGTTTTCTGATACGGATTTACAAGAACTGGACCGACTTACACGCAGATTACTTACAAAATTCAGAGTTCACCACCCTCGATCTGCAGTGGAAAGACTGTATCTCCCACGATCCAAAGGAGGAAGAGGATTATTAAACATTTTCCAAATGTGTAAAAAACAAGAGGAAAAACTGAGCATCTATTTTAATGAAGCCAACCATGAGTTCCTACAAACCGTCAAAGCAGTGGACCGAGGATATACGCCATTGAATCTAAGCTATAGACCACTACCCAACACGAGATCTGTAGAAGCAGAAACAGAAAATTCTTGGAGAAGTAAAGTCCTACATGGAAAATTCCCAACTGCGCTGAACAACCCGCACATAGATTCAAAATCTACACTACAATGGATGCGCAAAGGTTACCTCTTCCCGGAAACGGAAGGTTTCATAATTGCCATTCAAGATTCCGTCATCCGTACCCGAAACTATGAGAAGTTTATTCTAAAGAGAAACGTAGAAGACAAATGTAGGAAATGTAACGCACATGGCGAAACAATCGAGCACATAATCGGAGGTTGTCCAGCATTGGCAGATTCTGCTTACCTTAGCAGACACAACCAAGTGGGGAAATTAGTTCACCAACAACTCGGACTAAAGTATGAACTTTTGAGGAACCCACCGCCATACTATAAATACTTGCCTGAGCCGGTGCTGGAGAGCCCGGACTATTTGCTTTATTGGGATAGACCGATCATTACAGATAAAACCATAGACTACAACAGACCCGATATGCTTCTCATTGACAAAAAAGGGAAAGAAGCCATAATTATAGATATATCCATCCCCCTCACTAGCAATATCGTGAAGGTGGAGGCAGAGAAGGTCCGAAAATATGAAAACCTTGCAATTGAAATCAAACACATTTGGCAACTTACCTCTGTGACCATAGTACCGATAGTGATATCTTCAGTCGGCGTCGTATCTGTAAACTTTTTAAAAAATATTGAAAAATGCACCTTACCTAAAGGTCTTCTTACTCCGATTCAGAAATCAGCTATACTCCAGACGTGCCATATTGTACGGAAATTCCTGGGCGGTATGGGATGAGATGAACTTCTCCTTCATATTGCTCTACAAAGCCAGCTACGGCTGAGACAAATATAAATTAAACATAATAATAATAATAATAATAATAATAATAATAATAATAATAATAATAATAATAATAATAATAATAATAATAATAATAATAATAATAATAATAATAATAATAATAATAATAATAATAATAATAATAATAATAATAATAATAATAATAATAATAATAATAATAATAATAATAATAATAATAATAATAATAATAATAATAATAATAATAATAATAATAATAATAATAATAATAATAATAATAATAATAATAATAATAATAATAATAATAATAATAATAATAATAATAATAATAATAATAATAATAATAATAATAATAATAATAATAATAATAATAATAATAATAATAATAATAATAATAATAATAATAATAATAATAATAATAATAATAATAATAATAATAATAATAATAATAATAATAATAATAATAATAATAATAATAATAATAATAATAATAATAATAATAATAATAATAATAATAATAATAATAATAATAATAATAATAATAATAATAATAATAATAATAATAATAATAATAATAATAATAATAATAATAATAATAATAATAATAATAATAATAATAATAATAATAATAATAATAATAATAATAATAATAATAATAATAATAATAATAATAATAATAATAATAATAATAATAATAATAATAATAATAATAATAATAATAATAATAATAATAATAATAATAATAATAATAATAATAATAATAATAATAATAATAATAATAATAATAATAATAATAATAATAATAATAATAATAATAATAATAATAATAATAATAATAATAATAATAATAATAATAATAATAATAATAATAATAATAATAATAATAATAATAATAATAATAATAATAATAATAATAATAATAATAATAATAATAATAATAATAATAATAATAATAATAATAATAATAATAATAATAATAATAATAATAATAATAATAATAATAATAATAATAATAATAATAATAATAATAATAATAATAATAATAATAATAATAATAATAATAATAATAATAACCCGTGGGGGTTGGCAGACCTCTATCGGGCGCGTCCCGTGGGAATCGGGAAAGCTCGCCGGCATACCGGAAGGTACCGGAGGGTACCGGCGAAATAAAATTGCCGGCGTGAAAAAAAACTGCCAACCATCGTTAGGGTTAGCAACCCTTTCGATGTGACTTTAAAACAGCTGTCAGAACTAGAAGACAACGTTACTCTGGCGGGCCGAGGCAGCAGGACTCGGATCGGAACCGTCATGAAGACTTACCTGTAACACCCCCACGCAATTTAGAAGGACACGTTGAGGAGAACCAATCAAGAACCACACAAAATTCTCCATCCACTGAAAGTGTTGCAAGCGCATCTACTGAGCAGCCCACTTCAATGGAAGATCGCATAAACAGTAGGAAACAGCGAACGAAATGGTCTTCGGAAATGAATACATACCTTTACCGCTGTTATCTACTCATCACAGAATTGGAAACCAAGAAAGCCCCATATAGTGTAAAGCTACACAAAATGATGATTGACAGATATCCAGAACTTAAAGATAAAACTATCCAGAACATCTTGGACCAAAGAAGAGTACTATTCACAAAAAACCGTGTATCACATGAATGTGTACTAAATATTCGGAGAGAAGTTTCCCAGATATTAGGACTGACGATCCAACATGAAAGCCCAGCACAAACTGAGCATACGACGCCACAGCAACGGACAAGTATACAGAACAATATCATTGACAATGACAACGAAGATGAAATAATGTCCACCTTCACCAAAAATAGAATTTTGTATGAAGGAACAGCACCAAAATTCAGGCCAAAACTACCAACTCTGAGGCAGCATAGATCCAGCCACAATATAATATCTAAAGTGAACAACATATTGAGCAATATTAAAGATAAATGGGACTCCCTGCAAGAACTACACAATAATGTATATATAGGAGCAGTGACAGTACTAGAGTTGCTGGGACAAAACGTAACATCAAACCCAGTAACTAAAAACCCAGAGCAAAGACAACAACCATGGGAATTAAGACTCTCAAGAAAAGTAGAACAGCTGAGACAAGAAATCGGAAGGCTCACACAATCGATCCAGGGTAAAACTATGAAACGGAAGGGTCTGACGGAAGTGAAGAACATAGTAAACAACTACATGAATGAGCAGAATAAAACACCAACAGATATTCTAGACTTCCTAAAGCAGAAACTGGCAGTCACATCAAATAGGTTAAAACGTTACAAGGAAAGTGCACTTCGTAGGAAGCAAAATATTATATTCAACAGTAACCAAAAGCGGTTCTATAAAACCCTAGAGAATTCGCAGGATGTCACAACAAAGGCCCAAGAACGAACCCCTACACCGGAAGCAACGTCGAGTTTCTGGAAGAAGATATGGGAAAATCCAAATGCACACAATGTATCAGCGTCATGGATAAAACGAGAAACCACAAGACACTTGAGCACAAAAAACATGAGTATTCAAGAAATAAATGTAGAAGAAGTAAAATCAGTAATTAAGAACACTTCAAACTGGAAATCACCTGGACCAGACGCGATACAAAACTTCTGGTATAAGAGATTTACTAGTATCCATTCCAGAATGGCAACATTATTTACTGACGTTCTTGACAACCCAGACATGTTACCAAGTTTCCTTACTGAAGGCATAACCTACCTACTCCCCAAAACTAAAATCTGCACAGAAGACCCTGCTAAATATAGACCTATAACATGTCTGGCAACACTATATAAAATCTTGACTGCAGTAATATCGAATAGGATAAGTAAACACCTACAGGAGAATAACATTCTAGCAGAAGAGCAGAAGGGCTGTAGGAAGAACAGCCGTGGATGTAAAGAGCAGTTGGTAATAGACAACATCATAACTGATAATGCAAAAGGTCAAAAACAACAGCTGTACACCGCCTACATAGACTACCAAAAGGCATTCGATAGTGTACCACATTCATGGCTAATAAAAACTCTAGAAATATATAAGATAGATGCAAAAATTACGAATCTCCTCCTCACACTAATGAAACAGTGGAAAACCTCCTTGTACACTACAACTTCGTTAGGACCTCCAATATCCATAGGAGAAGTAATAATTAAAAGAGGTATTTTTCAGGGGGACTCTTTAAGCGCTTTATGGTTCTGTATGGCCTTAAACCCTCTCTCTAATATGCTCTCACACACCACGGAAGGATATAAGCTTGGAACAGAAAAATTTGATATATCCCATCTATTTTATATGGATGATCTAAAACTGTATTCTGGTACTAGAACAGGTATAGAGAAGCTTCTACATACTACAGAGCTCTTTAGTAACAACATAAGAATGAATTTTGGACTAGAGAAGTGTCGAATACATGCTATGAAAAGAGGAAAGTGGCAAGAAACTGAAGACCACAAACTAACAAGGGAAGAAGCACAACATATAATCGCTATGGAAGAACCAGAAACATATAAATACCTAGGCTTCGAACAAAACAGAGGCATAGACAGAAAGACAGCAAAAGAAACACTAAAGCTGAAAATGTCATCGAGGATCAAACTAATTTTGAAATCTCAACTATCCGCTCGTAACAAAACTATAGCTACCAACACCTTTGCTATCCCCGCAATTACCTATTCCTTTGGCATTTTAAAGTGGACGGACACCGAGCTAGATTAATTAAATACATCTATAAGAGTACAATACACAGCCTACAGAGCACACCATCCCCGAAGCTGTGTCCAAAGATTTCATCTGCCACGAAAAATGGGAGGAAGAGGGATAATAGACATAAAAAATATGTACTATAAAGAAATAGCTAACCTACGTGAATACTTTCAGACGCAGACCTCACCACTACATCAAACTATAATAAAGGTAGACACCAATATCACTCCACTAAAACTGCATAGCCCAACATACAACCCTCAGGAACACACAACAACATCCGAGGAGAAACTCGAACAATGGAAGAGAAAGGAGCTACATGGTAGACATATTGGAAGACTACATGAGAGTGGAATCGACATAACTGCATCCCATAAATGGCTTTGTAAAACCAATTTGTTTGCTGAAACAGAAGGCTTCATGGTTGCAATACAGGATCAAGTAATACCAACTAGAACATATCAAAAATACATCCAAAAAAATAAAAATATAAGCAATACCAACTGCCGGATATGTAACCGAGATCCTGAAACCATTGAACACCTATTGAATAGTTGTACAATTCTAGCACCTACAGATTATCTAACCAGACACAACAATGTTGCGAAAATAATCCATCAGCAGCTCTGTACACGGTTTAAAATTACAGAGACCTTAATACCCTACTATAAATATGACCCGGCACACGTAACTGAAAACCCAGCCGGAAAGTTATACTGGGACAGGACTATACTCACTGACCATACTATACACCACAACAGACCAGATATAACACTAATAGATAACGAAACACAAACAACGTACCTTATTGACATATCCATCCCATCTGCTGCAAATATAAATAAGAAACACAAAGAAAAAATACAAAAATATCTACCCTTGTCAGCAGAAGTAAAAGCACTATGGAGACAAGCGCAAGTTATTATAGTGCCAATTATAATAGGGGCAACGGAAGAAATACCGAATGAACTCCACAACTCACTTAAGATACTGGCCCTGCCACCTGAACTGTACATCGAGATGCAGAAAGCTGTAGTACTGGGCTCGTGCAATATTATCAGAAAAGTACTAAACAAAAAGTGAAGAAATGGAACCTGTCGTCAATACAACAACAAAATTAACTGTGTCATTCTTGTAGAATATACCGAATGAAACATGTAAAACCCACCAAGGAGAATAATAATAATAATAATAATAATAATAATAATAATAATAATAATAATAATAATAATAATAATAATAATAATAATAATAATAATAATAATAATAATAATAATAATAATAATAATAATAATAATAATAATAATAATAATAATAATAATAATAATAATAATAATAATAATAATAATAATAATAATAATAATAATAATAATAATAATAATAATAATAATAATAATAATAATAATAATAATAATAATAATAATAATAATAATAATAATAATAATAATAATAATAATAATAATAATAATAATAATAATAATAATAATAATAATAATAATAATAATAATAATAATAATAATAATAATAATAATAATAATAATAATAATAATAATAATAATAATAATAATAATAATAATAATAATAATAATAATAATAATAATAATAATAATAATAATAATAATAATAATAATAATAATAATAATAATAATAATAATAATAATAATAATAATAATAATAATAATAATAATAATAATAATAATAATAATCTGTCTGTGCCGACCGAGCCTAATCCCAAAAAGAACTAAGGGATAGGTGAATGTTTCCTTTCTTTGAGGAAGTGAATATAAATCAATAATAATAATAATAATAATAATAATAATAATAATAATAATAATAATAATAATAATAATAATAATAATAATAATAATAATAATAATAATAATAATAATAATAATAATAATAATAATAATAATAATAATAATAATAATAATAATAATAATAATAATAATAATAATAATAATAATAATAATAATAATAATAATAATAATAATAATAATAATAATAATAATAATAATAATAATAATAATAATAATAATAATAATAATAATAATAATAATAATAATAATAATAATAATAATAATAATAATAATAATAATAATAATAATAATAATAATAATAATAATAATAATAATAATAATAATAATAATAATAATAATAATAATAATAATAATAATAATAATAATAATAATAATAATAATAATAATAATAATAATAATAATAATCCCGCAGGGAATAGGAGACAAGTCTCCTATTGGGGAGTGACGACCCCACGGTTTCCCAGTCATCACCGGTAGTGTGGATTAGCTCTCCCACTACTGAGAACGCAAATGCTCCCATAACTAGAAGCAAAAAAGCCTCGGATGCATCAGCAAGTAGGGCTGTAGCTGATGTAAATGGACAGCCCATAGACGAACCAACGCAACGAAACGGACATTCTAACTCAGAGGACATCTCACAAGAATCTGCCAGCTCGCAGCCCGGCAGACAAGCCACGAGGGGTGCTGCTATCAGAAACGAAACGACTAAGCGTATAAAATGGAGCAGAGAAATGAATAGAAACGTTATACTCTGCTACTATACAATAAATGAATGCCGAGATGAGCCTCTACCAGGATGGAGATATAAATTATTTACGGAATTTAATAAACAATACCCACAGTTTCAACTAACAGAACAGAACCTTGTTGATCGTAAAAGCATAATAATAAAGAAAAAGTACCTTGATATCACTGAAAATGAAGAAATACGCAGAGAAGCTGGAAGAATAATTAACATTCAAGACACAAATGCTGAAATAGATGCGAACAGCAGTAGAACAGAAGACAATCAAGATACAAACACAGAAGAACTAATGATACACAAGCCTGATGAAGTACAGGAAAAATTGCTAGGAAATTATTACCTATATGAAAATACAAACATAACACAACGGCCATGCATACCGAAAATTATATTCAATAGAAATACTTCTAAAATACTCCAAAGAACTAATGAGGAACTTGCAGTACTATGCGATATAATTAAACCAGAAGCAGACATTAATAAACTTCATTGTTTATTATATGCCGCTGCTGCTACAATAATCAGTCTAAATGGTCAAAGGCTTTACCAGAAAAACACCGGATCAGTTTCTAAAACAAACAAAGTGCCATCATGGCATATTAGACTTACAAGAAGCATAGATGAATTGAGAGCAAAAGCTGATGTAATTAAAGAATATCTCAATGGAACTAGAAGCCCCAAGATATTAAGAAAAATTAAAAATATAACCCAGGTACAAAACATCCAACTATCTGATACAAGCATTATACAAAAACTAACATGCCACTATGATGATCTACGACAAAAATATAAAGCTAAAGGCGCCCGCTTGAGGAGATATAACGAAGCTACGAAAAGAAAAGAGCAGAACAAAAACTTTAAACTCAATCCAAAAATATTCTACCGAAACCTAGAATCTAATAATGCTGGAATTATAACAGAAGATAAACCAGCATATGCAGATAATATTAAGTTTTTAGAATACTGGTCGAAGTTGTGGTCCAATCCAGAACATTACAATAAACACGCCACATGGCTAGGAAGCATATTATCTTCAACGAACAACCTACCAGAAATGGAAAATACTATCATAACAACGCACGATATCGAATCCTGTATTAGAGCTTCGAATAACTGGAAAACACCTGGGCCCGATAACATTCAAAACTTCTGGATAAAAAAGCTCACATCTCTTCACGATCCCCTCGCGCAATGTTTTTCAAAGCTTCTAACAAACCCAGCTGACCTTCCTGATAGTCTCACGATAGGAGCAACTTACCTTATATATAAAAAAGGAGACGCAGAAGACCCATCTAACTACCGGCCAATAACGTGCCTTTCAAATGTTTATAAATTACTAACATCGGTTCTATACTCTAAAATATACACACACTGTAATGAAAATAATATAATATCGTTTGAACAAAAGGGATGCATTAAGAGGAGCAGAGGATGCAAGGAACAACTAACCATAGACTCTGTCATAACACAACAGGCAAGAATGAAATGTAGAAATCTAAATCTGTGCTACATAGATTATAAGAAAGCCTATGATTCCGTCCCCCATGACTGGCTTTTAAAAACTCTGGAAATATACAAAATTGACCCACAAATCCGAAATGTAATAGCTTTCCTAATGAGTAAGTGGAAAACTCAATTATACTCCCAAGGAAACAATATGGGATCTATAGACATCCGACGAGGTATATTCCAGGGGGACTCTTTAAGTCCCCTATGGTTTTGCTTAGCACTAAACCCATTAAACCCATTATCGTGTCTATTAAACCACTCAGCAGCAGGATACCGACTAGACCTACGGCACAAGGAAAATAAGCTGACTCATTTGTTATACATGGATGATATAAAGCTGTATGCCGAAAACTCAAAACACCTGGAATCACTAATCTGTATAGTTCAGAAATACAGCAGCGATATTAAAATGTCATTTGGACTAGATAAGTGTGCAACAGTTAAAATAATTAAAGGAAAACAAGTAGACCAAGAGCAGCCTATAAGGAATATTAATCCACTCCATATTGAAGACAACTACCGATACCTAGGCGTTCTGCAAAATAATACCGTAAACCATGCAACAGTAAAGAGGGAAACACGTGAAAAATACAAGAAAAGAGTAACAAAACTTCTAAATACATCATTGAATGGTATAAATATCATTAAAGCTATAAACAGCTGGGCTATACCTATACTAATCTATTCATTTGGAATAATTAAATACTCGGACACTGACCTTCATGAACTTGACCGACTCACAAGACGCTTGCTTACAAAATTCAGAGTACACCACCCTAGAGCAGCGGTGGAAAGAATATACTTACCTCGAGCAAGAGGAGGCAGGGGACTGTTAAATATATTTAATATGTGCCGGAATCAAGAATCCAAACTACGGTCATACTTTTCCCAGACTAATCATGAGTTTCTAGAGACAGTAAAAAAAGCGGATAAAAGATACACACCTCTGAACCTCAACGAACTGCGACGACAGATTGAAGTCCCGAAATTCGAATCAACAGCAGAAATTTCGTGGAAAGAGAAAATACTACACGGCAAATTTCCGAATGCCATTAATGATACCAAAATAGACTATTCATCCACCTTAGATTGGCTACGAAAAGGCTACCTATATCCGGAGACAGAAGGATTTATTATTGCTATCCAAGACCTCGTTATTCGTACCCGAAATTACGATAAGTTTATCTTGAAAATGGAAATAGAAGATAACTGCAGAAAATGCAATAGAGCTGGCGAAACAATTGACCATATAATAGGCGGATGTAGCATGCTGGCGGACAATGCCTACCTCGGCAGACACAATCAAGTGGGGAAAATAGTGCACCAACAACTCGCACTAAAATATAATCTCATCAAAAACCCGCCACCAGCCTACAAATATTCACCGGAGCCCGTACTTGAAAACACTGAGTGCCTACTATACTGGGATAGACCTATAATAACTGACAGAACAATAGACTTCAATCGGCCCGACATCATTCTCATAAACAAAAGGCAAAAGTTAGCACTACTAATAGATATAGCTATCCCACTCACAAATAATATATCTAAAGTGGAATCTGAAAAGGTGCGCAAGTATGAAAATCTAGCAATAGAAATAAAAAATATATGGCAGCTTACATCAGTATCTATTATTCCCATAGTGATATCTGCCACGGGAGTTGTATCAAAAAAATTTCTGAATAACATCGAAAAATCCAACTTATGTAAAGGCCTAATAACTCCAATACAGAAAACTGTGATACTCCAAACATGCCACATCGTGCGTAAATTTTTAGGAGGTATGGGCTGAGGTGAATTCCTCTTCCATATCGACCGAGCCTACACCCAAATAAATGGGGTAGGTGAATGTTTCCAGCAGTACTGCTGAGAAGTGCGAAAAAAATCAATAATAATAATAATAATAATAATAATAATAATAATAATAATAATAATAATAATAATAATAATAATAATAATAATAATAATAATAATAATAATAATAATAATAATAATAATAATAATAATAATAATAATAATAATAATAATAATAATAATAATAATAATAATAATAATAATAATAATAATAATAATAATAATAATAATAATAATAATAATAATAATAATAATAATAATAATAATAATAATAATAATAATAATAATAATAATAATAATAATAATAATAATAATAATAATAATAATAATAATAATAATAATAATAATAATAATAATAATAATAATAATAATAATAATAATAATAATAATAATAATAATAATAATAATAATAATAATAATAATAATAATAATAATAATAATAATAATAATAATAATAATAATAATAATAATAATAATAATAATAATAATAATAATAATAATAATAATAATAATAATAATAATAATAATAATAATAATAATAATAATAATAATAATAATAATAATAACAATAATAATAATAATAATAATAATAATAATAATAATAATAATAATAATAATAATAATAATAATAATAATAATAATAATAACAATAACAATAATAATAATAATAATAATAATAATAATAATAATAATAATAATAATAATAATAATAATAATAATAATAATAATAATAATAATAGAAGACACACAAAACCCAGCCAACTACAGACCGATAACATGCCTACCAACCCTATATAAAATTATAACATCAACTATTTGCAGAAAAATAGATCAACACCTAACGGACAATAATGTTATAACAGAAGAGCAAAAGGGCTGCAGAAGGCAAAGTCAAGGATGTAAAGAACAACTGACAATAGATAATGTGATAATGAAACAAACACAAAACGAACAACGAAATCTACATACGTGCTACATAGACTACAAAAAAGCATATGACTCGGTGCCCCATAGTTGGCTGATAAAAGTCTTAGAAATATACAAAGTGCACCCAATTATCAAAAGATTCTTGACGACAAGTATGCAGACATGGAGAACAATAATACAATTAAAGACAAACACAGTATCAATCGAAACGGACACATTGGAAATTAAACGAGGCATTTTTCAAGGAGACGCGCTCAGCGCCCTCTGGTTTTGCATGTGCCTAAACCCACTCTCAAATACGCTGAAGAGAACAACCTATGGATTCGATATAAAACACCGAGGTGCCGTCAAACATACGCTAAACCATCTGCTATACATGGATGACATCAAAATATATGCAAGCACACAGACACAAATGAAAGGACTACTCAAAATTATAGAAGATGTCACACAAGATATCAAAATGGAGTTTGGGATAAGCAAATGCAAAATGCTGCACATCGAAAAGGGAAAATGGATAAATGAACCTGGCACGGAAAAAATCAATAATGAGACTATGGAAAACATGGACAAAGATGAAACATACAAATATCTAGGTTTCCAACAAAGTACCCGACTTGACCATACAGCTATAAAGCAAGACCTGAAGAATAAATTCCAAAACCGCCTAAAGCTCTTATTTAAAAGCACACTCAATTCCAAAAACCTTTTTCAAGCTATCAATACATTCGCCATTCCCGTACTCACATATTCATTTGGGATTATAAAATGGACAAATACTGACCTAGAGAATATCAATATTCTAACACGATCTGAATTAACAAAGGCCAGAAAATTACACCCAAATTCATGTAAAGAAAGAACAACGATAAATAGAAAAGAAGGAGGTAGAGGTATGATAGACATTCACGCATTGCACTCACAACAACTAAAAACTCTCAGAAAGTATTTCAAAAACAAAACAAATTCACTACATAAAGCAATAGTACAGGCAGACAGGAACTACACACCACTAAACCTAGCATCGGACGATATACGAATCGAATACCGTACATTACAGCAAAAAAAAGATGAATGGTCAAATAAAACACTTCATGGCAAACACTGCTATATCATGAAAAACGAAACTATTAGTAAGAAACTAACATATATGTGGCTAGTTAAAGGACAACTCTATCCAGAAACTGAAGGTTTTGTGATTGCCATCCAAGACCAAGTAATCGCTACACGTAACTACCAGAAGCATATATTAAAAGACCAAAATATTACTAACGATCTATGCAGAAAATGTCATGCCCAAAGTGAATCTATAGAACATATTATTGGAGGGTGCAAAATATTAGCAGGAATAGAATATACAGAGAGGCATAATACAGCGGCTATGATTATCCACCAAGCAATTGCAAACGAATACGGGCTACTAAGTGATAACGAACCGTATTATAAATATATTCCGAATACGACCATGGAAGACGAAAACTATAAACTGTATTGGGACATAACCATACATACGGACAAAACTGTAGCACATAACAGACCGGATATAACCTTCCAATGTAAGAAAGAGAAAATCACATACATAATAGACATCGCAATACCAATTGATAAAAATGTAACACCTAAATATAATGAAAAAATTGAAAAATACAAACCACTAGCCACTGAAATAGAACGGATATGGAAACAGAAAGAAACACATATAATTCCATTCATTATATCAACCACAGGTATTACACCACACTCTTTTCAACAACATCTGCAACAACTAAAGTTAAAATCATATATACACCACGAAATACAAAAAGCTGTCATATTAAAGACTTGTAACATAGCCCGAACATTCCTCAAGTACAAATAATAGCATTCCCTTTCTAACTTGGTTTAAAAACCCGTCAGAAAGGATGAAAATCCATCAATGGCTGTGAAGAAAACAAATAATAATAATAATAATAATAATAATAATAATAATAATAATAATAATAATAATAATAATAATAATAATAATAATAATAATAATAATAATAATAATAATAATAATAATAATAATAATAATAATAATAATAATAATAATAATAATAATAATAATAATAATAATAATAATAATAATAATAATAATAATAATAATAATAATAATAATAATAATAATAATAATAATAATAATAATAATAATAATAATAATAATAATAATAATAATAATAATAATAATAATAATAATAATAATAATAATAATAATAATAATAATAATAATAATAATAATAATAATAATAATAATAATAATAATAATAATAATAATAATAATAATAATAATAATAATAATAATAATAATAATAATAATAATAATAATAATAATAATAATAATAATAATAATAATAATAATAATAATAATAATAATAATAATAATAATAATAATAATAATAATAATAATAATAATAATAATAATAATAATAATAATAATAATAATAATAATAATAATAATAATAATAATAATAATAATAATAATAATAATAATAATAATAATAATAATAATAATAATAATAATAAGCAACTCCATGGACGCTACAGATACATACTGGAATCTAACTACGTCAATAAAGCTGCTTCAGTGGACTGGCTTGTCCAAGGCGAAATATATGTGGAAGCTGAAGGTAGCATCATAAGTATTCAGGACCAAGTAGTAAAAACCAGAAACTACCAAAAATACATTCTAAAAGAAGAAATAGCCTCCGATCTATGTAGAAAATGCTACCAATACCGAGAAACAATTGAACACATAATAGCGAGATGCCCAAAATTAGCGCCGACAAAATACCTACACAGACACAATCTAGTAGCAGGAATAATACATCAGGAACTGCTTAGAAAATGTGAAATAACAAACGGAGACATCCCATACTACAAGTATATTCCAAACCCAATTGAAGAAAATGACAGCTACCTTATCTATTGGGATAGACCAATAATCACAGACAAACAAATAATCAACAACAGACCCGACATTGTTTTTAGGGACAAGAAGAACCAAAGCACTTACCTGATAGACATATCTATACCAGAATCCTCGAACCTGCAAAAGAAGTATGAAGAAAAAATCAATAAATATACTGACCTGGCAATAGAGGTGAAAGAGATGTGGAAGCAAAAATCCACGCAGATCGTCCCTATAATTATATCAGCCACCGGTGTAATCCCTAAAAATCTAAAGGAGAACCTAGGAAGGATAAAGCTGGACTTCAACATCTTCAGGAAAATACAAAAGAGCACTATACTTACCACCACAAATATTGTAAGAGGGTTCCTATCATCAACGTAAAATAGACAGCAGCGGATCTTGGTACTCAGTACCCGACCAAAGCCTACCAATAACCAGAAAACTGTGCTAAAATAAAAAAAAAAAAAAAAAAAAAATAATAATAATAATAATAATAATAATAATAATAATAATAATAATAATAATAATAATAATAATAATAATAATAATAATAATAATAATAATAATAATAATAATAATAATAATAATAATAATAATAATAATAATAATAATAATAATAATAATAATAATAATAATAATAATAATAATAATAATAATAATAATAATAATAATAATAATAATAATAATAATAATAATAATAATAATAATAATAATAATAATAATAATAATAATAAGAATAGAAGATGTAATGCTCAGACGGAAACCATTGAACATATACTATCCGGATGCGAAAGCCTCGCCGGCACGAAATATCTGGAAAGACACAATAAGGTTGCTGTGATAATATATCTCGAAATCCTAAAACTGCACAAACTTGTTCCTGACAATAGTGAACCCTACTACCGTTATAAACCACCACCAGTGATAGAAAACGACGAAATAAAAATCTACTGGGATAAGGCAATTATAACGGACAGAAGTGTTGAACACAACAGGCCCGACATAACCATCCTCTACAAGAAGGACAGGAAAGGACTATTGCTAGATGTTGCAATCCCAAATAATCATAATGCGGAGGTTAAATTCAATGAAAAAATTACAAAATACACCAACCTGAGACACGACATCGAACAAGTGTGGGGATTAGAAAGTGCAAAAATAATACCAATTATAATTTCCTCAATGGGACTGATACCTAAAACCCTACAGAGAAGCCTAAGAGATGTAGGGATTCCCTGGAATACTTACCGTGCAATGCAGAAGTCTGTCATCCTAGATGCAACACACATTGTGAGGTCGTTCCTCGAACAGTAGAATCGAAGCTTAGATCTTGCACCTACAAGCCGATCTAAGCTCCCATACCAGTGAAAACTGCGGAAAAAAAAAAAAAAAAAAAAAAAAAAAAAAAAATAATAATAATAATAATAATAATAATAATAATAATAATAAAAAAAATATCAAAACTTGGCGGTTGAAATAAAAAGACTCTGGAAAGTAAAAGAAGTTGAAATAATACCTATCATTATCTCTGTAGAAGGTGTTGCAACCAAAAACTTAATCAGAAATATAGAGCAATTACAAATTCCAAAAGGTCTGACAGACATAATGCAGAAAGCCGTAATATTGCAAACTTGCAACATAGTTAGAAGATTTTTGACGATGTAACAGCAACTTGACAAATGGTCAGAGTGAATTCTCTCTCAGATGTCAACTTTACCAGGGTAACGTCCTGTGAATTTACGAAGATAATAATAATAATAATAATAGGTACTCTACAACAACAACCAGATTCAGTTAGTGACATTCAACCACTTGAGGTACAAAACACATATAAATACCTTGGTATGCTGCAGAAAGGTACAACTGATCAGAAAGCTGTAAAAATACAATCTAAAGAAGAATACATAAAACGAGTAACTAAACTACTGAATACATACCTGACTGGACGGAATCTAATAAGAGCTATAAACTCATGGGCAATACCAACACTGTGCTATGCTTTTGGAATCATAAAATTCTCCGATACAGAACTGCACGATCTAGACCGCCTTACTAGAGGACTTCTAACCAAATTTCGTATCCACCACCCACGGTCAGCGGTCGAAAGACTGTATTTACCTAGAACTAAGGGGGGCAGAGGACTTGTTAACATCCACCAAGCATGCCGCCACCAAGAACTTAATTTACGCACCTACTTCCTAAAAATAAATAACACCTACATAAACAACATCAAAGCGAGAGATCACAACTACACCCCGCTAGCCTTAAACATACCTGCTAGTGATGAGGATACAATTAAAAACTTCGATATGGAAGCTGAGAAAACCTGGGAACAAAAAACACTGCATGGAAAATATCCCACCTCGCTAAAAAATGCAGCAGTAGATACCAACTCGTCAATGAACTATCTACAGAAAGGATACCTGCATCCAGAAACGGAAGGTTTTATAACTGCGATACAAGACGGGGTAATACGAACACGGAATTATGAAAAGTACATCCTTAAAACTGATACCGTAGATAGGTGCAGAAAGTGCAATACTCCTGGGGAAACTATTGACCATATTATTAGTGGCTGTACGCTCCTTGCCAATAATGCATATCTATGTAGACACAACCAGGTTTGTAAAATAATACACCAACAACTGGCACTTAAATTCAAATTAATCAGTAACCCACCACCTTATTACAAATACTTACCAGAGGCGGTTTTGGAATCCACCGAAATTGTTTTGTACTGGAACAGACCTATCATCACCGACAAGACTGTCGACCATAATCGCCCTGATATTGTTTTAATAAATAAAATAAATAAAACATGCTTAATCATTGATGTTGCAATACCATCAACCCACAATATCAATAAAACTGAATGCGAAAAAATAACTAAGTATGAAAATTTAGCGATGGAATTAACGAACATATGGCGACTGAAGACTACAGCCATAATCCCAATTGTGATATCCTCCACTGGCGTAGTCTCAAAGAAGCTAGAAAAACATCTTGAACAATGCGATCTGTCACCAAAATTACTAACTCCTATCCAAAAAGCAGTGATACTGCAAACTTGCCACATAGTGCGAAAATTTTTAGGAGGGATGGGCTGAGGTGAATTCCTCTTCCATCGACCGAGCCTAACCCTAATAAGAACACTAGGGTAGGTGAATGTTTCCAGCATCATGCTGAGAAGTGTCTCAAAATTCAATAATAATAATAATAATAATAATAATAATAATAATAATAATAATAATAATAATAATAATAATAATAATAATAATAATAATAATAATAATAATAATAATAATAATAATAATAATAATAATAATAATAATAATAATAATAATAATAATAATAATAATAATAATAATAATAATAATAATAATAATAATAATAATAATAATAATAATAATAATAATAATAATAATAATAATAATAATAATAATAATAATAATAATAATAATAATAATAATAATAATAATAATAATAATAATAATAATAATAATAATAATAATAATAATAATAATAATAATAATAATAATAATAATAATAATAATAATAATAATAATAATAATAATAATAATAATAATAATAATAATAATAATAATAATAATAATAATAATAATAATAATAATAATAATAAAGCTGAAGAAAAAGCAATCCTTATTGATGTAGCAATACCGGCACTTGTAAACCTGAAGAAAAAACACGCTGAGAAACTTAATAAATATATAATTCTAGGCGAGGAATACAGGAAGCTACACCACCTGAAAGAAATCCGCATAGTACCAGTCATTATCGGATCTACCGTATCGGATCTACCGGTGAAATACCGACAAACCTACACAAATCATTACGTGATATAGGCCTCAATGAAAATATCTATATAGAAATGTTGAAAGCAGCACTACTTTCGACCAGTAGTATTAACTAACCATAGACTCTGTCATAACACAACAGGCAAGAATGAAATGTAGAAATCTATATCTGTGCTACATAGATTATAAGAAACCCTATGATTCCGTCCCCCATGACTGGCTTTTAAAAATTCTGGAAATATACAAAATTGACCCACAAATCCGAAATGTAATAGCTTTCCTAATGAGTAAGTGGAAAACTCAATTATACTCCCAAGGAAACAATATGGGATCTATAGACATCCGATGAGGTATATTCCAGGGGGACTCTTTAAGTCCCCTATGGTTTTGCTTACCACTAAACCCATTATCATGTCTATTAAACCACTCAGCAGCAGGATACCGACTAGACCTACGGCACAAGGAAAATAAGCTGACTCATTTGTTATACATGGATGATATAAAGCTGTATGCCGAAAACTCAAAACACCTGGAATCACTAATCTGTATAGTTCAGAAATACAGCAGCGATATTAAAATGTCATTTGGACTAGATAAGTGTGCAACAGTTAAAATAATTAAAGGAAAACAAGTAGACCAAGAGCAGCCTATAAGGAATATTAATCCACTCCATATTGAAGACAACTACCGATACCTAGGCGTTCTGCAAAATAATACCGTAAACCATTTACCAAACAGTAAAGAGGGAAACACGTGAAAAATACAAGAAAAGAGTAACAAAACTTCTAAATACATCATTAAATGGTATAAATATCATTAAAGCTATAAACAGCTGGGCTATACCTATACTAATCTATTCATTTGGAATAATTAAATACTCGGACACTGACCTTCATGAACTTGACCGGCTCACAAGACGCTTGCTCACAAAATTCAGAGTACACCACCCAAGAGCAGCTGTGGAAAGAATATACTTACCTCGAGCAAGAGGAGGCAGGGGACTGTTAAATATATTTAATATGTGCCGGAATCAAGAATCCAAACTACGGTCATACTATTCCCAGACTAATCATGAGTTTCTAGAGACAGTAAAAAAGGCGGATAAAAGATACACACCTCTGAACCTCAACGAACTGCGACGACAGATTGATGTCCCGAAATTCGAATCAACAGCAGAAATTTCGTGGAAAGAGAAAATACTGCTTGGCAAATTTCCGAATGCCATTAATGATACCAAAATAGACTATTCTTCCACCTTAGATTGGCTACGAAAAGGCTACCTATATCCGGAGACAGAAGGATTTATTATTGCTATCCAAGACCTCGTTATTCGTACCCGAAATTACGATAAGTTTATCTTGAAAATGGAAATAGAAGATAACTGCAGAAAATGCAATAGAGCTGGCGAAACAATTGACCATATAATAGGCGGATGTAGCATGCTGGCGGACAATGCCTACCTCGGCAGACACAATCAAGTGGGGAAAATAGTGCACTAACAACTCGCACTAAAATATAATCTCATCAAAAACCCGCCGCCAGCCTACAAATATTCACCGGAGCCCGTACTTGAAAACACTGAGTGCCTACTATACTGGTATAGACCTATAATAACTGACAGAACAATAGACTTCAATCGGCCCGACATCATTCTCATAAACAAAAGGTAAAAGTCTGCACTACTAATAGATATAGCTATCCCACTCACAAATAATATATCTAAAGTGGAATTTGTAAAGGTGCGCAAGTATGAAAATCTAGCAATAGAAATAAAAAATATATGGCAGCTTACATCAGTGTCTATTATTCCCATAGTGATATCTGCCACGGGAGTTGTATCAAAAAAATTTCTGAATAACATCGAAAAATCCAACTTATGTAAAGGCCTAATAACTCCAATACAGAAAACTGTGATACTCCAAACATGCCACATCGTGCGTAAATTTTTAGGAGGTATGGGCTGAGGTGAATTTCTCTTCCATATCGACCGAACCTACACCCAAATAAAAGGAGTAGGTGAATGTTTCCAGCAGTAATAGATAAATACGAGCTCTTACAAATAGAACTAAAAAGGGTATGGAAATTGAATTACGTAAAGATAATTCCAATAATAATATCCGCCAATGGAATAGTACACACAAAATTACCCAAGCACATGGAGGAATTGGAACTAGACGGTATGCATTTATTGCAAATGCAGAAGTGTGTCATCTTCGGAACGACTGCGATTGTCAGGAAGACTCTAACGTAACCGGAATAGCCTTGGCCCTAACAAGCCCGGCTACTCGAAGAGAACCAGGAGAACCTAGGCTACAAAAGTAAAATAATAATAATAATAATAATAATAATAATAATAATAATAATAATAATAATAATAATAATAATAATAATAATAATAATAATAATAATAATAATAATAATAATAATAATAATAATAATAATAATAATAATAATAATAATAATAATAATAATAATAATAATAATAATAATAATAATAATAATAATAATAATAATAATAATAATAATAATAATAATAATAATAATAATAATAATAATAATAATAATAATAATAATAATAATAATAATAATAATAATAATAATAATAATAATAATAATAATAATAATAATAATAATAATAATAATAATAATAATAATAATAATAATAATAATAATAATAATAATAATAATAATAATAATAATAATAATAATAATAATAATAATAATTAAAAAATAATTAATAAACGCACTAATAAAACTTGTAAGTGACATGAGCGGGGAGATCAGCATGGAATTTGGATTCGACAAATGCAGAAAAATTTCAACAGAAAACGGTTGGGGCAACAGAACTCCAGAACAGCGGAATACCTATCGAAGAAATGGAACCAAGTGAAACCTACAAATACCTGGGTATCATGCAAAACATAAAAATAGATCACACCGAAGTCAAAAAGGAATTTGTTAAAAAGTTTTGCCACAGATTAAAGACAATCCTAAGAACCAAACTGAAACCTAAGAACTTAAGCAAAGCCATCAACACATACGTGATCCCTGTACTCACCTACTCTTTCGGCATTGTAAAATGGTCTGAAACTGACCTGCAAGACCTCAACAGAAAAATCCGTGTCTATCTAACACAACACCTAGGACACCACCCAAAAGCATGCACAGAACGCATAACAATACCAAGAAATGAAGGGGGACGCGGTATACTAGACATCTCTAACCTCCACTACTCAATTATAGAAGGACTGCGCTCATACTTCTATCAGAGAATCGAAAATCCCTTGATAGAAGCTATCACTAAAGCAGACAACAACTTCACGCCACTAAAACTGAAGGACACCACATACACACCGCTCAACTACACACTTACTGAAGAAGCAAAGATTCAGAGATGGAAAAATAAGCAACTCCATGGACGCTACAGATACATACTGGAATCTAACTACGTCAATAAAGCTGCTTCAGTGGACTGGCTTGTCCAAGGCGAAATATATGTGGAAGCTGAAGGTAGCATCATAAGTATTCAGGACCAAGTAGTAAAAACCAGAAACTACCAAAAATACATTCTAAAAGAAGAAATAGCCTCCGATCTATGTAGAAAATGCTACCAATACCGAGAAACAATTGAACACATAATAGCGAGATGCCCAAAACTAGCGCCGACAAAATACCTACACAGACACAATCTAGTAGCAGGAATAATACATCAGGAACTGCTTAGAAAATGTGAAATAACAAACGGAGACATCCCATACTACAAGTATATTCCAAACCCAATTGAAGAAAATGACAGCTACCTTATCTACTGGGATAGATCAATAATCACAGACAAACAAATAATCAACAACAGACCCGACATTGTTTTTAGGGACAAGAAGAACCACAGCACTTACCTCATAGACATATCTATACCAGAATCCTCGAACCTGCAAAAGAAGTATGAAGAAAAAATCAATAAATATACTGACCTGGCAATAGAGGTGAAAGAGATGTGGAAGCAAAAATCCACGCAGATCGTCCCTATAATTATATCAGCCACCGGTGTAATCCCTAAAAATCTAAAGGAGAACCTAGGAAGGATAAAGCTGGACTTCAACATCTTCAGGAAAATACAAAAGAGCACTATACTTACCACCACAAATATTGTAAGAGGGTTCCTATCATCAACGTAAAATAGACAGCAGCGGATCTTGGTACTCAGTACCCGACCAAAGCCTACCAATAACCAGAAAACTGTGCTAAAAAAAAAAAAAAAAAAAAAAAAATAATAATAATAATAATAATAATAATAATAATAATAATAATAATAATAATAATAATAATAATAATAATAATAATAATAATAATAATAATAATAATAATAATAATAATAATAATAATAATAATAATAATAATAATAATAATAATAATAATAATAATAATAATAATAATAATAATAATAATAATAATAATAATAATAATAATAATAATAATAATAATAATAATAATAATAATAATAATAATAATAATAATAATAATAATAATAATAATAATAATAATAATAATAATAATAATAATAATAATAATAATAATAATAATAATAATAATAATAATAATAATAATAATAATAATAATAATAATAATAATAATAATAATAATAATAATAATAATAATAATAATAATAATAATAATAATAATAATAATAATAATAATAATAATAATAATAATAATAATAATAATAATAATAATAATAATAATAATAATAATAATAATAATAATGCGAAAACAAAATTTGTAATGAACACTCCAACAACTGGTAGGCGAATGCGGTGGACAAAAGAAATGAACTTACAACTGTTGACCGCATTCTATAGAGTTACCGATTTAGAGACAGACATGGCAGGCTACAGAGTAAAACTGCACGATGAATGGAAAACCATACACCCAAATATAGATGTAACCGAACAACGATTATCAGATCAAGTTAGATCGGTAATAAGAAGACATGCACTTTCGGAAGCTGAGCTCGGAAATATAAAACAATTACTGAGAGGACAGCAAAATCAGATACCGGAAGAGCGAAGACGTACTAGTTGGAGAAATTCTCTAGTAAGGTCACCACCTGTAAACCACACAAACATATCAGATGAGGAACCGAACAAAATCTTGGACTTATTTAAAACCATGCTAATCAATTACCAGTTGACAGAACCAGCAAATAGACCAAAACTGCCGAAACTAAGAAATGACCGCAAAACAGCAAAGACGGTTAACGAAGTCAACCAAACGCTTAACAACATATTTGAGGCACAGGAAGATATGGAATCAATCTGTACCACTATATACTGCGCAGTACTAACGGTAGTATATCTCTTGGATAGAGAACCTGTACAAGGGGAGAGACCAAAACCTTCCGGTGATCCATGGCTCCTGAGACTGCAGAAGAAAATAACAAACACAAGGAAAATCATTGGGACGCTACAAAATTTCTTATATAATAATCCCGGCCGAAAAGTAAAACGTGATGTGAGAAAGTACGCCATACAACAGAAAATTAAAGTAAATAGACCAGACTATAAGAATAGTCTAGCTAAGCAGTTAGAAGCACTCGAACAAAAGGTGGCGGCACTTGCTTGCAGACTGAGAAGATACAACCTCAGAAAGAAAAGATTTCAACAAAATAAAACATTTATGGACAACCAACATCTCTTCTACAGACAACTAGACGCAAACGATGCCACGATAAGCAACCCTATAGTTACAGCACCAACGGAAATGCACACCTTTTGGGAAGAAATATGGGGTAGAGAACAACAACACAACAAGAATGCATGGTGGTTGAGAGAAGAAGAAGAAAACCAGCAGGAACTAGAGAGCATGCCCAAAATAACAATCTCCATAGCAGACATCAGTACAGCAATAAA
The DNA here is from genome assembly GCA_963942505.1 of Lordithon lunulatus. NCBI lineage: Eukaryota > Metazoa > Arthropoda > Insecta > Coleoptera > Staphylinidae > Lordithon > Lordithon lunulatus. Next base: position 25,110,642 of record OZ012667.1, read on the forward strand.
AAAAACCTCGAATTGGACGGCTCCCGGAATAGATGGAATACAAAACTTCTGGTGGAAAAAATTCACCAACTCTCATCATGCTCTTGCTAGAATTGTAGCACATATGATAGATAACCCTACAAATACCCCGAAATTCTTAACGAAAGGAGTAACCTTCATGCTTCCGAAGAATCAGGATCTCTCTCAGCCGAAAAACTTTAGACCGATAACCTGTCTACCCACTATATACAAGATCATAACTTCAATAATATCATCTGCCATTGGGCAGCACATTGAAATAAATAAAATAATGGCTTGGGAACAAAACGGATGTAAAAAGGGTTCCAGAGGATGCCAAGAACTACTTGTCACAGACAGTATTATAGGAAACCAAGCACGTCTTAAAAAGCGAAACTTGGCTTTAGCATGGGTGGACTACAGGAAGGCGTTTGACAGTGTTCCTCATAGTTGGCTCCTAGATGTTCTCGACCTATACAAGGTACACCCGCAGATCAAAAAATTCCTACAGCACACAATGACAGCGTGGGCCACGGTACTAAACGTGAGAGCAGGATCTGCCAGATATACAACACCTGAAATCAAAATACGACGAGGCATTTTTCAAGGCGACAGCTTAAGCCCGTTATGGTTCTGTTTAGCTCTTACTCCTCTGAGCAATTGCTTAAACAAAGTACCCAATGGATATAAGATAGACAGGCAAACATCCATTACTCACCTGTTCTATATGGATGACTTAAAGCTGTATGGCAATACTATTGAACGCCTCCAAAGCTCATTGGAAATTGTAAAAGCTTTCAGTAGTGACATAAATATGGAGTTTGGGCTAGAAAAGTGTGCCACCCTACAAATACACAAAGGAAAAGTTATAGAGTTCCCAGGCATCCAACTAATGGACAAGGTTCTGATAAAGGAGGCCCCTTTAGAAGAAGGTTATAAATACTTAGGATTTAGTCAGCAACTAAACATAGACCAGCATATGAACAAAACCCAAGTAGAAGACAAACTAATAAAAAGAGTGCGCACCATTCTTAAAACTGAGCTTAATTCTAAGAATAAGATAACCGCAATAAACAGCTGGGCTATTCCCATCATCAAGTACACAATGGGGATACTTAATTGGTCCAAAACAGAAATTCAGAGACTAGACCCGAAAATTGGAACCACACTCACCTCATATCGCATGCACCATCCGAAATCATGCATGGAACGGTTATACCTACCAAGATCCATCGGCGGTAGAGGCCTTCAGAACCTTGAAATCTCCCTTAAAAAGACAAAGGCCGACTTGAGAGCTTATTTTCACAGCAAAAACTCGCCTGTGACGCAGATACTATGTAGAATAGACCGAAACTTCTCTGAACTGCAACTTGCACTACAATCTGAAGAAAACGAAACCACAGATACTCGAGCTGATTTTGTTTAAGCGCTGGAAAGAGAAAGCATTACATGGCCGGTACCACAAACAGATGAACCAGGAACAGGCATGTCCGGAGTACTCAAACGCATATCTTAAATCAGGATATCTGTTTGGTGAGACAGAAGGTGCCTTATTGGCTATACAAGACCAAGTAGTCGCTACTCGTTCGTACCGGAAGTATATAATCAAAGAAACGAACATAGACATAAAATGCAGACTCTGCTACAAGGAAGAGGAAACCATACAGCACCTCATATCGGCATGCCCCTATCTGGCTCCAACATGGTACACTACCAGCCATAACAATGTGGCAAAAATTGTACACCGAGAATTGGGTATCCGATTAGGCCATTTAAATCAATCCACGCCATGCTACCGATACGACCCAGAACCAATAACTGAAAATCAAGATACAAAAATCTACTGGGATTTGCCAATTGTAACTGACAAGACAGTGGTTCACAACAGACCTGATATTGTGGTATGGTATCAGAAAGAGAAAACCGCACAACTAATAGACGTAACAATACCGCTGGATGAAAACCTAGCTAAAGCGTATGCCACAAAGAAACAAAGATATGAAAAACTGGAAATTGAAATATCAAAAATATGGCAATTAAAATCAGTTAAGACCATCCCAATAGTACTAACAGCAAATGGCATTGTCCACAAAAAACTTAAGAACATCTAATGGAAATGGGAGTACCTACCAACAGCATAATCGAGATGCAAAAGGCCGCAATACTCGGCACAACGGCCATAGTCCGAAAGTTTATCTCTAAAGAAAAGTAACAAACTTTGGAACCTTGGTATAAATATATCCGGTTTCAATTTCAAATACCGGTGACAGCCGTGAAAAAAAAAAAAATAATAATAATAATAATAATAATAATCTTTTCACAAAATCAGTACTAGGAAGGTCCCTATACTAGTGACATTTTTTGGGTTTCAATTGACCTGCTTGACTTTCATGATGATCACCGCAAGCCTCATCAAAAAAAGAGGGTTTCGGGGAAAGTGCCATAACTCCGCCAATTATGAATTTTTTTTATATAAACTAATACTTATTTTTTTCACTAAAAAACGTACTATTAACCCCCCGCAGGGGGGTAGTAGATGCTTCTACTACTCTGGGGAGTGACGCCCCCACGGTCCTGAGTCTTACCGCTGCTAGGGTCAGCAGCCCTAAACAGCGAGCTTTAGCTATTAAAAGCTGTCAGAACACGCAGTCAAGCTAAAAGGGGCGGTACGGGAGATCAGGCCCTACCCGTTCGGAGCCGTCATAAGGAGAGGTCTGGACTTGCAGAAGGTGAACCCAGTGGCACCCAAGCAAGGAAACAAAGCACCACTGGTAGCAATGGAAATGGAAACGAAGCTAACACCTCAACCGCTTCACCTGCAGAACATGCTGCTCACGTTGATAATACTGAGCCCATTGATGAGCCCATTGATGCAGAAGAGCATAGAGTGCAGAGAAGGCAGAGAAAAAAGTGGACAGATGATATGAATCTCCACCTAGAACGCTGCTATCTGCGCATCACAAACCTGGAAACAATAAAGGTACCATACGGGAATGAGCTTCACAAGCGTATGATTGAAACTTTCCCCGATCTAAAAACCAGCAAGGTACAGAATATGATCGACCAAAGAAGAACCCTCAAACATAATGCGCGACTTGCACCACAGCTGAAAATTCTCCGTGATGAAGTAGCTGCAGAACTTGGTTTACGAGAAGCAGATGTAGAAGTAGAAGCAGATGTAGAAGTAGAAGTAGAAATAGAACATACATATGCTGACATTCAATCGACACAGCAGAGTCAGCTGCACAATCCAAATATTAAAAGTGCATTTGAGAAAAACACACTACTTATCGATGGAATGGAACCATCATATAGGCCTAGAATACCTAAACTACGAACTGGAAGAGGTACCAAATACATAATAGCCTCAGTGAACGAACTTCTACAAGAAAAGATAGAACTGTGTCATAACTTGACTGAGCTGCATTCGCTAATATATATAGGAGCAGCCACTGTCACCAGACTACATAATCAAAGAGTAATTAAGGAGAGAGCGACACACACTACATCTAAAAATGAGTATCAACAGCCATGGGAACGGAGACTTAGCTATGATGTGACTACCCTTAGGAAATATATAGGCAAGCTGACACATGCAAACAATAATGACATCAAAAGTAGGAAATTAAAACTAGAAGTAGATGACATAATTCGCAGGTATAGAAATGACGAAAACACTACCGTCACCACCATTCTAGATCTACTTAAACAAAAGCTTGCAGTAAAATCTAAACGACTCCGCAGATACAAAGAGAGCGCTCTGAGAAGAAAACAAAACACACTCTTCAGAAACAACCAGAAGAGATTTTACAGGCAGCTTCACGAAACAGTTATCAAGAAGGAAAGTACACAAAATCTTAATCCAGAACAAACCACAGAGTTCTGGAAACAAATATGGAGTATGTCAACCATACCTCTACATCCAAGTGGGTGAAGGACGAGAAAAGAAAAGCTACTCATATACCAGTAATGACAGATACCATAATAACCTTAGAAGATCTTCAGAAGTCTGTGAATACAAGCTTAAACTGGAAAAGTCCAGGTCCAGATAGATTACAAAATTTCTGGTACAAAAGTTTTAAAAGTACTCATATAAAACTGGCCGATCTTTTCACGAATATACTAAACAACCCAGAGGAGTGTCCAACTTTCTTTACACATGGCAGTACCTACCTACTCCCGAAAACGGAGACCCCAAGTGCTAACCCTAGTGAATATCGCCCTATAACATGTTTACCAACTATCTACAAGATCTTTACAGCTATACTCACTAATAAAATCTATCAACACCTCACGCAAAATCATATCCTAGCGGAAGAACAGAAAGGATGCAGAAAGGGCAGCCAAGGATGCAAGGAACAAATAATAATAGACTCCACCATAAGCGAGCATGCCAGGAAAACCAAGAAAGCACTATTTTATGGGTACATAGACTATCAGAAAGCGTTTGATAGTGTGCCCCATTCATGGCTTTTAGATATCATGGGCATATACAAAATAGACCCACTAATTCAAAGCACATTGGCACACCTCATGAAAAATTGGGTAACAAACATATATATAGGGTCTATCAAACTAGGATCAGTAAATATAAATAGGGGTATATTCCAGGGAGACTCACTAAGTGCGCTATGGTTTTGTATGGCGATGAACCCACTTTCCAACCTATTAAACAGCACATAAATAGGATACCAACTACCAGGAAATGAAGACAAAATCAATCACCTAGCTTATATGGACGATATAAAACTAATGGCAGACACAAAAGAGGGGCTGACTAAACTGCTACAACAAGTAGAAATATTCAGTAGCGATATCCATATGAAATTTGGTGTTGTAAAATGTAAAATAGGGTCAGTCAACAATGGAAAATGGGAAATACATGAAGGGCACCAATTTGTACAGGACGAGGTCACTGACATAATGATGGGAATGGATAAGAACGAGACCTATAAATACTTAGGAGTTCTACAATCTTGCGGTATTAATCATAAACAAATGAAGGAAAAACTAACAAGTACGTACCTGCAAAGATGTAAATCGCTCTTGAAAACGTATTTATCTGGATAGAACACAATTTTGGCCATCAACACATACGCCATACCAGTTCTCACATACAGTTTCGGTATAATAAAGTGGAATAAAACCGAGCTCGACAACTTAAACCGGCAAACGAGGGTCCTCTTTACAAAATATCGTGCTCATCATCCTAAAGCCTGCAAAGAAAGGTTCCACCTACCTAGAGACCTAGGAGGTAGAGGGGTAACTGATATCTCTAGAGCACATGGCCATCAAGTCCAAAACTTAAGAACATTTTTCTATGAAAAAGCAGAAAGCAGCAACATCCATAATGCAGTGGCCCGGAGTGATAAAAATTACACGCCATTAAACTTACATAACACAGACGAAGCAACAGTGCTAAGGAATGATAATACCGCTAAACTAGATCAATGGCGCAGTAAGGAGCTCCATGGTCGATATATTAAGGTAATAACTGATGAAATACCGACACCTACACAAATCATTACGTGATATAGGCCTCAATGAAAATATCTATATAGAAATGCAGAAAGCAGCACTACTTTCGACCAGTAGTATTGTGAGGAAGGTCTTGAACATAAATAAATAAATCATCAGAGCTTCATCCTGTTGGCCATAAATGCCCCAGGATAAGTGAATTTTTTCCCAGCAGTAGCTGGAGAAAGTGTAACAAATCAGACATAATAATAATAATAATAATAATAATAATAATAATAATAATAATAATAATAATAATAATAATAATAATAATAATAATAATAATAATAATAATAATAATAATAATAATAATAATAATAATAATAATAATAATAATAATAATAATAATAATAATAATAATAATAATAATAATAATAATAATAATAATAATAATAATAATAATAATAATAATAATAATAATAATAATAATAATAATAATAATAATAATAATAATAATAATAATAATAATAATAATAATAATAATAATAATAATAATAATAATAATAATAATAATAATAATAATAATAATAATAATAATAATAATAATAATAATAATAATAATAATAATAATAATAATAATAATAATAATAATAATAATAATAATAATAATAATAATAATAATAATAATAATAATAATAATAATAATAATAATAATAATAATAATAATAATAATAATAATAATAATAATAATAATAATAATAATAATAATAATAATAATAATAATAATAATAATAATAATAATAATAATAATAATAATAATAATAATAATAATAATAATAATAATAATAATAATAATAATAATAATAATAATAATAATAATAATAATAAATGTCTGGCCGGTGTACTGTATCCAGCAGTGTGCTGCTACTGTAACGACGTAATCAGTACTGCCAGTTACGCCAGCTGTCCGCTGTCCCCCCACCATCTCCCATCCAAATCAGTACCCCTCAACCACAAAATCACCTAAACCTTGGAATCCTATCAATACTATCCTACCAGGGACACTCGCCTCATTGCTGTCCCACAAGTTAAAAACGCGATGACGGCGGGTATTGAGCGGGCTTACAATCCGTTCAATATGAAACTTATTTGTAATGAAAACAAGGAACGCAACAACTCGGATGGTAGCAGTAGGCGGGACTGATGCAGCTACCGATTCACCTCAGCCCCTAGCGAGCAGTAGTAGAGGAAACGTGGCTACTGTTCCGCGAACTGTTAACGTTTCGCCAATAAACTCGGACAACGAAAGGAGGGCAAGCTTGGAAACTGGTGCTACCAGATCTCCCGCAAACCCCCACACACGAGCAAGGCGTATGCGGTGGACAAGAGAATTAAATATGGATCTCCTTACCGCATACATGCAAGTGAGGAATTGCGAGATGGACAATGGAATGGAACGATATCCACCCTGAGATTCCACTTAGTGAGCAAAGACTATCAGACCAGATTAGATCTATATTTAAGAGAAAAGCTGTAACGGATGCCGAAATACACAATATCAAAAGAAACATACAGGCAGACCAAAATCACTCGACACCTATCAATGTAAGACGAAGACTATCCAGACAGTCATTTATGAACTCTCCAAATACAGCAACGATGAATTTCCAAGAAAATGAAACAGAGCATCAAAATGACGACGAACTTGTACCTATTGTAGACGCATACCAGCAATACTACACATTATATACTGGTATAGCATTTGAAGATCGACCAATCATTCCATGTATCAGACAACACGCATATGTTTCCCGAGTAGTAGAAAAAGCGAACACGCTCTTTAAAGACCAAATCCAAAACGCACGAAATATAGAAGACCTGTGTAATGTGGTATACTGTATAGCAATGGCAATCGCTGACTGCATGGGTTACCAAATAAAGCCTATAGCACGCACTGTGTATAAAATCTGTAAAGCCCCATGGCAGAATCGCATGGAAGCCAAAATAAACTTAATACGCAAGGATATTGGTATCTTACAACATAGAGGTATATTAAACCTTCCCAGCCAAACTACATAGCAAAACTACAAGAAGAACTTGAAAAACTTAAACAAAAAATCGCGGCACTGGGAAGTCGACTGAGACGCTATAACAAAAATGAAAAAAGACATCGATAAAATAGGCTCTTCAGAGACAACCAACGCAAGTACTACAAAACGCTTTTAAAACCTGAAGCCGACGAAGCTCCACCAGAAGAAGATATTATGTATAGATACTGGGCAAACATATGGGCGAAACATAAAGATTACAACGCAAACTCTTTCTGGTTACCAGAAGAAAGAATACGAAATAATGATTTAACACCAATGGAAGAAGTCATAGTATCAGCCGAAGACATACAGGCCACTGCCAAACACTTTACTAACTGGAACACACCTGGATTGGATAAAATACATAACTTCTGGTGGAAATATCTGACGAATACTCATATAACACTAGCTAAACTATTTCAACAACTAATAACTGAAAATGCTCCGATCCCAACAAACTTAACACTAGGAACCACATACATGATAAAAAAGAAAGGTGATAGTAAGCAACCCCAGAACTACAGACCAATAACATGTTTACCAACGATATATAAGCTCCTTACAGCGATCTTAACAACTAAAATCGCTAAACACCTGGAAAATAACAACATAATACCAGGGGAGCAAAACGGGTGTCGGAGAAAATCGGTTGCTAGCCGAGAACTTCTTGTGATTGACTCTTTTATAGCAAATCAAGCACGTCTAAGACAGAAAAATCTATCAGTTGCCTGGGTGGATTACAAGAAAGCGTTCTACTCCGTTCCGCATAGCTGGCTTATAGAAGTGTTGTCATTGTACAAAATTTCTCCGTCGTGCCGCACCTTACTAACTCGCCTTATGACAACCTGGCGCACAAAACTCCAAGTGAAATCCTTCAGCAACACTTACAGCACGCAAGAAATTCCAATACAACAAGGAATATTTCAAGGGGATAGCCTCAGCCCTCTATGGTTCTGCCTGTCGTTGACACCCCTAAGCCATATTCTGAGAAATGCTGAGCATGGATACAAACTAGATAAAGAAATATCCATCAGTCACCTCTTTTATATGGACGATCTTAAAATCTACGCCATCAACAGACAGAGGCTAGTCAGCGCACTGGAAACAGTTAAAGAATTCAGCGACAATATAGGCATGGAATTTGGCTTGGAAAAGTGTGCACTTACGGAAGTGAAAAGAGGGAAGGTGGTTGCCACGGAAAGCGTAATGCTGATGGACGGCACACATATTAGACCCTTAAGACCAGAAGAAACATATAGGTATCTGGGAATGGAACAAATTTTAAATATAGACCAACGCGAGAGTAAAGAGCACGCCATTAACGAAATGTGCGCTAGATTACGTAAGGTACTAAAAACTTACCTGTGCTCCCTCAATAAACTCACAGCGATCAATGCTTGGGTAATTCCTCTTATAACCTACACTTTTGGTATACTTACATGGTCCAAAACTGATATTCAGAGCATAGATCGGAAAATCAGAACCATGCTCACTTCATTTAGGTCACATCATCCAAACTCAGCCACGGAGCGTCTATACTTGCCTAGAAAAGAAGGAGGTAGAGGCCTATTAAATCTGGAGATCGCATACGCAAAGGCGATAAAGAACCTAAGGAACTATTTTCACTCCAAAGATACGCCCCTTCACACATTCATATGCATCTCTGACAAAAAGTACACTGCCTTACGGTTAGCAAACACTATTGTCAATGAAGAGACTCCAACTATAGAAAGTATGATGCGATCCTGGAAAGAAAAAGTGTTACATGGAAGATTCTACAACAGTATATTAGGTACTAGTGTTGACAAACACGCTACTACCACTTACCTGCGCACCGGCTATCTCAATAGTGAAACAGAAGGCGCCCTTCATGCCATTCAAGATCAAGTGGTCCCTACAAAAAACTACAGGAAACATATAATGAAACAAGACCTGCAAAATACCACCTGCCGTCTATGCAAGAAAGACAATGAAACAATCCAACACATCGTATCTAGTTGCAATTTTCTGGCACCTACCTGGTACACTGAACGCCACAATAATGTGGCTAAAATACTACATCAGGCTATAGCAAGACTGTATGACTTGTCAATGAATGAGGAACCGTACTTCAAGTACGTACCACCACCGTTCGTAGAAAACGAAAAGGCCAAACTTTACTGGGACTGGCCTGTTATCACTGATAACCAGGTCTTGCACAACCGTCCGGATATAATCATTATAATAAAAGACAAGCAGAAAGCATGGCTGATAGACGTAACAGTTCCATTAGACGACAACATTGATAAGGCATACACAACCAAGCGACAGAAATACGAGCCCCTGGAGAGAGAGCTGAGGAATGTCTGGAAACTTGCATACGTGAATACAATACCGATAGTGATTTCCGCCAACGGCCTGGTCCACTCAACAGTTACAGGACATCTGAAAGACCTTTCTATAGAAGACCGTAATTTAATAAACATGCAGAAGGCGGTAATCCAAGGAACGACGTCTATAGTGAGAAGGACTATCTCCCAAGACGCCCGATGAAAGCCATTGCTCCGTCAGGAGCCGGCCTAGTCACAACCCCGAAGCTTAAGCTTTGTGAATAAAAAAAATTAAAAAAAATTAAAAAAAAATAAAAAAAAATAAAAATAAAAATAAAAAAATAAAAAAATAAAATAAAATAATAATAATAATAATAATAATAATAATAATAATAATAATAATAATAATAATAATAATAATAATAATAATAATAATAATAATAATAATAATAATAATAATAATAATAATAATAATAATAATAATAATAATAATAATAATAATAATAATAATAATAATAATAATAATAATAATAATAATAATAATAATAATAATAATAATAATAATAATAATAATAATAATAATAATAATAATAATAATAATAATAATAATAATAATAATAATAATAATAATAATAATAATAATAATAATAATAATAATAATAATAATAACCTTTCCTTCCATGATACCGCCACATCCTCTCTTCTCCCACAACCCTTGGGACAATTCGCCCTACCATAGTCCCAGAAAAATACGGTAGTGGTGTAATACCTGCTGGGCCTACAACCCAACAGGTATAAAATAATGAATCGTAGTTAACACAAGGCAAAATAAAAGGGTGGCAAACGCAACTGAGGTTGGTGCGTTTGCTGACGGTTCTCAGCCTCTAGCCAGTTGTAGTAGAGGAAGTGGGACTACAGCCCGGCGAAATACAGTCACTTCGCCAAACACCACGGCGGAAAGGAGGGAAAGCTTGGGGAACTGCAGACGCAGATCCTCCGCAAACCCCCATATACGTGGTAGGCGTATGCGGTGGTCCAAACAATTGAACATTGAAGTAATAACCGCATACTACTACGTTACGAATTGTGAAGCTGATATGACCAAATACAGGCAGAAGCTTTATGAATATTGGAATACTCTGCACCCAGAATATGGTTTAAGCGAGCAAAGGCTATCCGATCAGGTGAGATCCATACTTAGACGTAAAGTTTTCTCAGATGCTGAGATTTTTAACATCCAAGAACAACTTAATCCCAATAACACCCAGCCAGTATTAGTACAAGATGCACCTACTACCCTAGAAGCACCAACACGAAGAACATCTATGAGACGAAGTACTGGAATAAATAATGCAGATATTAACGAAAATGCAATATTTACAACATACCAAACAAAATGTATCGAATACCAACACATATCTATAACGAGTAGACCCAAATTGCAGCGCATTAAAATAAACAAAAAGAACATAAAAATAGTCGAAAAGGTAAACGTAACTTTGGCACCAACACTTAAGAGTACTAGATCTCTGGAGGATCTCTGCGATGTAATTTATGTAATGGCTTTAACAGTCAATGAGTTAATGGGATTAGATGCACAAAACAATATGGCCCAAAGAACAAGTACAAAGAAACCGCCCTGGTTACTTAGACTCGAAGCCAAGGTCAACAACTTTAGGGAAAAAATCGGCATACTAGAAGCGTTCCTAAACTGTCAAGATGGGGTAAGTCGAAAATTAAGGCGAAAAGTGAGAAAATACGCCTTGGAATCATCAATAAAGCCATCCAACCCACTCTTTAAACAGCTACTAAAAGTGAATTTGGAGATACTAAAACAAAAAATCACGCTAATCGGAAAAAAGATCCGAAAATACAACATCAAGATGAAGCGGATCAACCATAACAAACAGTTTGAAAGAAACCAATCTGCGTTCTATAGAAACTTCGAGGAAGAACATAGCGATCTAAACACCGAAGCTCCAACACCGAAAGAGATGGAAACATTCTGGAGGAACATCTGGACCAAAACGTCACAACACGAAAAGAATGCGCACTGGCTAATAGCCGAGAGGGATAGACAAAGAAACACTGGGGAGATGGAGGAGATCAGCATAAATAGTGCCGACATAAAGAATGCACTAAAAAGGGCAAAGAACTGGGCAGCACCTGGCGTCGACACCATTCATAATTATTGGTGGAAATATTTCACTTCTGCGCACGACCCGTTAGCCGAATATTTCCAGGCAGCTATTCTAGACCCAACAAAGATTCCTTCGTTCTTTACGAAAGGCAGGACGATTATGTTGAGAAAGAATACGGAAACAATGCACCCAAAAAATTTCAGGCCGATAACGTGTCTCCCCGCCGTGTACAAAATACTCACCGCCATAATCTCGTCAAAGATAAGTGCACACATCAATACACATTCTATCCTAGCATGGGAACAAAACGGGTGCCGAAAAAGATCTAAGGGATGTCAGGAACTGCTCGTGATCGACTCGATTATAGCTAACCAGGCCAGATTAAGGCAACGCAATATCACTATGGCATGGATCGACTACCAGAAGGCATTCGATTCGGTTCCACACAGCTGGTTGTCAGAGGTGCTTTCGATATACAGAATTTCACCACGGTGCAGGGAACTCCTAACTTATCTCATGAAAACCTGGAGAACTGTCATCCATGTTAATCTGGGCAATATATCATATTGTACTGAGGAGATCCAGATCCGAAAAGGGATATTTCAAGGGGACAGTTTGAGCCCTTTGTGGTTCTGCCTCGCACTAGCTCCCTTAAGTAACATGATTAACGAATGCCAAAATGGATATAAGATCGATGCAAATAATAGAATATCTCATTTATTCTACATGGATGACCTGAAACTATACAGTGAAAATAAGGATAGAATGCAAAGTACTCTGGAGGTAGTTAAGAGTTTCAGCGAAAACATAAAAATGGAGTTTGGGATGGAAAAATGCGCAATAATGGAAGCAAAACGAGGTAAAATTGTAAACAATGACGGTATAACCCTCATGAAAGGAGTAAAATTAGACTCTTTAGAACAGGGTGAAAGGTACAAATATCTGGGAATGCACCAACTACTAAATATCGATCAAAAACTGAATAAGGATCAAGTCAGAGCAGAATTGCTAGTCCGTGTCAAAAAGATATTAAAAACTGAATTAAATGCGAAGAACAAGTGTAGAGCAATTAATTCCTGGGCAATCCCGGTTCTAACTTACACATTTGGGATACTTACCTGGTCAAAAACTGACATGCAAGCGATGGATAGAAAGATCAGAACTATGTGTACCGCTTACAGGATTCATCATCCAAGATCTTGCCTGGAAAGACTGTACATGCCAAGAAGGGAGGGTGGCCGAGGTTTTCTAAACCTAGAGATTGAATATAGTAAGATTATAAACAAGTTAAAATCCTATTTTCTCGAGAAAAACTTACCGATATTTAGAAGCTTACGTAAGATAGATAAGAAGTTCTCAGCACTACACCTAGCTGACACGAACTTTGAAGCTAGCACCTTAACCAAAATAGACCTCGAAACCCAATGGAAATCCAAAGCTCTGCATGGCAGATTTTATAACCATCTCCACCAAGGAATGGTGAATACAGAAGCCTCCACAACGTACTTGAAAGTAGGATATTTGATGGCAGAAACTGAAGGTGCCATCGCAGCTATCCAGGATCAAGTTGTTCCTACTAGAACATACCTTAAATATGTTATAAAGGAGCAGGTAGCAGATACAAAATGCAGATTCTGCTATATGGATGAAGAGACTATACAACATATAATCTCTAGTTGCTCTTACCTTGCTCCAACTTGGTACTTGAATAGGCATAATAACATAGCAAAAATAATCCACCAAGCACTGTGCCTAAAGCACGAATTAACTACTGTCGAGTCGCCATATTACAGATACCACCCGGAACCTGTATCCGAAAACCACCAAACAAAGCTGTACTGGGATGTGCCAATAATAACCGAGGGCACTGTTACGCACAATAGGCCTGATATAGTACTGCACGAAAAGAACATGAGCAGGGTTTTTCTCATCGATGTATCTGTACCGCTGGATGAAAATGTGGAGAAATCCTATGAAACTAAAAGAGAAAAATACTCCTTCTTAGAAAAAGAAGTGCAGAAGCTATGGAAGGTTAAAAAGGTTGACACCATTCCTATTATTATAACCGCAAATGGTCTTGTGCACCACAAATTAGAAGATCACCTAGAGACTCTGCAGGTACCAAAGCACAGTATTATCAATATGCAAAAGGCCGTAATCCTAGGCACTACTGCCATTGTCAGAAAGCTAAGCAGCAAGTAACTGAAGGTTCACCCTTGGTCTTTAGGACCCGGATGAAGCTTTACTCCAGCAAGAAGCTGTGGCACAAAAAAAAAAAAAATAAAAAATAATAATAATAATAATAATAATAATAATAATAATAATAATAATAATAATAATAATAATAATAATAATAATAATAATAATAATAATAATAATAATAATAATAATAATAATAATAATAATAATAATAATAATAATAATAATAATAATAATAATAATAATAATAATAATAATAATAATAATAATAATAATAATAATAATAATAATAATAATAATAATAATAATAATAATAATAATAATAATAATAATAATAATAATAATAATAATAATAATAATAATAATAATAATAATAATAATAATAATAATAATAATAATAATAATAATAATAATAATAATAATAATAATAATAATAATAATAATAATAATAATAATAATAATAATAATGGTACTGTATTACTATCTCCGCCATGCATATCAAATAGACGAAAAGCTAATCCAACCATACCAACATACAGACAGTGAATCAGTAGTCTTCAATGCATTTTGTAAAATCTTTTGGAACTTTCCTTTTTGCACAACAACTCTTATTCGAGCTAACAAACCGGACATGGTAGTATTGGACATCAAAGCCAAAAAAATGTTCATAATTGAAATGTCGTGCCCTGGCGAAACCAACATCAGTGGAAAGCAGAGCGAAAAAATTGAAAAGTACAGGGACTTAGTATTCCAGCTTAGACGAACATACACGGGATACACCATTATTTTTATACCAACTATAATTGGCGTCCTTGGCAGTATGCATCCAGATATTTTACAACACCTGAAAAAAATACCATCTGTTAATACATCCATTGGTAAAAAACTTACCTGTCAGATGCAGAAGTATGTCCTCCTCGGATCGATGAGAATACTCCGAGCGCACGAAGCTAGCTACCCGCCATCAGTCAGCTAGCAATTTTATTCCACTTTGTAGTTGCCCATCCCTCGGGACGTAGTTACATCGTATCGGAACAATACGCGTATTCGCGAGCTGCGCTATTGTTCAAACAATTAAAAAAAAAATAAATAAAATAAAAAAATAAAAATAAAAAAAATAATAATAATAATAATAATAATAATAATAATAATAATAATAATAATAATAATAATAATAATAATAATAATAATAATAATAATAATAATAATAATAATAATAATAATAATAATAATAATAATAATAATAATAATAATAATAATAATAATAATAATAATAATAATAATAATAATAATAATAATAATAATAATAATAATAATAATAATAATAATAATAATAATAATAATAATAATAATAATAAATGTGTAGAAGAAGGTGAGGATATGAGACTAGTTGACGGAACAGCGATTCAACATCTCCCACAGGGTGAATTTTATACTTACCTCGGCGTAAAACAACGTAGCATGCACAACATCAAAGCCGTAAAACAGTCGCTAATCAGTAAGTATACCACTGTTATCAAAAAGATATGGGTATCTGAATTAACAGCAAAAAACAAAGTTCATGCTACAAACATCTTAGCAGTACCTATCTTAACAAATACATTTGGGACATTTAAATGGAACGTCGATGAAATCCTCAATCTAGACAGGGCAACAAGGCGAACCATGACAGATAATCGTAGTCTCCACCCGAAGGCGTCAACTCAGCGAATATACTTACCCCGACACCTAGGCGGCAGAGGCTTACTTTCCATAGAAAGCATGCACGACCGTATTGTTATTAGTACAGCTTGCAAAATCTTCGCAACAAACGACCCAGTGCTCAGACTAGTACGGGAGCATGAGTTACGAGGCGTCGGCTCATTTCTTTTTCAAGCAGCCAGAAGAGCCGCAGATATTCTAGGCTTAAAACTGAAACTTGATCGCGGTGCCAGAAGTGCTAACTGTCTGACGACACTTATCACCGATAAACTGAAGCTGGAACTAAAGAATAAAATAACAGAAATACACCTCAACATGCACGAAGAGAAGCCCATGCATGGACAGTTTTACAGAAATATAAATAATCAAGAACTATCTAGAGAACTTACCTTTGGCTTCCTAAGTGCATCTGGCCTAAAATCAGAGACAGAGGGATACATCACCGCCTGTCAGGATGGAGTGTTTAACACGTTGATGTACCGGAGTACCGTTTGTAAATCGACGTCGGAAGCACTTTATGCCGGGCATGCAGAGGTAGCAATGAAACATTGATGCACTTACTATCTGCGTGTCCTAGATACGCGCCCAACATGTACATCGTAAGACACGACGCAGCTCTTCGGGTACTGTATTACTATCTCCGCCATGCATATCAAATAGACGAAAAGCTAATCCAACCATACCAACATACAGACAGTGAATCAGTAGTCTTCAATGCATTTTGTAAAATCTTTTGGAATTTTCCTTTTTGCACAACAACTCTTATTCGAGCTAACAAACCGGACATGGTAGTATTGGACATCAAAGCCAAAAAAATGTTCATAATTGAAATGTCGTGCCCTGGCGAAACCAACATCAGTGGAAAGCAGAGCGAAAAAATTGAAAAGTACAGGGACTTAGTATTCCAGCTTAGACGAACATACACGGGATACACCATTATTTTTATACCAACTATAATTGGTGTCCTTGGCAGTATGCATCCAGATATTTTACAACACCTGAAACAAATACCATCTGTTAATACATCCATTGGTAAAAAACTTACCTGTCAGATGCAGAAGTATGTCCTCCTCGGATCGATGAGAATACTCCGAGCGCACGAAGCTAGCTACCCGCCATCAGTCAGCTAGCAATTTTATTCCACTTTGTAGTTGCCCATCCCTCGGGACGTAGCTACATCGTATCGGAACAATACGCGTATTCGCAAGCTGCGCTATTGTTCAAACAAAAAAAAAAAAAAAAAAAAAAAAAAAAAAAATAATAATAATAATAATAATAATAATAATAATAATAATAATAATAATAATAATAATAATAATAATAATAATAATAATAATAATAATAATAATAATAATAATAATAATAATAATAATAATAATAATAATAATAATAATAATAATAATAATAATAATAATAATAATAATAATAATAATAATAATAATAATAATAATAATAATAATAATAATAATAATAATAATAATAATAATAATAATAATAATAATAATAATAATAACAATAAATCCGTGTGGTGTCCGGATTAGAATAGCACCAAGGAACCTCCCACCTGTCGTAAAAGGCGACTAAAAGGAGCAGCTGTCCGCTGTCCCTCCATTTCCTCCTCTATTTTCTTAAACCTGCAAAACACATAATCCAATACCTGTTATCCTACCTAAATCCTCTGCCTCTGAGTTTTTACGGGTGTGACGAGCCTGAGGCCCTCTAGTCCGCTTCCGTAGCGTCACAATGGCGTGTGGTCCCTGCGATAGAGGGACAGCTCATGAAAGTGATGAATACAAGGAGTAAAGGAATAGGGCCGCTGCCTGGGGATCGCCAGGGCACGTCTGGAGCCGGAGCTGGACGTGACAGCATACGGGACGCCGGCAGGGTGCTAAGAAGACGAGCACCCCAATTATCGTCTTCAACTGACACCGAAGAGGAAGGTCAAACCGCGAATGTAGTCAGCTCGCCACCCCGTCTACAGACACAAAGAGGGGCTGCTGGCCACTTAACTACAACCAGACAGCGTCGTATAAAATGGAGCAGAGAGATGAATACAAATGTTGTAAATAGTTACCTGCTCATAAACGCCTGTCGCGATGATCCTCTTCCAGGCTGGAGGAGCAAACTCCACGAGAGAGTAAACATAATATACCCAGAACTTAACCTCACAGAACAAAACGTTAGTGACAGATTAAGAGTAATATACTCGAAAAAACTCTTATCCCAAGAAGAAATCGATGTGATTAGAAGAGAAGCCGGAAGACAACTAAACAAACCACAGGGTCAAGAAGACGGAGTGCAGGAAATATTTAATTACGGTAATACCATCGAAGCAATCCAAAATACATATGAACCTATCAATAACGACCCTATATACGAGAGATTCAACGAAACCTACATATTATTTGAGAACTCGGATCCTATGACAAGGCCACGACTCCCACAGTTACACAAAAAAAGGGGAATGAACATAATTGTAGAGAAGATAAATCTCCTTTTGGGAACCACAGTAAAAAATTCCGATAATATATCTTTCGTACATACTGCACTATATGTAGCAGCAGCTACAGTAATACAGCTCAATGGACAAAATATATCAACTGATACAAACAGCAGCAGAAACCCCAGGAATAGAGAACCTGCATGGAGGAAAAGACTGAAGACAAACATAGACCAGCTAAGAGGTGAGATAGATGTAATAGGCGACTACATAAAAGGAAGAAGAAGTAAAAAGATCTGTAAGAAAATATATGATATTAGACACAAAGCTAATATAAACGAAGATAATCTAACACAAAATCTAGAAGTTCATCGAGACCTTATTCGTCAAAAATGTAAAGCAAAAGGCGCGCGTCTCAGAAGGTACAATGAAACCACAAAGAGAAAAGAACAGAATTCAACATTTGTTAAAAGTCAGAAAAGTTTCTACCGTACATTAGAACACGAAAACAATCGAGAAACGACAGTGACATACGACACCGCGCAGTTTGCAAGATACTGGAAGCAAATATGGGAAGACCCAGTTCAGCATAATGAAAATGCCACATGGCTACCGAGACTTCAAGAACACCTACAAACAATGCCAGAAATGTTGGAAGTTGTTATCACTGGCAATGACATCGAGCATATAGTGAGAAAACTATCGAGTTGGAAAGCACCTGGACCAGACCGAATCCATAACTACTGGCTGAAAACTTTTACGAGCATACATGAGAGCTTGGCAAAATGCATTAATAAACTCATAGCAGAACCGGACAGCTTTCCAACTTTTCTGGCTTGTGGTAACACTTACCTATTGTTCAAGAAAGGTAATAAAGATGATCCAAAAAACTATAGACCTATCACCTGCCTATCGACAGTCTACAAATTACTAACAGCTACAATACACACGAAAATATATGACCACTGTGTAAACAATAATATACTAGCGCATGAACAAAGAAGCTGTATGAGGGGGACCCTGGGATGTAAAGAACAACTTACCATAGACGCTATTATCCTTAAGCAAGCCCAGGTAAAAACACGTAACCTGAACATATGCTACATTGACTATAGTAAAGCGTTTGATTCCGTGCCGCACAGTTGGCTAAAATCAATTCTCAATCTCTACAAAGTCCATCCATCAGTGAGAACATTGCTTGAAAAACTAATGAATCACTGGAGTACTCATCTATACCTGGAAAGAGAAATCATTTCAGAAGTTAAAATTCATAAAGGAATATTTCAAGGAGACTCCTTGAGCCCCTTATGGTTTATCATGGCTCTCAACCCACTGACAGAATTATTGAACCAAGATCGATACGGCTACCGACTAGACATAAAGAAAGCCCTACGAATATCGCACTTAATGTTTATGGATGATATCAAACTATACGCTGAAAACGAGAAACACCTCCAAGCATTAATAAAAACAACCCATATATTCAGCACTGATATCCAAATGAATTTCAGCCTAGACAAATGTGCGACGATTCACATAGTAAAAGGTAGATTCTGCCCGCAGCAGGGAACAATTGAAAATATTGAAACACTACAGCAGGAGGAGACATACAAATACCTAGGAATTCCTCAAAATCAAAGAATAGACCACAGTGAGCTTAAGCTAAAGTTTAAAGATACATATAAAAAGAGATTGACCAAATTACTCAATACTTACCTCGATTCAGGAAATCTTATTAAAGCCATCAACAGCTGGGCAATACCTACACTCACATACTCATTCGGGATTCTTAAATATACGGACACAGACCTAACTGAATTAGATAGGTTAACACGTCGTCTTCTCACGAAGTTTAGAGCACACCATCCTCGATCAGCCGTTGAAAGATTATACCTGAAAAGAAGGGAAGGAGGTCGTGGCATAATAAATATATTTAACTTATGCCGAAATCAAGAGAACAATATGCGTCAATCATTCGATAATTCCAACTCTGTAATTATTAAAGCAGCTGCAATAGCAGATAATAATTACACGCCGTTAAACTTGAAAAAAGCAACAATACGTTCTACAAGCACCACAACCAAACAAGACCCAACTACAACATGGATGGAGAAAGCACTGCATGGCAAATACCCGAACGCTTTAAATGGCCCAAATATAGATAAATACAGCTCGCTCGACTGGCTGAGAAGAGGAAAATTGCATTTGGAAACTGAAGGGTTCATCATAGCCATACAAGACAGAGTTATTCGCACCAAGAACTACGAAAAAGTCATCCTGAAAAAACGTATACATGACAATTGCCGGAAATGTCACAAACCGGGGGAAACCATCGAGCATATCACTGGCGGCTGCACTGCCCTTGCTGATAGCGCTTACCTGGGTAGACACAACCAAATTGCCAAAATAATCCATCTAGAACTGGCAAAGAAATTTAATCTAGTTAATAATCCACCTCCTTATTACAAGTACCAACCAAACCCAGTCATGGAATCTCCAAATCATGTTTTGTACTGGGACAGACCGATAATCACGGATAGGACGGTGGACTATAATAGACCTGATATCGTCCTAATAGACAAGACACAAAAAACGGCTATTATAATCGACATCGCTTGCCCCCTAACAGCAAATCTCGGGAAGACAGAAACTGAAAAAGTCTCCAAGTACGAAAATCTGGCCCTCGAAATCAAGCACGTTTGGGAACTGAGGAAAGTTATACAAATCCCGATAGTAATCTCCGTTGAGGGAGCCATGACAAAGCATCTAAAGCAAAACATCGCGCGACTAGACTTGCCCGAATACCTCATGCAAGAAATGCAAAAAGCAGTCATCCTCCAAACGTGCCATATAGTCAGACGATTTCTAAATTTGTCAGGATAAGCTGAATTGCTTCCCTGACCAAGGCGAACCCAATCCACACGTTGAGAAAATGAAAACAAATAATAATAATAATAATAATAATAATAATAATAATAATAATAATAATAATAATAATAATAATAATAATAATAATAATAATAATAATAATAATAATAATAATAATAATAATAATAATAATAATAATAATAATAATAATAATAATAATAATAATAATAATAATAATAATAATAATAATAATAATAATAATAATAATAATAATAATAATAATAATAATAATAATAATAATAATAATAATAATAATAATAATAATAATAATAATAATAATAATAATAATAATAATAATAATAATAATAATAATAATAATAATAATAATAATAATAATAATAATAATAATAATAATATATAATAAAAAAGTAGGAAATTAAAACTAGAAGTAGATGATATAATTCGCAGGTATAGAAATGACGAAAACACCACCGTCACCACCATTCTAGATCTACTTAAACAAAAGCTTGCAGTAAAATCTAAACGACTCCGCAGATACAAAGAGAGCGCTCTGAGAAGAAAACAAAACACACTCTTCAGAAACAACCAGAAGGGATTTTACAGGCAGCTACACGAAACAGTTATCAAGAAGGAAAGTACACAAAATCTTAATCCAGAACAAACCACAGAGTTCTGGAAACAAATATGGAGTAACCATGTCAACCATACCTCTACATCCAAGTGGGTGAAGGACGAGAAAAGAAAAGCTACTCATATACCAGTAATGACAGATACCATAATAACCTTAGAAGATCTTCAGAAGTCTGTGAATACAAGCTTAAACTGGAAAAGTCCAGGTCCAGATAGATTACAAAATTTCTGGTACAAAAGTTTTAAAAGTACTCATAAAAAACTGGCCGATCTTTTCACGAATATACTAAACAACCCAGAGGAGTGTCCAACTTTCTTTACACATGGCAGTACCTACCTACTCCCGAAAACGGAGACCCCAAGTGCTAACCCTAGTGAATATCGCCCTATAACATGTCTACCAACTATCTACAAGATCTTTACAGCTATACTCACTAATAAAATCTATCAACACCTCACGCAAAATCATATCCTAGCAGAAGAACAGAAAGGATGCAGAAAGGGCAGCCAAGGATGCAAGGAACAAATAATAATAGACTCCACCATAAGCGAGCATGCCAGGAAAACCAAGAAAGCACTATTTTATGGGTACATAGACTATCAGAAAGCGTTTGATAGTGTGCCCCATTCATGGCTTTTAGATATCATGGGCATATACAAAATAGACCCACTAATTCAAAGCACATTGGCACACCTCATGAAAAAATGGGTAACAAACATATATATAGGGTCTATCAAACTAGGATCAGTAAATATAAATAGGGGTATATTCCAGGGAGACTCACTAAGTGCGCTATGGTTTTGTATGGCGATGAACCCATTTTCCAACCTATTAAACAGCACACAAATAGGATACCAACTACCAGGAAATGAAGACAAAATCAATCACCTAGCTTATATGGACGATATAAAACTAATGGCAGACACAAAAGAGGGGCTGACTAAACTGCTACAACAAGTAGAAATATTCAGTAGCGATATCCATATGAAATTTGGTATTGAAAAATGTAAAATAGGGTCAGTCAAGAATGGAAAATGGGAAATACATGAAGGGCACCAATTTGTACAGGACGAGGTCACTGACATAATGATGGGAATGGACAAGAACGAGACCTATAAATACTTAGGAGTTCTACAATCTTGCGGTATTAATCATAAACAAATGAAGAAAAAACTAACAAGTACGTACCTGCAAAGATGTAAATCGCTCTTGAAAACGTATTTATCTGGAAAGAACACAATTTTGGCTATCAACACATACGCCATACCAGTTCTCACATACAGTTTCGGTATAATAAAGTGGAATAAAACCGAGCTCGACAACTTAAACCGGCAAACGAGGGTCCTCTTTACAAAATATCGTGCTCATCATCCTAAAGCCTGCAAAGAAAGGTTCCACCTACCTAGAGACCTAGGAGGTAGAGGGGTAACTGATATCTCTAGAGCACATGGCCAACAAGTCCAAAACTTAAGAACATTTTTCTATGAAAAAGCAGAAAGCAGCAACATCCATAATGCAGTGGCCCGGAGTGATAAAAATTACACGCCATTAAACTTACATAATAGAGACGAAGCAACAGTGCTAAGGAATGATAATACCGCTAAACTAGATCAATGGCGCAGTAAGGAGCTCCATGGTCGATATATTAAGGTAATAACTGATGACCATGTAGACACGAAAGCATCCTGTGAATGGCTAAAGCACAGCCATTTCTTTATAGAAACGGAAGGATTCATCTGTGCCATCCAAGATCAGGTTATAGCAACACTTAACTACCGCAAATATATCCTTAAGGACACCTCCGTCAAGTCTGATTTATGTAGATTGTGTAAAAAATCCTCCGAAAACATCGAACATATCACCAGTGGCTGCCAAGAACTAGCCAGTGTGGACTACACCAGAAGACACGATAATATAGCGAAAATAATTCACATGGAATTGCTAATAAAAATGGGAATAACTAACACCAGAACTCCCTACTACAAACACATACCTGAACCTATATGTGAAACAAAAATGGCAAAACTATACTGGAATAGAACCATACTCACCGACCAGACCATTAGAAACAATAGACCAGATATTGTGTTTGTAAATAAAGCTGAAGAAAAAGCAATCCTTATTGATGTAGCAATACCGGCACCTGTAAACCTGAAGAAAAAACACGCTGAGAAACTTAATAAATATATAATTCTAGGCGAGGAATACAGGAAGCTACACCACCTGAAAGAAATCCGCATAGTACCAGTCATTATCGGATCTACCGGTGAAATACCGACAAACCTACACAAATCATTACGTGATATAGGCCTCAATGAAAATATCTATATAGAAATGCAGAAAGCAGCACTACTTTCGCAGAAAGCAGCACTACTTTCGACCAGTAGTATTGTGAGGAAGGTCTTGAACATAAATACTTAAACAAATCTGACATCAGAGCTTCATCCTGTTGGCCATAAATGCCCCAGGATAAGTGAATTTTTTCCCAGCAGTAGCTGGAGAAAGTGTAACAAATCAGACATAATAATAATAATAATAATAATAATAATAATAATAATAATAATAATAATAATAATAATAATAATAATAATAATAATAATAATAATAATAATAATAATAATAATAATAATAATAATAATAATAATAATAATAATAATAATAATAATAATAATAATAATAATAATAATAATAATAATAATAATAATAATAATAATAATAATAATAATAATAATAATAATAATAATAATAATAATAATAATAATAATAATAATAATAATAATAATAATAATAATAATAATAATAATAATAATAATAATAATAATAATAATAATAATAATAATAATAATAATAATAATAATAATAATAATAATAATAATAATAATAATAATAATAATAATAATAATAATAATAATAATAATAATAATAATAATAATAATAATAATAATAATAATAATAATAATAATAATAATAATAATAATAATAATAATAATAATAATAATAATAATAATAATAATAATAATAATAATAATAATAATAATAATAATAATAATAATAATAATAATAATAATAATATTAATATTATTATATTAATAATAATAATAATAATAATAATAATAATAATAATAATAATAATAATAATAATAATAATAATAATAATAATAATAATAATAATAATAATAATAATAATAATAATAATAATAATAATAATAATAATAATAATAATAATAATAATAATAATAATAAAAAACATCTTGAACAATGCGATCTGTCATCAAAATTACTAACTCCTATCCAAAAAGCAGTGATACTGCAAACTTGCCACATAGTGCGAAAATTTTTAGGAGGGATGGGCTGAGGTGAATTCCTCTTCCATCGACCGAGCCTAACCCTAATAAGAACACTAGGGTAGGTGAATGTTTCCAGCATCATGCTGAGAAGTGTCTCAAAATTCAATAATAATAATAATAATAATAATAATAATAATAATAATAATAATAATAACAATAATAATAATAATAATAATAATAATAATAATAATAATAATAATAATAATAATAATAATAATAATAATAATAATAATAATAATAATAATAATAATAATAATAATAATAATAATAATAATAATAATAATAATAATAATAATAATAATAATAATAATAATAATAATAATAATAATAATAATAATAATAATAATAATAATAATAATAATAATAATAATAATAATAATAATAATAATAATAATAATAATAATAATAATAATAATAATAATAATAATAATAATAATAATAATAATAATAATAATAATAATAATAATAATAATAATAATAATAATAATAATAATAATAATAATAATAATAATAACAATAATAATAATAATAATAATAATAATAATAATAATAATAATAATAAATTACAGCCAATATTGACTATCTGAGAAGCCAAGTGGACATTATAAACGAATATTTAAAAGGCAATCGCAGCAAAAACATTATAACCAAAATGTCAACCATCCTCGAAAATGCGAAACTGCATAAAGAAGACCCAGATATTGTTGATAAACTTATTATATATCAAGACGAAATACGTCAAAAACTCAAGGCCAAAGGCGCGCGCCTTAGAAGATATAATAAGACAACGAAAAGAAAAGCCTAAAATAGTTTATTCTCAAGAAACCAAAAGAACTTCTACCGGACTCTAGAACAAGAGCATCAAGCACCAGGAAAAGGATACAGCACCGAGAACTTTGGGACATACTGGAAACAAATTTGGGAAGAGCCCACGCAGCACAATGCACATGCTGCATGGCTTCCTGATATAGAAGATAATTTTCTACTCCCTAAAATGTCAGAGGTCAAGATAACAAGTGAAGACATTAAAAATACAGTAAAGGGACTATCGAACTGGAAAACTCCAGGGCCTGATCAAATCCAAAATTACTGGCTGAAAATCTTTCCATGCTTACACAAGTGTTTTGCCACAAGTATTAACAAATTGATAACGGATCCAAAAGAATTCCCAGAGTTTTTGGCACGTGGAAATACCTATCTACTATATAAGAAGGGGGACGAGAAGGAACCGAAGAATTATAGGCCCATCACCTGCCTATCAGTAGTGTATAAACTTCTAACTGCCATCATATACACGAAAATCTACGACCACTGTGATGCCAACCAAATAATAACATCAGAACAAAAGGGATGTATTCGAAAAGCGCTTGGATGTAAGGAACAATTAACCATCGATGCCGTTATCTTGAAACAAGCACAAGTGAAACGCCGAAATCTAAACATCTGCTATATAGACTACGCCAAAGCATTTGCCTCAGTGCCTCATAGCTGGCTGCGGAAAACACTTGAGTTATACAAAGTGCACCACTCAATCCGAGCACTACTTGATACCATGATGAAAGAGTGGACTACTGACCTCCAGCTAGGACACGAAAGACTCACGCGGATAAAAATCCAAAGAGGAATCTTTCAGGGGGATACCCTGAGTCCGTTGTGGTTTGTTATGGCCCTTAATCCACTGTCTAATCTATTAAAGTCAAGCTCCTATGGATATCGCTTAAATCTGAGAAGCGACATTAAAATCTCTCACTTGATGTTCATGGATGACATAAAACTATATGCAGAGAATAAAGAGCACCTCCGTTCACTTATTAAGATAACCAAATCATTCAGCACCGACATCCAAATGAGATTTGGATTGGAGAAGTGTGCAACACTGGAGATTGCTAGAGGTAAATATCATATACAGGAACAAGAAAGTGAGGACATTCAACCACTAAACCCGGAGGACACTTACACATACTTAGGAATCGCCCAAAATCGGCAAATAAACCACGGTGATCTAAAGAAAGCATTTAAAAACAAGTACAAATATCGAGTAACTAAACTATTAAACCCTTAATGCTGGAAATCTGTTTAGGGCCATCAACACGTGGGCGGTCTCGGTACTTACGTATTCTTTCGGAGTACTCAAATATACCGAAACAGATCTAAATGAACTAGATAGGCTTACGCGTAGACTTCTAACTAAATTTAGAGCCCACCACCCACGCTCGGCTATAGAGAGGCTATACCTAAAGAGAAAAGAAGGTGGTAGAGGGTTAATAAATATACGTACGTTGTGCCGCAGTCAGGAATCTAAACTCAAGCAGTATTTTCAGAACGCCAACTCTGATATACTCAAGGCTGTATCCGCGGCAGATAAAGGCTATTCTGCCTTAAACCAAGTGAAACCTACAAATACCTGGGTATCATGCAAAACATAAAAATAGATCACACCGAAGTCAAAAAGGAATTTGTTATAAAGTTTTGCCACAGATTAAAGACAATCCTAAGAACCAAACTGAAACCTAAGAACTTAAGCAAAGCCATCAACACATACCTGATCCCTGTACTCACCTACTCTTTCGGCATTGTAAAATGGTCTGAAACTGACCTGCAAGACCTCAACAGAAAAATCCGTGTCTATCTAACACAACACCTAGGACACCACCCAAAAGCATGCACAGAACGCATAACAATACCAAGAAATGAAGGGGGACGCGGTATACTAGACATCTCTAACCTCCACTACTCAATTATAGAAGGACTGCGCTCATACTTCTGTCAGAGAATCGAAAATCCCTTGATAGAAGCTATCACTAAAGCAGACAACAACTTCACGCCACTAAAACTGAAGGACACCACATACACACCGCTCAACTACACACTTACCGAAGAAGCAAAGATTCAGAGATGGAAAAATAAGCAACTCCATGGACGCTACAGATACATACTGGAATCTAACTGCGTCAATAAAGCTGCTTCAGTGGACTGGCTTGTCCAAGGCGAAATATATGTGGAAGGTGAAGGTAGCATCATAAGTATTCAGGACCAAGTAGTAAAAACCAGAAACTACCAAAAATACATTCTAAAAGAAGAAATAGCCTCCGATCTATGTAGAAAATGCTACCAATACCGGGAAACAATTGAACACATAATAGCGAGATGCCCAAAACTAGCGCCGACAAAATACCTACGCAGACACAATCTAGTAGCAGGCATAATACATCAGGAACTGCTTAGAAAATGTGAAATAACAAACGGAGACATCCCATAAGTATATTCCAAACCCAATTGAAGAAAATGACAGCTACCTTATCTACTGGGATAGATCAATAATCACAGACAAACAAATAATCAACAACAGACCCGACATTGTTTTTAGGGACAAGAAGAACCACAGCACTTACCTCATAGACATATCTATACCAGAATCCTCGAACCTGCAAAAGAAGTATGAAGAAAAAATCAATAAATATACTGACCTGGCAATAGAGGTGAAAGAGATGTGGAAGCAAAAATCCACGCAGATCGCCCCTATAATTATATCAGCCACCGGTGTAATCCCTAAAAATCTAAAGGAGAACCTAGGAAGGATAAAGCTGGACTTCAACATCTTCAGGAAAATACAAAAGAGCACTATACTTACCACCACAAATATTGTAAGAGGGTTCCTATCATCAACGTAAAATAGACAGCAGCGGATCTTGGTACTCAGTACCCGACCAAAGCCTACCAATAACCAGAAAACTGTGCTAAAAAAAAAAAAAAAAAAAATAAAAAAAAAAAAAAAAAAAAAAAAAATAATAATAATAATAATAATAATAATAATAATAATAATAATAATAATAATAATAATAATAATAATAATAATAATAATAATAATAATAATAATAATAATAATAATAATAATAATAATAATAATAATAATAATAATAATAATAATAATAATAATAATAATAATAATAATAATAATAATAATAATAATAATAATAATAATAATAATAATAATAATAATAATAATAATAATAATAATAATAATAATAATAATAATAATAATAATAATAATAATAATAATAATAATAATAATAATAATAATAATATATAAAAAGTATATCCTAAAAGACGCAACTATTGTAAGTGATAAATGTAGAATATGCCACGAACAAACCGAAACCATCCAACACGTCACAGGGGGATGTCCTATTCTAGCAGCAACAGACTACTTACACCGTCACAATCAAGTAGCCAATATAATACATCAAGGTCTTGTTATCAAATTAGGCTTGAACATAGAACCACCGGAAGCTTACTATAAATACTCACCTAATAAAACAATTGAGAGTGAGACCTATAAAATATATTATGATCGCACCATAATCACGGACAGAACAATCCATAATAACAGGCCGGATATTGTGCTACAGGATAGGACAAAGAGAATAACTTACTTAATAGATATTGCGGTCCCAAATACACACCGGCTAGGAGAAACAATTAGAGAGAAAATACTCAAATACACCGAATTGAGAGAAGAAATTAAAAGAATGTGGAACATGAAACATGTGTACATCATCCCAATCGTCATATCCTCGACAGGAGTTGTCCCAAAAGAACTACATGGGTATCTAAAAGACGCTTGATCTGAACCCAAATATATATATAACAATACAAAAGGCCATCATATTAAACACATGTCGGATTGTTAGAAAATTTCTACAGCAATAAGCATGCTCGATGTCTTGATAGCTTATCCGCATCTAGCATTAACACCAGTGAAAACTGAGAAAAACAAAGATATATAATAATAATAATAATAATAATAATAATAATAATAATAATAATAATAATAATAATAATAATAATAATAATAATAATAATAATAATAATAATAATAATAATAATAATAATAATAATAATAATAATAATAATAATAATAATAATAATAATAATAATAATAATAATAATAATAATAATAATAATAATAATAATAATAATAATAATAATAATAATAATAATAATAATAATAATAATAATAATAATAATAATAATAATAATAATAATAATAATAATAATAATAATAATAATAATAATAATAATAATAATAATAATAATAATAATAATAATAATAATAATAATAATAATAATAATAATAATAATAATAATAATAATAATAATAATAATAATAATAATAATAATAATAATAATAATAATAATAATAATAATAATAATAATAATAATAATAATAATAATAATAATAATAATAATAATAATAATAATAATAATAATAATAATAATAATAATAATAATAATAATAATAATAATAATAATAATAATAATAATAATAATAATAAAATAGAAATACTTCTAAAATACTCCAAAGAACTAATGAGGAACTTGCAGTACTATGCGATATAATTAAACCAGAAGCAGACATTAATAAACTTCATTGTTTATTATATGCCGCTGCTGCTACAATAATCAGTCTAAATGGTCAAAGGCTTTACCAGAAAAACACCGGATCAGTTTCTAAAACAAACAAAGTGCCATCATGGCATATTAGACTTACAAGAAGCATAGATGAATTGAGAGCAAAAGCTGATGTAATTAAAGAATATCTCAATGGAACTAGAAGCCCCAAGATATTAAGAAAAATTACAAATATAACCCAGGTACAAAACATCCAACTATCTGATACAAGCATTATACAAAAACTAACGTGCCACTATGATGATCTACGACAAAAATATAAAGCTAAAGGCGCCCGCTTGTGGAGATATAACGAAGCTACGAAAAGAAAAGAACAGAACAAAAACTTTAAACTCAATCCAAAAATATTCTACCGAAACCTAGAATCTAATAATGCTGGAATTATAACAGAAGATAAACCAGCATATGCAGATAATATTAAGTTTTTAGAATACTGGTCGAAGTTGTGGTCCAATCCAGAACATTACAATAAACACGCCACATGGCTAGGAAGCATATTATCTTCAACGAACAACCTACCAGAAATGGAAAATACTATCATAACAACGCACGATATCGAATCCTGTATTAGAGCTTCGAATAACTGAAAACACCTGGGCCCGATAACATTCAAAACTTCTGGATAAAAAAGCTCACATCTCTTCACGATCACCTCGCGCAATGTTTTTCAAAGCTTCTAACAAACCCAGCTGACCTTCCTGATAGTCTCACGATAGGAGCAACTTTCCTTATATATAAAAAAAGGAGACACAGAAGACCCATCTAACTACCGGCCAATAACGTGCCTTTCAAATGTTTATAAATTACTAACATCGGTTCTATACTCTAAAATATACACACACTGTAATGAAAATAATATAATATCGTTTGAACAAAAGGGATGCATTAAGAGGAGCAGAGGATGCAAGGAACAACTAACCATAGACTCTGTCATAACACAACAGGCAAGAATGAAATGTAGAAATCTAAATCTGTGCTACATAGATTATAAGAAAGCCTATGATTCCGTCCCCCATGACTGGCTTTTAAAAACTCTGGAAATATACAAAATTGACCCACAAATCCGAAATGTAATAGCTTTCCTAATGAGTAAGTGGAAAACTCAATTATACTCCCAAGGAAACAATATGGGATCTATAGACATCCGACGAGGTATATTCCAGGGGGACTCTTTAAGTCCCCTATGGTTTTGCTTAGCACTAAACCCATTATCATGTCTATTAAACCACTCAGCAGCAGGATACCGACTAGACCTACGGCACAAGGAAAATAAGCTGACTCATTTGTTATACATGGATGATATAAAGCTGTATGCCGAAAACTCAAAACACCTAGAATCACTAATCTGTATAGTTCAGAAATACAGCAGCGATATTAAAATGTCATTTGGACTAGATAAGTGTGCAACAGTTAAAATAATTAAAGGAAAACAAGTAGACCAAGAGCAGCCTATAAGGAATATTAATCCACTCCATATTGAAGACAACTACCGATACCTAGGCGTTCTGCAAAATAATACCGTAAACCACGCAACAGTAAAGAGGCAAACACGTGAAAAATACAAGAAAAGAGTAACAAAACTTCTAAATACATCATTGAATGGTATAAATATCATTAAAGCTATAAACAGCTGGGCTATACCTATACTAATCTATTCATTTGGAATAATTAAATACTCGGACACTGACCTTCATGAACTTGACCGACTCACAAGACGCTTGCTCACAAAATTCAGAGTACACCACCCTAGAGCAGCGGTGGAAAGAATATACTTACCTCGAGCAAGAGGAGGCAGGGGACTGTTAAATATATTTAATATGTGCCGGAATCAAGAATCCAAACTACGGTCATACTATTCCCAGACTAATCATGAGTTTCTAGAGACAGTAAAAAAAGGCGGATAAAAGATACACACCTCTGAACCTCAACAAACTGCGACGACAGATTGAAGTCCCGAAATTCGAATCAACAGCAGAAATTTCGTGGAAAGAGAAAATACTACACGGCAAATTTCCGAATGCCATTAATGATACCAAAACAGACTATTCATCCACCTTAGATTGGCTACGAAAAGGCTACCTATATCCGGAGACAGAAGGATTTATTATTGCTATCCAAGACCTCGTTATTCGTACCCGAAATTACGATAAGTTTATCTTGAAAATGGAAATAGAAGATAACTGCAGAAAATGCAATAGAGCTGGCGAAACAATTGACCATATAATAGGCGGATGTAGCATGCTGGCGGACAATGCCTACCTCGGCAGACACAATCAAGTGGGGAAAATAGTGTACCAACAACTCGCACTAAAATATAATCTCATCAAAAACCTGCCGCCAGCCTACAAATATTCACCGGAGCCCGTACTTGAAAACACTGAGTGCCTACTATACTGGGATAGACCTATAATAACTGACAGAACAATAGACTTTAATCGGCCCGACATCATTCTCATAAACAAAAGGCAAAAGTCTGCACTACTAATAGATATAGCTATCCCACTCACAAATAATATATCTAAAGTGGAATCTGAAAAGGTGCGCAAGTATGAAAATCTAGCAATAGAAATAAAAAATATATGGCAGCTTACATCAGTGTCTATTATTCCCATAGTGATATCTGCCACGGGAGTTGTATCAAAAAAATTTCTGAATAACATCGAAAAATCCAACTTATGTAAAGGCCTAATAACTCCAATACAGAAAACTGTGATACTCCAAACATGCCACATCGTGCGTAAATGTTTAGGAGGTATGGGCTGAGGTGAATTCCTCTTCCATATCGACCGAGCCTACACCCAAATAAAAGGGGTAGGTGAATGTTTCCAGCAGTAATGCTGAGAAGTGCGAAGAAAAAAAAAAAAAAAAAAAAAAAATAATAATAATAATAATAATAATAATAATAATAATAATAATAATAATAATAATAATAATAATAATAATAATAATAATAATAATAATAATAATAATAATAATAATAATAATAATAATAATAATAATAATAATAATAATAATAATAATAATAATAATAATAATAATAATAATAATAATAATAATAATAATAATAATAATAATAATAATAATAAACCTTTACAAATGACACAAAAATGGAGTTTGGAATAGAAAAATGTCGAACACTGAGCATCGAGAAGGGAAAAACTCAACAAATAGAATATATCACTGAACAAGGTAACACCTTTGAACCGATTTGCGGAATAGATACTTATAAATACCTAGGAATAAGTCAATCAAAGCAAATAGATCACAATCAAGTCAAAAAAAGAATGATAAGAGAATTCACAACAAGAATGAATTCACTATTGAAATCAAGATTGAACACCAGAAACATAGTAAAGGCAATCAACACCTACGCTATTCCATCATTAACTTATTCCTTCGGCATAATAAATTGGACAAATACAGACCTAGAACACCTGGCTAGAATTATTAGAACAAAAATGACACAGCACTGTATGCGACATAGAAATTCCAACATAGAGAGAATTACATTACCAACAGAAGCAGGTGGCATGGGTATCACAGACATACACCAGCGATATAAGAACGAAATTAAAAACCTAGCATCTTATTTCTATATGAGAAGTAATGACTCTTCATTGCACAAAACAGTGTGTGATGCCGACAAAAAATATACACCACTCGATTTACATAATCTCACTATACCTGAGATCGTAGCCAATGATACCACCAGTGACAAAATAAATAGATGGAAAGGCAAAGTCCTACATGGGAGACATGCTCTAGACCTTGAAAGGCCTGAAGTCGATAAGATTGCATCGAACGCGTGGCTAAAGGTTGGAGAACTCTTTCCAGAAATTACAGGACACATAATCGCTATACAAGACCAGATCATTGCTACGAGAAATTATAAAAAGTATATCCTAAAAGACGCAACTATTGTAAGTGATAAATGTAGAATATGCCACGAACAAACCGAAACCATCCAACACGTCACAGGGGGATGTCCTATTCTAGCAGCAACAGACTACTTACACCGTCACAATCAAGTAGCCAATATAATACATCAAGGTCTTGTTATCAAATTAGGCTTGAACATAGAACCACCGGAAGCTTACTATAAATACTCACCTAATAAAACAATTGAGAGTGAGACCTATAAAATATATTATGATCGCACCATAATCACGGACAGAACAATCCATAATAACAGGCCGGATATTGTGCTACAGGATAGGACAAAGAGAATAACTTACTTAATAGATATTGCGGTCCCAAATACACACCGGCTAGGAGAAACGATTAGAGAGAAAATACTCAAATACACCGAATTGAGAGAAGAAATTAAAAGAATGTGGAACATGAAACATGTGTACATCATCCCAATCGTCATATCCTCGACAGGAGTTGTCCCAAAAGAACTACATGGGTATCTAAAAACGCTTGATCTGAACCCAAATATATATATAACAATACAAAAGGCCATCATATTAAACACATGTCGGATTGTTAGAAAATTTCTACAGCAATAAGCATGCTCGATGTCTTGATAGCTTATCCGCATCTAGCATTAACACCAGTGAAAACTGAGAAAAACAAAGATAATAATAATAATAATAATAATAATAATAATAATAATAATAATAATAATAATAATAATAATAATAATAATAATAATAATAATAATAATAATAATAATAATAATAATAATAATAATAATAATAATAATAATAATAATAATAATAATAATAATAATAATAATAATAATAATAATAATAATAATAATAATAATAATAATAATAATAATAATAATAATAATAATAATAATAATAATAATAATAATAATAATAATAATAATAATAATAATAATAATAATAATAATAATAATAATAATAATAATAATAATAATAATAATAGTAATAATAAAAGGGCAGATGCAGGGACATTTCCAAAACGATCCCTGTATGGTGAGTTGCGACACCACCCTCTATCGATGCACCGAGGAGTTAACCTTGGAAAAAAAAACTACTCCCAGAAAATCTGGAGTAAGGAGTCCTGAACCCGTTCCAACGCCCCTAAACAGGTGGCAGTATAGTTAAGTTGGACGGCAGCCGAAAGGGGTAACCTCCCTTAGGTTGGAATAACTGGTTCAAGAAAACGAACACAGTAAAGCTGCCCACAACGTGTTCAACTCGGATGGAACACATGGCAGAGTTGGGAGCAGCAACGAGGAACCGCACGAGGCCCACGATGTCGTACGTTTTGAGTGGACTCAAGAGATCTGTTTCGACTTGTTCACTTGTTACGAAATGAGTGAACCAAG
This sequence comes from Lordithon lunulatus, assembly GCA_963942505.1. Classification (NCBI taxonomy): domain Eukaryota; kingdom Metazoa; phylum Arthropoda; class Insecta; order Coleoptera; family Staphylinidae; genus Lordithon; species Lordithon lunulatus. The sequence goes on from OZ012667.1 coordinate 25,146,617, forward strand.
TCGACGAGGGTATATGAAAAGGATGCATGAACACTGGACAAATCTGCGCCCTGAACTGACAAGATTTTCGCCGCAAAATCTACGTGACCAAATATCTGCACTGAAAATGAGAGGATTTGTTTCCCCCCCCCCCCCCCCCATACAACCACCGGTGGTAGAACCACAAGCGAGACTTACAGATGAAATTGAGGAAACTGTAGACTGTGAGCTTGAGACGAAGTTTAAAGAGCACTTTAACTTAGATGTAACCCATTCCCGCAAACTCATCATTCATAAAAAACAGTCAATACCACCTGGACAACTTAAAGATTTAAACCTACTAATACCAAAATACTTACCGAACGACTGCGACCTGTGGGTGGTAGACTCTGCAGTATATGCGGCTGCCGCAGCAGTTACCATCAGGAAGCCATGTAACACGCGGATAGTGAAACTAAAGCAGAGGATTAAACAACTTGAAGACAAAATTTATACCCTACGGAAAAATATCTCCCAAATACAAAGTGTAGTTGAATACATGAGTACTGGCCGGAGATACACAAGGCGCATTAAAAGCATAATCTCTAACATTAAACGGCAACATCAAACCATCACTAAACGCACCCTAATAACGATAAAAGAACGGGCTTTGGACAAAATAAGATCATGGGTGGTGGCTAAAAAGAAAATGATTAAAACAATAAACGCCACAGTTCAAAATCAAACTTTTACTAGCAACCCATCACGATTTTTGAGGTGTAACTATGAAGAAGTCAAGCCAAAGCCATCCTTAGATAATGTAGAGAAATACTGGAGTGGTATTTACGAAAAAGAATCTATAATCAATGAAGAAACTCAAGCCCTGAAAAAGTTTGAAATTTTCAGCAAGCGCTATATTAATGAAGAACCAGAGTTTGACATCATAACCAAAGATGAAGTGTGGAACGCATTGAAAAGTAAAACTAACCATTCCGCCCCTGGCCCAGACAAAATAAATGCTTTCTGGTGGAAGAAACTATCTGCGGTCCATGAACATCTGGCCAGGATTTTTAATCAGTACCTCCAGGGCAAAACATAAATACTTAGTTGGCTACCTGAGGGAAGAACTTTCCTCTTATTTAAGAAAGGAGACGGTAAACAACCGGAAAATTATCGACCAATAACCTGCCTCAACACCGTGTATAAGTTATTCACATCTATAATACACGAGCGTATACTTCGGAGAATCTCCCCGGTGTGGGAGAGTATTTCGGAACAACGCGGCTCTAAACGCGGGTTAGCCGGTGTACGTGAAAACTTGTTGCTGGACTCTAGTGTGTGTCAAGATGCCACCCAGTATAAAAGAAATCTATCAATGGGCTGGATTGACTATAGAAAAGCATTTGACTGTTCTCCACACTGCCTAATAATAATGTTACTAAAACACCTAAGAGTACACACTCGGATTATAACCACCATACAAGAACTAATGGCTAAGTGGAAAACAAAATTTACGTTGGGCAATGGAAGACATGAACTTATAACTAGGCACGTTACTTACCGACGCGGGGTTTTCCAAGGTGACTCACTCAGCCCTCTTCTCTTCTGCATTACACTACTACCGCTATCTTTACAGCTGAGGGATTGCTCAGGATACTCCGCTGGGCCACCAGGAAACAGGAAACATAAGATCACTCACCTGTTCTACATGGACGATCTTAAGATATATGCCAGCAGCCAGAAAGAGCTAGAACGTCAGTTGGAGCTTACCCATCAATACTCGCAGGACATCGGCATGGAATTTGGGTTGAAAAAGTGCGCGGTGCTGCATATTAAAAGAGGAAAAGGTGTAGAAGAAGGTGAGGATATGAGACTGGTTGACGGAACAGCGATTCAACATCTCCCACAGGGTGAATTTTATACTTACCTCGGCGTAAAACAACGTAGCATGCACAACATCAAAGCCGTAAAACAGTCGCTAATCTGTAAGTATACCACTGTTATCAAAAAGATATGGGTATCTGAATTAACAGCAAAAAACAAAGTTCATGCTACAAACATCTTAGCAGTACCTATCTTAACAAATACATTTGGGACATTTAAATGGAACGTCGATGAAATCCTCAATCTAGACAGGGCAACAAGGCGAACCATGACAGATAATCGTAGTCTCCACCCGAAGGCGTCAACTCAGCGAATATACTTACCCCGACACCTAGGCGGCAGAGGCTTACTTTCCATAGAAAGCATGCACGACCGTATTGTTATTAGTACAGCTTGCAAAATCTTCGCAACAAACGACCCAGTGCTTAGACTAGTACGGGAGCATGAGTTACGAGGAGTCGGCTCATTTCTTTTTCAAGCAGCCAGAAGAGCCGCAGATATTCTAGGCTTAAAACTGAAACTTGATCGCGGTGCCAGAAGTGCTAACTGTCTGACGACACTTAACACCGATAAACTGAAGCTGTAACTAAAGAATAAAATAACACAAACACACCTCAACATGCACGAAGAGAAGCCCATGCATGGATAGTTTTACAGAAATATAAATAATCAAGAACTATCTAGAGAACTTACCTTTGGCTTCCTAAGTGCATCTGGCCTAAAATCAGAGACAGAGGGATACATCACCGCCTGTCAGGATGGAGTGTTTAACACGTTGATGTACCGGAGTACCGTTTTGAAAATCGACGTCGGAAGCACTTTATGCCGGGCATGCAGAGGTAGCAATGAAACATTGATGCACTTACTATCTGCGTGTCCTAGATACGCGCCCAACATGTACATCGCAAGACACGACGCAGCTCTTCGGGTACTGTATTACTATCTCCGCCATGCATATCAAATAGACGAAAAGCTAATCCAACCATACCAACATACAGACAGTGAATCAGTAGTCTTCAATGCATTATGTAAAATCTTTTGGAACTTTCCTTTTTGCACAACAACTCTTATTCGAGCTAACAAACCGGACATGGTAGTATTGGACATCAAAGCCAAAAAAATGTTCATAATTGAAATGTCCCTGGCGAAACCAACATCAGTGGAAAGTAAAGCGAAAAAATTGAAAAGTACAGGGACTTAGTATTCCAGCTTAGACGAACATACACAGGATACACCATTATTTTTATACCAACTATAATTGGCGTCCTTGGCAGTATGCATCCAGATATTTTACAACACCTGAAAAAATACCATCTGTTAATACATCCATTGGTAAAAAACTTACCTGTCAGATGCAGAAGTATGTCATCCTCGGATCGATGAGAATACTCCGAGCGCACGAAGCTAGCTACCCGCCATCAGTTAGCTAGCAATTTTATTCCACTTTGTAGTTGCCTATCCCTAGGGACGTAGCTACATCGTATCGGAACAATACGCGTATTCGCGAGCTGCGCTATTGTTCAAACAATAAAAAAAAATTTAAAAAAAAAAAGAATAATAATAATAATAATAATAATAATAATAATAATAATAATAATAATAATAATAATAATAATAATAATAATAATAATAATAATAATAATAATAATAATAATAATAATAATAATACTAATAATAATAATAATAATAATACTAATAATAATAATAATAATAATAATAATAATAATAATAATAATAATAATAATAATAATAATAATAATAATAATAATAATAATAATAATAATAATAATAATAATAATAATAATAATAATAATAATAATAATAATAATAATAATAATAATAATAATAATAATAATAATAATAATAATAATAATAATAATAATAATAATAATAATAATAATAATAATAATAATAATAATAATAATAATAATAATAATAATAATAATAATAATAATAATAATAATAATAATAATAATAATAATAATAATAATAATAATAATAATAATAATAATAATAATAATAATAATAATAATAATAATAATAATAATAATAATAATAATAATAATAATAATAATAATAATAATAATAATAATAATAATAATAATAATAATAATAATAATAATAATAATAATAATAATAATAATAATAATAATAATAATAATAATAACCCTAGGGGGAGCCTCACCCCTACACCCTAGGGGGAGCCTCACCCCTACAGGGCGCGTCCCCAGGTGGCGGATAGGGGAATGCCTCTATTTATGAGAGGTAGGAGTGAAATTAAATAGCTCCCGCGGACCAACAGGCCCCATTCCCGGGTCCTACCCCTTACCCATCTCCTCAATCATTGATTAATCCTTCCTAACTCGGACCTACTCATCCGCACGGGTATCTCAATAAAATGAGGTAACGGGCCTAACAAACCCACGGACCCTAGTTGATACCGTCAGTAGGGTTAGCAACCCTCCTGGCGTGACTTTATAGCTGTCAACACAAGACGACAAAGATACTCAGGCGGGCCGGGGCAGCAGGACCCGGATCGGAACCGTCACGATGATAGTCCTGCAACAGACCACGAAATCGCACAAGGATCACGAGTCAACCCTACAATAAATTTACCGCCGCACACTAGTCCCATATTACAACAATCAGTGGACAACCTAGAAGACAATGTTGCTGAGGATACACCCCAGCCCATGACTTCACAAGGAAGGCCTCGGCAACGTACAACATGGACAGAAGAATCGAAGGAATACATAGTACGTTGCTACCTTTACATCACGAAATTGGAAACGGCGAAAACACCCTATAGTAAGGAGCTGCACCGTTTAGTAACGAACAAATTCCCAACATTGGGAAATAAAACTATACAGAATATACTAGACCAACGGAGAGATATATTCACTAAGAACCGCTTACCTGCAACTACAATAGCAAGGATAAATAGAGAGGTTGCAATAGAACTGGGAATAGAAGTGGAAGATAACCAACAACCACACATAACTACCCAAAACGAAGAAATTGCGGAAGACATTAGTACTTTACCCACAAAAACAGAAGAAGAATACACAAGATCTCACTTAATCTTCAATGGTATGGACCCATGCAAAAAACCTCGACTCCCGAAAATAATATTTAAATCTGGCACCACAGAAATTATTAAAGAAGTTGATGGCATCATATCACAGAGAGTAACTCCAAATACAAGCATGACTGAACTACATAGCTTCATATACACCGGAGCATATACAACACTCATTCTGAACCAACAGACCATAGTTCAAAGAGAGACAACAACAAAACACTCAAATATACAACCTTGGGAGAGACGCATGATAAAAAATATTGATAAACTCAGAAAGGAAATAGGAATACTTACGCAAAGCATAACACCTCAAGCTAGTCAAAAGGTTACAAGCAAAGCAACTACGATCATAGAAAAGTACAAAGATGAAGATAATGTAATCGCTGCGGAGATACTAGACCTTCTGAAACAAAAGCTAGCAGCAATGGCCAAACGATTGAAACGACACCGAATAAGCAATGCTAGAAGACAACAGAACAAGCAGTTTTTCACCAATCAAAGAGCCTTCTATAACAGCTTAAACAACTTAGACCATAGTAACAAGCAAGAAAACTTGACCGAAACCGAACCAGGTAAAACGCCAACAGCTGAAGAGATCAATCATTACTGGGGAGGAATTTGGAGTAACCCTGTTGATCACAAGAGAACAAGCTGGTTTTATGAAGAACGGAATAAAGCAGCAAGAATACAAAATATGCGGGAATGGAGAATTACAACTGCAGAAGTAAGTAGGGCCATAGCCAAGACGTTAAATTGGAAAGCCCCAGGGCCAGATAACATCCAAAACTTCTGGTACAAACAATTTAAAGCAACCCACAATCACCTGGCAAAGTGCTACACCTACCTTCTTGAGCACCCAGAAGAAATGCCCACCTTCATGGTTAAAGGAGTCACCTATCTTTTGCCTAAAACGACAATATATATGGATGACCCATCCAAGTATAGGCCCATCACCTGTCTGCCGACTTTCTACAAATTCTTCACCGCTATATTATCCCAAAAGATATACGCCCACCTAGATTCAAACAAACTCCTTGATGAAGAACAGAAGGGCTGCAGAAATGGCTCACGAAGCTGCAAAGAACTGCTCATCATAGACTCGGTGATAACGGCCGATTCAAAGAAAAATAAAGGGTACCTTTATACATCATATATAGATTACCAGAAAGCCTTTGACAGCATACCACACTCATGGCTAAGAGAAATTCTACAGCTATATAAGATAGACGATCACATCTCCAAATTCCTCAGTTACGCAATGACGAATGGAGCACCACCCTACTACTCAATACTGCCGAACGATCAATAAACGCAGGACCGATCGAGATAAAAAGAGGGATTTACCAGGGAGACGGCCTCAGCCCTTTATGGTTCTGTTTAGCACTCCGCCCACTGACAACACTATTAAATATGCAGAAAAAGGGATACACTATTTCCCATACAAAACAACAAATCAGTCACTTGTGGTACATGGACGATCTGAAACTGTACGCAGACACCAGGAGCAAACTACACGACTTACTCAAATGTGTGGGCAGATTTAGCAGTGACATAAAAATGAGATTTGGGCTGGAGAAATGCAAAATTAGCTGTATGGAGAGAAGGGAATGGACGGAGCATAGTGGGTACATAGACAGAGAGCAAGGAATTATTTTAGGCATGGATGTGGAAGAAAAATACAAGTACTTGGGATACCTGCAGGCGAGAGGCAGAAGTCATAAAGAAGCAAAGGAAGCAGCAACAATCAAGTACCTTGCTAGAATACGACTTCTTCTCAAAACAAAGCTGTCAGCTAGAAACCTGGTTAAGGCTATAAACACATATGCAACATCCGCAATAACGTACAGCTTTGGAGTAATTAAATGGACTAATACGGAACTAAATGAGCTCAATATTAAAACTAGGAAAGAGTTCCGTAAGCATAGAGCACACCACCCGCAGGCCGCAATCGAGAGATTTCATTTACCACGAGATTACGGCGGAAGAGCAGTCCCGGATATAATGACACGGCATAATCAACAACTAGAAAATCTGAGAAATTACTTCATAGAGAAAGCTAGTAGCAGCCTTATTCATAAAGTTATTTTGAAAGCTGACAAGAACGTCACCCCACTAAAATTAGCAGAGACAGGATTCAACCCGGCTGCTGGAAGCTTAACTACAGATCAACTAATTGAGCAATGGAGAAGAAAGCCACTACATGGCCGTTACTTAGCTACCATCGAAAGCGAGCCCATTGATACAAAAGCTTCTTTAACATACCTCCGTACTGGAAACCTTTTCCCTGAAACAGAAGGGTTCATAACAGCAATCCAGGATCAAGTTATAGCCACCAGAAGCTACACACGGCGAATACTAAAACAAAACACCGAAAATATCAAATGCCGTATGTGCAACGATAAGGAAGAATTTTTAGACCATCTTCTTTCAGGTTGTTCCGTCTTAGCCCCGAAGGCCTACTTAGACAGGCATAACAGAGTGGGAAAAATAATACACCTAGCTCTTCGAGCTAAATATATGAACGCTACAGATGCAGAACCATACTACCAGTACGAACCACCACCAATATGCGAAGATCGTTCAACGCGCATCTATTGGAATAGAAAAATTATAACGGATAGACCAATTACCAACAACATACCTGATATAGTTCTCACCCTCAAGGAGGCAAAACTTACTTACATTATAGATTTTGCAATACCACTACCGGCAAATATTACAAAAACATATTCAGAAAAAATCAGTAAGTACTTACCACTGGCGGACGAAATTAAAAAGATGTGGAAAATGGAGACCGTAACTATCTTGCCAATAGTACTTGGGGCTACAGGAGAGATCCCTAAAAAGCTACATCCAGTTATTAGGAAACTGCAACTCCCGGACGAAATATATATATCACTACAGAAATCTGTTTTATTAGACACATGCAGCATTATACGAAGGGTAATGGGAGAAACATAAGGCTACAACACCAAGCTAAGCGAAGCTATCTTGTCCAGGACCGATAGCTCTCGGCATAAAACCGCTATGTAAATAGTGTGAATACAGGAAATAAAAATAATAATAATAATAATAATAATAATAATAATAATAATAATAATAATAATAATAATAATAATAATAATAATAATAATAATAATAATAATAATAATAATAATAATAATAATAATAATAATAATAATAATAATAATAATAATAATAATAATAATAATAATAATAATAATAATAATAATAATAATAATAATAATAATAATAATAATAATAATAATAATAATAATAATAATAATAATAATAATAATAATAATAATAATAATAATAATAATAATAATAATAATAATAATAATAATAATAATAATAATAATAATAATAATAATAATAATAATAATAATAATAATAATAATAATAATAATAATAATAATAATAATAATAATAATAATAATAATAATAATAATAATAATAATAATAATAATAATAATAATAATAATAATAATAATAATAATAATAATAATAATAATAATAATAATAATAATAATAATAATAATAATAATAATAATAATAAAGAATACGGTATTTCTCATAGATATAGCCATTCCAGCACATATAGCCATTCCAGCACCAGCAAACATAGCAAGGAAATATAAGGAAAAAATCGATAAATACGCACCTTTAGCTATAGAAGTCAAATCTGTTTGGAAGGTTGAAATTGTCCGCGTGTTACCTCTGATAATTGGCGCTACTGGAGAAATACCTAAGAAGCTGTTTGATGTACTGGACACCTTAGGCATTGACCAAAGGATTTATGGAACGATGCAGAAAGCAGTCCTCTTGGCTACCAGCAACATAATGCGTAAAGCATTAAACACAATAGTGTAAAGTCTCTTATGCTTTGCTTACCACAAGCCGGCATATGTACTAAATAATTACCGTGATTACGTGAAAAAAAAAAAAAAAATAATAATAATAATAATAATAATAATAATAATAATAATAATAATAATAATAATAATAATAATAATAATAATAATAATAATAATAATAATAATAATAATAATAATAATAATAATAATAATAATAATAATAATAATAATAATAATAATAATAATAATAATAATAATAATAATAATAATAATAATAATAATAATAATAATAATAATAATAATAATAATAATAATAATAATAATAATAATAATAATAATAATAATAATAATAATAATAATAATAATAATAATAATAATAATAATAATAATAATAATAATAATAATAATAATAATAATAATAATAATAATAATAATAATAATAATAATAATAATAATAATAATAATAATAATAATAATAATAATAATAATAATAATAATAATAATAATAATAATAATAATAATAATAATAATAATAATAATAATAATAATAATAATAATAATAATAATAATAATAATAATAATAATAATAATAATAATAATAATAATAATAATAATAATAATTATAATAATAATAATAATAATAATAATAATAATAATAATAATAATAATAATCTACTGGGATAAGGCAATTATAACGGACAGAAGTGTTGAACACAACAGGCCCGACATAACCATCCTCTACAAGAAGGACAGGAAAGGACTATTGCTAGATGTTGCAATCCCAAATAATCATAATGCGGAGGTTAAATTCAATGAAAAAATTACAAAATACACCAACCTGAGACACGACATCGAACAAGTGTGGGGATTAGAAAGTGCAAAAATAATACCAATTATAATTTCCTCAATGGGACTGATACCTAAAACCCTACAGAGAAGCCTAAGAGATGTAGGGATTCCCTGGAATACTTACCGTGCAATGCAGAAGTCTGTCATCCTAGATGCAACACACATTGTGAGGTCGTTCCTAGAACAGTAGAATCGAAGCTTAGATCTTGCACCTACAAGCCGATCTAAGCTCCCATACCAGTGAAAACTGCGAAAAAATAAAAAATAATAATAATAATAATAATAATAATAATAATAATAATAATAATAATAATAATAATAATAATAATAATAATAATAATAATAATAATAATAATAATAATAATAATAATAATAATAATAATAATAATAATAATAATAATAATAATAATAATAATAATAATAATAATAATAATAATAATAATAATAATAATAATAATAATAATAATAATAATAATAATAATAATAATAATAATAATAATAATAATAATAATAATAATAATAATAATAATAATAATAATAATAATAATAATAATAATAATAATAATAATAATAATAATAATAATAATAATAATAATAATAATAATAATAATAATAATAATAATAATAATAATAATAATAATAATAATAATAATAATAATAATAATAATAATAATAATAATAATAATAATAATAATAATAATAATAATAATAATAATAATAATAATAATAATAATAATAATAATAATAATAATAATAATAATAATAATAATAATAATAAACAATAGACCAGATATTGTGTTTGTAAATAAAGCTGAAGAAAAAGCAATCCTTATTGATGTAGCAATACCGGCACCTGTAAACCTGAAGAAAAAACACGCTGAGAAACTTAATAAATATATAATTCTAGGCGAGGAATACAGGAAGCTACACCACCTGAAAGAAATCCGCATAGTACCAGTCATTATCGGATCTACCGGTGAAATACCGACAAACCTACACAAATCATTACGTGATATAGGCCTCAATGAAAATATCTATATAGAAATGCAGAAAGCAGCACTACTTTCGACCAGTAGTATTGTGAGGAAGGTCTTGAACATAAATACTTAAACAAATCTGACATCAGAGCTTCATCCTGTTGGCCATAAATGCCCCAGGATAAGTGAATTTTTTCCCAGCAGTAGCTGGAGAAAGTGTAACAAATCAGACATAATAATAATAATAATAATAATAATAATAATAATAATAATAATAATAATAATAATAATAATAATAATAATAATAATAATAATAATAATAATAATAATAATAATAATAATAATAATAATAATAATAATAATAATAATAATAATAATAATAATAATAATAATAATAATAATAATAATAATAATAATAATAATAATAATAATAATAATAATAATAATAATAATAATAATAATAATAATAATAATAATAATAATAATAATAATAATAATAATAATAATAATAATAATAATAATAATAATAATAATAATAATAATAATAATAATAATAATAATAATAATAATAATAATAATAATAATAATAATAATAATAATAATAATAATAATAATAATAATAATAATAATAATAATAATAATAATAATAATAATAATAATAATAATAATAATAATAATAATAATAATAATAATAATAATAATAATAATAATAATAATAATAACCCTAGGGGGAGCCTCACCCCTACAGGGCGCGTCCCCAGGTGGCGGATAGGGGAATGCCTCTTTTTATGAGAGGTAGGAGTGAAATTAAATAGCTCCCGCGGACCAACAGGCCCCATTCCCGGGTCCTACCCCTTACCCATCTCCTCAATCATTGATTAATCCTTCCTAACTCGGACCTACTCATCCGCACGGGTATCTCAATAAAATGAGGTAACGGGCCTAACAAACCCACGGACCCTAGTTGATACCGTCAGTAGGGTTAGCAACCCTCCTGGCGTGACTTTATAGCTGTCAACACAAGACGACAAAGATACTCAGGCGGGCCGGGGCAGCAGGACCCGGATCGGAACCGTCACGATGATAGTCCTGCAACAGACCACGAAATCGCACAAGGATCACGAGTCAACCCTACAATAAATTTACCGCCGCACACTAGTCCCATATTACAACAATCAGTGGACAACCTAGAAGACAATGTTGCTGAGGATACACCCCAGCCCATGACTTCACAAGGTAGGCCTCGGCAACGTACAACATGGACAGAAGAATCGAAGGAATACATAGTACGTTGCTACCTTTACATCACGAAATTGGAAACGGCGAAAACACCCTATAGTAAGGAGCTGCACCGTTTAGTAACGAACAAATTCCCAACATTGGGAAATAAAACTATACAGAATATACTAGACCAACGGAGAGATATATTCACTAAGAACCGCTTACCTGCAACTACAATAGCAAGGATAAATAGAGAGGTTGCAATAGAACTGGGAATAGAAGTGGAAGATAACCAACAACCACACATAACTACCCAAAACGAAGAAATTGCGGAAGACATTAATACTTTACCCACAAAAACAGAAGAAGAATACACAAGATCTCACTTAATCTTCAATGGTATGGACCCATGCAAAAAACCTCGACTCCCGAAAATAATATTTAAATCTGGCACCACAGAAATTATTAAAGAAGTTGATGGCATCATATCACAGAGAGTAACTCCAAATACAAGCATGACTGAACTACATAGCTTCATATACACCGGAGCATATACAACACTCATTCTGAACCAACAGACCATAGTTCAAAGAGAGACAACAACAAAACACTCAAATATACAACCTTGGGAGAGACGCATGATAAAAAATATTGATAAACTCAGAAAGGAAATAGGAATACTTACGCAAAGCATAACACCTCAAGCTAGTCAAAAGGTTACAAGCAAAGCAACTACGATCATAGAAAAGTACAAAGATGAAGATAATGTAATCGCTGCGGAGATACTAGACCTTCTGAAACAAAAGCTAGCAGCAATGGCCAAACGATTGAAACGACACCGAATAAGCAATGCTAGAAGACAACAGAACAAGCAGTTTTTCACCAATCAAAGAGCCTTCTATAACAGCTTAAACAACTTAGACCATAGTAACAAGCAAGAAAACTTGGCCGAAACCGAACCAGGTAAAACGCCAACAGCTGAAGAGATCAATCATTACTGGGGAGGAATTTGGAGTAACCCTGTTGATCACAAGAGAACAAGCTGGTTTTATGAAGAACGGAATAAAGCAGCAAGAATACAAAATATGCGGGAATGGAGCATTACAACTGCAGAAGTAAGTAGGGCCATAGCCAAGACGTTAAATTGGAAAGCCCCAGGGCCAGATAACATCCAAAACTTCTGGTACAAACAATTTAAAGCAACCCACAATCACCTGGCAAAGTGCTACACCTACCTTCTTGAGCACCCAGAAGAAATGCCCACCTTCATGGTTAAAGGAGTCACCTATCTTTTGCCTAAAACGACAATATACATGGATGACCCATCCAAGTATAGGCCCATCACCTGTCTGCCGACTTTCTACAAATTCTTCACCGCTATATTATCCCAAAAGATATACGCCCACCTAGATTCAAACAAACTCCTTGATGAAGAACAGAAGGGCTGCAGAAAAGGCTCACGAGGCTGCAAAGAACTGCTCATCATAGACTCGGTGATAACGGCCGATTCAAAGAAAAATAAAGGGTGCCTTTATACATCATATATAGATTACCAGAAAGCCTTTGACAGCATACCACACTCATGGCTAAAAGAAATTCTACAGCTATATAAGATAGACGATCACATCTCCAAATTCCTCAGTTACGCAATGACGAAATGGAGCACCACCCTACTACTCAATACTGCCGAACGATCAATAAACGCAGGACCGATCGAGATAAAAAGAGGGATTTACCAGGGAGACGGCCTCAGCCCTTTATGGTTCTGTTTAGCACTCCGCCCACTGACAACACTATTAAATATGCAGAAAAAGGGATACACTATTTCCCATACAAAACAACAAATCAGTCACTTGTGGTACATGGACGATCTGAAACTGTACGCAGACCCCAGGAGCAAACTACACGACTTACTCAAATGTGTGGGCAGATTTAGCAGTGACATAAAAATGAGATTTGGGCTGGAGAAATGCAAAATTAGCTGTATGGAGAGAGGGGAATGGAGGGAACATAGTGGGTACATAGACAGAGAGCAAGGAATTATTTTAGGCATGGATGTGGAAGAAAAATACAAGTACTTGGGATACCTGCAGGCGAGAGGCATAAGTCATAAAGAAGCAAAGGAAGCAGCAACAATCAAGTACCTTGCTAGAATACGACTTCTTCTCAAAACAAAGCTGTCAGCTAGAAACCTGGTTAAGGCTATAAACACATATGCAACATCCGCAATAACGTACAGCTTTGGAGTAATTAAATGGACTAATACGGAACTAAATGAGCTCAATATTAAAACTAGGAAAGAGTTCCGTAAGCATAGAGCACACCACCCGCAGGCCGCAATCGAGAGATTTCATTTACCACGAGATTACGGCGGAAGAGCAGTCCCGGATATAATGACACGGCATAATCAACAACTAGAAAATCTGAGAAATTACTTCATAGAGAAAGCTAGTAGCAGCCTTATTCATAAAGTTATTTTGAAAGCTGACAAGAACGTCACCCCACTAAAATTAGCAGAGACAGGATTCAACCCGGCTGCTGGAAGCTTAACTACAGATCAACTAATTGAGCAATGGAGAAGAAAGCCACTACATGGCCGTTACTTAGCTACCATCGAAAGCGAGCCCATTGATACAAAAGCTTCTTTAACATACCTCCGTACTGGAAACCTTTTCCCTGAAACAGAAGGGTTCATAACAGCAATCCAGGATCAAGTTATAGCCACCAGAAGCTACACACGGCGAATACTAAAACAAAACACCGAAAATATCAAATGCCGTATGTGCAACGATAAGGAAGAATTTTTAGACCATCTTCTTTCAGGTTGTTCCGTCTTAGCCCCGAAGGCCTACTTAGACAGGCATAACAGAGTGGGAAAAATAATACACCTAGCTCTTCGAGCTAAATATATGAACGCTACAGATGCAGAACCATACTACCAGTACGAACCACCACCAATATGCGAAGATCGTTCAACGCGCATCTATTGGAATAGAAAAATTATAACGGATAGACCAATTACCAACAACATACCTGATATAGTTCTCACCCTCAAGGAGGCAAAACTTACTTACATTATAGATTTTGCAATACCACTACCGGCAAATATTACAAAAACATATTCAGAAAAAATCAGTAAGTACTTACCACTGGCGGACGAAATTAAAAAGATGTGGAAAATGGAGACCGTAACTATCTTGCCAATAGTACTTGGGGCTACAGGAGAGATCCCTAAAAAGCTACATCCAGTTATTAGGAAACTGCAACTCCCGGACGAAATATATATATCACTACAGAAATCTGTTTTATTAGACACATGCAGCATTATACGAAGGGTAATGGGAGAAACATAAGGCTACAACACCAAGCTAAGCGAAGCTATCTTGTCCAGGACCGATAGCTCTCGGCATAAAACCGCTATGTAAATAGTGTGAATACAGGAAATAATAATAATAATAATAATAATAATAATAATAATAATAATAATAATAATAATAATAATAATAATAATAATAATAATAATAATAATAATAATAATAATAATAATAATAATAATAATAATAATAATAATAATAATAATAATAATAATAATAATAATAATAATAATAATAATAATAATAATAATAATAATAATAATAATAATAATAATAATAATAATAATAATAATAATAATAATAATAATAATAATAATAATAATAATAATAATAATAATAATAATAATAATAATAATAATAATAATAATAATAATAATAATAATAATAATAATAATAATAATAATAATAATAATAATAATAATAATAATAATAATAATAATAATAATAATAATAATAATAATAATAATAATAATAATAATAATAATAATAATAATAATAATAATAATAATAATAATAATAATAATAATAATAATAATAATAATAATAATAATAATAATAATAATAATAATAATAATAATAATAATAATAATAATAATAATAATAATAATAATAATAATAATAATAATAATAATAATAATAATAATAATAATAATAATAATAATAAAGAATACGGTATTTCTCATAGATATAGCCATTCCAGCACCAGCAAACATAGCAAGGAAATATAAGGAAAAAATCGATAAATACGCACCTTTAGCTATAGAAGTCAAATCTGTTTGGAAGGTTGAAATTGTCCGCGTGTTACCTCTGATAATTGGCGCTACTGGAGAAATACCTAAGAAGCTGTTTGATGTACTGGACACCTTAGGCATTGACCAAAGGATTTATGGAACGATGCAGAAAGCAGTCCTCTTGGCTACCAGCAACATAATGCGTAAAGCATTAAACACAATAGTGTAAAGTCTCTTATGCTTTGCTTACCACAAGCCGGCATATGTACTAAATAATTACCGTGATTACGTGAAAAAAAAATAAAAATAAAAAAATATAAATAATAACAATAATAATAATAATAATAATAATAATAATAATAATAATAATAATAATAATAATAATAATAATAATAATAATAATAATAATAATAATAATAATAATAATAATAATAATAATAATAATAATAATAATAATAATAATAATAATAATAATAATAATAATAATAATAATAATAATAATAATAATAATAATAATAATAATAATAATAATAATAATAATAATAATAATAATAATAATAATAATAATAATAATAATAATAATAATAATAATAATAATAATAATAATAATAATAATAATAATAATAATAATAATAATAATAATAATAATAATAATAATAATAATAATAATAATAATAATAATAATAATAATAATAATAATAATAATAATAATAATAATAATAATAATAATAATAATAATAATAATAATAATAATAATAATAATAATAATAATAATAATAATAATAATAATAATAATAATAATAATAATAATAATAATAATAATAATAATAATAATAATAAAAAAAAAAACCTGAGACTATCGATCACCTAACAAGCGCGTGTAAGGTACTGGCACCAGCAGAATACACATATAGGCATAATATGGTAGCAAACATCATCCACCAAGCTATAGCCAAAAAGTACAATCCAACACTAGAGGAAGTTCCTTATTATAAATATAAGCCCGAAAATATAATTGAAGATGACTCCCACAAAATATTCTGGGCAAGGCCAATTACAACCGACCAAACAGTTCAACATAATATACCTGACATTGTTATCACTGATAAGGAAACTAAAACTACATGTATCATTGATATAGCTGTCCCTAACTTGCTGAACCTGGAAAAGAAACGTTCAGAAAAAACTAGAAAATACTTACCTCTAGCAAATGAAGTAAAAGCAATGTGGAACCAAAACAAGGTACAAGTTGTACCAATTATCATAAGTGCAACTGGGGAAGTTCCACGATTTCTCCACCAAGATCTGGAAACTATCCTACTCACATCAAATCTTATCCGACCCATGCAACAGGCAGCGATATTGGCAACATGCAACATAATCAGAAAAGTTTTAAACATCGAAGAGTAAAACCACCTACTCTTACGTCCGAGCTTACTTCCGTTGATCCATAATCCCGGAGTAAGTGAATTTTCCAGATTAAAGTAATCTGTGAGTGCGAAATTCGGAATAATAATAATAATAATAATAATAATAATAATAATAATAATAATAATAATAATAATAATAATAATAATAATAATAATAATAATAATAATAATAATAATAATAATAATAATAATAATAATAATAATAATAATAATAATAATAATAATAATAATAATAATAATAATAATAATAATAATAATAATAATAATAATAATAATAATAATAATAATAATAATAATAATAATAATAATAATAATAATAATAATAATAATAATAATAATAATAATAATAATAATAATAATAATAATAATAATAATAATAATAATAATAATAATAATAATAATAATAATAATAATAATAATAATAATAATAATAATAATAATAATAATAATAATAATAATAATAATAATAATAATAATAATAATAATAATAAAGAATAGTCTCAGGGAACCCCCTGCCTGTCGTAAGAGGCGACAGTGGCAGAAGGTATAAAATGCAAAAACCCACAATGGAGAGAAGGCTAAGAAATAGAACCATTATAGTGTCGCTACCTGAGGACCGTCATGGCATTCCTGGAGCCATCGCTGAGGATGACAGCATGCAGACCGATGGTGATCACGTGCTGAACAGGCGGGCCGCGATCGGGGTTGGACCCGAAGATGTCATAGCCGAAGAACCCAACAATAGTAGAGACAAAACACCTCCACCCACCTCTATAACTGCTGGAAATGTATCTCAGAGGGATAACCCACTTTTACCTGAGACCACTCAAGCAGGTAGAACACGCCAACGCATGAAATGGACCACAGACATAAACATATTCATCATGCGAACGTACTATACAAACACCAACCTAGAATCTGACCTTACAAGTTACAGAGATGAACTTCATGAAAAAATTATGGAAAAATTCCCCAGCATAGACGTAACAGCACAAAGATTATCTGATCAAAAGAGAGTTATCATCCGAAACAATTCGCCGACCCTTGAACAGATAAAAGCAGAAGTCAGACAAAATCTACAGCCACATGGAAACTATGAAGACGAAAACACAAACATTAACATCATAAATATAGATCGAGATAACGAAGCGGATGTAGAAGAAGCAGACAATGCTGAGGATGCCACTAACACTAATGACAATGACAGCCAAAACGAACATTTTGCACGTGACATATACGAGAAGTTCAATATGGCTATAGCTCAATACAGTGGCCTAGACCCAACAAAATGGCCTGTTATACCTAGACAAAATACTTCGCGTAAATTGTCTAAAATTGTTCATTTCTTAAATAACCAAGTATTACCAGCATACTTATCCGAAAATCAGGCTTTCGACGAGCTACACACAGGAATCTACTGCGCATCAATTACCGCGGTTCAAAGTAATGGAGGGAAAATATACAGTCACGATCCACAAGAAAAGCAATACAAACAACGAAAACAACCTTGGAAACAGAGGATCGAAACTAAAGTAAAAAACCTAGGACGAGATCTTTCGCGACTAATCGAGTTTTCTGAAGGTAACGAAAGTAGACGCTTGAGACTAGTAGAGTAAATGGTATATTTGAGAAACACAAGATACATAGTGCACATGAGAGGCATAACAACAGCACAGAAGAATATATTGATACGATTAAACAAAAGCTGGCGGCACAATCAGGCCGGCTTACAAAGGAAACAACAAAATTACCAGTTTCAAACCAACGAAAAAAGTTTCTATAGAAGTATTAAAAATTCTACTAACGAAAATCAAGGCGATGAAGAAGCGACAGTAGACCAAATACCTACACAACAGAGTATACAAGAGTTTTGGGCTGCAGTATGGACAAATAATACAAAACATAATAACAACGCTTCATGGATACAAAATGAAATTAACAGAACAACACATGTAAATGAAATGAAGAACCATGAAATAAACATAGAAACACTTATACATACTATAAAAGGGACTCACAAGAAGACACCTGGAAGTGATTGTTTTCAAAATTATTGGTACAAGAAATTCACATGTACCTATACTTATATCATTAAACATATGAACGAATGGCTTCAAAAACCGAAAACACTCCCCCTTTTTCTGACTCATGGAACAACATACTTACTACCTAAAGGACCACTAACGAAAGACCCCTCGAAATACAGACCAATAACGTGTTTGCAAACGCTGTATAAGATCACTACAGCATGCATCACGAAACTCATTAATGAACATATCGACACCAATAACATATTAACAGAGGAACAAAAGGGGTGCAGGAAATGAGCCAGGTAATGCAAAGAACAACTGATAATAGATGAAACAATACTTAAACAAACGCAAGTCAAACAACATAACCTTTATATATCATACATAGACTATAAGAAAGCATTTGACTACATACCCCATTCGTGGTTAATCAAAATACTAGAAGTATACAAAATAAACCCTACAGTAGGGGGAGATTCTGGACCATCCCTTCATCCCTCCAAGGTCAAGGTCAATCCCGTTCAAGGTCAAGGTCAATCTCGTTCAAGGTCAAGTCAAGGTCAAGGTCAATCCCTGTCAAGGTCATTGTACATGGTGCTCCAAAAGGGGTCGTGTATGTACTCAAATGAAAGCGCTCGACGTCAGGAGCACGAATTTGAGGTTATTTCGTGTCTAAAGCCCTTGTGGCACAAGATGGCTTCCAGTTATTGAAATGATGTCGTGTTTATACTCAAATGAAAGGTCTCAACGTCAGAGGATAAATAAAACAACACTTGTACATATCTAATGAATTTATTCATAACAGTTTATGTGGTTCACAATGCACAAGTGCACGAGTCGTACAGAAATGAATAATTTCAAACATTTTGGAGATACCTGATATTACCTTATTTCACAAATTGATTATAAATTAATAGTATTTGCTGTCGCTGTTTATTCGCGCGTCAGACATTCGAGCGCAAAGTGAACGGAAGTAGATAAGCTGCGAGCGTGTCATATCAGTTTTATATGTCATATGAATACAAACTTTATTATTACACATACATATTATTTCTGTATAGTAGTAGTAGTAATACTATTTTTACTATTAATTTTACACCTATTCAAATTTATATAAATAGTTTACAGAAAATGGTATCATCATCATCATCAAATAAAAATCAGTCTTTCTCAAGACTTGTGGATGAGACAAAAACCATGCTCTTAAGTCTTCCGCATCAGTGGGACACAAGCAACATATTGCAGGCTGCCTTGCGCTAATTATGGGTTTTAGAACCCAAATGAAACAACAGAGGAAAGTTAGTGGTGCAGGATACAAGCCACCCTATCCCAACTGGAAGAATCATGTATCAATGAGAGCAAAGTGGATTGATCAACAATCAGCGTTCGCTTCGAGGATGCGTACAGGAGTAATCCTAAGTTTAGATCACAAAGACCCTTCTGCGTTCTTGATAGACGCTAAAGACATGTTTCGCCGTAGAGTTAACAATATACTGAAAAAGGAAACCGCCGTAAAAGTGAATGCAGCATTCTGCGGAGAGTTCGTTGTAGTAAAAAACAATGAAACTCCATACTTACGCAACTGGTGGAATTTCAGGAGAAAGACAGTGGGTGGGCGTTAACTAAGATTGTTAATTTAACAGTAAACATTAACAAATTTACACTACAATTGGGATCATCATACATTGAACTGCCTGCCACCATTAAAAGGAAGAAAGCATGTGTAAACGTGAAAAATAATGATGATGCATGTTTTGCATGGGCGGTAACTTCTGCTCTGCACCCAGCAGCATCTGACACGGCTAACCGAACAACATCCTATCCTCACTATTCCAAAATTCTGAATCTTAACAACATTTCTTTTCCTATGACAATCAAACAAATTCCACGTTTCGAATCGCAAAACAATATTTCCATCAATGTTTATATCCTCAACAAAATGAAAACATCCTTTTCCGTGGAGCCTACATATCTTACAAAGAACAAGAAAGAAAATCACATCAGCCTATTAATGATTCAGGACGAATATGTGGATAGTGATGATGAAGAGGGACAAGATAGTACTTCACCTATCCGATATCATTATGTGTGGATTAAGAATTTAAGCCGCCTTGTATCATCACAGCTGAGTAAACGTCACGGTCAGAAATGCATTTGTGATAGATGTTTGCATTATTTTTACTCCGAGGGCAGATTACAATGTCACACAGAAGACTGTAAGAATATGAATGAATGCAAGGTACGATTACCGAAGCAAGGCGAAGTAGTACAATTCAAAAATAATGCATACAAGGAAACTGCTCCATTTATCGTTTATGCCGATTTGGAATGTTTGCTGAAACCTTCCAGCAAGGGAAATACATACCAGGATCATGTTCCGTATAGCGCTGGATACTATGTGAAATGTGCATACGATGATTCTCTATCATTTTATAAATCATATCGTGGTGAGGACTGCAAGCAATGGTTTACCAATGAGATGAAACAATTTGCAGAAGATGTTGAAACTGTGTTTCTTTGTCCTCTACCGATGAAGTCCCTTACACCCGAAGAAGAAGCTGAGTTTAAATCCATTTCCCACTGTCACATTTGTGAGCAGCAGTTTAAATTGGAGGATCACTGCCATCTCACTGGTAAATATCGAGGACCTGCACATGAGAAATGTAACATTAATTACCAGGATAGTCATGTGATTCCCGTAGTGTTTCATAATCTTAGTGGGTATGATGCCCACTTTATTATAAAAAATATAGCAAAAGATTTCGAGGGTCGCGTGGATTTACTTCCTATAAATAAGGAAAGATACATTTCGTTCACAAAAAATATTGAACAAAATTTAATTAAATTTCGTTTCATAGATTCATATCGATTTTTACAAAGTAATTTAGAAAAATTAGCATCATATTTGGAAACGTATCCAATATTAAAGTCAGAATTTCAACAAAAAATAAGAATCTAAATTTAATTTATTAACACGTAAAGGTGTATTTCCCTATGATTTCATGGAGTCATGGGAAAAATTAAACGAAACTAAATTACCATCAATTAAACAATTTTACAACAAATTAAATGACAGTGATATTTCCGAAGGCGAGTATGCACATGACTGCAATGTTTGGAGTCAATTTGGATGTCTAAATTTGGGGGAATATTCAGATCTTTATATGAAAACAGACGTGTTACTTCTAGCAGATGTATTTGAACAATTTAGAGCAAGCTGTCTAAATACGTATGACTTAGATCCGGCTCATTATTACACATTGCCTGGGTACACGTGGGATGCCATGCTTAAATATACAAAAATCAATCTCGAGCTATTAACAGATATTGATATGATAATGTTTAATGAGCGGGGTATTCGATGCGGACTAAGCCAATGCTCAAAACGCTATGCAGAGGCTAACAACAAACACATGCCAAATTATGATTCCGCTAAACCTTCAAAATATTTGATGTATTTTGACATTAATAACCAGTATGGTTGGGTAATATCTGAGTATCTGCCCTATGGAGGGTTTGAATTGATTGAGGGTGATTTAAGTAACTTTAATTTCAATATGCCTAAAGATCATCCTGAGGGTTACATTTTAGAAGTAGACTTGGAATACCCCGAATTCCTTCACATCTCGCATAAAGACCTCCCATTTTGTCCTGAGCATCTTACAACACATAATTGCAAAGAAACTAAATTAGTGGCTACAGTTTCCAATAAGGAACGATATGTTTTGCATTACCGCAGCTTGCAACAAAATTTAGATAATGGGCTAAAATTAACTAAAATTCATCGCGTATTGAAATTTAAACAATCTCCATGGTTGAGAAATTATATCGATTTGAACACTCAACTATGAACTTTGGCAACAAACGAATTAGAGAAAAATTTATTTAAATTAATGAATAACGCGGTATTTGGTAAAAGAATGGAAAATATTCGAAAACACTCAATTGTAAAATTATTAACCAAGTGGGAGGGGCGATATGGTGCAGAGGCAATGATTTCCAAACCGAATTTTAAAGCATCTTCCATATTCGAGGAAAATTTAGTTGCAGTAGAATTGAATAAGACGGAAGTCTATTTTAACAAACCCATCTATGTGGGTATGTGTATACTTGACATTTCCAAATTAAAATTATATGATTTCCATTACTCATATATGAGAAGTCGGTTTGGCGATAAAGCCACTGTATGCTTTACAGATACTGATTCGCTTATATATTTAGTGGAAACTCCAGATTTATATGAAGTAATCCGAAACGATGCCTCAGAGTTCTTTGATACTAGTGACTATCCTGCAGATAATATTTACAATATTCCTCGAGTAAATAAAAAGGTCCTCGGTATGATGAAAGGCGAGAATGCTGGCAGAGTTATGACGCATTTAGTTGGTCTACGATCCAAAATGTATGCGACTATAGTGGAGGGTGTAGAAAAGGATAAGAAGGCAAAGGGTGTGAAGAGACATATAGTGAAAAATAGAATCACGTTTGATGACTATGTTAATTGTTTGCGAGAGGGCAAAGAAACACTTGTTGAACAGAGATTAATTAGATCTGAAAACCATCATGTTTCATCAGTTGTACAAACCAAAGTTGCTCTCAGTCCTCACGATACAAAACGCCACATTTGCCCTGACGGAATAAATACTCTACCGTTTGGACACTTTTCCATCATGGATCAATCTTCTTCATTGTCAACATCATAAGAGCATTTATTTTAATTAACTATACTATATCACTATTTTAATTTATATAAATAAGTAGATGAACATATAGAAATATTTAATTTTAATGTATAATCCATATAGTTCTTTATTTATTGTTCTAGACCTATAATTTATGTAATAATCATTAGTTTAGAAATAAACAATATTATTTTATTATAGTATTACTATTTAATATAATCATGTATATGTATTTAAAATAAATTTTTTCACTTATCTTTTTTTTTAACAACATTTTCTTTTCTACGCACCTATTTATTGCCCTCCAAAGAATATTTTAAATAAATTATGATTTTAAAATTACGTATGTTTTTATTTACCTGTATTAATTTTTCAGCTCTACATCTTATAAGTTTTAAGTGTTTTAAATATATATAATTTTATATTTTTCCCCGTGCTAGCGATATGAACTTATCACGAAAACAACTTATAATGGCTGCCGCTCTGCAGCGGGAAAATGAGCTGGAGAGCTGTGACATTTAACAGATTTTTCCTCGAGGTAATATTTGGTTACAACCAAAACTATGCAACATTATTCATTTCTGATTATTTCCAGGCGTTGTAAGGAACACAACTTGTTATTTCTTTGTAGGCTTTAAAAGTTTCGAAAAGATCATTAGAGCATCTGCAAATATAATTTATTGCAGGTTTAGATAACACTCTCTTAGATTCTTTATTAGATTTAATACACAACACAAATACTACACTATTTAACCGAGTATGTGGATGAAATTAGGCTGCAGTGCGACAAAAGACACAAATATAATGCGCAACAAGATGATTATAATAAATGTAGCACACCAAAAGATGGTGACGATGATTCTAATAAAGGAAATGCTCAACCGTATAACGAAAATTCCTCACCAGTTAGAAATAATTGCTCGCAAACTGTAAATGATACTTTAAAACTCCAACGAATACAAATGCCACCTACAATGAGGAAGCTTTTAATTGAATGATATGCTCAACAACAACGACAAGATAGCGAAGAAGATGAAAATGATAGCGATGATGATCATAATGACTATAGCAAATTTACAGATTTAAATAAATATACATATACTAATTGGAGCACAAATGATATAGAAGAGCGATTAGATTTTCTAAGCCGTCTTCGAAAACGTGGGGTAGTTAGTGTGGGACTTGATTATCGATCTGCAAAATGAACTGAGAAGAAGAGATATAATAGAGTAAACATCTCAAATATTTTATGAGCCTATTTGAGGATTTTGCCGCAGCAACATATGTTATAATTGTATTAAGTACTCAGCATAAAAATGTGTAGAAATTATCATTCAGAGGTGGCATGGTATGCAAGAGAGATGATATGCCTGGTTTTAGAAATTCATAATATTTAATATTTTTTAATCATTTATTTCTCTACCTCTTAAGATTCACTGAATCTAATATGTTTTGATTGTTAGACAACATTTATAAATATTATATTTATGAATAAAAACGTATTTAAAAATTGTATACTACTTGTTTTACTTTATCTT
This sequence comes from Lordithon lunulatus, assembly GCA_963942505.1. Classification (NCBI taxonomy): domain Eukaryota; kingdom Metazoa; phylum Arthropoda; class Insecta; order Coleoptera; family Staphylinidae; genus Lordithon; species Lordithon lunulatus. The sequence continues at coordinate 25,172,230 of OZ012667.1, forward strand.
GTAGTGTGTAGTGTGTATTGTCTTGCATATAATGTAATGTAATGTAATGATATTCATTTTCAAATTCTTGTCAATATCAATTTGTTCTTCATTATGAATTGCGTGCTTTTCAGATTTCATATGTTGCATTAAATGGTCTTTACGGTAAAATTTAGCTTGACAATATTCACAATGAAATTTAGTTCCTCTCGTTTGTATATATTCGTGTCTATGTAGAGCGTCTCTGCGTGAAAAGGTTCTATCACACACTTTGCATGTAAACATTTTGAAATATACGTGTGTACTCACTGACGTTTCAATTTATTCTAAGTACCACCATAATCCACCACCACCATTCTAAACATACTAAATCCACTACCACCCTAAACACCCTAAATTCACCATCACCACCCTAAACACCCTAAATCCACCACTACCACCCTAAATCCTCCACCACCCTAATCCATCACTACGACCACCCTAAATCCACCACCACCACCCTAATCCATCACCAGCACCACCACCCTAAATCCACCACCACTACACTAAACACCCTAACACCCTTATATAAGTAGTTGTTGGTTTGATGGTACTTAGAATAAATTGAAACGTCAGTGAGTACACAGGTATATTTCAAAATGTTTACATGCAAAGTGTGCGATAAAACCTTTTCACGCAGAGACAATCTACACTAATATATACATACGAGAGGAACTAAATTTAATTGCGAATATTGTCAAGCTAAATTTTACCGTAAAGACCATTTAATGCAACATATGAAATCTGAAAAGCACGCAATTCCTAATGAAGAACAAATTGATATTGACAAGAATTTGAAAATGAATAAATCCAACCGAGTCAAAAGGAAAACAGATGAATTTACCGAAGTACGAAACGTACGAAATAATCTGAAGAGAAGTCTCAACCATGATACTCATATGATTAATAATATAGAAGATGATGATGATATTGATATGGCTGAGTATGTGCATACCGGCGAGGAAACGAAAAATAATGATGATGATGAAATACATTGCAGCGATTACACCGAAAATGTGTTAAATGTAATAAATGATTTAACCGAGTATGTGGATGAAATTAGGCTGCAGTGCGACAAAAGACACAAATATAATGCGCAACGAGATGATTATAATAAATGTAGCTAGCACACCACAAGATGGTGACGATGATTCTAATAAAGAAAATGCTCAACCGTGTAACGAAAATTCTTCACCAGTTAGAAATAATTGCTCGCAAACTGTAAATGATACTTTAAAACTCCAACGAATACAAATGCCACCTACAATGAGGAAGCTTTTAATTGAACGATATGCTCAACAACAACGACAAGATAGCGAAGAAGATGAAAATGATAGCGATGATGATCATAATGACTATAGCAAATTTACAGATTTAAATAAATATACTAATTGGAGCACAAATGATATAGAAGAGCGATTAGATTTTCTAAGTCGTCTTCGAAAACGTGGGGTAGTTAGTGTGGGACTTGAAATTATCGATCTGCAAAATGAACTGAGAAGAAGAGATATAATAGAGTAAACATCTCAACTATTTTATGAGACTATTTGAGGAGTTTGCCGCAGCAAAATATGTTATAATTGTATTAAGTACTCAGCATAAAAATGTGTAGAAATTATCCTTCAGAGGTGGCATGGTATGCAAGAGAGATGACATGCCTGGTTTTAGAAATTCATAATATTTAATATTTTTAAATCATTTATTTCTCTACCTCTTAAGATTCACTGAATCTAATATGTTTTGATTTTTAGACAACATTTATAAATATTATATTTATGAATAAAAACGTATTTAAAAATTGTATACTACTTGTTTTACTTTATCTTGTAGTGTGTAGTGTGTATTGTCTTGCATATAATGTAATGTAATGTAATGACTTCCGTTTCCCGCTATTAAGCATAAAATAGAATTAATATTTTAACATTTTTATATTAATTTCATGCTTTGAGTAATAATATTTAAAGATTTTCATCTGCAAAATAGATATATTATTATAAATAATTTTATATTTTCAAGCGTAAATTTCTATAACTTAATATCGCTGCATACGGAAGCGCGGCAGAGATAACACATCCGTTTGCACAAATATTTCAAATCAGTTTGAATTATATATCTCGAGGTGTGCATGTGTTTATTAACACAGAATTTTTACTGTTCTTGCATTTGAGAATGATTTCACATTTTTAATACTTTGTATATTTCCAATTTGCAAGAAGGGTACGGATTTTTAAATCATCCTAGTGTAGTATTTGTGTTGTGTATTAAATCTAATAAAGAATCTAAGAGAGTGTTATCTGCACCTGCAATAAATTATATTTGCAGATGCTCTAATGATCTTTTCGAAACTTTTAAAGCCTACAAAGAAATAAGAAGTTTTGTTCCTTACAACGCCTGGAAATAATCAGAAATGAATAATGTTGCATAGTTTTGGTTCTAGCCAAATATTACCTCGAGGAAAAATCTGTTAAATGTCACAGCTCTCCAGCTCATTTTCCCGCTGCAGAGCGGCAGCCATTATAAGTTGTTTTCGTGATAAGTTCATATCGCTAGCGCGGGGAAAAATATAAAATTATATATATTTAAAACACTTAAAACTTATAAGATGTAGAGCTGAAAAATTAATACAGGTAAATAAAAACATACGTAATTTTAAAATCATAATTTATTTAAAATATTCTTTGGAGGGCAATAAATAGGTGCGTAGAAAAGAAAATGTTATTAAAAAAAAAGATAAGTGAAAAAAATTATTTTAAATACATATACATGATTATATTAAATAGTAATACTATAATAAAATAATATTGTTTATTTCTAAACTAATGATTATTACATAAATTATAGGTCTAGAACAATAAATAAAGAACTATATGGATTATACATTAAAATTAAATATTTCTATATGTTCATCTACTTATTTATATAAATTAAAATAGTGATATAGTATAGTTAATTAAAATAAATGCTCTTATGATGTTGACAATGAAGAGGATTGATCCATGATGGAAAAGTGTCCAAACGGTAGAGTATTTATTCCGTCAGGGCAAATGTGGCGTTTTGTATCGTGAGGACTGAGAGCAACTTTGGTTTGTACAACTGATGAAACATGATGGTTTTCAGATCTAATTAATCTCTGTTCAACAAGTGTTTCTTTGCCCTCTCGCAAACATTTAACATAGTCATCAAACGTGATTCTATTTTTCATATATGTCTCTTCACACCCTTTGCCTTCTTATCCTTTTCTACACCCTCCACTATAGTCGCATACATTTTGGATCGTAGACCAACTAAATGCGTCATAACTCTGCCAGCATTCTCGTCTTTCATCATACCGAGGACCTTTTTATTTACTCGAGGAATATTGTAAATATTATCTGCAGGATAGTCACTAGTATCAAAGAATTCTGAGGCATCGTTTCGGATTACTTCATATAAATCTGGAGTTTCCACTAAATATATAAGCGAATGACTATCTGTATAGCATACATTGAAGATGCTTTAAAATTCGGTTTGGAAATCATTGCCTCTGCACCATATCGCCCCTCCCACTTGGTTAATAATTTTACAATTGAGTGTTTTCGAATATTTTCCATTGTTTTACCGAATACCGCGTTATTCATTAATTTAAATAAATTTTTCTCGAATTCGTTTGTTGCCAAAGTTCATAGTTGAGTGTTCAAATCGATATAATTTCTCAACCATGGAGATTGTTTAAATTTCAATACGCGATGAATTTTAGTTAATTTTAGCCCATTATCTAAATTTTGTTGCAAGCTGCGGTAATGCAAAACATATCGTTCCTTATTGGAAACTGTAGCCACTAATTTAGTTTCTTTGCAATTATGTGTTGTAAGATGCTCAGGACAAAATGGGAGGTCTTTATGCGAGTTGTGAAGGAATTCGGGGTATTCCAAGTCTACTTCTAAAATGTAACCCTCAGGATGATCTTTAGGCATATTGAAATTAAAGTTACTTAAATCACCCTCAATCAATTCAAACCCTCCATAGGGCAGATACTCAGATATTACCCAACCATACTGGTTATTAATGTCAAAATACATAAAATATTTTGAAGGTTTAGCGGAATCATAATTTGGCATGTGTTTGTTGTTAGCCTCTGCATAGCGTTTTGATCATTGGCTTAGTCCGCATCGAATACCCCGCTCAATAAACATTATCATATCGATATCTGTTAATAGCTCGAGTTTGATTTTTGTATATTTAAGCATGGCATCCCACGTGTACCCAGGCAATGTGTAATAATGAGCCGGATCTAAGTCATACGTATTTAGACAGCTTGCTCTAAATTGTTCAAATACATCTGCTAGAAGTAACACGTCTGTTTTCATATAAAGATCTGAATATTCCCCCAAATTTAGACATCCAAATTAACTCCAAACATTGCAGTCATGTGCATACTCGCTCTCGGAAATATCACTGTCATTTAATTTGTTGTAAAATTGTTTAATTGATGGTAATTTAGTTTCGTTTAATTTTTCCCATGAATCCATGAAATCATAGGGAAATAACCTTTACGTGTTAATAAATTAAATTTAGATTCTTATTTTTTGTTGAAATTCTGACTTTAATATTGGATACGTTCCAAATATGATGCTAATTTTTCTAAATTACTTTGTAAAAATCGATATGAATCTATGAAACGAAATTTAATTAAATTTTGTTCAATATTTTTTGTGAACGAAATGTATCTTTCCTTATTTATAGGAAGTAAATCCACGCGACCCTCGAAATCTTTTGCTATATTTTTTATAATAAGGTGGGCATCATACCCACTAAGATTATGAAACAAGTAGGTTAAGAAGGTTCATGCAGCAGTTTTCGAGCCCATGTTATTCTTATGGCACATCCGGTTGACCAATTTTGTGTGTAGGGATGCAGCGATGGGGTGTATTTGAAATCTGACTTGTGATTTGGGTTGCCTACACCAGCCCCTCGAGACGTTTTTTGAATTATGACCCTGGGGTTGAAACCAGGGGTGGCATACAACAGGTGTACATTTGGTTGCCTACATACAAGGGGACGGCGGGAAAATTCAAATATATTTATACAGGATGATCAAAAATTAAAATCCAAAATGGCGGGCGGCTGTCGCAATATACAGGGTGATCAAAAATGTTAAATCCAAGATGGCGGCTGCCGCATCATACAGGGTAATCAAAAATTAAAATCCAAGATGGCGGCGGATGTCGCAATATACAGGGTGATCAAAAATTAAAATCCAAGATGGCGGGCGCTTTACGCGGGCTGTCAAAAAATCCAAAATGGCCACTTTCGGTCGAAATATAAAATGTCTAAAATCGAATAATAGCAACTTCCGGTCCGACTTCCGGTCGTCCAAATGCTGTCGTGTTTGTACTCAAATGAAAGGTCTTGACGTCAGGAACACGAATTTGCAGTTATTTGGTGTCTAAGTCCCTTGTGGCATGAGTTCGCTTTTTGCTGGGTAAATATAGGTATATGACATATCAAATGAAAGGCCTCGGTGTCAGGAGCACGATTCCGATGTGTGTGTGTGTGTGTGTTGATGATGTGAATCTCAATATCGGTTTCCCCCGCAGCGCACCGGCTCTCCAGGTGAGGTTGGATGATAAGCTTAGGATGTATGAGGTAATTGAATGAAGTATGCAATGCACATGCACCAATGGCTCAGACGTTCCACTAGGGTGTTGTTTTTGTTGTTGTTCCAATTTGCGTGCTCCACTCGAGGTGGATGTGAGAAGCGGGGAACGCGGGGTCACGCGGGGGCGGCGGTTTATTTCGAATTATTCAAATGAAATTGATTCGTTGTTTATCCATAGCAACTCGTCATTTTCACAGACACATTTGGGGTACTTTTGTCTAAACAGACAGGAACTATTTCCTGCGCGATAACATGTTTCGAGTGATAACAGTTTTTAATACAGGATGTGGTAGTGATAAACAAACGGAAACCGGATGCATTTCCGCTGATAAATTAGTACAGTCTATACATGTTTCATAAATATCACACTGCTGATTGGCTGATGAATTTATTGCCAGAGTATAAATAGCTAGATTTTTTATAATTTAGTAGTAGTCATCGTTTCAATGAATAACAACGCGATAGAAATTCGAATTGAAGAATATCAGTGTGATTCTGGAAGAAGTTGACCAACAGCATTCTTAAACAACATGTTGCAAGACTTTGAAGAGGAGCTGAAAAGTGAACGTCGACTTATTAATGAAGTTAGTTATTCCATATCAAATTCTATATCCATTTCAACTGTGTTTAGTACAATTAGAGGATACCACCAATGTATGCGACTCTACAGCTCAAAAGATAGCATCACCTTTATTCCAATCGAATGGTCACAGTTGAAGAAGCAATTGCTTACAATAGAGGAAACGTTTGTCACAATATCTTTACCAGTGGAGAAGACAAAATCGAGGAAAAGAAAATGTGAAAACTGCAGCTGTCATCTTCAAGATATAAGCAATTATCAAACAGAAACGAATGTGGAAGAACCAGCAGTGCAAGTGATTGATAATTGTACAATAAAATTTCAACGACCAACGTTTAAAAATAAGAACATCGTTGTGATAATCACGCGGAGAGGAGTAACCCTAAAACTCGATGTCGAAGCAGTGCGAAAGTTATGTGGATTGTGTTCTTTAGTTGATTATCGTTTGGAGAGATTGAAATCCTTAAATTTCGCGGATTATTATAACCAGTATGTGCTGCACTTTTTAAACATGCGTGAAGATTGCGAGGTAATATCCACTCTGGAAAGTTTGCTGGATACTTCCACACGAGGATATGCTTTTGAAAGTGTTGAATGTATGTATGAAGTAATAGCATACAATAGAAACAAGTTTGTACAGGACGTGCAAACAACACGTCAGTGTTATGGTTAAAGTCGCCAAAGCAACAAGGGGTGAGGAAGAAGAAGAACATCAGCTGCGAAGAAAAGTACGATTGGAGACGCACATTAGAAAAATCCAACAGTTAAAATTAAAAATCAAAACCTACGAAGATGCGAAAAAGTGTTACCAGCTTTTTTCCAACCTTAGTATCAGTGAATAAGTGTTGCAGTTGTCACTGTCGGGCACAATATAAACTACATTTAATGAAACATATATCGGCATGTGAACTGGACTTAATGTGGGACACACTTCCATCATATTTGAAAGAGGATAGAGTCATTGTTGCATGTCTTCCATGCTTTGAACATTATAATTTACCGGGGGAAAGAGATCATATCGATGGACCCCCACCACCTCGCCACAGATGTTATAAATGCGTAAACATCGAGCAGGAACAGTCACAGTAGTCGATATTTGATACACGCGAGTTCGAGCTGTGAAAAATTAAAATGTTGATGAACATTGCAAATTTTGTGTTGTTGGTTGGGGTATTTGATAAGTCGTTCTATGCCACCATACCCACTGCTGAAATTGAGGAATGCTATATTATCATGATTGATGGAAAATCTGATACATGGCCGTTTGGATGGAAGAGAATGATTCTGCTACCTGGGACCCTACCACCAACATGTGTCACACAAATTGAAGGAAACGACATCGAAGATGGTGTTATCAATTTTAAATTAATGTATGTATTTCCAAATCGATCATATTACAAAACTGAACAATGGCGGAGCTATATATCCAAGTTACCAACCTCAAGAGAAGAAAAAATAGCATCACACTCAACAATAATACATTACAACCAGCAATACAAGTAGTGGAATATATTCCAAGCACACAATTATTTGAAGAGCAAGAAGAAGTCAACAACCCTAGCACAGAATTATTCGAAGAGGAAGAGGAAGAAGTCAACTCCTTATCTACAACTTCTAGAGAATATGTATCATCATCGTCTGAATGTTCCCCAGCAAAGAAGTCCCCCAAATATACCAAAGTAATTGCAATTTTTGCCGTTAATTTATGTATAATTCTATATATCTTTCAATTCATTCAATCAATTATGCTTTTGATTGATTTATGTATGGATTAATGTTGTTGTTTGCTTGTAATAATAAAAATAAAAAATATATATATATATATATATATATATATATATATATACATATATAAACTTGTATGGTTTTCTTACCTTTTTCTTTCTCAGTAGCAGCAGAATAAATAAATAAAACAATATATTTAAAAAGGTAAGTAAAATATTTATTCATTTAAATTAATCAATTAATACATTTCATTTAACATTTATAAGTTCCTAAATACGATTTACATGCACTACAATAATGTTTGCTATTCTTGAGAGAGTGAAAACAATAGGGAATACATGGAGCGCAAATACATATACAACATAACAAAGCAAATAAATGAGTCTTACAACTAGATTTATATTCAACAGTAGTCATGTCGGTGACATTACAAGACTTGCAATAACTCAACTGAGAATGCGGTCCAAACATGTTTACACTGTCACTATCAACTGAAAAATGATTAAATAACTTCACAATGCATTCGATTTATGAATCCAACTATTCTGGGATTTATCAAGCCCCAACCACTTCACATACACCCTGGCTCCTTTGCGTCGCAGCACCTTTTCAACCAAGTAGACATCTTCATGTTTCGCTTTCTGCAGCTCGTGCTCGTAAAATGCCCCCTGAATTGGTCTACCTTGCATATCATTCAATAAATATGTTACCGGACTGCTAATCTTAACCTTTTCAATTCGAAATAATTCAGTAGACCAATTTGGTGTATAACCTTTATCAAACAATGCCTTCTGCTTACTTATGCGTACAACATCACCAACATGAAATTGTCCTTTGGCGGCAATCTTCAAATGTGAATAAACCCCTTTGAGCAAGTCTTTCTCATTTCCACGATTTACATCTTTGGGTTTCATGCCAGTTGTTCTATGTCGTGTAGCATTGTACTCTGCTGTAACTTCCCCCAGTATTGAGTACCAATTATACTTTCCATTCAAGCTGAATGCTCGATACAATTTATCTTTTAACGTTCTAATAACTCGCTCCGCCATGCATGCTTTCATAATGGTGTACGTGGAATAATGATTCACATTATGCTTTTTCATTAACGCATTAAATTGTTGGTTGTAAAACTCTTTACCCTGATCAGTTTGCAGATTTCGGGGAATACGTCCACCTGAAGTTTGAAAGATGTTCTTGAATGCTTCCGTTAAACTTGCTGCAGATTTGTCTTTTAACGGCATAGTCCATAGAAATTTCGAGAAACAATCAATCACCACCAGTATGAATTTATAGCCTTTATTTTCACGAGCATACGGGCCAAATTCGGCTAAATCTGCTTGCCATAAATCATCTATACCTTTTAGTATAACTCTACGTCTCTTGAAATTTTTCCTTGCTGGTTTATGTAACTCATTCACTACGTCCTGCTTGATGGATCCCGATTTTAGGGGGCCCATGAGGAATATCTTTAAAATCCACCACGCCTGCGGGCGCAAGCACTTTAGATTCACCCTGCGGTTGTTGTAATAAAGTATGTCGAATTTTTTTAATATCAGCAGCTAACGTTTGTAACTCCTTCAACCTTATCTTTAAATGTAGTATATTTACTATGTTTCGTATTTATATTCGTTGTCAATGCTGTTAGAACATTACTTATTGAGGAATCACATTCCACAGATTTATTGTTCAGTATGTTTATATTATTTTGTACTTCTATAGTTTTATCATTCAATATTCTAAAATTATTTTCCATTTTTTTATTAAAGGCTTCATATTTACTATGTTTCATATTTATATTTTCTGTTAGCGTTTTAAGTACAGTGCCTATTTTCATATTACATTCATTTACTTCTAATTCAATTTCATTTTTAAAGCCTTTTAACTCACTTGCAAATTCTTTTAAATACAACACTTCCTGATTGAGTACATCACTGGTATTAAGCAAGTCTTTATGAATTATATGGACCTTATCATTAACCTTATTCAAGTAGTGATTAACATCTGCAATATTTGTATCAACAAAATCTTTAGTGGCAGCATCCGATTTGTCCAGCGGTTCATTTATATTACAGATTCGTTTATTCTCAACATTAAAATCACCAGCACGTGTAAAAAGAAACCCAGGACCAGGAGGACCGCGGGCAATGCCGCTTTTACGATTTGAATGACGTCCGAACTTGTCAATACTCATACTGCTTATGATCACAAATTATTCTCTCACTCTATTATATTTGCTTCGCGTAATTCCTCTTCAATAGCAACGATTTCATTCTGATGTGATGTATTACCTGCTTTCTTCGATGCATGTAAAAGGCACAAACCCTCCACCAACTCCTCAAGATTATCCCAGTATCGATATTGTACTTTTACTATATTATTACTAATCGTATTAGGTATTTGTAAAGTTGAATCAAATATACCTCTGCCGGATGTCGATGAGGAGGGTCCTGACCAAGAATGAGTGCGCGAAATGGCTTTGTCAAACAGCGGTTTAATTATTTGTCTATATTTTTGTGATCTTGTTCCTTGAATCTGTGCATTTGGATCGAAATTTCTCTTCAGCACATTGGTTCTTTCCAAAATATCCTTATAATTGCGTTTGTCATTTGCATTAAAACCTAGAGGGTTTTTCTTAAATAACAATTCATATAGGCCTGGTGTACCAATGTATTTAATTCCTTCTATTATTAAATCATCTCCAATGATCTCAACATTCGAATTTGCAATGCTCCATTTTTCAGCATGTGGGTTAAAGCGAATAACGTGATGTGTGTCAAATGCATCGTCTCCATCTTTTATCAACATTTCCACAAGTGTCTCGGTAAAGGAGCATAATCTTGTAAATAAGACTCTAGAGCTTGGGGATCTATGTCTTCGCTAAACGTTTGATACATGTGCCGATCACTTTCAAATACATTTTCATCATCATCATATTCGACATCACCATCAGAAACTTGCGAAGAATGTTCGTATGAAATTTCCTGTTCAGCTGGTAAAAAATCCACTCGCTTAGGTTTAGGTTTCTGTATAAAATTACTCGCTTTACGTTTAGCACCAACACTAATAAAGTTACCATCATCATCATCATCATCACTTTCTTGTTGTGGTTGTTTGCTTTTGGATGGAGACAATTTAGGAATTTTAGAGGGTGTGCTTTGTTTCACTTTAATATTTGAGACAAGGTGTTGTGGACTATGTAGTTGTTGTTGTTGTTGTTGTTGTTGTTGTGATGTGACTATTAAATTCTTCAAGGGTTCCATAAGAGGCTTGTAAGTTTTATTTAGTAATTCATCTTCTTCGGTTCGATTCAGTTTCATAGCCAGTAACTTTTTACGAATAGCTTTTTGAGCATCAATCAGCCTCCGTTGAACATTTCTACCCATCACGCAGTATTTTCCACAACAGCTTTCAACGGATTTAAAACAGCTAATAACAGGTTTTAACAGGTTTAATCAGCTAATAAATAGCTTTTAATAGGTGTAATACCAATGTAGAAGTGATGAGACGTATGAATAAAGAAAAAGAAGTAATTCTGACGACTAAGCAAAGAAAACTGGAATATATAGGACATATCATGAGAGGAGAAAAATATCAAATACTACAAGTAATTATGCAGGGGAAAATTAGAGGAAAGAGGTCCATAGGAAGGAGACGAAACTCATGGATGAAAAACCTTAGAGAGTGGTTTGGCTGTACTAGCAACCAATTATTTAGAAATGCGGTCTCAAAAGTGAAGATCGCCTTGATGATTGCCGATCTTCGTATCGGAGATGGCACCTAAAGAAGAAGAATAGGTGTAATCAGCTAAAAATCAATCAATCAATCTTTTAGCAGGTTTAAACAGATAATAATCAGCTTCTAACAGGTTTAAACAGATAATAATCAGCTTCTAACAGGTTTAATCACCTTCTCCTCCATTAGTCTGGTTGCAAGTGATGATCTGGATCTATTTACCCATAATTATATACTGATCTAGATATTTACGATATCTCCCCTTATCTATGTCGCAATCTTTATCCACCGTTATAAAACCGTAGGGCTCTTTCCAACATGCTGCACACATTTCCTTGAATTTGTCGAAACTCATATCACTGCTAATGTGATCGTTGTAAACATGTTTTAGATTTAAATCATCCTGTTTGAAGAGTATTATAAAATTAGCATTATCACGTATGAGATGTTTGGGAATGCGAGTATAAGTTTGACACAAATAAAAAGAATCAATATTATTATGTCGTCCCATGCTGAAATATTCTCGTATCACATCCTGTTTATCGCAAGCCACATCGTCGAATATAAAAATTGAATCAGGTTTCGCATCGCTTGGTTTCATAATGTCTACATTCTCTTTGAATGAAAAATATCCAACACCCTTGAGGGGCTTTAAAACTTTTTCAAGAAACTCATATTTGGGTTGATAAAGTGATTTGGAATAAACATACACATTTTTAAACTTTAGCCCATTTTCATCAAAGAGCAGACTCAACATTACGTTCGATTTGCCGCAGTTTGATGGACCACAAATTAAACATCTCAACGTGTTGGGGAATAAAAGACCATGTCGTCGCTCTTTCGCGAGTGACATGCCTTCCCCAACACATGTATCAAGATTCATGATCGGCAGAGATAGTTTATGTTTAACGAATCGCATGATACTAAAGTATTCAGAATACTGTTACTGCATATAAACGAGTTGTAAAGTGCATGTGTATTCATAACAATATGTATGTCGGAAGAGGTATCATCAATTCACTCATCAACAAGCTCCCGTTCGAGATACATGTACCTGGAGGTTACCAGTATTGTGGGCCGGGTACTAAGTTAGAGAAACATTTAGCAAGAGGTGATCCTGGTATTAATCCTCTAGACAGTGCATGCAAACAACACGACATTGCATACTCGCAAAGTAACATTCAGTCCGATCGACATAGAGCAGATAAAATTCTTCAAGAAGCCGCTTGGAAACGAGTGAAAGCAAAAGACGCCAAGTTTGGTGAGAGAGCGGCGGCCTTGTCAGTTGTTACAGCTATGAAAGTTAAACGAAAACTTGGAATGGGTATTAAAAATAATAAAACAAAGAAAAGCAGGGGTCAAAAGAAAATTGCACTAAATACTGGAGTTGTATCAAAAGTACGCAAAGCAATGAAAAAGTTCAAGTCTTTGGATGAGCGTGAAGGTGGTAAAATTGCTCTTGCGACTGCCAGAGCAGCAGTTAAAGAGGCAGGTGGTCGTAGAAAAATTCGCACTCCCCGTGTAATTCCCATACCGAAACAGGGTGGAATTCTACCGCTGATACCACTGTTTGCAGGTCTAAGTGCTTTGGGTTCACTGGCCGGTGGTGCTGCGGGTATTGCGAAAGCTGTTAGTGCCTCGAAAGATGCGCGAAATAAATTGGCTGAATCGGAGCGACACAACAAGACGATGGAAGCAATTGCATTAGGTAAAAGTGGACGAGGGCTATATCTCAAACCATACCGAAAGGGTTTGGGATTGTATTTAAAGCAGTCTCCAAAAAACTACTAAGAAAGTTACCCCGACGCCCGCTCACCGATTCTGATATTGAAAGCTATGCCTCAAAAGAGAAAATTAAACATTTCCAAGGTGTGTTTATGCGGGACTCTCTTCCCACAACAAAACCTCTCCGTAACGAGTGTGCGGTAATAAATTTAGATTCAGTTAAAGGAGCAGGCACTCATTGGGTAGCGTATCAAAAGCGAGGAAAATTAGTTACATACTTTGATAGTTTCGGTGACTTGCAACCGCCTGCAGAGTTGTTAAAATATTTTCGAGGTAACGAAATAGTATATAATCATGATAGATATCAGAAATTTAACAGTTACAACTGTGGTCATTTATGTTTGCAATTTTTAACGGAATAAAAGCAGCGACGACTCTGTACACTCTTCAGTCATGTCTCAGACATTCACGTTGCAAAGTAACACAAATGTGCTATCTGTGAATTATTATCCTCCGATAGAACTAGATCCGGACACATTATATTGCTTAGGACTTATTGGATTTCACACATACAATACTATTCCAAATATTGAAGAAAATCATGATAATTTGTTCGAGTACGAGAACGGAAAGCAGATTAAAATACCAGCTGGCTCCTACGAGATAACTGACATTGAACTATTTCTGCAAAATCAGCTGGTGAGCGCTAGTTCAATCTACGGCGACAAGGCCGAGCGCGATAAAGTGTTATCAATTAAACCGAACAACAATACGCTAAAGTGTGAAATAAAGAGTAAATACGATATTGATTTTACTGTTAGTTGTTCAATAGGGAGATTGTTAGGGTTTTCTGAAAGAAAGTTGGTAGCCGGTAAATTACACGAATCAGATTTACCTGTGGAAATTATAAAAGTTAATAGTATTCGAATTGAGTGCAACATTGTGCACGGTGCCTATTACGATAACAAGTTATCTCATACCATATTCGAATGTTCACCTAGTGTTGACCCCGGTTTTGCAATAAATATTGAACCGCGAAATATTATTTATTTACCTATTAATTCACGAGCAATAGATAACATTACAATAAGTATTCTTGATCAAGACGGTCATCCTGTAAATTTCAGAGGAGAGAAAATACTTGTACGCTTAGAGTTGAAAAGTATTAAGTAAGATGGGGATTAATTTTGATGATAACCGAATAAAAGTGGATACTACAAGATACAATCGTATCAGTCAACATCTAGCTCGCAAAGAGTTAACACCTGTTGTGAAAAATAAACTATTATCTTTAGGATATAAGTTAAAGAAACAGTGCTAGCAATATGGATAAGATAAATATATTTTCCAAAGTTCGCTACGAAGAGACTATTGCAAAGAATGAATTTCACACCTATCATCCGTTAGCACAAAATTTCCGCAACAATGATGAGGTTCGCATAATGATACAACATCAGGACATTTACACTTGTCCTAGTGAAAGTTACATTTATGTGAGCGGAAGCGTAAAATTTCCAACACTTGCTGCAGGTGCAACTGTACACAATTTTGAGTTTGTGAAAAATGCATTTGCGTTTTTGTTTGATGAAATTCGTTATGAATTGAACGGTGTTGAAGTGGATAAGAATCGAGATGTAGGAATCACTAGCACGATAAAAGGATTACTCTGTAATACTAAACGAGATCAACATATACTCGATCTATTTGGCTGGGCTGATTCTGCTAAAAATATTACATACTTTAATAATACGAACAAGTTTCATACTCTAATTCCATTGAAATATTTATATTGATTAATGTAAAACAAGAATTAATTCTACTACGATCTAGAACCGATGTAAACTGTTACAAAGGAGATGCAAATATAACATTTGATTTAGATAAAATTTTTTGGAGAATTCCCCATCTTCAGCTCAACGATGAAGTTAGATTAAATGTCTTGGATAGACTCAAAGAAGATAAACCGATATTAATACCGTTTCGTAAGTGGGAATTACATGAACTGCCAGCATTGAAAAATACCGATAGAGACATCTGGTTCGTGAAAACATCTACGAGCTTGGAGAACCTCGATATGTTATAGTGGCGTTGCAAGAGAACCGCAGGGATAATCATGCAAAAACCGCTTCCAAATTTGATCATGCTGCTGTGCGAAATATGAAAATTTACCTTAACTCAGAAGCATATCCATATGACAATTTAAACCTAGATATGAATAATGATGATTATGTACAACTTTATTACATGTATGCGACATTCCAAAACAGTTACTATGGTAGCGGAACAAATGAGCCTATATTAGATATGACTCAATTCAAAGAACATGTTCTTTTTGTGTTTGACGTATCTAAACAAAATGAGAGCATCAAATCATCTACTGTTGATTTAAAAGTCGAGTTGGAAGCTACACGCCCATTCAGCCCAAACACTCAAGCCTACTGTCTTATTTTATGCGATGCAGTAGTCGAGTATACCCCGCTGTCGGGAATAGTGCGAAAATTAATTTAAATATTCAATGATGGAGGGGCAGAGGGGTAAAACAGTTTCATTTTTAACGAATTCTAATGGTGAAGATATGTGAAATTTTTATCATTGAACCGCAGTGTGAGTCTAGAAACGGGGGTAAATGGTTGTGGTCGGCAGTGAATCGTCAACGTTTCCAAAGAAGAATTCGATTGTTGGAAAAACTTTTAGCACCAATATTGTGGAAGAAGCATTGCGTCAATATGAATCAACGGTTTATTATTGATGTTCAAGGATTTATTGTTAATGGAAAATTTGTGCCAAAGGAACTTTCCATCAAATCATTAGATAAGGAGGAAGAGGATGTAGACACTTATTTATTCAAACCACCAACACCGTTCCGCTCTCTCAGCGCTGCAGATAAGACTCAAGTTCGATGGTTGGAGGCGAATCACCATGGACTTAAATATAATGCTGGAAATATATCTCGAAAACTGATTCAAAACATTTTAATGTTTCACATTAACGGTAGAGGTTATTTTACAATATTCACGAAAGGTCATTTAAAGAAAATGTTCTTAGATTCTATATTAAATTCTTATTTGCATACTAATATATTTACTATTGTTAATTTAGAATATGAAGATGAATTTTGCAATTGTCCTAATTTCATTAAAACTTGTCATAATTGTGTAAATCATTTTAATAAATATTCAATATGTAGTGCTGAAAATGTTAAATGTTTGTATTCATATTTATTGAAATAAAAATAACTAAAAAACACCTATTACCTTATTATGTTATTGTTGTTGTTGTTGTTTCACCCCAAAACCTAATCCTACAAGTACTAGTAATTCGTTGTTAAGTAGATATAATTTATTAATACCATTATTAATTGTTGTGTTTACATATTTATATATAGAAATACATGCATAATTTGATTACATTTAAACAATATAGAATACATAATGATAATAAGAATACATATATAATGAAGCAAAAAGTACAATAATTCTCAACTTATACAATAGAATAATGCCCCCATGGAAGCGTATTAATGCCATCTGAACATAACCAGCGCTTATCATCCACATTTTTTAAAGCTACTTTGTTAATCTTAACAGAAGCTAATTTATGATTGCTTGATTTTATTACATTAAAAGAGCTCATAGTTACTTTATCACTAAATACAGCCTCTTTATAATCATTAAAAGTTAACTTCCTTATTGCAGTTTTTCCCACACCTTTTAACTTTTTGAACATGTTACAATCATTAACATATATAGCATAAACTTTAGCCCATAAACCAACATATTCTGATATAATTTCTCCACACATCTCATCTTTAAATTTACCAATTATTTTTTTGTTAACTTGTGGGATTTCAAAACAATTTTCTGTTTTGTACTCGGACGTATCAAAAATCTGTTTAGCATCTCTTTTTACAATATCATAAATACTTTTAATTTTCAAAGAATCCCTCGGGGTGAATTTTATGATAAAGCTGTCTGTATCTGTGTAACATACTAAAACATGAAATTGATCTTCAACATGCACTTTAACATAATCGTATAGGAAATTATACATAACAGTTTTGG
Source organism: Lordithon lunulatus (assembly GCA_963942505.1). Classification (NCBI taxonomy): domain Eukaryota; kingdom Metazoa; phylum Arthropoda; class Insecta; order Coleoptera; family Staphylinidae; genus Lordithon; species Lordithon lunulatus. The sequence continues at coordinate 25,189,709 of OZ012667.1, forward strand.
AAAGATCTAAAACACACATTCCCATGTAGATGGGTTTATTAAATTTAACGAATTTTTTATGAATTTCTACAGCAACCAAATTCTCGTTGAATATCTGAACACACTTGAAATTCGGTTGTGATATATACCTTCTACAAGATTTCCAATTATTTACCAGCACAATAGTTCTATAGTTTCTAACGTTTTCCATCAATTTCCCAAAAACCATATTGTTTTGAGCCTTAAAAATTTTTTTTTCGAAATCGTTTTTAGATTTTGCACGCAAATCGCTATTGATTTTAATATACTCTTCTAACCATTTACTTTCAGAAAACTCAATTCCTCTGTGGATTTTTTTCAATTTCAATCCATGTTTCAACGCTTGTTGCAGTACTTTTATGTGTAAGACATACTTAGTTTTGTCATATAAAGTTAACATCAATTTTTTATCACTTTGCCTACCAGTTCGAGAAATGTGTTCGGCGCAGAAGGGGAAATCCCTATGTTTATCATGTAATTCGGGAGGGTATTCAAGATCAACTTCTAGCACACATGATTTACAGACAGAATCACCATATAATTTCACAATTTCCTCGGCATTACTTGCAAATAAGTTTTCTAAATGTGTGAGTTTCTCTTCGGAAATCCAACTAAAATCACCACATGGTAAATTGGAGGTCATTGCATGTGCATACAACCCATTCGCATCTAAATAAAGCAGTTCAACAATTTCTTTTTCTGCATCATATTTTTCATTCATATAAATTGAATTAGCCTTTACGTATTTACAAGATGCCTGTGTTATTCCACCCCTTAAACCTTTCTCAAAAAATAACACCATATCCATGTCTGTTAGTAGTGAAAGTTTAACTTTTGATATAATTAAGGCAGCTGAGAATGCTAACCCTGGGGCAGTATAAAAGGTGCATGCATCTAACCCATATGTGTTTAATGTTAATGTTCTAAAATTTTCAAATATGTCCGCGAGTAAGTATACATCGGTTTTCAAATATAAATCAGAATACTCTCCAATTGTATTACATTTGAAATGTTGCCACACAGTCTTTGCATGTTCATAATCTAAATCTGTAATATTCTCATCCCTCAATTTACTATAAAATTTTGCTTTTGCTGGTAATGCACATTCATCTAAAACACTCCACGTTGAAACGTAATCATATGGAAAACATCCTTTTCGTCGTGCCAAAGCAAAATCATTCAAATTTGGAAAAGCTGTGCGCATATTTTTCATTTGATCATCGGTTAAATATGAAGCAAGTTTTTCTATAGATGATGACATAAAACGTAGTGAATCTATAAACCGAATCTCATAACCATTATATTTTTTTGAAAAGCTAATATATTTTTCCGCTATTACGGGAATAATTTTGACTGGATCATTGTTAATAGATGCCAACCTTTCAATGATAAAATGTGCATCGTAATTTGATAAATTGTGAAAGATTACAGGTAACATTTTACGAACTTTGCATTGCAGATTGCAATTATTGCACAATACCGAAATGAATTCACCTGTGTAATGGTTGTGGTGCAGTGTTTTCTTATTAGTTTCACTAAAATATTCATTACAAATGTTGCAATTATTTGTGTTCTTAGCAAGCTCTGTTTGTGATGTTGTTAATTTATTAATTTTAACATTGATTCTACTTTTTAATATTGTATCAATGCACTCTACTTCCTCAAATAACTTTTTAATAAACCAGCTCTGACAGTCGAGCCCTCTAAACGTTTCAAACTTATTTAAGCGGTGATCAAATGAACATACTCTAAGGAACGCCACGCTAAACGGAATATGTGTCTGATATGCTTCACTGAAAGAATAATTTCGATTTAACTCACAAGAATCAATGGGGGTTGTTAGTGCCTCAAAATCAGCATAAATTGCGAAAGGTGCTTTAATAGTAGACCCAAAATGTGTAAATTTTAATATTTTGTTTTGATCTGTAGGCATCTCAATTTTTATCGCTTTGTGTTTTGAACAATCTTCTGAATGTACATTAAATTTAGACTTGGATTGAAAACAACACAGACATCTATCACATATATACTTTTTCAAGTGGTTCTTAGAAATTTGTTGCCTGCACAACTTTGATAAATCTTTTATTAAACAATAATGACCAACATTATCATTATTATTATTGTTCTTGTGCAGGTATAGAAGATTTATGTGAACATTTTTTACACAATCTGTATGATAGTATGGACCAACTATAATATTTTTTTCATCAACCCCATAAATGTTAATTGAAAGAAATTTATTTTGCAACTCAATTTGCCTCACCTGGCTTAGTTTAACGGGGAATCAATGCCTCTTAAATTTAAGATTTCATGAATGTTTTGAGGATAAGCGCTGGTTTTATCCACATTTCTCTCTGCCGGGTATAAATGAGCCAATATGCACCATACAAAGCAGCGTCTGTCTTCATTTCTAATATTTAAAACAGCACCATTGCGGTTCTGCAGTGATTGTGGTAGATCCAGATATGTGGTGTGTGGTGTTCCTCTACGCAGTGGTTCCCATTTGTTGAAGGCAGCAAGCAAATTAATTATTTCAGACAATGCCCATCCACTTCCCCGCTCTTGAAATTCTAAAAAAACTAAATAAGAAAGATAAATTAGCAAAATAATTCATCTGTATATAGGTATATATATATATATATATATATATATATATATATATATATATATATATATATACATATATTTTAATACATATAATATTCTATGCATAACATACCTGAATTAATATTTCAGCCGTTAGTTGTTCCAAAGCTTCTTCTACGTTGGTTGTGCGAGTAATCGAAACATTTTTCGTATGAAAATATTTGTACTCGCTTATCTCAGAATCCGGCAAAACAAATGATGCGCAAAACACAAGGTTTGTCTTCATGCTCACCATTTTCTTAAGTACATTTTTAATTCGCAGTTTTATTAAACCAGTTGCTTCTTGTAGAAACTCTGTGGGGTTCTTATGCTTCAAATTAACAACCAACCCGGTTCGCAAGCGACTTTCAAACGATGTCTGCATCTATATATATATACATATTATTTATTATATATTAAGTTATTTTTATAAACTCACCTCTTTCCATTTAACACATTCACTTCCTCGTTGGCTCTTCGAGTTGGTGACATTCTCTCGATATGATGTATTTTTTCGCACATTTCTTAAACCATATCCAGAAGCCCTCTGCTGTGTGGTTTCTTCTAGTTTCTTCACAAGTTTCTCAGCCAATGTCTTACAGATTGCAATGTCTGATATTACATTTTGTTTTTGGTGTACAGTTTTCGCGGTTTTTAATTTTTTATTTAATAATTTTAAATTTATTTTATTTTCCTCATACGCCTTGTTTAACACATCTCTATCACAACATGCTGACAACACTGCTTCTATGTTCTTACACCTCGAATTCATTATGTTGCAATGAATTGATATTGTATGTGTTAGGAATATATATTGGTTCTAATCTTTGTTTCAATAATATATTCACTTCCGTTTCAATCAAATGACTCCTACTCCCAACTTCGATTATGTTGTTGTTGCTTGGCAAATGGGTATTATAATTTATTTATTTCTTTATTATTTATTTGTAGAAGTTGAGATGATTGTAAAATATAAATGCAAAATTATTGTTTCTTAAATTCTATTATTGCTGCTGGGTTGGGTTTCCCAACATTTTTTTCACCTTTAAAAATCAAATAGTGACCAACCATTTGTTGCATTTCTTCCATCGGAACTAATTCCGCATAACGTTTTGGTAAAAATACCTTAACTTGATCCTCGGATTCATCCTCCAACACTAGCAGATACGTTTCCCCAAATTTGGTGTTGATTCGATTCACTTCTTTTATCTTATAAGACACACCAACAATAAACTCTCACACTTTTTTACAGGGATTTCTACACATAACTTATTCAATGTTTCAAACAAATCCATTTCAATTTTATTAATTATAGAACTTGACACTGCTGCGGTAATTTTGCGAAAGTGATGCACATTTCCATATGAATTCTTGATATAACCTCTTATCACAAACACGCGCGCATGCAGTTTCAATGTCAAAAATACGCCCCTCAATTGCAAATAATCAATTTCCGTCGGAAGAGTAAATAGATAAATTAATATTGCAAGAGCGTGCAAAGCAAGATTTTAATTAGCAAGTATCAGAAAAAATAATAATAATGACGTAATTATTTGTCTAATATATATAATAATCAATATCACCATTAATAATAATTTCAATCACCACCGACGAATCAATTTCATTTGAATAATTCGAAATAAACCGCCGCCCCCGCGTGACCCCGCGTTCCCCGCTTTTCACATCCACCTCGAGTGGAGCACGCAAATTGGAACAACAACAACAACAAAAAACAACACCCTAGTGGAACGTCTGAGCCATTGGTGCATGTGCATTGCATACTTCATTCAATTACCTCATTACATGCTTATCATCCAACCTCAACTGGAGAGCCGGTGCGCTGCGGGGGGAAACCGATATTGAGATTCAGATCTTCAACACACACATCGGAATCGTGCTCCTGACACCGAGGCCTTTCATTTGATATGTCACATACCTATATTTACCCAGCAAAAAGCGAACTCATGCCACAAGGGCCTTAGACACCAAATAACTGCAAATTCGTGTTCCTGACCTTTCATTTGAGTACAAACACGACACCATTTGGACGACCGGAAGTCAGACCGGAAGTTGCTATTTTTCGATTTTAGACATTTTATATTTCGACCGGAAGTGGCCATTTTGGATTTTTTGACAGCCCGCGTAAAGCGCCCGCCATCTTGGATTTTAATTTTTGATCACCCTGTATATTGCGACAGCCGCCGCCATCTTAGATTTTAATTTTTGATCATCATGTATGATACGGCAGCCGCCATCTTGGATTTAACATTTTTGATCACCCTGTATATTGCGACAGCCGCCCGCCATTTTAGATTTTAATTTTTGATCACCCTGTATAATTATATTTGAATTTTCCCGCCGTCCCCTTGTATGTAGGCAACCAAATGTACACCTGTTGTATGCCACCCCTAGTTTCAACCCCAGGGTCATAATTCAAAAAACGTCTCGAGGGGCTGGTGTAGGCAACCCAAATCACAAGTCAGATTTCAAATACACCCCATCGCTGCATCCCTACACACAAAATTGGTCAACCGGATGTGCCATAAGAATAACATGGGCTCGAAAACTGCTGCATGAACCTTCTTAACCTACTGAAACACTACGGGAATCACATGACTATCCTGGTAATTAATGTTACATTTCTCATGTGCGGCTCCTCGATATTTACCAGTGAGATGGCAGTGATCTCTAACACGTTTATCCTCCAATTTAAACTGCTGCTCACAAATGTGACAGTGGGAAATGGATTTAAACTCAGCTTCTTCTTCGGGTGTAAGGGACTTCATCGGGAGAGGACAAAGAAACACAGTTTCAACATCTTCTGTAAATTATTTCATCTCATTGGTAAACCATTGCTTGCAGTCCTCACCACGATATGATTTATAAAATGATAGAGAATCATCTTATGCACATTTCACATAGTATCCAGCGCTATACGGAACATGATCCTGGTATGTATTTCCCTTGCTGGAAGGTTTCAGCAAACATTCCAAATCGGCATAAACGATAAATGGAGCAGTTTCCTTGTATGCATTATTTTTGAATTGTACTACTTCGCCTTGCTTCGGTGATCGTACCTTGCATTCATTCATATTCTTACAGTCTTCTGTGTGACGTTGTAATCTGCCCTCGGAGTAAAAATAATGCAAACATCTATCACAAATGTATTTCTGACCGTGACGTTTACTCAGCTGTGATGATACAAGGCGGCTTAAATTCTTAATCCACACATAATGATATCGGATAGGTGAAGTACTATCTTGTCCCTCTTCATCATCACTATCCACATATTCGTCCTGAATCATTAATAGGCTGATGTGATTTTCTTTCTTGTTCTTTGTAAGATATGTAGGCTCCACGGAAAAGGATGTTTTCATTTTGTTGAGGATATAAACATTGATGGAAATATTGTTTTGCGATTCGAAACGTGGAATTTGTTTGATTGTCATAGGAAAAGAAATGTTGTTAAGATTCAGAATTTTGGAATAGTGAGGATAGGATGTTGTTCGGTTAGCCGTGTCAGATGCTGCTGTGTGCAGAGCAGAAGTTACCGCCCATGCAAAACATGCATCATCATTATTTTTCACGTTTACACATGCTTTCTTCCTTTTAATGGTGGCAGGCAGTTCAATGTATGATGATCCCAATTGTAGTGTAAATTTGTTAATGTTTACTGTTAAATTAACAATCTTAGTTAACGCCCACCCACTGTCTTTCTCCAGAAATTCTTCCAGTTGCGTAAGTATGGAGTTTCATTATTTTTACTACAACGAACTCTCCGCAGAATGCTGCATTCACTTTTACGGCGGTTTCCTTTTTCAGTATATTGTTAACTCTACGGCGAAACATGTCTTTAGCGTCTATCAAGAACGCAGAAGGGTCTTTGTGATCTAAACTTAGGATTACTCCTGTACGCATCCTCGAAGCGAACGCTGATTGTTGATCAATCCACATTGCTCTCGTTGAAACATGATTCTTCCAGTTGGGGTAGGGTGGCTTGTATCCTGCACCACTAACTTTCCTCTGTTGTTTCATTTGGGTTCTAAAACCCATAATTAGCGCAAGGCAGCCTGCAATATGTTGCTTGTGTCCCACTGATGCGGAAGACATTAATGCAGCATGCATGGTGCGAATATGGCGATTACATTCCTTAATTGCAGGTTCAATCGCCGGGGTATCCTCCATACTTTTAATGAGCATGGTTTTTGTCTCATCCACAAGTCTTGAGAAAGACTGATTTTTATTTGATGATGATGATGATGATGATGCCATTTTCTGTAAACTATTTATATAAATTTGAATAGGTGTAAAATTCATAGTAAAAATAGTATTATTACTACTACTATACAGAAATAATATGTATGTGTAATAATAAAGTTTGTATTCATATGACATATAAAACTGATATGACACGCTCGCAGCTTATCTACTTCCGTTCACTTTGCGCTCGAATGCCTGACGCGCGAATAAACAACGACAGCAAATACTATTAATTTATAATCAATTTGTGAAATAAGGTAATATCCGGTATCTCCAAAATTTTTGAAATTATTCATTTCTATACGACTCGTGCACTTGTGCATTGTGAACCACATAAACTGTTATGAATAAATTCATTAGATATGTACAAGTGTTGTTTTATTTATCCTCTGACGTTTATCTTCCAAACATGGGAAACCGTTGTATGTTTGAATGCAATAGAAGCTAAACCCATTAAAATAACTCGGGGTATGTATCAAGGTGATTCACTTCGCGCACTATGGTTTTGTCTATCTTTGAATCCTCTATCACAGACACTAAATACAACTAAATACGGATTTAATCTGAAGAGCCAGTCACACAACCATGTAATATCACATCTTCTTTACATGGATGATTTGAAGATCTATGCACAAACACGAAATCAATTAAAACAACTAATTAAGATCGTCGAAACCTTTACAAATGACACAAAAATGGAGTTTGGAATAGAAAAATTTCGAACACTGAGCATCGAGAAGGGAAAAACTCAACAAATAGAATATATCACTGAACAAGGTAACACCTTTGAAACGATTTGCGGAATAGATACTTATAAATACCTAGGAATAAGTTAATCAAAACAAATAGATCACAATAAAGTCAACAAAAGAAATCACAACAAGAATGAATTCACTATTGAAATCAAGATTGAACACCAGAAACATAGTAAAGGCAATCAACACCTACGCTATTCCATCATTAACTTATTCCTTCGGCATAATAAACTGGACAAATACAGACCTAGAACACCTGGCAAGAATTATTAAAACAAAAATGATACAGCACTGTATGCGACATAGAAATTCCAACATAAAGAGAATTACATTACCAACAGAAGCAGGTGGCATGGGTATCACAGACATACACCAGCGATATAAGAACGAAATTAGAAACCTAGCAACTTATTTCTATATGTGATGCCGACAAAAAATATACACCACTCGATTTACATAATCTCACTATACCTGAGATCGTAGCCAATGATACCACCAGTGACAAAATAAATAGATGGAAAGGCAAAGTCCTACATGGGAGACATGCTCTAGACCTTGAAAGGCCTGAAGTCGATAAGATTGCATCGAACGCGTGGCTAAAGGTTGGAGAACTCTTTCCAGAAACTACAGGACACATAATCGCTATACAAGACCAGATCATTGCTACGAGAAATTATAAAAAGTATATCCTAGAAGACGCAACTATTGTAAGTGATAAATGTAGAATATGCCATGAACAAACCGAAACCATCCAACATGTAACAGGGGGATGTCCTATTCTAGCTGCAACAGACTACTTACACCGTCACAATCAAGTAGCTAATATAATACATCAAGGTCTTGTTATCAAATTAGGCTTGAACATAGAACCACCGGAAGCTTACTATAAATACTCACCTAATAAAACAATTGAGAGTGAGACCTATAAAATATATTATGATCGCACCATAATCACGAACAGAACAATCCATAATAACAGGTCGGATATTGTGCTACAGGATAGGACCAAGAGAATCACTTACTTAATAGATATCGCGGTCCCAAATACACACCGTCTAGGAGAAACAATTAGAGAGAAAATACTCAAGTACACCGAATTGAGAGAAGAAATTAAAAGAATGTGGAACATGAACTATGTGTACATCATCCCAATCGTATCCTCGACAGGAGTTGATCCAAAAGATCTACAAGGGTATCTAAAAACGCTTGATCTGAACCCAAATATATATATATATATATATATATATATATATATATATATATATATATATATAAATATATATATACAAAATATAAAAGGCCATAATATTAAACACATGTCGGATTGTTTGAAAATGTCTACAGCAATAAGCATGCTCGATGTCTTGATAGTTTATCCGCATCTAGCATTAACACCAGTGAAAACTGAGAAAAACAAAGATAATAATAATAATAATCGTTTATTAGTGTTATCAGTTTAAGAAGTTTAAGAAGTTTACACAAGTCTATACAATATGAGAATCAAAACAAAATACACATGTACACAATAAAAATACGTAAAAACAGGAAAATATACATACATGTACAATAAAAGTTATTACAATTAAAATTAAATAAATGTATTATGTTTACGTAGATGATTTTTTTCAACTCTAAAAGCTTGTTTTACAAATCTTTTATAAAAAAAAACGCAGCATACACAAGTTGTTGTATAATTTTAATAACTGTTAATTTTTCGATTCGTTTGTCCACTATTGCTTTGTGAAACACCGTTCGACTACGTGCAAATTATGGGCAAATACATTATTTACAAATCAACACGCAGTGGTTAATTGTAACAAATGTTAAATTCTAACCGAAAATTAGTTTATCTTTTGTTTCCATGGCTAACGCTACTTTTACTAAAAAAGAGTGAATGTGATTCTCTTTAAATCTTTAATCGCAATTTACTTGAAAATTTATTTAAATAACCATATGAAAGAATTTTTATACGATTGTAAAGAGAATTGCCCGAACATTATAAAAACTGCAAAAAAAAAGTAAATAGTGTTATTTGAAAAACGAGTTGTATACGTTATAAAATAGTTTTCAAGAATTAAAAAATATGAAGCCTTTTTCTTCGTCAATCGAGAACTATGTGAACATGAAGTTACAGTGTTCCCTCTTATTTGTATTATTGGTTATTTTAAGATTGAGGTTATAGACATTTTATTGTATACAGAAAATGGTTATAACCTCAATCTTAAAACAACAATAGCCCAGAATAGGACAGAAACATGCAATATATTGATATTTTAAACTGCCGGTGAAATAAACTTCATCTGTATTTATCTTAAATTATCTTATTACACGATTGTTGTTTGGTCAATGCAATAGGTTCTTATTATATCGTTCTAGAAACGCAGGGGAAGACTTTAGAAGAAATTCAACAAGATTTAAAAAAAATTTTAAAGCTTGTTGAATTTCTTCTAATGTCTTCCCCTGCGTTTCTGGAACGATATAATAAGAACCTATTGCATTGACCAAACAACACAATGCAAAAAAAAATCAAAAGCAGCAAACAAACCGAAATGTGCCAAGAGCATTTGAAAGATTTTCGTACAAATTGCCTGAATAGTTCCCAACACTATAATCATATCGCACACGCATTTGCCTTTAACACTCGAAGAAAATAACTCTCCCAACATAAGGGAAGGCAGTATACCCATTCCTATTGAGTAAAATAAACCATACAACGACATACCAACGATAGGTAACCATTTTAATACATAGTTCATCTCCAAATCTACTTCAAATCGCATGTAGAAGTAAATAGATTCCAGGAAAAGTATAAGACTGCAACCTCCACAAGAAACAACCATAGCTCTCTTTCGTCTCATTTTATCGAGCATCGCACCTGCTCCTAAATTACAAACCATCACTAAACCTATGAAAATCAAGGTGGCTTCAATTGCAGATATATTACCGCCTCCATCGCTAAAAACAAAATGTGCGTAAAGTGACACCGCGGTCATTCCACTAAACTGCTGAGCGCCTCTAACAAATGCCCCAATTAACAAAGCCTTTCGATTGCTTCTTATTAGAAACAAATATTTAATAGAGGATTCCGTTAATTGTCTCTGCACGTCTTGTTTTAATTGATGTAACTCTTCACTAGCGTTGTTACCTCCACGAAACCAACGTAATGAAGTAGCAACATCCTGGTAGTTCTTATGCATTAAATGGAAGTATGGCGAGTCTGGTATGGCGATCATTAATATTAGCAGAAGTAAAGGTATCACACTAAATACATACGCTGAGACTGGTATATCCATGTTATAAACCAACACCATTGACATTAAATTTCCAAAGTATCGAAAAAATACTAGCAAGTTGCCCCACGATCCTCTAACGTTTGGCGTTGTAATTTCGGCCATATAAACTGTAATTACTGTGTAGTAGCCAGCTTCAGAAATTCCGCTGAAAATGCGTGCAATATAAAACATGGCAATAGATCCACCAATAGCTACAAAGCCCAACGATAGAACTTGAAACAAGGCTGTTATTACTAGAGTTCTTTTGCGGCCCATATTATCCATTACATATGCAAATATTGGGCTGGCTAGTATCAACGCTACTGGGGGGAAAACTGTAAAGTATGAGCATTCCTCCAGTGTTATTGTAGTTGAGCCGATTAACTCTGGAATGGCTTGTGTTGGCCAGGCGAAGAGGGTACCAGATGTAAGCGATCCCAAACCAACTATAAAATTAGTGATATAGTATAATTAGTGGAATAGTATATTAGTTTAGCACCAACAAAAAAAAACGAGACAAAAGTAATATGTTAACTATTTTTTCACTGTTAACAAATTGTTGCCATGGCTATTTCAATAATAATGCCAAAATATACAGTAATTAACCTAACGCCCCGCCGCTTTCATTCATAACGTTACAAAACTAGCACCGAACAAACGTGTAGTTTCGTGCACCAGCAAAGTATTCGACGAAGACATTTACATTACTTCAATTTCATGAGCTCTAGGCTGTAACTGATGTGCATATCGATAGTTGTCAATTTATCAATGCGCCCAAGATTTTAAAAAATGTATGTTTTCAAATACACGATATTCGCGTGTCATGCCCCTCAAAATGCAATTAATAATAATCCGTACGGGATTATATGAACACGTCCATATCCGGGTCACACACTGTGTGGTGGTTTAATTAATGCAATGTAGAATTAAATTTCATGTGGCGGTACGAATATTTGTTTTGAAACAATTTGTTACAAGCAAATTACTTCGTGTCTAAAAAAATGTATATTCCAAATTACAGGGGGTTAATTTGAATTTGTGATAACATTTGGTTTCGTGAATGCATTGCCCATTCAACTAATTTAAATGAAAAGGTGTTAATATGAATAAAAGGATAATTGAATAAAAGTTTTCAAACATCAATCACAACTTGATATATGCAAAACATTTAATTTGCGGAATCATAACTTCTAATTCGGACTAACTTTTACAAAATTCCCTAGATAAGTACCGCTTTAATTGCAATTATTACTTATTTGACGATTGCTTTAAAATCCATTAAATTCATTAAAGATGCGTAATGTTATCAGGGCTGGTGCGCATACTTATACTAATATTTCAGTACAATTTTATATATACGGAGGTGCTTTGAAAAGTTCGCAAAATGAAATGGAAAATGAGAAACATTTTTTTGATAGATGTTTTATTTTTAAACATAATCTCCCTTAAGTTGAATGCACCTCATCCAACGATGTTCCAAAGCCATTATGCCCTAACGAAAATGCAATTCTTGAAGTCCTCCAAAATAGTCGACGGCAGCTGCTTTTACTTCTTCTTCCGTGGAAAATCGTTTTCCCCGAGGAACATTTTGAGTCGTGGAGATGAGTGGAAGTCAGAAGGAGCCAAATCAATCGAATAAAGTGGATGTTGCAACATATCGTAAAAGAGTGACGCCATAGTTTTTACAGCAGACTTCGCAGACATTGCCTTCTTTGGTGGTCGAGAACCCCTATGTCTCTATTATTTAGATTGCTACTCGGTCTCAAGGGTATAATAATTAACTCAAATAGTTTTATTTGAGTTAAAACAGTCTATACTCTCTTAACAAATTCTCATTCTCTGAAGCTTTTGATCGATTGTTAATATGCGCGGCACCCATCTTGCCGCCTTATGATATGAAATGTTCTTTCATCTGAGCTGTCTATATCCTTACGACTATCGTGCATAACCACATCGTGGACTTTTTTGACGATTTCAGACGTTCTGACAGTTGTCGTCCATTGCCTGGATTATCTTCTATGCTCTCATAAGCTTGTTAAATTCCGTTACCCCCTTATGCACAGTCGTATCCTGCATAACTTTGTGGATTTCTGTTGCCTTCCAACCCTTTTCGCAAAATATTTCAAAACAGCACGCGTTTCAGTTTTGTCCATTTTACAAAACTCGCAAAACTAGTTTTACTCAAAGGAGCACCAAATTCATACTACAATGTAAAAATTGATATTTGTGCACAAGATAGTTGATGCCATCTATTGCATATATTTTATTCGATCTGATGATGCCCAATGTGCTTCATTTCGCGAACTTTTCAAAGCACCCTCGTAACTTAGAGGCTGTGCATGTACCTACTGAACATCTCCGTGATTTTTGAACATATGATTCATACAATCTTCGGCATGTGAGAATAAAATAACGTAAAAAAACGTCGGATTTAAAGATAATTCTACGGAAACGCTTGTTTCAATTAAAAAATATGTATAAAATAAACATTGTGCACTAATACTTACTTATAGATATTGTAATAATTTGTCTAATCTCGGACATTTTTTATTTGTATATGCACGTGCGTAAGTAAGAGATGATGGGTTAAAACTGTGAAACTAACTATTTCTTATCATATTCAAAAATACGTCACTCGGTTATTATAAAATGTTTAATAAAGCAACCAGTCATTAAAATCATTAAGCCAGCATTGTTGATATGAAAATTAGCAATTTTATTACACAAGTATCTAATAAATTGTCATTAAGCGGATGCACTAATTGTGTCTGCTAACTCATTTGACTGTCTATTGGCCATTGAGGTAATAAGTAAGTAGTCACGATTGCGAATAAAATGCTGATCCCGACAGTTGATAGAGAATAATGTGAAATTGTGCTATAATTAATTCGAATTGTTTAATACAACTTTGTATTCCTGTAGAGTTTATTGACGCTGTTTTTTAATAATATGATGGTTTATTGCAATGAAAATCTGTCTTGATAGTGCTGATGCGAATAACGTGAAAAATAATGTATCTCTAGGTAGTGAACCACAAACAGGGCAGTATTTAAGATGGAAAATAGGACCAAATTAAGGTAGGAGGTGTTTATTTTATTTATTAGAATGATAGTATAGTGTATTTCATAAAAAACGCAACACACGGAAGGTGTTGATTTCTTTCAATAATTATAAAAACATATATTGAAACGTAATGATTAAAATTTAAATAATGGCTATACATACTTTTTTGTTTTTTTTTGTGATAGTTGTTAAATGCTGTCCAAGCTTCCGGGCTCTCCAGCATGGTTCAATCAGCAAACAAGCTCAGAACAATCCAACAAGCTATCGAAAGTCTGATGCTTGGAGTAACCTTAAGAGACCGCATCACAACAAATAAATAACACAAAAGGCAAAGGTGGAAGACGTCCTAGAAACCATTGCAAACGAGAAATGCAAATGGGCAGGCAACATCGCTCGTCAAGACAATTCTAGATCGCATAACACTTTGAATCCACCGCGCGAATATTTTAAATATTTTATGGGGAACGGAATTTCTTCTGAATGTAACTGGAATATCTGTCGGTTGATGTCGCCAATCACCGCGGAAGGATTTTACTTTTAAAAAAGATTTTAAAATGGCAGTTAAAAGTAGCCAGTCGGGAGAGTAGGATAGTAATTCCAAACACGGTTTTTATGGCGTATCACCCAAAGTGAGAAGCGGGCGTAGCATAAGCCAACGTTTTGTCTCAACCTTCGGGGAGCATTGGTGATACCGTCAAACCGCGCCAGAGCAGATATAGTGTAGGAGAACTTTTTTTTCATCTTATTTGGCGGCCACGTGGATAACACGGATCAGAAAATCGGGAAACATCCTAAACTCTGCGCGAGTACAACCAAAGAAGGAGAAGAAAGCCTGCCGACCATTACAGCAGCGACAACCGGACGACGAGCTACCGCAGAGGTTCTGCGCGAGTCTAGGAGGCCATCGCCGCAGCTTTCCGTGCAGTTCGTACCGGAAAACAGATAAAATTACACAATAACGCCGTATTTCGCGATATTTCGATCTTCATGCGTTTATTTTAAAATTGTTTCTTTTTGTTCCAGTTTTTGTGTGGGTATCTTTGAATATGTTTCTGTTTCTTTTGGATTCGGTATGCGTAATATAATTAGTAATCGGGAAATAATTACTAGACATTAGAAGTAAGTTAAATTGGTCCAATAGAGATTTTTTTTTTTTAATCAATTCGAGTAACCGTTTTTCATTTATATATTTGTATTTATAGATCACTTATACATTTATTATACGTCGGAAATCTAAGAAATGTGAATGTATCAATAAGGAAATAAGTCGATAATATTGTCTATCTAAGCCCTACTCAACATTTATGTGAACCGGTGCTACTGGACAAAAATATTGGCTAATTTTATTTATTCAATTTTTTTTGCAACGTACGTAGAAGGTACATCGTTAAGGGGGAACGTCACAAACATAATGGAAACTAAGACAACACAAACGCAGTACAAGCCAAAGTGATGGCGTGATGACATAAAAAGAAATTGACGGAAATAAATGGTACCGGCCGGCTCCAGTGAGATGTGAATGGAAGAAATTAGGGGTCCTTCGCCCAGCAGTGGGTTTCAAAAGGCTGCTGAATAGAGATAGAGAGTTGAATTTCAGTTATATAATCATAACGACGACTCTGATTAGTGATGCAGCCAATCAGTACCGATTCTAAGGAATGTGGTTCAGTTAAGAAATGCGAAATAGTGTCCCCAAATAGTGGAAAGATTATAGAAAGTACCACCTAGATATATGTAAAGTGCTATGCGTGTAAAAACGTTAACACCAACAACATTTACTAGTTTTTGTTAAAACACTGATGAAATACAATCGTTAAAGCACAACAAACCGGTAAAAATAGAACATAGGTCTGGAATATAAGTTGCATACATCATTTCTTGTTTAACTTGTAAACAAGAAGTAAAATAGAATAAAGTCATAACGTGCGACAATTGACCGATGTGAACTTATCCCCTATGATCCCAATTGGGGTGACCAATAAAATTCAAATTTTGAGGAAGTCTTTATTAATGTCTTGCCGATCATAATATATATTTCTAAAAATTTAGGCGTTTTTTGTATAATATATGTTGTAACGTAAAATATTATTTTTGACCATGATGCGCAATGTTCCTGGATTTGAAAAAAATTGCATAATGTTTATAACAATATGATAAAGTAAAATGAAAAGTCTGTATACCGGCAGGTTGGTTTTTCTATTTTTTTTTTTATTTTAAACTTTTACGCTCATATATATATATATATATATATATATATATATATATATATATATATATATAATATATATATATATATATATTTATATCTGGATAATTCGATTTTAGAGACTGAGTCCATAAAAAAATAATGCAACATATTTGGTTTAATTTTTTTTGGATCTTGGTTCAGGACATAGCAGTGCATCAGATGGCCGAAGGAAATTGGAAAATTTTGATTCTTAGTATTTTTTTTTTGGCGACTAACTTTTATATTATAATAATTTTAAACTTTTACGCTCATGTCTGGATAATCCGATTTTAGAGGCTGAGTCCATAAAAAATGAATGCAACATATTTTGTTTAATTTTTTTTGGATCTTTGTTCAGGACATATCAGTGCATCAGATAGCCGAAGGAAATTGAAAAATTTTGATTCTAAGTATTTTTTTTTTGGCGACTAACTTTTATATCATTATTATTATTTTTGACCATGATGCGCAATGTTCCTGGATTTGAAAAAAAATGATTAATGTTTATAACAATATGATAAAGTAAAATGGAAAGTCTGTATACTGGCAGGTTGGGTTTTCTATTTGTTTTTTAATTTTAAACTTTTACGCTCATGTCTGGATAATCCGATTTTAGAGGCTGAGTCCATACAAAAATAATGCAACATATTTTGTTTAATTTTTTTTGGATCTTGGTTCAGGACATAGCAGTGCATCAGATGGCCGAAGGAAATTGAAAAATTTTGATTCTAAGTATTTCTTTTTTCGGCGACAAAGTCGAGTATGTTTCATTATTATTATTTTTAAAATTCCACCGTCATACAATTGATTTGAAAAAAATACACAATATTTATAACAAAATAACAATTAGAAAATGGAAAGTTCCAACCCGAGCAGGTAGTTCCTTCTATTTTTTTTCTATTTTTAACTTTTGCGCTCCTATCTGGACATGCCGATTTTAGAGGCTGGGTCAATAAAAAAATAATGCAACATATTTTGTTTAATGTTTTTTTGGATCTTGGTTCAGAACATATAAATGCACCAGATGGTCGAAGGAAATTGGAAAATTTTGATTCTAAGTATTTTTTTTTCGGCGACAAAGTCGAGTATGTTTCATTATTATTATTTTTAAAATTCCACCGTCATACAATTGATTTGAAAAAATTACACAATATTTATAACAAAATGTCAATTAGAAAATGGAAAGTCCCAACCCGAGCACGTAGTTTCTTCTATTTTTTTTTATTTTTAAATTTTTCGCTCCCATCTGGACGAAGGCAAAGTCACAATTATTGAATTTTCCATCATAGCCCACGAAGTTTTTTTTCAAATTTTCACCATTAGTTGCTAACCCAATAGTGGTTACAAAAAGTATTTTTTAGATTGACACGGATCCACTTTTATATATTTTTACAGGCCTTTTACGTAGTTTGATCATTTATATGGCTGCGCGAATTTCCCATGTCCGATTGGAATTATTATTACTTATTAATAAACTCGCTACTTTAAGGATTACAATTCATTCAAAATACTTATTATACCAATAGTATTACGAGTTATAATTTGTAAAAAGGCTACACCCTCGACGGTGATTCGAACCATCGACTCTGAGTTTTATAATGACAGCAGAAGAATTAAACAAACGATAGGTCGGTCGGCCTAAAAACATTGACTACGATTTTATATACAGTTTTTTTATGCAATAGAGATATTCTGAATGCGTATGTTATGATAATATAGGGTAATTGTGCACTACAAATTATATTGCAATGAAATGCGCCTAAGTTATTGACCTGGAAAGCATGCCACAAATAAAAAGGATCAATTAGAAATTCCCATGTCCGATTGGGCTTCGTGGGCTATGATGGAAAATTCAATAATTTTGACTTTGCCTTCGTCCAGATGGGAGCGAAAAATTTAAAAATAAAAAAAAATAGAAGAAACTACGTGCTCGGGTTGGGACTTTCCATTTTCTAATTGACATTTTGTTATAAATATTGTGTAATTTTTTCAAATCAATTGTATGACGGTGGAATTTTAAAAATAATAATAATGAAACATACTCGACTTTGTCGCCGAAAAAAAAAATACTTAGAATCAAAATTTTCCAATTTCCTTCGACTATCTGGTGCATTTATATGTTCTGAACCAAGATCCAAAAAAAAATTAAACAAAATATGTTGCATTATTTTTTTATTGACCCAGCCTCTAAAATCGGCATGTCCAGATAGGAGCGGAAAAGTTAGAAAGAGAAAAAAAATAGAAGGAACTACCTGCTCGGGTTGGGACTTTCCATTTTCTAATTGTTATTTTGTTATAAATATTGTGTAATTTTTTCAAATCAATTGTATGACGGTGGAATTTTAAAAATAATAATAATGAAACATACTCGACTTTGTCGCCGAAAGAAAATACTTAGAATCAAAATTTTCCAATTTCCTTCGGTCATCTTATTCACTGCTATGTCCTGAATC
Organism: Lordithon lunulatus; assembly: GCA_963942505.1. Classification (NCBI taxonomy): domain Eukaryota; kingdom Metazoa; phylum Arthropoda; class Insecta; order Coleoptera; family Staphylinidae; genus Lordithon; species Lordithon lunulatus. Next base: position 25,208,382 of record OZ012667.1, read on the forward strand.
AAGATCCAAAAAAAATTAAACAAAATATGTTGCTGTATTTTTTTATGGGCTCAGCCTCTAAAATCGGATTATCCAGACCTGAGCGTAAAAGTTTAAAATTAAAAAAAATAGATAAACCAACCTGCCGGTATACAGACTTTCCATTTTACTTTATCATATTGTTATAAACTTTAGGCAATTTCTTTCAAATCCAGGAACATTGCGCATCATGGTCAAAAATAATAATAATTATATAAAAAAAAACAAAAAAATAGAAAAACAAATTTGCCGGTATACAGACTTTCCATTATACTTTATCATATTGTTATAAACATTAGGCAATTTCTTTCAAATCCAGGAACATTGCGCATCATGGTCAAAAATAATAATAATTATATAAAAAAATTAAAAAAATAGAAAAATAAATTTGCCGGTATACAGACTTTCCATTTTACTTTATTATATTGTTATAAACATTAAGCAATTTTTTTCAAATCCAGAAACATTGCGCATCATAGTCAAAAATATTAATAATGATATAAAAGTTAGTCAACAAAAAAAAATACTTATAATCAAAATTTTCCAATTTCCTTCGGCCATTTGATGCACTGCTATGTCCTGAACCAAGATCCAAAAAAAATTAAACAAAATATGTTGCATTATTTTTTTATGGACTCAGCCTCTAAAATCTAATTATCCAGATATGAGCGTAAAAGTTTAAAATTTAAAAAAAAAATAGAAAAACCAATCTGCCGGTATACAGATTTTCCATTTTTCCATTTTACTTTATCATATTGTTATAAACATTAGGTAATTTTTTTCAAATCCAGGAACAATAATGATATAAAAGTTAGTCGCCAAAAAAAAATACTTAGAATGAAAATTTTTCAATTTCCTTCGGCCATCTGATGCACTGATATGTCCTAAACCAAGATCCAAAAAATAATTAAACAAAATATGTTGCATTAATTTTTTATGGACTCAGCCTCTAAAATCGGATTATCCAGACATGAACGTAAAAGCTTAATATTATTATAATATAAAAGTTAGTCGCCAAAAAAAAATAAAAGAAACAAAATTTTCCAATTTCCTTCGGCCATCTGATGCACTGCTATGTCCTGAATCAAGATGCAAAAAAAATTAAATAAAATATGTTGCATTGTTTGTTTATGTACTCAGCCTCTAAATCGAATTATCCAGATATGAGCGTAAAAGTATAAAATTTAAAAAAAATAGAAAAACTAACCTGCCGGTATACAGACTTTCCATTTTACTTTATCATATTGCTATAAACATTAGGCAATTTTTGTCAAATCCAGGAACATTGCGCATCATGGTCAATAATAATAATAATGATATAAAAGTTAGTCGCCAAAAAAAAAACTTAGAATCAAAATTTTCCAATTTCCTTTGGCCATCTTTTGCACTGCTATATCCTGAACGAAGATAAAAAAAAATTAAACAAAATATGTTGCATTATTTTTTTATGGACTCAGCCTCTACAAACGGATTATCCACACATGAGCGTAAAAGTTTAAAATTTAAAAAAAAATAGAAAAACCAACCTGCCGGTATACAGACTTTCCATTTTACTTTATCATATTGCTATAAACATTAGGCAATTTTTTTCAAATCCAAGAACATTGCGCATCATGGTCAAAAATAATAATAAAGATTTAAAAAAAAATAAAAAAATAGAAAAACAAATTTGCCGGTATACAGACATTCCATTTTACTTTATCATATTGTTATAAACATTAAGCAATTTTTTTCAAATCCAGAAACATTGCGCATCATAGTCAAAAGTAATAATAATGATATAAAAGTTAGTCGCCAAAAAAAAAACTTAGAATCAAAATTTTCCAATTTCCTTCGGCCATCTGATGCACTGCTATGTCCTGAACCAAGACCGAAAAAAAAAAATTAAACAAAATATGTTGTATTGTGTTTTGATTGACTCAGCCTCTAAAATCGGATTATCCAGACATGAGAGTAAAAGTTTAAAATTTAAAAAAAAAATAGAAAAACCAACCTGCCGGTATACAGACTTTCCATTTTACTTTATCATATTGTTATACACATTAGGCAATTTCTTTCAAATCCAGGAACATTGCGCATCACGGTCAAAAATAATAATAATGATATAAAAAAAATAAAAAAATAGAAAAACAAATTTGCCGGTATACAGACTTTCCATTTGACTTTATCATATTGTTATAAACATTAAGCAATTTTTTTCAAATCCAGAAACATTGCGCATCATGGTCAAAAATAATAATAATGATATAAAAGTTAGTCGCCAAAAAAAAACTTAGAATCAAAATTTCCTTCGGCCAACTGGTGCACTGATATGTTCTGAACCAAGATAGTAGATTAGCTAGGAGAGTTCTGCAGCAAAATCCCATGTATTTTTAAAGGGGGGTATTGAAACACATTTCCGCCATCTTGGATTTGTGACGTCACAACCACGTGACCAATCAAACGCCACCTAGCGGCTAAATTTCAAAGCAGGGCTACCAACATAACAGAAATCCAAAATGGTAGTTGCCAACCTAACTAATTTAAAATTTCAAAATTCAAAATTCAAAATTCAAAATTCAACAATTAAAATCAGAAATGGTCACGTGATAACCTTAAAAAGTGTTAGCGCCATCTTGGATTTGTGACGTCATCATAATTATATATAAATAGGTAAATCTGAATAAGATAGCATTACATAATAATAATAATAATAATAATAATAATTTAAAAATACCTTTACATTTAATCTGCGGGGGTGTAGCAGCAGCAGCAGCAGGTGAAGGCTCCCCACAAAAATTGAAAATGGTATCAGATTGGTCGTAGCGTTGCCCGTTGGCTAGTTAACGCTCGGACTGTATGACCTTGAACTGGTGAGCGCGCACCAGTGGATAGCATCGCGAGGTGTGTGTGTGTGTTATCACTAATCGCACCAGCTGCAGCAGCAGCAGCGGCAGCGGTGACGACTACGATAGCAACGTTATCATCGCACCAAGGTTAGTGGACTACTAAAATATTTCAAACGATCTTTAAGTTAAATATGCAACGATTCCCAATATCTAATAAAATAATATATATATATAATATATATATGTGGGACAAAGAACAATCTTATCTTTCTATAGAATTGCGAGGCCACTTAACAAGTTTCCTCAAACACACAAAATAATTCGCGAGCGCTATATAACCGTATTACTTTGGAGGATGAAATTAAAAATGAACATCGCAATGAAATGCAAAACCGTGTTCTTTATTGTTCTTATCAGTTTACGGGCTGCAAGTTAAAATGCGTGTGTGCGTTTTAGCAAAACTCCGCACTCGAGATAAGAAGAAGAAATTAATTAGAATTGTGGGAAAAGTGCTCGCTACAAAAATCAACATTGCTTCTTAAAAGTGAATTCCGATATAATTCGTGGTTTTATAAATGGGAAAAAAAAAACTTCGGGGCACGAGGGTATAAGGGTGTAACGGAAGTAGATAAGCTCCGAGCGAGTCATATCAGTTTACAACGCCACACCAATTAAACTTATTATTACACACACGCGTTATATCTGCATAGTAGTAATAGTATTTTTATCATAAATTTCACACCTTAAAATTGATTAATAAAACATATAGCAGTATATTAATTAGAAAATTATCTGTTGTAGAAAATGGCTTCAACATCTAATAAAAATCAGTCTTTTTCAAGACTTGTGGACGATGCCAGAACCTGTTTGCTGGAAGTGGTGAAGAATCCTCTAGCGATTGAACCATCAATCAAGATATGTGGGCGTCATATCCGCACAATGCATGCCGCCTTAAAGTCTTCCGCATCAGTGGGACACAAGCAACATATTGCAGGCTGCCTTGCGCTAATTATGGGTTTTAGAACCCAAATGAAACAACAGAGGAAAGTTAGTGGTGCAGGATACAAGCCACCCAATCCCAACTGGAAGAATCATGTTTCAATGAGAGCAAAGTGGATTGATCAACAATCAGCGTTCGTTTCAAGGATGAGAACGGGACTTATTCTTAACCTTAACCATAAACAACCTTCTGTTTTCTTGGAAGACGCCAAAGACATGTTTCGTCGTCGAGTTACAAATATCCTAAAGAAAGAGACGGCTGTAAAAGTGAATGCAGCATTATGCGGAGAGTTTGTTGTAGTAAAAGATAATAATGCGATGTATGAGTATAAGTATATTACTACCAAAAATATGCCAATTTACCGAGACACCGATATAAATATATGGTTTGTTGAAAATGTTGCAAACTCCATACTTAGGCAACTGGAAGAATTCCAGGAAAAAGACAGTGGGTGGGCGTTAACTAAGATTGTTAATTTAACAGTAAACATTAACAAATTTAAATTGAACTGCCTGCCGCCATTAAATTAAAAAAAGCTTGCGTCAATGTGAAAAATACCGACGAAGCCTGCTTCGCATGGGCGGTAACTTCAGCTCTCCTCAACAAAATGAAAACATCCTTTTCCGTGGGGCCGGCATATCTTACAAAGAACAAGCAAGAAAATCACATCAACCTATTAATGATTCAGGACGAATATGAGGATAGTGATGATGAAGAGGGGCAATATTGTACTTCACCTATCCGATATCATTATCTGTAGATTAAGAATTTAAGCCGCCTTGTATCATCACAGCTGAGTAAACGTCACGGTCAGAAATACTTTTGTGACAGATGTTTACATTATTTTCGCTCACAGCAACGACTCGATAGTCATACTGTAGATTGTGTAAAAATGAATGAATGCAAGGTACTACTACCGAAGCAGGGTGAAACGGTTCACTTTAAAAATCATGCGTACAAGGAAACTGTCCCATTTATTGTTTATGCAGACCTCGAGTGTTTGCTTAAACCGCCAACTAGCGAAATTGATAAAAAGATTCAAGCAGCAAAAACGTTACAGGAACATATACCACATAGTGTTGCATATTTCTTCAAATGCACTTATGATGACACTCTGAGTTTCTATAAATCGTATCGCGGGGAAGATGCGCAAAAATGGTTCGCTCAGGAGATGAAACAGCTCGCTGAAGATGTAGAGACGGTGTTCCTTTGCCCGTTACCTATGGAGTTTACATTTGAACAGGAGACCGAATTCCAATCCATTTCCCACTGCCACATTTTTGAGCAGCCATTTAAACATGATGATAAACGTGTTAGAGATCATTGTCATCTCACCGGCAAATACCGAGGACCCGCACACGAGAAATGTAATATTAATTACCAGGATAGTCACGTAATCCCAGTAGTATTTCATAATCTTAGTGGGTATGATGCACACTTTATTATTAAAAATATTGCAAAGGATTTTGAGGGTCGCGTGGCCTTACTGCCTATAAATAAGGAACGTTATATTTCGTTTACGAAACATATTGATCAAAATTTAGTTAAATTCCGCTTCATTGACTCTTACAGATTTTTACAAAGCAACCTACAAAAATTGGCTGGAAATTTAACTCAATATCCAAATTTAAAATCGCAATTTACGGGCATAGATGAAACAAAATTTAATTTATTAACACGTAAAGGTGTGTTTCCTTATGATCACATGGATTCTTTTTCAAAATTAAACAAAACTAAATTGCCTTCAATTAAACAATTTTACAACAAATTAAATGAGAGCAACATTTCAGAGGAAGAGTACCGGCACGCCCAAAATGTTTGGACTAAATTTGGATGTCGAAATTTAGGGGAGTACAGCGATTTATATTTGAAAACTGACGTGCTACTTCTAGCAGATGTATTTGAACAGTTCAGAGCAAGCTGCCTAAACACATATGGGCTAGATCCAGCTCATTACTATACACTCCCAGGCTACACGTGGGATGCCATGCTTAAATATACAAATATAAATTTAGAACTTTTATCAGATATCGATATGATCATGTTTATTGAGCGCGGTATTCGAGGTGGACTAAGCCAATGTTCAAAACGTTATGCTGATGCCAATAATAAGTATATGCCAAACTATGATTCAACTAAACCATCTAAATACTTGATGTATTTCGACATCAATAACCAGTATGGTTGGGCAATGTCTCAGCACTTGCCATATGGGGGTTTCGAATGGGTACAGGAAGATTTATGTAACTTCAATTTTAATGTACCTGCAGACAATCCAGAAGGATATATTTTAGAGGTAGATTTAGAGTATCCTGAAACCATACACGATTCACATAAAGACCTCCCATTTTGTCCCGAGCATCTTGCAACACCAAATTGTAAAGAAACTAAATTGGTGGCTACAGTTTTCAATAAGGAACGATATGTTTTGCATTACCGCAACTTGCAACAAAATTTAGAGAACGGGTTAAAATTAATCAAAATTCATCGCGTGTTGAAATTTAAACAATCTCCATGGTTGAAAAATTATATTGACTTAAATACCCAATTGCGAACTTTGGCAACAAACGAATTTGAGAAAAATTTATTTAAATTGATGAACAATGCGGTTTTCGGTAAGACCATGGAGAATATTCGAAAACACTCTATCGTAAAATTATTGACCAAGTGGGAGGGAAGGTATGGTGCTGAGGCAATGATTTCCAAGCCGAATTTTAAATCCAGTACTATTTTCGAGGAGAATTTAGTTGCCGTTGAACTAAACAAGACCGAGGTTTATTTTAACAAACCTATTTATGTGGGTATGTGTATTCTCGATATATCCAAATTAAAATTATACGACTTCCACTACTCGTATGTGAGAAGTCGATTTGGCGACAACGCCACTTTGTGTTATACAGATACCGATTCGCTTATATATGAAGTGGAAACACCCGATTTGTATGAAGTAATTCAAAACGATGCCACGGAATTTTTCGATACTAGTGACTATCCTGAAAATAATGTATACAATATTCCGCGTGTGAATAAGAAGGTTCTCGGTATGATGAAGGATGAAAATGCCGGGAGAGTAATGACACATTTTGTTGGAGCAAGATCGAAGGCGTATGCTACAAAAGTGGATAACGAGCAAGTAATGAAAAAGGCTAAAGGCGTAAAAAGAAACATTGTTAAAAATCTAATTACGTTTGACGATTACTTAAAGTGTGTACTTGAAGGGAAAGAAACTTATGTTGAACAGAGATTAATTAGATCTGAAAACCATCATGTTTCATCAGTTGTACAATCCAAAGTTGCTCTCAGTCCTTATGATACAAAACGATACATTTGTACTGATGGGATTAATACTCTACCATTTGGGCACTTTTCAATCATGGATTAATCTTTATCATCTACATCATAGGAGCATTTATTTTAAACACCTATACAATATTATTATATTAATTATCATAGAAAAGACGTTTTAATGAGTATGATTCGGTCTCGTACGGGTTTAAACGCTCGAAACTATAATTACTTTATATGTAATCCCGCTCTCAAATTTTGAAATGTATATAATGTGTATATAATTGTATAGTATAATTTAATTGTATGAATATTTAAATAAATGTAAAACATGTACTGTATCTTATTAGCTTCTTTTCACATACACCTACCGATCAACCAGCCAACCAACAACCAAAAGACATGCTAATAATAATGGGATATAAAGCGCTATAATGACATTTTATATATCAAACAATATAGGTTAATATTGTAGGGAGAGAGAGATATATATGCCTACCCTGTATTTCGACTTTTAACAAACTATGTACTTTGCACTTGCAGTTACACTTCCTGTTACTGCTGATAATTATATTTTACACGCTAAGGCTTAGGGGCTTAGGGCTTAGGGCTTAGGGCTTAGGGCTTAGGGCTTAGGGCTTAGGGCTTAGGGCTTAGGGCTTAGGGCTTAGGGCTTAGGGCTTAGGGCTTAGGGCTTAGGGCTTAGGGCTTAGGGCTTAGGGCTTAGGGCTTAGGGCTTAGGGCTTAGGGCTTAGGGCTTAGGGCTTAGGGCTTAGGGCTTAGGGCTTAGGGCTTAGGGCTTAGGGCTTAGGGCTTAGGGCTTAGGGCTTAGGGCTTAGGGCTTAGGGCTTAGGGCTTAGGGCTTAGGGCTTAGGGCTTAGGGCTTAGGGCTTAGGGCTTAGGGCTTAGGGCTTAGGGCTTAGGGCTTAGGGCTTAGGGCTTAGGGCTTAGGGCTTAGGGCTTAGGGCTTAGGGCTTAGGGCTTAGGGCTTAGGGCTTAGGGCTTAGGGCTTAGGGCTTAGGGCTTAGGGCTTAGGGCTTAGGGCTTAGGGCTTAGGGCTTAGGGCTTAGGGCTTAGGGCTTAGGGCTTAGGGCTTAGGGCTTAGGGCTTAGGGCTTAGGGCTTAGGGCTTAGGGCTTAGGGCTTAGGGCTTAGGGCTTAGGGCTTAGGGCTTAGGGCTTAGGGCTTAGGGCTTAGGGCTTAGGGCTTAGGGCTTAGGGCTTAGGGCTTAGGGCTTAGGGCTTAGGGCTTAGGGCTTAGGGCTTAGGGCTTAGGGCTTAGGGCTTAGGGCTTAGGGCTTAGGGCTTAGGGCTTAGGGCTTAGGGCTTAGGGCTTAGGGCTTAGGGCTTAGGGCTTAGGGCTTAGGGCTTAGGGCTTAGGGCTTAGGGCTCAGGAGCTCACAGCAAGGCTTAGGGCTTAGGGCTCACACGTATAAAAAGAGGGCTAGTAGGGCTCAGGGGCTCAGTGTTACTGAGAGTACCTTCACGTGCACATCTGCAAAAATGTTTATGTGTAAAGTCTGTAAGAAGGAATTATCCACTGAAAATATCTTAAAGCGCCATGAGCGTATACACTTGAATGAACATAAAATATTTAAATGTGATTATTGTAACGCTAAATTTTATCGCAAGGATCATTTAATGCAACACATGAAAACTAAAAAACACACAAGTTTTGATGTAGACATTTATAATGATAACAAACAAAAAATGAATACTGATAATAATTTGATTAATAAACCCATTGAAACCATAATGGACAGCATCGAAAATGTATCTGATTCTAAAGTACATGAAGTTATAGATAAACTAAAAAGAAAACTTTACAGTGATACTCGTGTGATTGATGATGATAGAGAAGAAGAATACATGGAAGACGATAATGATAATATGTCTGGGTGTGACGATGAAATTGGTGAAATACATTACAATGATAACACTGAAAATGTGTTAAATTTAGTAAATGATTTGATAGAGTATGTCGATGAAATTAAACTGCGATGTGATAAAAGACATAAATGTACCATACAACAACAACAACCTGACAGCGATAAAGAAATCCATATAATGCATCCTCAACCAGCATCCAATAACTGCATGGAGCCCACTAGACGAGTTGAAATACCTCCTACTCTAAACAGACTTTTAACTGAACTTTATAAACAACAACAACAGGAAGCTGACGATGATGATACTTTCACTGAATATGGTAGCGAGTCTGACGATGATTTGAACCAAGAACTATGCGAGAATGAAGAACCAAGAAAATATGTTAAATGGGACACTGTTGATGTTGTCGATCGACTGGAGTCACTCTGCGAAATTAGAAAACGTGGTGCAAGCTGTCTTGGTTTTGAAATTGATAATCTGGAGAAAGAGTTACACATGCGAGTGAATAAGGAATATAAGCGTTGACCCTTCTAATAGTCTACTAAAATTTACAAGAGAAAATACATGTGTCTGATAAGTCGAAGGAGAATTTTACATTTGAATGAGGAAAATTAAAAATTCATCATAACCGAATTGAGTCGTACCAGTGTCAAAAAAAAAAAATTTATTAGTTACTATTGAATAAACGATGTCGATTGGCCTCCGTGGGACTACCCTCATATAATTCATTGCATCTACTAAACTACTCAGTTGCATTATGACACCGATTGCATCAACATCTGCTGTTAAGGAATGTTCGCCCTCAGCAGCAAGTATTTGGAACGTAAAAGACATGAATTCTTCATGCCGCGTGCAGCATAAGCTACTCAATATAATCTGTGGAATAATATCACAGGAATTTATCGAAAGAGGTGTCTACGGTGTTTGTTTACCTGCGACGATGATATTTTGCGAACAGGCACAAAAGTTGGGAATAATAGTCGATATGGTTTGTGGATCGCTGGTATTCAACAAGAATAACGATCTTAAAATTCCACTGCATTTCTGGGGGTTGTACGACTCTAAGATTTATGATCCTACGCGAGAAATAACACAGAGCTGGTGTGCAGAAGCAGATCCATCCAAATATTCATACATTATCAACGAAGAAGAAGAAGAAGAAATCGACAACTTTGAACACTTCTTAATGCTGCACCATTATAATATTTTCAAGGAGACGCGTTGTACTAGTGATTATTTCACTGGTGCGCCAGAATTTTTGTTAGATGCTAAGAAGGCTGTAGATTTAAGAACAAACAGTGTACTTAAGGAATATATTTAATAAATAATTTTAAATAAAATTTGTTTCATTTATTATTTCACAACTGTACCTATACTGGAAAAGTATATTGATAAGGAATTTCCGTTAACGTCTAAATATATAATTATCAGTAGTAGTAGTAGTAACAGGAAGTATATTCGCAAGTGCGACGTACATAGTTTGTTAAAGTTATTATACTTTCAAAAATAATAATAATAAATGACTTTTACAATAAATAAAATATGTTTTAATTATTATTATTAAATGAGATTTTCATTTAATAATTAACAATTACACAAGCTAAATTGATCCTCATGATATATTATTTTGTGATTATACTTTCAAAAATAATAATAATAAATGACTTTTACAATAAATAAAATATGTTTTAATTATTATTATTAAATGTGATTTTCATTTAATAATTAACAATTACACAAGCTAAATTGATCCTCATGATATATTATTTCGTGATTATACTTTCAAAATAATAATAATAAATGACTTTTACAATAAATAAAATATGTTTTAATTATTATTATTAAATGAGATTTTCATTTAATAATTAACAATTACACAAGCTAAATTGATGCGCTGTGGTGATTAAATTGCTTTGTTCTCTATTGTGTTTATATCTCGCAAGCCAGATTTCCGGTAGGCGTATACTTCCTAGTATAAAATCCGTGCGGAGCGCGCCAAAGTCATATTTACCGTTATGATGTTGTCACAAATAAAACATAAACAAGTGCCTGTATTACAAAGTGTAAGTTCTTTTATATATATATATATATATATATATATATATATATATATATTATATATCAATATTCAAATTATATAGTTTTATTTGTATGCTGATTTCTCGTATTATTTTAGGATACCATCGATTGGGATGGTGGGATGGCAAACTATTACAGAAGCAGTGTACATAGCCACCGTGACCGTGTGTAAGTTCTTATATATATATATATATATATATATATATATATATATATATATATTTTATATCTCAATATTCAAATTATATAGATTTAATTGTATGCTGATTTCTCGTATTATTTTAGGATACCATCGATTGGAGGCGAGTGATTAATATAACCGAATCCATGATACATTTTGGGCAGCCTATCGTAAGTTTAATTTATTATTATTATTATTATTATGATCTATTAATTATATTTCTTTCTTTTTTCTCAGGTGGAGGTATATCACCACGGGATGGCTGCAGCTTTAAATGGTTATCAGATGATGATGATAACGTTCGTTGTTGTCGTTGCTGTCGAGGATAATGGAGGGGTAAAGACGGAGGGAAAGATACACTGTTGTGCTTCGAAATAACAAATAAAATGAATGGAAATATTATATATAATTTCTCTAAATAATTTAATTAATTAATGCGAGGAGGTTAATCAGAAGTGGATGCAACCTATCATCAGGGGCGAAGGTTGGAGCTCCCGATCGAGATACTTTCTTATAATAGCATCTCGGCATTTTAACAAATATTTATTTAATTTACAATAACCCGCGAACAATAATTAATTCTAGTGTTATTATTATTTAATTTCAATATATCCAATTGATGAATCATCGGGAACAAATGATAAATCTAAATTTTGAATTTCAACGTCTTTTCAACGTCTGATAACCATTTAAAGCTGCCGCATGGTAGATACTCAGACATTGCCCAACCATACTGATTATTGATATCGAAATAAGCTAGATACTTTGATGGTTTTGTAGAATCATAATTTGGAAGATATTTATTGTTGGCTTGCGCGTATCGTTTCGAGCATTGACTCAACCCACCTCTAATACCTTTTTCAATAAACATGATGGGGTTGTGACCGATGCTTCTTGCATATGTTTCTGTCTAGGTTGTCACATGTTTTATCACTAGCCAATTCCTCAATAATGAAATGCGAGTCATAACCGCTTAGAATTATGAAATACTACTTCAGACGTTTCACCTTTTCTTTTCAGCATAATATTTCGTGCTGTTTAGTTAATTTTGTATTTATTATTTAATTATGTCTTCTCCAATTCTTATTTCAATATATTTAATTGATCTTACACACACACACACACACACACACACACACACACACACACACACACACACACACACACACACACACACACACACACACACACACACACACACACACACACACACACACACACACACACACACACACACACACACACACACACACACACACACACACACACACACACACACACACACACACACACACACACACACACACACACACACACACACACACACACACACACACACACACACACACACACACACACACTTGATCCATTCGTTGAGGGTCTCCTAGCTGCTTTAAATGTATCATGGAATCGGTTACATTTCCTTGTAGGACTCGTTTTTTTTTGTGTTGCTCCTCATTTACATTGGTAATGTTATCACATTCCAAAACTTTGAATACATATAAATTTATATACGCTCACCGCGGTCCGAGCAAACTTTTGTACGAGTTTCTTCATTCATTATTCATCCATAATAAAATTAAGCGGTAGCATTAAAATTTCAACATCTGATAACCAAATAAACCCTCCATATGGAAGATACTGTGACATTGCCCACCCGTATAAATTATTTGCATCCCAATACGTTAAGTAGGTGGTAGGTTTGGTTGTATCATAGTTCGACATGTACTGGTTATTTGCGCAAGCATAACGCAGCGAACACTGACTCAATCCTCCCCTTATACCTCTTTTAATAAAATGATGCATGTCTATGTCTGTAAATAATTCTAATTGTATTTTTGAAAATCAAATACATCGTTCTTGTGTTCCGCATGCCACTTTAAAAATTTCTCTCTTTCGTTTTCCTTCATACAGTTGTGTAATGCAGGGTAGCTAGACACTCGTTATTGGTCTTTCACAGCTGGGTGTAAGGCTGCTACCACACACCACGCAAAACATGCATCATCATTATTTTTCACGTTTACACATGCTTCCTTCCTTTTAATTTGTATTGGCAGTTCAATGTATGAAGCACCTCGATTGAAATGCTGTTGAAATGGTGTGTCGTGCACATTAAAATACGTGCCAGGGATTCATCATGGTCTTTATTAATTACTGCGAGGAGGTTATTTTAAGAAGTGGTTGTAACCTATCATCAGGGGCGAAGGTCGGAGCCCCTGATCGTGATACTTTTCTCGGTATCTCGGCATGGTGGTGGTAGTATACACTGCTACTGTACTGCTACTGTAAAGTATCTCAGCATGGTGGTGGTGTACACTGCTTCCGTAACAGGTTGAAGTTGATGCGTGTTGGCTCATTAATGTAGGCGGAGGAATATGTTACTGCGAGGAGGTTATTTTAAGAAGTGGTTGTAACCTATCATCAGGGGCGAAGGTCGGAGCCCCTGATCGTGATACTTTTCTCGGTATCTCGGCATGGTGGTGGTAGTATACACTGCTACTGTAAAGTATCTCGGCATGGTGGTAGTGTACACTCCTTCTGTAACCGATCGAATGAGGTTAACCTCTAGGTGGGAAACGCTCAGGAATGCCCAACCACTATCCTTTTCTTGAAATTCTTCAAGTTGTGTTAAAATGGAGTTTGCAACATTTTCATCGAACCATTCATCAAGCTTTGTATCACGATAGATTGGGATGTTCTTCGTTGTTAAATATTTATAGTCCTCAATCTCTACATCAGCCTTCTTGGACTAAGTTCCATATTTATATTTTTCTATAAACATTTTAATTTTGTTTCATGTCCTCAATGACTAGGCGATGGTTAAGGTTAATGAGATAAATAAAATTGTCAGGGAGCGCCGACAGGGCCATAGGAAAATAGTTGAGAAATGAAGGCACATCCCTCCCTTTGCTACCATACTTGTATATGACGATGTTATAAACCTTCAAATAGTTTTGGAACTGTTGCAGCTCCTTAATGCCCGCCCCCACCTCTGGCATTTCAACTTCTGCGGCCGTAATTAATGTCTGAGCTCTCATGGTTTGCAGCTTTCCTGTATCTTTTCGCACTTTTTTATAATCAGGTTCCTTTGTGGCGTGGGCCACCGCCACAACAAGTGCTCGAGGCAAACATAAATTGTCCTTGTTGTTAATCGAAACAATTCCACGACGCTGGGCACACTCCTCGTTGAAAGTATTGTATTTTCCTCCTCTTCCCTTTCCTTTGGGCATATTCACAGGAGTCACCTCCAAACAAAAGGTGTCGGTGTTTAAACCTGTAGAGTTTGATTGGAAAATACCGTTTACCACACGTCGTTTTTAAATTTCAAAATATTCCCTTTGGGAATCATCATGTACGGATAATAAATCTAAATTTGATGTATCACATAGTCTTGGCAACCGAAAATGTGTCACAGACCTAGTTACTATTATGCTTATACTCTAGCGAGTATATGGTATGTTTCATTGGTTTGTGTATTATTGATATTCCATTCATGTTTGGTGTATTACTAAAAATTGTATTATTGTTATAATTGTTATAATTGTTTAAAAGTTTTTAAATTTTAAATAAATATTTGAGTTTAAATCTGATGTAATTAATTTGTATTTAATCACCCTCTTAATATTTTAGGTTAATAGGTAATTCAGGTATAAGGATTAAGGTACTACTATTATGTTGGTTGTGGTAATAGGTTGTGATAATAAATCAATGACAAAGCATTATATTTTCAAAATGTCATTTATTGAATTTTCTAAAATACATCGTTATTCTCTATTCTACATATTTCTGAAACCAGGTATGTCTTCTTCTTTTTCCTCAATAAAATTGAGATTGCAATCTTCATCCATTTCATATACGATATTATTAATTTGAATCGTGCTATTATGTTGTTTTTCTTTAGATGAGTCCTTGTTGTTTTCCAAATAAACTTTAAAATTACATATAGTAATAGATTTTCCTCCTTGCTCTTGTATACGATGCATCTCTAAACACAGAGGTTCCTGAATGTTATTCTCATACCAATCCAGCGTCTCTTCCAGAGTAATTTTGCCATTTAGTTCCACACTCTTGTATGCATCCTTTATAGTCGCGGTTGAATACTTAATTTTTACAATCACTCTAATTTTCTCGATAGAATTTTCTTTTTTAAATGCTTTTAAGTGTCTCACGAATTGCGCAGAGTAGTCATTCAACAGAAATTTTAATGCTTCTGTATTGAACTCATTAAAGCCGTGTACAGCAATAAACATGAAATCCCTCCAAGGATTAAACTGAATCGTAAACGTTGGAAATATTTTTTCTTCTTCGTTTGTGGATGTAACGGATTGATTTGTTTGTAAAGTATTATTATTATTATTACTATTGTTACAATGGTAACGTTGATGGCGTGTTAAATTGCTTTTTCTTGCGAAATTCTTCTTACACTTTTCGCACCAATGTCGAATTATCTCCTTTGCTTCCTCTTGATTGCGGTGCGAAGATCGCAACGCTTTCATTTGTGCTCAAAACCCGTTCATACGTAAAACACAGTCTGCAATGTGCAGTTTTTCATTCGCCGACGTGGAAGATTTTAGTGCTGCATTCATGGTGAGAATATGACGTCCACATTCCTTGATTGCGAACTCCAAACCCCAGGGGTTGTGTGAGACTTCTTGGAGACGGTTTTTTGTCTCGTCCACAATATTATCCAAAGACATATTACTTGATGTAGAGCTCATATTTTAGGTTAAGTTTATGATGATGATGATGTGTACTGAAGACGACTCAATCAGGAACTGATTATTCATAAGAAAATCGCGCTATTTATACCCTCGTGCCCCGAAGTTTTTTTTTCCCATTTATAAAACCACGAATTATATCGGAATTCACTTTTAAGAAGCAATGTTGATTTTTGTAGCGAGCACTTTTCCCACAATTCTAATTAATTTCTTCTTCTTATCTCGAGTGCGGAGTTTTGCTAAAACGCACACACGCATTTTAACTTGCAGCCCGTAAACTGATAAGAACAATAAAGAAAACGGTTTTGCATTTCATTGCGATGTTCATTTTTAATTTCATCCTCCAAAGTAATACGGTTATATAGCGCTCGCGAATTATTTTGTGTGTTTGAGGAAACTTGTTAAGTGGCCTCGCAATTCTATAGAAAGATAAGATTGTTCTTTGTCCCACACCCCCGTCACAATGTTTCTTAATATGGATATTGGGAATCGTTGCATATTTAACTTAAAGATCGTTTGAAATATTTTAGTAGTCCACTAACCTTGGTGCGATGATAACGTTGCTATCGTAGTCGTCACCGCTGCCGCTGCTGCTGCTGCAGCTGGTGCGATTAGTGATAACACACACACACACATACCTCGCGATGCTATCCACTGGTGCGCGCTCACCAGTTCAAAGTCATACAGTCCGAGCGTTAACTAGCCAACGGTCAACGCTACGACCAATCTGATACCATTTTCAATTTTTGTGGGGAGCCTTCACCTGCTGCTGCTGCTGCTACACCCCCGCAGATTAAATGTAAAGGTATTTTTAAATTATTATTATTATTATTATTATTATTATTATGTAATGCTATCTTATTCAGATTTACCTATTTATATATAATTATGATGACGTCACAAATCCAAGATGGCGCTAACACTTTTTAAGGTTATCACGTGACCATTTCTGATTTTAATTGTTGAATTTTGAATTTTGAATTTTGAATTTTGAATTTTGAATTTTGAAATTTTAAATTAGTTAGGTTGGCAACTACCATTTTGGATTTCTGTTATGTTCGTAGCCCTGCTTTGAAATTTAGCCGCTAGGTGGTGTTTGATTGGTCACGTGGTTGTGACGTCACAAA
Organism: Lordithon lunulatus; assembly: GCA_963942505.1. NCBI lineage: Eukaryota > Metazoa > Arthropoda > Insecta > Coleoptera > Staphylinidae > Lordithon > Lordithon lunulatus. The sequence goes on from OZ012667.1 coordinate 25,225,506, forward strand.
TCCAAGATGGCGGAAATGTGTTTCAATACCCCCCTTTAAAAATACATGGGATTTTGCTGCAGAACTCTCCTAGCTAATCTACTAAAGATCCAAAAAAAAAATTAAACAAAATATGTTGCATTATTTTTTTATGGACTCATCCTCTAAAATCGGATTATCCAGATATGAGCGTAAAAGTTTAAAATTAAAAAAAAAAATAGAAAAACCAACTTGCCGGTATACAGACTTTCCATTTTACTTTATCATATTGTTATAAACATTAGGCAATTTTTTTCAAATCCAGGAACGCCTATAAAAATTATTAAAATTAGATATATATATATATATATATATATATATATATATATATATATATATTATGATCGAAAATAAGAATTCCTCAAAATTTGGATTTTATTGGTCACCCCAATTGGTCAGTACAGACAGGGTAGGGCCATGAACGCGCGGTACCTTTGAAGTGCCGGGGAATAGTAGTTCGGCGCGCAGCTTCCTTGAGTGGCTTGCCACCGCTCACATTACGCGCGCGAATTTGTAATAGTGGGCGCTCGGATTCAAAATTGTTACCGCGCTTATATTATTATATCTCAACAATGTGTTGGATTCTTTCAATTTAATAATGCAATATAAGTATATATTTACAACCAAATAAAATCATATAGAATTGTTATTATTTCTATGATATTTATGCATTATAACAGATATGTGGCGTGGAGAAAAGATACAAAATAACAAATTGGAGACGCATTTTATGATACAATTTAACAAATATATTATAGTACGAAAATATAAGCTCTGGTTGTTTTAATACACTATTGAAATTTAAATGTGGAAATTTTTAACATAATACGGTTTCTCCCAATTATAATACACGAATTCCTAAAAATTCCTGTCATAAAAATTGATACTTTACCAATTTTTATGACAGGAATCTTTAAACCGTTTTATGTTAAAAATGTACACAATTAAATTTAAATTGTGTATTAAAATAGTACAGTTTTAAAAATTAAATACCCCCGATGTTTGCGAAAACGTTCTTAATTTTTATTTCTGATGCATTATCTATATTAATATTACTGCAATAATATTAATTATCGAAATCATAGTATTTGAAAAGTATTTCGCGCGAACAAGTGCTGGAATTATTCATTGTGCCAAGGAAGGCGCAAACAACCGTGGCATGTGTGGCTTAGCGCGCGCGGCGCAGGGGGACAACTCCTGGAAGCTTGTCCGTGCCACCGTGCGCACATTTTCGACACGATTTCACGCAGATGGACTCCCCCTCCCTGGTACAGACCAGCAAACAATCTGCCGTGCGCGCGGAGCCACGGCGCCGCGCGGTATTGAGGCTGGGATCATAGAGGATAAGTTCACTCCGGTCGACAATTGTGGCGGCAAACTGCACACAACTTCCAGCGAATTCTCTAGAAATGAAATCGCACGTATAATGTCCGCTAACACTCAGATAGTATTTAACTGCAAAAAATGCAACTCACAAATTCATAAAATTAGTGTAATTGAAGAAACTATGAAAAGATTTGAGACAGAAATATTAAATTTGAGAACAAAGCTAGAGGAGAAAACCCATTCAAAAGGATCAATTAATATGGAGGATGTTATCAGAGAATTGTTGGAAAGAAAAATAGAGAAATAATTAGTGATGGGGGGAATTCGAGAAACTAGAACCGAGAACAACTGTTCTCGATTCTTATTAAGAGTCGATGTTCTCGATTCTTAAAAGTTCTCGAGAACTTGAACGAGAACCGAGAACAGAAAATCGATAACCGAGAACTTGAGCGAGAACCGAGAACAGAAAATTGGGAACTTGAATTAACCGAGAACCGATAACTTAAAAAACAGAAAATCAAGAACTTTAATTAACCAACAAATGACTTCCGAAAACTTTAAACGTTTACATTAAATCGTACTTGTACAGGAATAAACGTAACTATTAAAGTACGCTGACTAGGCAGCACATAGATTGAATTTAATGCATTTTTATACTCACGAAAGGTCTTGGTTTTCGGTTCTCGGTTATCGGTTCTCGATACCTTAGAAAACCACGATTCTACCCATCACTAAGAACTGGAGACAAATTACATAGAAGCAAAAAAACGACGTTAAAACAAAAGCCCAAATCTAAAAAATTAAAATAATAAGATATATTAAATGGTTTTGGCGTCTACTGCGTGGTAATTTAAAATTTTATTAAATTTCCAGTGATTCTAATAGTGTTAATTTTCTCCCTTTCTTTGCGATGTGCAAGATCTGAAGAGAATAAAAATTTGGAATTACAAAAATTACAAATTTTGGTTCTCTTCAGATCTTGCACATCGCAGAGAAATCCATTTTATGTACCAATTTTTTATTTAATTTTGTATATATTGTTTTTTTTGTTTTGTTTTTTAGTAGCATTTTTTGTTCTTTTATATATTGGTATTTAATTTTTTATATAGTCTTTTATACCTTAAAAGTTGGAAAATCTGCTGCGGGAATTAGTTTGTAACCATTAGTGTTTACAGGGTAATCCCCGAGGGTTGAGTTTTCCTCCTTCTTTAGTCTTACATGTCTATATATTTTTTCTTTTATGTTTTTTTTTAAATTTAATGTTTTTATTTCTGCTCAATTATATACTGTTTATTGATGTTTGTAAACTTATAAAAGCCCGCACGTTCATTTGTACCCAAGATATATATCTCAACAGACAAAACAAAAGCTCAAATGGAATATTTCAACAAATACAGAACTATAAACAAGAAAAGCAAGGGGAGAAGACAATCTGTATATAAAATATGTAAGTGAAATGCCGGTGATAACAAAAAAAGAAAAACAAAAAACGTAAATAAGCCCGTATAAAAATATTAACTTAAATTGTATGTTGTTGATAGGAAGCCACTTTCTGTATGTTTATCAGAACGTTGAATCACAGCAGATATTCATTCAAATCAATTATGTTTTCCAGGATATAATTTTATAAATTGCCAGATTGAAAATAAGCACTCTGGGGGTGTATTTATATTAGGGAGGAAATTAAATATGCTCTTAGTTCAATAAATGTATTAAAAATTCAATTAGGATTGTGGGTATAACATTTAAAATTCGGAGGCAAGGATATATGTTATTACTGTTTATATTGATCACCAAACCAAAACTCCAGTAGGGCAGAGTTTATAAACTGTATCAATGATATAATAAATGAAACACTTCTAGAAAATAACAATTTAATAATTGTTGGTAACTTAAATATATACATTAGCGATAATAACTATTACTCAAATATATTAAAAGAAAAAATAAATAATGGCGGCCTATACCAAAAATTTGAGTTTGGGCTTGGATAGATAATCCAAAACTGACTTATCAAACTTAAATTTTAATTACTACAAAGTTACAGATAAAGCTGCGAAAAGTAAAAATTTTAAATTTAAAAAAATGTCAATTATGGTCCGTTGCGTTAAAATTGGAGTCGTCCCATAACTGGTATCGCCCTCAAACGTATGTCATTTGATTAGAAATATCGTCTAGATGGCGGGAAACATGTTCAAATTGAACCGCTACAGGACTTTTAGAAATTTTATTTCATGACAGAAAGTTGTGGTAGATCACATTTTGTAGGTATTTAGTTCCAAAGAAGAAAAACCGTTTCGAAGAAGTGAAGAAAATAAAATTAAAAATTGTCCTATCAAGATGAACTTTAGGCTGTTGGATAGACAATTTTAGATCAAATGAAAAATCTTAATACAATTTATAATGTTCTTAAAACAAAAGACAAACCAGTCACATGATAAATTATAAAAGTAATAAAAATCGGTAAAAATACCATACCTTAGGTCCGTTCAAAATTCGGGAAGAAGTGGCATGGCTCTGAAACTGTGTAAATGTCGCAAACAATTTATAGCTTATTTCAAATTGAACCAGAAAAGCTACAGCACTTGGCAAATCTTTGAAACTTTGAAAATTTTATTTCATGATGTAAAGCGGTTTTTTGGTCTTATTATGTAGATCTGTAATTTCCAAAGAAATAAACACAAAAATATTGTTATAAAAAGTGTACCGTTTTAGCGACATAAAATGAAAATTGTCCAATTAAACCCAACTTTAGCCCTTTAGACAGTGTTCAACCAAATAAAAAATCTTAGTACACATTTTACCTAAAACAAAATATAAACCTGCCACATGATAAATTATAAAAGTGATAATGATCGGTACAATTGCCAAAACTATCCTCGGTTGCATCAATGCAGGGGTCGTACTAAAAGTGACCGGACACTGAAATGAAGTCATTTAATTTGAAATATAGTCTAGATAGAGAAAAATGTGGAGATTGTTGCAAATGGAACCGGTAAAGCAATGTTATATCATGATATAGTTGTGCTTGAACTCATTTTATAGGTATTTTAATTCCAAAGAAAAAATATTGTTATAAAAAGTGTACCATTTTGGCGATAAATCCGAGAAAGTGAATAAAAATAAAATAAAAACTGTCCAAATCAACTTTAGTCCGTTGAATAGGCAATTTTCAATCTTGGTACAATGTTTCTATAAAACAAAAGATAAACGCGTCACAGGACAAATATAGTGATAAAAATTGAAAAAAATTAAATTAAACTACTTGCCGTCCCATCAAAAAAGGGGCCGTCCCAGAAGTGGCCTGGCATTGAAACTTGCAATTTGATTGAAATATAGTCTAGATGGCGGAAAAAATGTCGAGATTGTTTTAAGTTGAATCGGAATAAGCACAGGGCCTAGGCAAATATTAGAAATTTAGAAAATTTAATTCATGATAGAAATCGTGTTTATGCTCAATTTGTAGGTCTTTTAATTCAAAAGAAAAGTTTACAAAAATATGTTTAAAAAAGTGTACCATTGTCGCGGTTACAGCACTTAGAAAAAACAAATTTTGAGAGACAGTTGTGTTTAATATCGTTTATAGTTTCAAAGAAACATAAAGTATAGGTACCACTTCAATCAAATCAAACTCGAGCAAAAAACATAATTTTAAATATCAGAAATTTTGATTTATTACGAATATGTAGCAATCTTTCATGCGAATGTAAATATGGGATATTTATATAAATAATAAATCTGAGAAGCAACTTTATAAACCATAAATAAACTTTTCAACAACTATAGAATTGACAATAAAGAATATAAGGAAAGGTCTGTTTAAAAAAAATGGAAAATCGTTCATGTTTCATCTACTGTCTAAATAGAAAATGGGAAGTCGCATTGAGGTGGTTATAGGTTTAAGATATAAACAATATGTGCTGAAATAAAGGGCGATAAATAAATTCTATCTGAATTTGTGCCAGTTGGGTAATAATTGGAAATCCTCGAATGAAAATTATTAGGAACTATTAGGGCAGTGTTTTATTACATTTTGCAACAGCGACAGACCTTTGTATGATTTTTAAAACTTGATTTATGAGAAGGAGCAGATTAATATATTATGAATTAATCAATTTTATAACACCTCGAAACATAACAAAATTTTAATTTATTTTGTTGCTGCACTTTAATTAATGTAAGAAAAGAAACAAAATACATTGTAGCGTTTTAAACTTTGTATGTTGGAAATGTTCAGTGAACTCCTTTTTTATCAATAAATTTTAGGAATATTAGAATGTGAACAACTGAACTGTGGGCATTATTACTGTAACTGATATTACAGAAACTTTAGGGTCAACAAATACATATTAAAAGACTCAATATTGTCTCCAAATAATACCACAGTTCTCTAATCGTTATCTGGATCCTTTTTAATTAGTTTAAAATGCAGCTATTCCTGCAACAGGCCGCTAGTCTATTTATAATAACATAATATTATTTCTATACATTACATCTCTCCCTCCCACAGGGAGTTGTGATCTTTGTAAAATATACAACTATAACAATTAATTGTTATTCGATTCCTAATCGCTTAGGTGGTACGCGTTTTCCCTGCGGTCTGGTCGGCGTTGATTCTGGCGCATTAAATGACCGTGGCGATAAATGCGTATCAACTCTATCACTATTTACAAAATCTGTTATCTATACTTTTCCTTTCTCACTAATATTTTTCCGCACTTCCGAAATATTTCCGTGATCCGAGAGTCGCAAATACGTAATAGTTGGTTTGCGTGTCGTTTCCAGATGGTGTCATTATTGTTTATAATATTTAATACCTTGGTTCTCAATAACCATCCCTCGGGCCCAATTTTGTTTTCCTCCTTTATAAATTCTGACTGAATCCAACCTCAAATTTGACTAACCTTCTGCCTTTATAATTCTGTTTATTGCGTTCTGGAGCGCGTTTAATATTTAATTTTACTTGATATAGAGACATATTAGGTGCAAAGTTATTACTAACTACTTTATCGCATCCAGACGTGTTTTTAATTGCCTACCAAACATTATACGAGCTGGACTTTCACCAGACGAACAATGCGTGGTATTTCTATAATTAATTAAAAATCTTCATATGGCAACTATAAAATCGTCTTCATGCCTAATATGAGAACATTCCTTTTTTAGAAATAATTTTAAGGTTTTACCACAATTTTCAGTTGCTCCGTTTGAAATTGGATGGTATGTTGGAGATAAATTATATTTATTATTATTATTATATAATTTTATTTATTCCCAGAAACTTTTTCAATTCAGCAGAGACTGTGTACCATTATCTGACATTAAAACTTTTGGTAACCCAAATCGAGCAAATAATTCTCTTAATTTCATTATGGTATTATGAGATGTAATTTTATTGAGTATAAAAGCCATTTTGACCATGCATCTGTCACAACAAAAACATATATATATATATATATATATATATATATATATATATATATATATATATTGGACCTAAAAGTCTATATCAATTCGTTCGCAAACATTATCAGGCATCGGCCAACTTTGAAGTATTGTTTCAGCCTTACCCACGTTTTCAATATCATTGTTTAGTGATGGCCACCAAACATATGATCTGGCAAGAGACTTCATTTTTACTATGCTAAGATGAGTGCTATGAAGCTCATGTAAAACAATCTTCTGTAATGGTTCTGGTATAATGACCCGGAAACAAAAAACTAATAAGTTACTGTCTATATTAAGATCGTTCCTTTTATAAAAATAACCTTTCAAATGAGTAGGTCACTTATTGGGCCATCATTCTCTTAGTAATTTAAAAACTTGTAATACCTTACTATCTCTACTGTAATTTTCTAAAATAATTTTTGCATCAATTGGAAATGGTGTTTCCGAAATATAATTAATATAATTAAAATTCTCCAATTCAATTGATACTGAATTTTCTATTGGCAAACGTGAGAAAAAATCCGCCTTATTTTTAATCGAAGTAATATTTTTTATATTAAAATCAAATCCACATAGAAATAAAGCGTACCTCTGAAGTCTATTTGGTACTTCATGTTTCGAACCAAATATTGACAAAAGTGGTTTATGGTCCGTTATTAAATTTAATTTTCTACCATACACATATTGATAGAACTTTTTTACTCTATATACTATCGCTAGAGGGTTTTTTTTATCTATTTGAGAATAGTTTTTCTCAGCAGCGCTTAAGGTGCGAGAAAAATATGCAATTGTTTTCTCACCATTAGAAAAATGTGAGAAATCATTGCACCTAACCCAAAACTTGAGTCTGGTGATCGAGGCCAACACGGGTACTTGGAGAAAGAGAAAGCACTGCATGATAGTCACCCTGGACATCGCAAATGCGTTTATCACGCTGCCATGAGTGACCATCATGGAAGCACTAAGGAGAAGAGGTATACCACCTGCACTCACCGAGATAGTAGAGGCTACCTGCAAGACAGGGAGATCACCCATGATGGAAGGGACGGCATGATCAGATACGAGGTGACGGGAGGCGTACCACAGGGCTCTGTCCTGGTTCCCCTCCTATGGAATATAGCATATGACGACGATCCCCAACAACAAAACACAAGGCACTGATCGCCCGCGGACGCGACCTAGACGATACCATAGCCAGGACACGGCAAGCGGCGGAGACGATGGCGGCATGGATGACGAGGAACGGACTTGGCATTGCTATTTCCAAAACAGAAGTTGCCCTGCTCTCCACTAAGCGATCAGGTGTCCAGGCCGTCACCGAAACTGGATTGCTGGGGTCGACATTCCCGCTGAAAGGCAGATAAAGTACCTGGGAATCGTCAAACATCAACAACACTGCACAAGTATTGGAAGCGACGAAGAAGGCAGCCCGAACTGAGGCGGCGCTAGCAAGACTGCTGCCCAACATTGGAGGCCCGGGTGAAAAAAATAGGAGGTTGCTGGCGACGGTGTCGCGCGCCCAACTATTGTACGCAGCTCCGTCCTGGGGTAATGCAATAAAGACACAGCGGAATGTAAATAGGTTAAGGAGAGCGTTGCGCACCAGCGGTCTTCGGATCACCCAGGCATATAGGACCACCTCCACGAATGCGGTGAAAGTTCTGGCGGTCTCGATTCCGGCAGACCTATTGGTGGAAGAGAGGGAAGCTACATCCCGAGGAATTAAAGGGGGAACATCGCCCAAGATAGCGAGAGACGAGGCAAGGAAGCAAGCCATACTCAAGTGGCAAAGACGCTGGGACGAGACACCACACGCGACATGGACGAAGGGGTTCCTCCCCCCAACTAACACCATTTATCGACAGAAAACACACAGACAATTGGCTGACAGGACATGACGGTTTCCAATCCTAGGGGGATTGGGAAGGCGACAAGCGACAGGTGCCGCTACTTTCTTTTTTTTTCCTTTTGGGGGGAGGGGGGGAGGGGAATGCTATTATGCACACCCGACGCTTCTCGTCGGGTAGTGTGGGACTCGCCTACTTCGGTACCAGGCATACCCAATAAACCCAGAACCCTTGCTCTGCCACCCAACCCGGAACCGATCGCTCATTGTAGCCTTCAGGTTGGGGGAGTCTGCGCAGATCTTTGGGTTTCTACATATTTATTCCATGATCCCGCGATGCGTTACGTCCCTTCCGTCGGCCCGTCGCTGCCGTCCCTGGCGTTCTCGCTCCTCCCTGGTGCGTTCTTTCATGACGGTGGTGACAAAGTTATTAATTGCTGTCCACGTTTCAGGGCTGTCCAGCATGGTATTCACTATGTTCTCTGGCCTCAAGCGGGTCCCGGTGAGTCGTTCAAGAGCCGCTCGCAGGGCCGTCCATCTGGGACACGTAAATATGGCGTGCTCGGTTGTGTCCACCGGGGCCGGGCACAGTGGGCACTCCTCCGTCTGCTCCAGGTGCATGCGTTTGAGGTATGCCCTGAAGCACCCGTGCCCCGAAAAGACTTGCGTGAGCTCGTAGCCCATATCTCCGTGCGTTCTAGATACCTACGGCTGTATCCTGGGGATAAGTCGTCTCGTCCAACCGGTTTTTCCTTCCAGCTCATCCCAGTCCTTCTGCCATTTTTGAACCGTTCTATCTCTAGCCGCCGTGATGTTCAGGCCTTCTCGGAAGCAATCAGCGCGCTCCTGCGCCAGATGTTCGATTGGAGGTATGCTCGCAATGACTTATATGGCCTCTCTGGACACTGTCCTGTAGCCCCTCGCTACCCGTAGCGCTGTTTTTCTTTGTTGTCGTGCGAGAAATTCCCTTGTGCGCTGATATACCAGTCTGTGGCTCCACACCGGGGCTCCGTATAGCATTACACTCTCGGCCACCATTGCTAGCATCGCCCTCTTTATTTGCCTGGGTCCTCGTCGGTTAGGCATGATCGCTGCCAGAACCGCAGTGCATTTGGCTGCTCTCGCCCCTGCCAGTTCTAGATACTTTCGGAAGGTCTGGCCCTTATTGGGATCACTTCCGTGGAACCGATGCGGACGCAAACTTCCGAGCAGCGTTTCCTGCCGATGAGAAGCACCGCCTCTGTTTTTACCTCTGCGACCTGGAGGAAATTGTCGGCAATCCATCGTCTCAGCTCTTCCAGGCTGGCGTCTACTCTCCCTTTCAGCTCCTCCTCGTTGGCGCCTGTTACTACCAGTGCCACATCGTCAGCGTAGCCCACTACGCTGGCTCCATCGGTTAAAGGGATTCGGAGAATGGCGTCGTACATGACGTTCCACAGTGTAGGTCCTAGCGCGGACCCCTGTGGAACGCCGCAATTCAGAGTGAGTCTCTTGGTCTTTCCCCCGTCTGCTCCTGCCACTAGGAGGCTCCGGCTTCCGATATAACTCTTCACCAGCCTCATCATATCCTCGGGCAACCCCATCTCCCTGCACCTTACCGCTGTAAGTCTCCAAGGTGCAGTGTTAAAGGCGTTCCTCACGTCGACCGTCACGAGGGCGCACAACTGCCTCTTCCTCCACGGCTTTGCCATGGCCGCCCTTGCTATTTCCAGAACCTCGTCCAGGGCTTTGATGGTGGATCTTCCCGCCCTGAAACCATGCTGGTGGTCGGACAGTCCGCCAGGTGCCTCTGTGTGTGCTGTAATCCGTCCCAGAACCAGGTATTCCAGGACCTTGCCCGTCGTGTCTAGCATACACAGAGGTCTGTACGCTGATGGGCTGTCCTGGGGCTTACCTGGCTTGGGGATTAGGACTAGCCTCGCCCTCTTCCATCTTGCTGGGAAGTCCCCCTGGCTGAGTGCCCTGTTCATCACTGCCAGAAAGACTTCTGGGAACTCTACCGCCGCTAACTTGACGGCCTCTGGTGGAACTCCGTCCGGCTCCGGCGCCTTGTTGTTGGACAGTCTCCTTACTGCTGTCTCTAGCTCCTCGGATGTGAAGGGCTCCACGTCTACGGGCCTAAGCTTCGTCTCCTCCTCCTGAGCCTTTTCAGTATTGTCCACCTCGGCCACCGGGAAGAGCTCCCGGAAGATGTGAGTAAGTTTGTCCTCGCTGAGTATGGGTGGTGGTGGCCTCGCCTTCAGGTGTCTTAGGGAATTCGGTACCCATCCCCCCATATGTCGTCCTCGATGGTCCTTAGTAGCTCGTCCCACCTCGTCTTTATGGCAGTTTTGATGGCAGTCCGCAGCGTTTTCTTGGCCTCTCTGTATTTCTCACCAGCTTCCTCCCTATGTCTTGCCCTTCGCCGTCCTGCCCTGATGAAAACACATAATTGCCCCTGACGAAGGTAGGAGAGCCGTCATTGAGAACGATGAGGCCCGTCCCCGCCACGAAGTTTGCGAGCAGTTTTCCTGGCTCGTTCTTCACTGGGCAGCCCCAGTCCGCGGACTTGGCATTGAAATCGCCAGCAATTACTAAGTCCGCCGCCGCACTGCTTGCGATCACCGCCTGGATCCTGCCTAAATATCTTTCTAGTAGTGCCGTGCCGCTATTGGGTGATACATAGATACTGACTAGCAGGGCACGGTCTACCATAGCCGCCACATATCTCTCTCCTCTCTCTACTAGCCTCGTCCTTGTGTGGCTTCCCGTCCATATGGCTGCACCCCGGTTTTCAGCCACCAGTCATCAATTTCTTCTGACTCTAGCCTCGTTGGGCTCGCTTGCTGCTACGGCGTTGTACTGCCCCCTCTCCATCGTAACCCACAGGAGATCGTGAGCCGCCCGACACCGGTTTAGGGCTCTGCACTGTGCAGGCATCTAGCTGGCTCCCCCCTGGTCACGTGCACTTCTCCGGGCTCGTGGAGTGTCCGTCCTTGCCGCAGATGAGGCAGTGTGGAACGCTGGCTGGGCAACTTGTAGCGTAGTCTCCCGCCTTGCCGCACCGCCGGCATAACGACCTTCTGTCAGCTCCCCTGCACTGCGCTGCTTGATGTCCAGAGCCCCAACACCGGAAGCACTCCTTCCTGGAGTCTGTGCGGATGGTGGCTCGGCAGTGGACGAGCACCACTCTCACGGTGCCTCTCTCTGCCAGTCGTCTTGCCGTTTCAACGCTCGTGGTGACTGTGACTGCCTGCGTCTCGCCGTAGGCGGGTCTCAGTTGTCCGATCGACCATTCCCTTTCTTCTCCTCCCGCTTCCGCCTCAGAGCGCACTCAGAATTTCATCTCTAGTAGCGAGGAAGTCCGTTCCCTTCAACATCAGGGTGGCGCCGGTTCTTTTTATCACCGTCGTTGTGCCGCTCACCTTGGTGGCAATGGTTTCTCTGAGGGCGTCCACCTTGGCGCCCTTGCCCCTCACCTCCATCTTGAGGTCGCCCGCCTTCGTTCTCGTGATGCAGGCTATCCTGGCCTTGCCTACGTCTATTTTTCTTACCCTCTTAAGAAGGTCCGCATAAGTGCCCTCCGTGGCCCTAACGATGATGGACTCCCTATCCTCTGGTTTGGGGGTCTCCTTTCTTCCTCTTGGGTCCTCATCGGTGCTAGTGGCGCTGCCGCCGCCCGCGCTCTGCTTGGCCTTGTGAAGCACCACCACTTGTCTCCGGCTGTAGGTGTACACTATATGGGGTGTCTCTTTCGAAGAGTCCCCTGATGGTCTGTATGTCTCTGACCTCTGCGTTCATTGGGCTATCCTGTTGCGGTCGTGTCTCTTTTTGGGACGCCGCCATCTCCTCGAGTCTCCTCTCCAGTCTCCTGGCCTGTTCGCGGAGCTCTTCCTGTCCACTCTTGAGGGTCCTATTTTAGGCCAACAGCTCGAGGATCCTTTTCTCTGCCGCAGGTGTTTCGGTCCTCGCCTTTTTTTTCCCTTCTAGTCTGGGCGTTTTGGTCATGGAGGATCTTTACCTCCTGAAGACCCTTCTTGACGTCCATGTGTAGATTCTTGTGCTTGCCTGCTATGGTGACCAGATTATTAAGCGCCTTGTGAATCTGGCCTTGGCTCTTGTCTTCCTCCTCTTCCTCCGAGCTCGACATGGTTTCCGTTCTCATCGTCTCAGGAGATCCCAGTGCCTTCCTTTTCAGAAAGCTCTCCATACTGATGGGAGGTGACCTGTGGACGTTATTGTGTCTCCTGAAGGGCTCTGGCGTGCTTTCTGGCGCCGACAGATATACGTCTTCCTCTGCCATTACCAGCCCTGGAGGTCCGTATTGAGCTCTTCCATTCCCGGTAGATTTTTGTAGACTCCCGGCCCGATTCGTCGCCGGGGAGACAAGACAGTCGTCGGTTAACGACCCCGGTGTGCCTGCCTCAGACACAGCCGGTGCCGGTACTGGGGATCCGGGCCTCTGCACCGTAAACGTTGGTTGATTCTTGGAAGTCATCATGTTAATAAACGAATGGTTTCTTCGAGTTTTCCTTCTCCCTCACATCTCTTCACGCTCCCTCGTTGGTAATTAAAGTGCCGGATTGCACTGCAATTATTTTCAAACACTTTTGCGAAACTCTCAGAAAAGTTTTACAAAAAAAAACACTGTTGCTGTCCTCTCACAAAACACTCTCACAAACAGTTAGAAATTTTTTACAAATGTCACTAAATTTTTACACTTTTGCAGTCCTCTTACAAAACACTTAAGAAAATTTTGCAGAATATCACAAACATTTTCAATCACTTTTGCGATTCTCTTGCGAAGATTTTCTTGAAGAATCGCGAACCATTTTTAGGTTACAAAATTTCATCTCAATTCATCTGACCCATCTCTGGGCCGATGTTTTCGATGTATGCGTCGTTGGGAAACGTGGATTCTCAGGTTTCCACCGACGCCCAGCTTATCTTTTATTGTGCCCTACGGACGAAGCTGTAGGCCTACACACACGGAGCCGATCCGTGCACTTTCGCACTTCTTATCTCTACCGCCTCTTCGTCTAAGATACGGTCAGGTGCCGCTACTGCAACAAGACCGACGACCCGACCCACACGCTGTACCACTGCGACATGTGGTATAATGCACGAGCCACTTTATAGACAGAACTGGGGGAGGATGAACCCTCCCCCTAGCAAATGGGACGCCTAATGCTGCAAAGATCCGAGCAATGGGACGCGGTTGCAAAATAAGTGATGAAGCAGAAGCATAATGACGGTCTGCAGACATAAGACATCACAACGAACAAACAAGACAGGATAGAATACAGGACTGACGTACCTAAGGTCGGGACAGCATACGTTGCTTAGGGTGCCTTTGAGGGCAAGCCTCCAACGACAGAACGTAAGTCTTGGTTTAGCCGGTAGGCACCCAGGCCAGAACGCGGGGTGAACTCGGCACTACCCATGCCCATCACCCAGAATGGGCGGTGACGGGGCATGGGTATCTTTCGAAGATTCCAACTCACAGAATAAAAAAATACCCTAAAATTTAATTCGCGTTTGGGATTATAATGGCACAGGAAGGAGTCAAACATTAATATAGATTTTACCATCTTGAAAGCTCTAATACAATTGTTAGTGCATTCCTAAACTGCGTTCGCTCTAATAAGCTCATACAATGGATGCACTATATTTGGTAGATAGGTAGGTAGGTACAAACCGGTGATAATAGTTTTTCATTCCCAAAAATGAACGTAATTGGTGGGTATAGGCATCTTTTGTATTGCTTCAAAAACTGTTGGAGATTTATGTAACCCATGGCGGTCAATCACCTGCCCCAAATAGGATAATGATTCTTGAAAAAATTCACATTTCTCTTTACGAACTGTTAACCCCGAATTTTTTAAATAGAACAGACACTATGCAGTCTTTGCATATGTTGCTCTTTTGTATTACCCGTAATTAATATATCATCCAAAAATGTAGACACTTTGAAGTTTGTGAATAAACACTCCATCATTCTCTGAAAAATAGCTGGTGCAGAACGTATACCAAAAGTACCACGATGAGTGGAAATTGGACACTTTTCTAGACGTACTATTTAAGAGTAATTGTTGATACGCATGCGATATGTCTATTTTTATAAACAATTGACCCCCATTTAATTTAGAAAATAAATCCTCAATTCTTGGCAGTGGATGATATCTTTCTATCTCCAAGTACGGATTAAGGGAAATTTTGTAATCACCGCAAATGCGTACTGCATTGTCACCCGTCAATATCGGTGTTCCCCAAGAACAATTTTCAATAGGAGATAATACACGATACTGTATCAACCTATCGAGTGCTGCATCTACTTTTTCCTTCATTGAATATACAACTGGCCTGAGTTTACAAAATTTAGGCACTGCATTACTTTTCAACTTCAACTTTACTGTGAATCTATTGAAAGTTCTCAATACATCACAACATTCCGTGGGATATCTTTTGACAATATTCTCTATTGTAACCGTTTTATTTAGCATATAATTTATTTCACGAAAACTCAAATTAAACATTATAATGACGTCTCGTCCCAACAGAGATGAACCTCCTCCCTTAATTACGTACAAATCAATATGTTTTTCTTTATTTATATATGCAATGTTGACAGTTATTTCACCTAGCAGCGCAATTTTCTAACCATTATAAATAACTAAATTTATCGAAGATGCTTTCAAGGTACATTTATTTAAATATGTAAGCCATGTATTTTCTGAAATTACGAAAACAACTACTCCCGAGTCCACTTCCATACTCAGAGGAATATTATATATAAGGACGGAAAACAAAATTGGTTTTGAATCTGTACTTCCTAGCGAAATACATCTTTTTTGGCATTTCCACGTATTTAAAATCGAAAGAATTACATATAACAACAACAACAAGTTTGACGCTTACCACTACGCACTGCTGTTGCACTTGGTCCACGTGACTCTGCCTTTGCGATTTAGGGTGATGCTGACGACGTCGACGATGACGGCCCTTCCGACTCCGAGGATGAATACTAGGTTTCAATTTGATTAATGCGAATGTATCATCCAATCCATATGCGGAATGTGATGCTTCCAATATCAGCGATATTACCAATGCTCTATTAAAAGTTGTCGACTCCTTTTCTCCGAACAATTTATCCCGTATTTTTCCAGCTTCAAGTCCAATGATAAATATATCTCGTAGAATTTTATCAAAAAGACACCAAAGTCACAATACGTAGCGAGACTCCGAAGTCGTGGCCCATTCTTGTAAAGATTCATGTGCGTCTTTCAGCGCCCGGTAAAATTTTAATCGCTAAACCGTCCGTGGATGTGAATAATATCTATCCATTTTTCAGTAATTCTTGAATACTCACAAGCATCAGGGTTTTCGGGCATTATTAATTTTTCCGGTAATGCTTCTTGACATATAATATCACGTTTTACGTCGGCCGATATAATTCAATTTGCAATAAACGTGGTCTTAAAATATTAAGATGGATTAGATAGTCTTGCACACTCAGTGGTCATCGATAATAAGAAACTGGAAGTGGTGAAAGAATCCAAATATTTAGGAGTACGACAAAAATAATGTTTGAAAGTTAAATCGCACCTCATTTCGACTACTGCCGAACGATAAAGTCCGTGATGAAATCCCAATTAATTAAACAAATGCATTAAAAACAAGGCCATGCAAATCATTTTAAAATGCAATCAATATAAAGCCGGAAACAATCATATTCTAAGTGTCCAACAAACAATCTTGTTCAATGTTCTTGTGTTATATAATCTAAAACATAATTTAATTACTTTGTCAAACCCACTGTAATACACACATAAACGTCGTTTTTATAACATCCGCAACCGACGAGACTTTTATGTTTCTCTTAGAAAGCACATTCGAACAAAAACAACTGATGTGCAATGACTTATCCCTCTTCAATAGTTTGTATTGTATATTGTTTGTATAAAGTAATGTTACAGAAGAAAAATAATTTAGAACATTTTACAGATTGTATATTTATATTTATATTATTTAATTGTAAGCAGAATTAAGTTTTTATTTGAATATTGTAAGGGAAAGTACATGTTATGTTTTTTTCATATATTAGGAATTTATTATAATTTATGTTTATTTATTGCTTTAAGTTAGTTCATCACGATATATATATATATATATATATATATATATATATATATATATATATATATATATATATATATATATATACAAGAGTAGGGAAAGGAGGCGGTTTCTGCGGCCTCCTGAGGAGGAGGCTAGTATGCAACCATATATACATGAGCGCCTCTATCGGCGTGTGGCCTAACTAAAAGCGCCATCTAGCGACAACTAGTCAACACTACAATTGTACATTTGGTTGCCTGCATCCAAGATGGCGGCGGGAAATTCAAATTTAAATATACAGGTTAATCAAAAAATAAAAATCCAAGATGGCGGCGGTTACAATATACAGGGTGATCAAAATAATAATAAAAATCCAAGATGGCGGCTACTGAACGTAAGCTGTCAAAAAATCCAAAATGGCCACTTCCGGTCGAAATGAAAAATGGCAGAAATCGGAAAATAGCAACTTCCGGTCGCGACTTTCGGTCGTCCAAATGGTGTCATGTTTGTACTCAAATGAAAGCGCTCGACGCGAGGTGCACAAATTTGAGGTTATTTTGGGTCTAAGGTCCTTGTGGCACGAGTTGGCTTCCTGCTGGGTAAATATGGGGCATGTGACGTAATAAAAGAGGCAGTAGCTGCATTTCAAACAATCCTTTTATTTTTAAACATTAAAAAGACAAAAACATAATATTTAACAATCAGCCATGTAAGTATAATAATCATCAGATACCCTTTCAAAATTTCTATTTATACATTCAATCATATAAAAAGCATTATTCGTGTTATTTATACTATTATCACGTATTACAGTTTTTAAGCCCTCACATAAATTTTCTACAGGTAATGATAAATCCAAACCTGTAACGACAATTAATTCATAGTAATCTTTAAAATCCTCCTTAAGAAACATTTCTAATTTATAATTTATCAGCTCTTTCAACTGATTTAAATTGTTGAACGTTTCTTCTGATATCATAATTTCTGATGCAATACAATTAATCGTAATAACTTCATAATTTTTATATTCTAAACGTCCCACCCTATTCAGACATTTTCCGTTGGGTATGGATAACACATCGATATCACAAAACTGGAACCACTCTTCTTGTGTGAATAACACTTGGTTGTATCCGCCCCAAATGTTAATGATAGGTTTGAAGTCGTGATGCGGACTGAGACCCACTGAAACATGCTTCGTGTTGCTTTTGTTTAATTGGTAGGTAGTTTCACCCAGCAGGAAACCCTGTCTTTTGAATGCCTCGTTCAATTGGCGACGATCGGTGTACGCTACATATCCATTTTGTCCAAGTTGTTCAGTTAAAACCCGCGGATTGCTATGTTCTAACATTGTTTTTTGGTTGATGCTTTTTGCTGCTGCTACATCTTTCTTTTGAGCTGTACTCGTAAATATTTCACAACCATCAGCTTCTCTGAGAGACTTAAGTTTCTTTGATTTAGGCTCGAACATGTTGATAGAACAAGTAGATGTGACTAACTGACTGACTATTGAACAACTAGAGCGCCTTATATATTTTATTTGAAACAATCAGGAAGTATTTCCTGCGCGACTTAACATTTCGGCTGATAAGCGAATCACGTCTGTACAAGTTTCATACATCTTCGCTAAATAAACAGGATATATTTCCTGTGTGATAAGGTATTTCCACTGAAATGAACAGGATATATTTCCTATGTGATAAAACATTTCCGCTGATAAACGGGAAGTATTTCCTGCACGATAACAGGTTTCGAGTGTTAACGGTTTTTAATACAGGATGTGGTAGTGATAAACAAACAGAAACCGGATGCATTTCCCACTGCTGATTGGCTGATGAATTTATTGTCTGAGTATAAATACCACGGAATTCTATTAAATTAATTAGTCTTATCATAATCAACGAAAATGTCACAACCAGAGTATCCTACAATACACATACCCGAAGATCAGTGTGATTCTGGAAGAAGTTCACCAACAGCATTCCTCGACACCATGTTGCAAAACTATGAGGAGGAGATGAAAAGTGAATGTCGACTGGTGAATGAAGTTGGCTATTCCCTATCACACCAACTCTCTGTATCAACCGGATTTAGTGCCATTCGAGGATACTACCAATGCATGCGACTCTATAGCTCAAAAGGGAGCATCACCTTTATTCCAATCGAATGGTCACAGTTGAAGAAGCAATTGCTGACAATAGAGGAAACGATTCTCTCAATATCGTTACCTGTGGGGAAGACAATATCTAGGAAAAGAAAGTGTGAAAACTGCAGCTGCCATCTTCAAGACATAACCAATCATCATCAAATAGAAACGAATGTAGAAGAACCAGCAATGCAAGTGATTGATAATTGTACAATAAAATTTCAACGACCAAATAAGAACATTGCTGTAATAATCAAACGAAGAGGAGTAACCCTAAAACTCGATGTCGAAGCATTGCGAAAGTTATGCGGGTTGGGTTCATTAGTTGATTATCGTTTGGAAAGATTAAAATCCTTAAATTTCGCGGATTATTATAACCAGTATGTGCTTCACTTTTTAAACATGCGTGAAGATTGCGAGGTAATATCCACTTTGGAAAGTTTGCTGGAAACTTCCACGCGCGGATACACTTTTGAGAGCGTTGAATGTATGTATGAAGTAATAGCACATAATAGAAACAAGTTTGTGCACAACGTGCAAACAACACGGCAGAGTCATGGTTAAGATCATAGTCGATATTAAATCAACAACAGCAGAGACAGTACACCACCAACAACGAAAGCGACTGGAGAGACACATTAAAAAAATACACGAGTTAAAATTAGCTATTAAAAATTATCAAGATGTTAAAGAGTGTCACCAGCTTTTATCTAAACTTTGCATCAGTGAATAAATGTTGTGCTTGTCATTGCCGAGGACAATATAAACTACATTTAATCAGCCACATAACAGCATTGGAATTACATTCTATGTGGGATTCTTTACCATCATATTTTCAAGAAGATGATGACATCATAGCATGCCTTCCCTGCTTCAAACATTATAATTTACCAGGGGAAAGGGATCATATCGATGGACCCCCACCACCTCGCTACAGATGCTATAAATGTCTAAACATCGCTCCGGAAACTTTAGTAGGCATTGTTTAAGTGTCCAAGTAAAAATATTACCATTTAAAATGTTGATGAACATTAGCAATTTTGTTCTGATGGTTGGGATATTCGACACAACGTTCTATTCCACCATACCAAGTGCCGAAATAGAGGAATGTCATATCATCATGGACGACGACCGCAATGATACGTGGCCTTTTGGATGGAAGAGAATGATTTTGCTACCCGGAACCCTACCACCAACATGTGTTACACAAATTGATGGAAGTGACATCGAGGATGGTGTTATCAATTTTAAATTGCTGTACGTATTTCCAAACCGATCATATTACAAAACCGAGCAATGGTTGCATCATGTGATGAAATTACCCACAATCCCAAGAGAAGAAGATGACATTGCGTTACAACCAGTAATGCAAGTAGTCGAATACATTCCCAGCACAAAATTATTCGAAGAGCAAGAAGAAGTCTACTCCCCTAGCACGGCATTCTTTGAAGAGGAAGAAGTCAACTCCTCTACAACATCTAGAGAATATGTATCATCATCAGCTCAATGTTCCCCAGTAAAGAAGTTCCTCAATTATGACTTACTACAACTCATTATACTTATGTTTTTATTGATAGTAATATGTTCTATGACTTTAATTGAACACCCCAATTGTTATAGTTTACTCGAAATTATTGCCATTATTGCAGTGATAGTATCATGTCTCATGTCTTTAATTGATATCGCCAATACTATTAATAAATAAAAAAAATATATATATTAAATAGTCTTGTCTGGTTTTTCATATATTTTTTCTTTCTCAGCAGCAGTAACAGAATAAATAAATAAAACAATATATTTAAGGTAAGTAAAATATTTATTTTAAATTTTTAAAAATCTATACATTTTATTCAACATTTATAAGTTCCTAAATACGAATTACAATTAGTACAATAATGTTTGCTATTCTTGAGAGAGTGTATACAATAGGGAATACATCGGGAGCATATACAAATACAACATAATAATGCAAATAAATGTGTTTTATAACTAGATTTGTATTTAACCGTAGTTATTTCGGTACCATTACAAGACTTGCAATAACACAATTGTGGATGTGGACCGAACATGTTTACACTGTTAGCAGACACACTAAAATGATTTAACACAATTGTGGATGTGGACCGAACATGTTTACACTGTTAGCAGACACACTAAAATGATTTAAATTTATAAAGCATTCGATTTATGAATCCAACTATTCTGGGATTTATCAAGTCCAAGCCATTTTACGTACACCTTGGCTCCTTTACGTCGCAGCACCTTTTCAACCAAGTAGACATCTTCATGTTTCGCTTTTTGCAGTTCATACTCGTAGAACGCTCCTTGAATTGGACTGCCCTGCATATCATTCAATATATATGTTATGGGATTGCTAATCTTAACCTTTTGAATTCGAAATAATTCCGTAGACCAATTTGGCGTATAACCTTTATCAAATAATGCTTTTTGCTTGCTTATACGCACAACATCGCCCACACGAAATTGTCCTTTTCCAGCAATCTTTATATGTGAATACACAGTGTTGAGGAGTTGTTTCTCTTTCTTAGCATCCACATCTTTTGGCTTCATGCCTGTGGTACTGTGTCTTGTAGAATTGTATTCCATTGTTATCCCGTTCAAAATAGAGTACCAATTATAGTTACCATTCAAGCTGAATGCTCGATACAATTTATCTTTTAACGTTCTAATTACTCGCTCTGCCATACATGCTTTCATAATGGTATACGTAGAATAATGATTCACATTATGCTTTTTCATTAACGTATTAAATTGTTGATTGTAAAACTCTTTGCCCTGATCTGTTTGCAAGTTTCGAGGAACACGTCCACCAGAAGTTTGAAAGATTTTCCTGAATGCTTCCGTTAAACTTGGTGCAGATTTGTCTTTTAGCGGCATAGTCCATAGAAATTTCGAGAAACAGTCAATCACCACCAGTATGAATTTATAGCCTTTATTTTCACGAGCATACGGACCAAATTCAGCTAAATCCGCCTGCCACAAATCATCCAATCCTTTTAATATAACTCGACGTCTCTTGAAATTTTTACGAGCTGGTTTATGTAACTCATTCACTACGTCCTGCTTGATGGATCCCAATTTTAGGGGGCCCATGAGGAATATCTTTAAAATCCACTATGCCTGCGGGTGCAAGCACTTTTGGTTTACTCTGTGGTTGTCGTGATAATGTATCTTGAATTTTTTTAATATCAGAGGCCAACGTCTGCAACTCCTTTTCAGCTTTGTTTTTAAATGTTGTATATTTATCATATTTCGTTTTTATATTCGTCGTCAATGTTAATAGAACATTACTTATTTTGCCATCACATTCCAAAGTTTTATCATTTAATATTTTTAAATTATTTTCCATTTGTGCATTAGAGGCTTCATAGTTACTATGTTTCATATTTATATTTTCTGTTAACGTTTTAAGTACAGTATCTATTTTCATGTTACATTCTTTTACTTCTAAATCAATTTCAGTTTTGTATCCTTAACTCGTTTGCAAATGCTTTTAAATCCAACACTTCCTGACCGAGTACATCACTGACATTTAGCAAGTCTTTATTAATTATATCAGTCTTATCATTAACCTTATTCAAGTAATGATTAACATTTGAAATATTTTTATCAACAAAATCTTTAGTGGCAGCATCTGATTTATCAAGCGGTTCATTTATATTGCAGATTCTTTTATTGTCTACATTAAAATCTCCATCACGTGTAAAAAGAAACCCAGGCCCAGGGGGACCGCGAGTTATGCCACTTTTACGGTTTGAATGACGTCCGAACTTGTCAATACTCATTGTACTTCTGATCATAAATTATTCTCTCACTCTATTATATTAGCTTCGCGTAATTCCTCTTCAATGGCAATGATTTCATTCTGATGAGAAGTATTTCCAGCTTGACGTGAAGCATGCAAAAGACACAAACGATCCACTAATTCCTCAAGATTGTCCCAATAGCGGTATTGTACTTTTGCAATATTCGAATTATTATTAGAGTTGATGTCTAAAGAGGAATCAAAAAGACCCCTGCCAGATGGGCCTGACCAGGAATGCGTTCTAGGAATAGCTGGTTTATCGAAAAGGGGTTTTATTATACTTGTATATTTGCGTGATTTATTCCCCTGTTTCTGACTGAGTAGGTTCATAATTTCTCTTCAAAGCATTCGTTCTCTCCAATATATCTTTATAATTTCGTGTATCGTTTTCGTTAAATCCAATGGGAAGTTTTTTAAAAAGCAACTCATACAAACCGGGAGTACCCTTATAGTGAATTCCTTTTATAATTAAATCATTACCATTCAATGCAACTTCTGATTTAGCAATCATCCATTTCTCGGTGTGTGGATTAAAAGTTATACCATATTTTAAATCAAATGCATCATCTCCATCGCTGATTAACTGCTCCAAGTATTGTCTTGGCAGTGGAGCATACTGTTCCAAATAGGACCGCAAAGCTTCGGGTCTAGTCTCTTCAACAAACGTTTGATACATGTTTCGATCACTTTGAAAAATTTCATCAACATCTTCATCATCAGCATTATCATTATTGGAGCGTATTGTGTCAGTTATAGCAGCAGCATTTTCAAAAGTATTCTCATGTTCCATTGGTAAAAACTGTGCTGTGGGTCGCTTTGGCTGAGTTTTCTGTATATAATTACTTGCTTTGCGTTTAGAACTCCTAACCATATCATCATCATCATCATCATCCATGTCTGAACTTGAACTTTGATGTTTTTGTTTAAATGATTTAATTGGAATTTTAGAAGGACTTCTAGATTGCTTAAATGATTTAATAGGACTTGTAGATTGTTTAATTTTCTTTGTAGGTGCTTGTTGTTGTGTAAGTATTAAATTTTTAATGGGTTCGATTAGTGGTTTGTAAGTTTTATTCAGTAATTCATCTTCCTCGCTTCGATTCAGCTTCATAGCCAACAACTTTTTGCGAATTGCTTTCTGAGTATCAATCAACTTACGTTGAACATTTCGACCCATCTTTAAATAGGTTTGAACAGGTTTGAACAACTAATGAATAGGTTTGAACAGGTTTTGAAATATTTGAAATATTCGCGTATCACATCCCGTTTATCACAAGCCACATCGTCGAATATAAAAATTGAATCAGGTTTTGCATCGCTAGGTTTCATGATCTCAACGTTCTCTTTAAAGGGAAAATATCCAATACCCTTGAGTGGTTTTAAAACTTTTTCGAGAAACTGATATTTAGGCTGGTATAGTGATTTGGAATATACATAGACATTCTTAAATTTCAATCCGTTTTCATCAAACAGTAGACTCAACATCACGTTGGATTTTCCACAGTTCGATGGACCACAAATTAGGCATCTGAGTGTGTTTGGAAGCAAAATACCATGACGCCTCTCTTTTGTGAGCGACATACCTTCGCCTACACAGTTGTCTAGATTCATAATCGGTAGGGATTGTTTCTGTTTAACAAATCGCATCATACTGACCATAATTCCCCTAAACTTGTTTATAAATAAGACGGATAGTTTTCCAAAAACATCATACAGTTATGTACACCGGTAGAGGAATCATCAATTCACTCATCAACAAGCTTCCGTTCGAGTTGCATGTACCAGGTGGTTATCAGTATTGTGGACCAGGTACAAAGTTAGAAAAACGTTTAGCAAGAGGTGATCCAGGCATTAACGCTCTAGACAGCGCTTGCAAACAACACGATATCGCATATTCACGAAGCAATCAATTGTCAGATCGACACGCAGCGGATAAAATACTTCAACAAGCTGCTTGGCAAAGAGTAAAGGCGAGAGACGCAAAGCTTGGTGAAAAAGCGACAGCTTTATCAGTTGCTACTGCAATGAAGGTTAAACGAAAACTTGGGATGGGTGTTAAACGCAAGACTAAGCAAAATAAAGTAGCTTTAAATAGTGGTGTTGTCTCAAAAGTACGCAAGGCAATGAAAAAATTCAAGTCCTTGGATGCTAGAGAAGGTAGTAAAATTGCTCTTGCTTCAGCTAGAGCAGCTGTGAGGGAAGTGGGTGGACGTATAAAAATTCGTACTCCACGTATAATTCCAATACCGAAGCAGGGTGGAATTTTACCGCTAATCCCACTGTTTGCTGGGTTAAGCGCTCTCGGCTCGTTGGCTGGAGGTGCCGCAGGAATTGCGAAGGCTGTTAGTGCCTCAAAGGATGCGCGAAATAAATTAGCTGAATCAGAACGACATAATAAAACGATGGAGGCAATCGCATTAGGTAAAAGTGGTCGTGGTCTTTATTTGAAACCGTACCGAAAAGGGTTGGGACTTTATTTTTAAAAGTCAAAAAACTGCTAAGTAAGCTACCTCGACGTCCTCTCAACGATGCTGATATTGCAAAATATACACAAGATCTTAAACATTTCCGTGGTGTGTTTATGCGTGACACGCTTCCAATCAAACCTTTGCGTAACGAGTGTGCGGTTGTGAATTCAGACTCTGTGAATCATGATAGATACCAAAAGTTTAACAGTTACAACTGCGGGCATTTATGTTTACAATTCTCATTGGAGTAATAAAAGTAAAGACAACTGCACATATGTGTCAGTCATGTCTCAGACCTTCACGCTGCAAAGTAATACGAATGTGTTGTCAGTGAATTATTATCCACCTATAGAATTAAATCATGATAAATTATATTGCCTAGGATTAATAGGATTCTATACATATAACACTATTCCAAATATTGAAGAAGACCGTAATAATTTATTCTGTTACGGTGACGAGGAGAAGCAGATTATAATTCCTGCAGGTTCATATGAGATAACAGATATTGAACTCTATTTACAAAACCAGCTGCTTGACGATAGCACCACCCACGACAAGGTCGAGCGAGATAAAGTGCTGTCGATTAAACCGAATAACAATACACTTAAATGTGAAATAAAAAGTAAATACAACATTGATTTCACTTCTAATCATTCAATTGGAAGACTGTTGGGTTTTTCTGCACAGATATTAGCTGCTGGACGATTGCACGAATCCGATTTAAACAACGATGAAATTCGTATAGTCATACAAAATCAGGATGTATATACATGTCCTAGTGAAAGTTATATTTATGTGAGTGGAACCGTTCAGTTTCCAGCACTCGTTGCGCCTGCAACTGTACACAATTTTGAATTTGTTAAAAACGCTTACGCGTATTTGTTTGATGAAATTCGCTATGAATTGAATGGAGTTGAAATCGATAAAAATCGTGATGTTGGAATCACTAGCACGATTAAAGGATTACTTTCCAACACTAAACGAGATCAGCATATACTTGATCTATTTGGATGGGCTGCAAGTGCTACAAATGTTACATACTTTGAAAATACTAGAAAGTTTTATGCTCTGATCCCACTAAAGTATTTACTAGGCTTTGCAGAGGATTATACAAAGATTTTAATTAATGTGAAACAGGAATTAGTTCTACTACGTGCCAGAACTGATGTAAATTGTTACAAGGGAGATGCGAATATAACGTTCGATATAGACAAAGTGCTTTGGAGAATTCCACATATTCAACTCAACGATGAAATTAGATTGGATGTTTTGAATAGACTCAAAGAAGATAAACCAATTTTGATTCCGTTTCGAAAATGGGAGTTGCACGAGTTACCCTCCCTAAAAAATACCGACAGAGACATCTGGTCGGTGAAAACATCTACGAGTCTAGAGAAGCCTCGATATATAATAATTGCGCTGCAAGAGGGACGAAGGGATAATCATACAAGAACTGCATCCAAATTTGATAATGCATCAGTACGAAATATGAAAATTTATCTAAACTCAGACTCCTATCCGTATGACAATTTAAATCTTGATATGAATAATGGAGATTATGCACAACTCTATTACATGTATGCAGCATTCCAAAACAGTTATTACGGTAACAGCGCCAATGAGCCGATACTAAATATGATCGAATTCAGGGAACATGTTCTTTTTGTCTTCGATGTGTCCAAACAGAATGAGAGTATAAAATCATCCACCATTGATTTAAAAGTAGAACTGGAAGCTGCACGAGCATTTAGAGCAAACACTCAAGCATATTGTCTCATTTTATGTGACACAGTTGTCGAGTATACTCCGTTGTCAGGAATAGTGCGAAAATTGATAACGTGAGACAGAAATGTGTATCATTTTTAACAGATTCTGGCGGGGTAGATATAGTTGAAATTTTTACTATTGAACCCCAGTGTGAATCTCGAAATGGTAGCGAATGGTTGTGGAGTGCTGCCAATCGTATCCGTTTTCGTGAAAGAATCAATCATTTGGAAAAGCTACTAGCACCGATACTGAGAAAGAAGCAGCAGCACAGCATCGCTATGAATCAGCGGTTTATTATCGATGTTCAAGGATTTATTGTAAATGAAAAATGTATACCAAAGGAACTTTCCATCAAATCATTCGATGAGAATGATGTGAACACCTACTCATTCAAACCACCAACACCATTCCGTTCTCTCAGCATCTCCAATAAAAAACAGACATGCTGGTTGGAGAATAATCATCATGGACTTAAATACAATTCTGGAAATATACCGTTAAAACTTATTCCGCACATTTTAAAATATCACATTAGAAATACAACTAGTTTTAGAATAATAATATTTGTTAAAGGAGCTGTTAAACAAGAGTTTATTGAATCTATTTTAAGTTTGTATTTGTCGCAAAATAATTATACAATTATTAATTTAGAAAATAATGAAGATGAATATTATGATTGCCCGAATTTAATTAAAACCGAGCATGTATGTTTAAATCATTTCAATAATTATAGTATATGTACTATTGAAAATGTAAAAATATTATATGATTATTTAAAGGAAATAAAAACGTAATTATTTTTATATGTTTTATTTTATTCTTTCGTAACATTGTAGTAATCAGAATCGATGTAACCGCTCGTTGTTTGCGAATAAGGCGGATGTGGTTTTCCTCCTGATAGTGCAAGTCGCGCATATAAATAATTTCTTATCAACTAATTAGTCAGTTGCATTTCACTCCTCCAAGAGGTACATTGTTCCTTGTTTTCTTGCGAAGTTTGTGTGTTCGTGTGTGTTTAGAAGGAAGCCGATTATTCTCTCGCAAGTAAGTGTCTATTTAATATTTTTGATGAGCAGGCGGTCACGATTCAAACAAAGTGCGAAGAATTTCAGGTAAATTAATATGATTTATTCCATAAATTGCAAGATTTTAAAAGCTTTTAATTTTAGGAACGGGATTCTGGTTGGGCCCTCCTGAACATCTCGCACTTGGAGGTAAATATCAATAAATATGTTGCTATTCGAGGGTCTTCATACATTGATCTGCCCCCATCGATCAAGAGGAGAAAAGCTTGCATCAATGTACAGAACGGGGATGATGCATGTTTTGCTTGGTCTGTGGTAGCAGCGTTGCACCCTGTAGCGGTAGATATGGCTAAACAAACGTTTAGCTACCCACATTACACCACCGTTCTTAATTTAACAGATGTGGATTTCCCCATGTCGTTGAAAAATGTAAGTAAATTTGAAGTGAATAATAATATTAGTATAAATGTTTATGGATTAGAATTCAATTATGAAAAGAAAGTTCATGAGGTGGTTGGGCCAATTTATTTCACTAAATTTAGAAAAAACATTCATGTAAATTTACTTTATATTGAGGAAGGCTTAAAGGCCACTATGTTCTCATCAAAAATATGTCTCGCCTCGTTTCTAGTCAGAGAACTGGTGGTAAGAGAGCCTCTTTTCTATGCGATGGTTGTCTGACATTTTTCTCGAGTCAGTGGCAGTTAAACCGACACATGGAGCATGATTGCAACCATGTTTATACCACGCTGCCTACCACTGACTTGAGAAAAAATAGAAACGGTGAGCAAGTCCAGGGGAATATTTTGAAATTTGATGAGTTTCATATGCAGCTGCAAGTTCCTTTCGTCGTTTACGCAGATTTTGAATCTATTCTTCAACCCATACATTCCTGTCATCCAGATTCCACTAATTCCTATACAACTATGACCCATAAACATGTACCTTATAGTTTTGGTTATTATATTAAATGTTCCTATGATGATTCCCTTTCGAAATTTGAAACGTATACGGGTCTAGATTGCGCGAAAGTTTTTATAGAGCGACTGACTGACGATTCAAAATTTATTTATAGTAATTATCTAAAACCTATTCAACCAATGACAATCACAGACGATGAAAAATCTTTCTTTAGATCGGCTACCACATGTCACATATGTAATCTCGCCTTAGAACCTTCAGTCAAGGTAGCCGATCACTGCCACTTGACTGGTAAATTTCGAGGTGCCGCTCATTCAAATTGTAATCTAAATTATAAATTAGCCAAACATATTCCCGTCTTTTTTCATAATTTGAGCGGCACGGAAAATTTCCGTGCTGTTTGTCACAAAACTTATAATCTAGACCCGGCCCACTTTTATACAGCCCCGGGCCTTTCATGGTCGGCCATGCTGAAATTAACTAAAATTGAATTGGAATTATTTATTTATATATATTTTTCTTCTTGATTGATGGTAGCTTAATGTATGAAGAAATTCTAATAGTTATATATTTGTTGATGTTTTCTTATTGTTAGTTTTTTATAATAGTTAGATAATTATCATTTACATTTTTATTCATATATATTTTTAATCTTTATTAGTTAATATAGTTAGATAAATCTGTATTTGCTTCAGAACTTGACTTGGTGAATAAATATAATATGATATCAGAAGAAACGTTCAACAATTTAAATCAGTTGAAAGAGCTGATAAATTATAAATTAGAAATGTTTCTTAAGGAGGATTTTAAAGATTACTATGAATTAATTGTAGTTACAGGTTTGGATTTATCATTACCTGTAGAAAATTTATGTGAGGGCTTAAAAACTGTAATACGTGATAATAGTATAAATAACACGAATAATGCTTTTTATATGATTGAATGTATAAATAGAAATTTTGAAAGGGTATCTGATGATTATTATACTTACATGGCTGATTGTTAAATATTATGTTTTTGTCTTTTTAATGTTTAAAAATAAAAGGATTGTTTGAAATGCAGCTACTGCCTCTTTTATTACGTCACATGCCCCATATTTACCCAGCAGGAAGCCAACTCGTGCCACAAGGACCTTAGACCCAAAATAACCTCAAATTCGTGCACCTCGCGTCGAGCGCTTTCATTTGAGTACAAACATGACACCATTTGGACGACCGGAAGTTGCTATTTTTCGATTTCTGACATTTTCGACCGGAAGTGGCCATTTTGGATTTTTTGACAGCTCACGTTCACTAGCCGTCATCTTGGATTTTTATTTTTATTTTGATCATCCTGTATATTGTAACCGCCGCCATATTGGATTTTTATTTTTTGATCACCCTGTATATTTAAATTTGAATTTCCCGCCGCCATCTTGGATGCAGGCAACTAAATGTACAATTGTAGTGTTGACTAGTTGTCGCTAGATGGTGCTTTTAGTTAGGCCACACGCCGATAGAGGCGCTCATGTATATATGGTTGCATACTAGCCTCCTCCTCAGGAGGCCGCAGAAACCGCCTCCTTTCCCTACTTACAAGTGTTCTATACATCGCCCTGCTGTTACGCTATCTCCGACATATACTATCTTTAATAATAAATACAGAGTTTTAAAAGTTAAGCTTTTCGTGACGTTAGGTATTAATTTCAAAAATCATTTGTAGTTTTTTAAACAAATTTCTCAAATGTTATAAAACTATTAAATTAGTTTATGTAACACATTTTCTTTCTTTATTTAATAATATAATTCTCAATGGCATCCAATTACTAATAAGATAGTACACAGTATATAATTTATGTAAGATTAACACTTTTTAGAGTTTGTTGAATTTCTTCTAATGTCTTCCCCTGCGTTTCTGGAATGATATAATGAGAACTTATTGCACTAACTAAGCAACATATTGCGAAAAATCCAAACGCGGCAAACAAACCGAAATAGGACATGAGCAGTTGAAAGACTTTCGTAGAAATCGCCAGACAAATTCCCAACACTATCATCATAACGCATAAACACTTGCCTTTAACCTTCGAAGAAAATAACTCTCCCAACATAAGGGATGGTAGTATACCCATTCCTATCGAGTAAAATAAACCATACAACGACATACCAACGATAGGAAACCATTTTAATGCATAGCCCATCTCCAAATCAACTTCCAATTGCATGTAGAAATAAACAAATTCCAGGAGAAGTATAATACTGCAACCTCCACAAGAAATAACCATAGCTCGCTTTCGTCCAATTTTATCCAGTATAGCACCTGCTCCTAAATTACAAACCATAACAAATGCTGTAAAAATCAGCGTGGCATTAATTGCGGAAACATTTCCTCCTCCATCGCTAAATATAAAATGTGCGTACATGGACACCGCGCTCATTCCTCCGAACTGCTGAGCACCTCTAACAAATGCCCCAATCAACAAAGCCTTCCGATTGCTTTGTATAATAAACAAATCTTTAATAGTATCGGATTCCGTTAATTGTCTTTGCACGTCTTGTGTTAATTGTTGTATCTCATCACTAACGTTATTACTTCCACGAAACCAACTTAATGAAGTAGTAGCATCCTGGTAGTTTTTTTGCATTAAATGGAAGTACGGTGATTCTGGTATGGGAATAATAAAAGCCAGCAGGAGTATAGGTACCACACTAAACACACACGCGGAGACTTGTATATGTAAATAATATACCAACACAATTGACATTAAACTCCCACAGTTACCAAAAAACACTAGTAAGTTGCCCCAAGACCCTCTAATATTGGGCGTTGTAATTTCGGCCGTATAAACTGGAATTATAGCGTAGTATCCAGCCTCAGCAATTCCGCAGAAGACGCGTGAGATGTAAAACATTGCAAGGGATCCACCAATAACTACAAAGCCCCATGAAAGCAATTGAAACAAGGCTGTTATTACTACACTTTTTTGCGGCCCATTTTATCCATTACATATGCGAATATTGGGCTGGATAGTATCATCGCTACTGGGGACAAAACTGTGAAGTAGGAGCCCTCTTCCAGTGTTATTTTACTTGTGGCGATTAACTGTGGTATGGCCACTGTTGTCCAGGCGAGAAGATTACCAGATGAAAGCGATCCCAAACCAACTAAAAAATTTGATATGTATTGGAATTATAGTATATTAATTTACCATAGGAAGATAGGAATTTAAATGTGATTACATAAACAATACTCTTATAGTTTAATTCAATTGTTTTTTCATTTAGTAAAACTGTTTAATTTATCCGTAAATAAAAAATAATAATAATTAAAATGGACATTTTCAAAATATACATAAGGTAATCTAACGCTGTGTTCACACATGTGGAAAGAAAACTAGTGATGGCACAACGATAAATAGTAATTTAAGATATTGGCATACAGCCTTTGGTCCGACTCAATTGCAGTGGTGTGATAATGCGAGATATGTCCCTATTCGAAGGATTTTTGAGGTCCACACGGAATGGAGATATATTTATAGCATTTTGAATTAATTTATTTATCATTTACAAAACACAATTATTATTACTTATACTATTTATTCTGTATAAAAGACATTGACAAAAGTGGATATTGAAGGTACATTATAATCACATGCTGATGATTGAAAATATAATTATCTTTAAGAAATTAATCTATAATAAAAATAAATAATTGTAATTTATGAATTAAGTATTGTATAGAAATATTTAGTACGCTTACATGGCTGTATTTATATATGATGTATTAACAATAGCACTGGCGACAAGAAAAAAAAAAGTGCACGTGCGAAATGGGAAACCTCATGGGACATATCAATGTATATCTACGGTAAGAATATGGATTGGGCGATTTTTAAATTCAAATGAACACATTTTTATGATCAACAATATTTATCGTAATTCTTTATTTATTTAATATAAGGGATGATGATTTGCCAATGAATAGTGCAATTGTAGTAAATGGAAAATGATTAAAATTTGTATTAAATACTGGGGCAAGTGCATTAAGCATTTTGATAAATTGGAATTGTATCATATTAAAGCCACTAGGATGATTACTGTAAAATATGAGTACAATGGTAAAGAAAGCTCATTATCTTTATATGTTGTAGAGGAATACGGACCATGTTTATTAAGCCGAGATTTTGTAAAAGAAAATTCGGCATGTCCATCAATCACTTAGAGGAAAGCATAGTAGAGGAAACAAACAATGTTCAGGGTTCAACAATCTATTCGAAGATCGTGTTGGATCATACAAGGGCAGCATACATTTGAATTTTAAGTTAGATGTAATACCAACACACATATTTGCGAGCTAGACAATTACTAACAAAAAAGACCTTCATTTGGTATATCAGCCCAACCCTTCCCTTTTACATAAATTCCAGC
Organism: Lordithon lunulatus; assembly: GCA_963942505.1. Lineage (NCBI taxonomy): Eukaryota > Metazoa > Arthropoda > Insecta > Coleoptera > Staphylinidae > Lordithon > Lordithon lunulatus. The sequence goes on from OZ012667.1 coordinate 25,258,803, forward strand.
AGAAAAAAAATAACGCTTTCACAGAAAGAAATAAAAAAGAAACCAAAAAAATACAAATTAACATAAAATACATCATTTTTGTAACCACTAAAATAAACCCCCTCTGCCCTCGCCAATTTCCTTTTCCACGTCAGCCTCCTGCAGATTTTCACGCCTTTCCCATCCTCTCCTAACCATTCGTTCAGCTTTCTGCCCTCTCCAACCCACTCTGCTTTCACACCCTCGCATTCTCTGCTAAGGTTCCACCACGTGTCACTCCCCTTCCTACACAGCGCACACGCGGTGTACCCCAGCCCCATCCACACTTTTCTTCCTCCCTCTTCTGACCCACACCTCGCTCTTGCCATGCATACTTTGTCCTCTCTGCTGACAGTTACCATTTGCAATGAAACTTAAAGATGAAAAAAAGATGAAAATTAAATAGAAAGATTGTGCAACGCAGGAATTTTAATGTTAGTTAATTTTAGTAATTGGGGTACACCCATAGTTAAAAGAGGATGGTTATGTGCGGTTATGTGGAGAATAGCGTCATAGCGTCACCGTTAATTCCCAATTAATGATTGATATCCGTTACCCCGTATACAAAAATTATTTGTCAAATTAGTATCAGATATGTCAATATACCCATAAAAGTTTATTTAAATACACACGTTTAACATTAGGTGTATCACCTACCCCTGGAAGATTTCTAAAACATATGAAAAGTTTATTTGCACGAGTAGAAGGGGTCGAAATTTTTCTATACAACCTATTAGTGTCGTGTAGAAATAGGAAAGAACACATGACTACATTAAGAATAGTGTTAAAAATTCTGCAAGACAGAAATTTAGTAGTTAAAAAAGAGAAATGTCAATTTTCTAAAAGTAGTATTAAATATTTGGGCCATGTCATTGATAGAAACGAATTACAAGCGGATAGTGATAAAGTTGGGGCAATAAAGGGAGTTGCGAGACCAACTAATATTACAAAATTACAATTACATTACATTTCTCGGTTTAATGAATTATTACATTCAATTCATTTAAAATGGTTCATCTATTATATCCCCCATGTATAGATTGATTAAGAAAGAGATTAACTTTCATTGGGACAAGAAATGTGAAAGTAGTTTTTGTAAAATTAAAGAAGTTTTAGCTTCTAGCAATGTTTTAGCGCAGTACAATCCTGAAGAAAATGTATAGGGGCAATTTTGTCACATGTTTATGAGGATACGTCGGAGCGACCGCCTTCGCTTCAAAAACTCTTCAGCACAGTCAAACTATTCTCAAACTGAAAAGGAAGCGATAGCAATTATTTTTGGGGTAAATCATACTAAAAAAAAGACCTTTATTGGCATTTCTCTCACTGCACTTCCACATCACCAACCACCACAAAAAGATACAAAAAATAAAAATAAAATATAAATACAAATAGAAATAATAGTAACACTCCGCAAAAAATCTCCCCTCCCTCGGCCCTCGCTACTTCTCCCTCCCATGTCAGCCTCCTGCAGATTTTCACGCCTTCCCCATCCTCGCTTGACCATTCATTCAGCTTTCTGCAGTCTCCCACCCACTCTACTTTCACACCCTCACATTCTTCGCTAAGGTGCCACCACGTATCGCTTCCCTTACTACACAGCGCACACGCGGTGTAATAATGAGTGGTAGGTGTGAAATAAAATGGCTCCCGCGGACCAACAGGCCCCTGACTCGGGACCCGACCCTACCTGAACCTTTCCTTCCATGATACCACCATACCCTTTCTTATCCCACAACCCTTGGGACAATCGGCCCTACCATAGTCCCAGTAAAATACGATAGTGGTGTAATGCCTGCTGAGTCTACAACCCAACAGGTATAAAATAATGAATCGTAGTTAACACGAGGCAAAATAAAAGGGTGGCAAACGGAACTCTAGTCAGCTGTAGTAGAGGAAGTGGGACTAGCCCGGCGAAATACAGCCACTTCGCCAAACACCACGGCGGAAAAGAAGGATAGCTTGGGCAGACGCAGATCCTCCGCAAACCCCCATATAATGTAAGCGTATGCTGTGGTTCAAAAATTGAACATTGAAGTAATAACCGCATACTACTACGTTACGAATTGTGAAGCTGATATGACTAAATACATGCAAAAGCTTTATGAATATTGAAATACTCGGCACCCAGAATATGGTTTAAGCGCTATCCGATCAGGTGAGAACCATACTTAGACGTAAAGTTTTCTCAGATGCTGAGCTTTTTAACATCCACGAACAACTTACTCCTAATAACACCCAGCAAGTATTAGTACAAGATACACCTGCTAGTCCAGAAGCTAATACACGAAGAACATCTATGAGACTATGAGTACTGGAATAAGTAATGCAGATATCAACGAAAACGCAGTATTTATAATATACCAAACAAAATGTATCGAAAACCAACACATATCTATGGCGAGTAGACCCAGATTGCAGCGCATTAAAATAAACAAAAAGAACATACAACTAAAAGGTGGACGTAATAATGGCACCAACATTTAAGAGTACTAGGTCCTTGGAGGATCTCTGTGATGTAATTTATGTAATGGCTTTAACAGTCAACGAATTAATGGAATTAGATGCACAAAACAATATGACCCAAAGAACAAGTACGAAGAAACCGCCCTGGTTACTTAGACTCGAAACCAAGGTTAACAACTTTAGGGAGAAAATCGGAATATTAGAAGCGTTCCTAAACTGTCAAGATGGGGTAAGAAGAAAATGAAAGCGAAAAGTAGGAAAATACGCCTTGGAATTATCAATAAAACCATCCAACCCGGAGATACTAAAACAAAAAATAGCGCTCCTCGGAAAAAGGTCCAAAAAACAACATCAAGATGAAGCGGTTCAACCATAACACTTTGAAAGAAACGAAGCTGCGTTCTATAGAAACTTCGAAGAAGAACATAGCGATCTAAGCACCGAAGATCCCACACCGAAAGAGATGGAAACATTCTGGAAGAACATCTGGACCAAAACGTCAGAACACGAAAAGAATGCGCACTGGCTAATAGCCGAGAGGGATAGACAAAGAAACACTGGAGAGATGGAGGAGATCAGCATAAATAGTGCCGACATAAAGAATGCATTAAAAAGGGCAAAGAACTGGGCTGCACCTGGCGTCGACACGATTAATAATTATTGGTGGAAATATTTCACATCTGCGCATGACCCGTTAGCCGAATATTTTCAGGCAGCTATTCTAGACCCAACAAAGATTCCTTCGTTCTTTTCGAAAGGCAGGACGATTATGTTGAGAAAGAATACGGAAACAATGCATTCACAAAATTTCAGGCCGATAACGTGTCTCCCCGCCGTGTACAAAATCCTCACCGCCATAATCTCGTCAAAGATAAGTGCACACATCAACACAGATTCTATCCTAGCATGGGAACAAAACGGGTGCCGCAAAAGATCTAAGGGATGTCAGGAGCTGCTCGTTATCGACTCGATTATAGCTAACCAGGCCAGATTAAGGCAACGCAACATCACTATGGCATGGATCGACTACCAGAAGACATTCGATTCGGTTCCACACAGCTGGTTGTCAAAGGTGCTTTCCATATACAGAATATCACAACGGCGCAGGGAACTCCTAACTTATCTTATGAAAACCTGGAGAACTGTCATCCATGTTAAATAGGGCACTATATCATACTGTACTGAGGAGATCCAGATCCGAAAAGGGATATTTCAAGAGGAGAGTTTGAGCCCTTCGTGGTTCTGCCTCGCACTAGCTCCCTTAGCATGATTAACGAATGCCAAAATGGATTTTAGATCGATGCAAATAACAGAATATCTCATTTATTCTACATGGATGACTCAAGTCAGAGCGGAACTGCTAGTCCGTGTCAAAAAGATATTAAAAACTGAATTAAATGCGAAGAAACAGTGTAGAGCAATTAATTCCTGGCCAATCCCGGTTCTAACTTACACATTTGGTATACTTACCTGGTCTAAAATTCATATGCAAGCGAGGGATAGAAAGATGAGAACAATGTATACCGCTTACAGGATTCATCATCCAAGATCCTGCCTGGAAAGACTGTACATGCCAAGAAGGGAGTGTGGCCGAGGATTTCTAAACCTAGAAATTGAATATAGTAAGATTATAAACAATTTAAAATCCTATTTTCTCGAGAAAAACTTACCGATATTTGGAAGCTTACTTAAGATAGATAAGAAGTTCTCAGCACTACACCTAGCTACACAAACACAAACACAAACTTTGAAGCTAGCACCTTAACCAAAATAGACCCCTGCATCTGCTCTGCATGGCAGATTTTATAACTCCACCAAGGAAAGGTGAATATAGAAGCCTCTACAAGGTACTTGAAAGTAGAGTAATTGATGGCAGAAACGGAAGGTGCCATCGCAGCTATCCAAAATCAAGTTGTTCCTACTAGAACATATCTCAAATATGTTATAAAGGAGCAGGTAGCTGCTATTACCTTGCTCCAACTTGGTACTTGGATAGGCATAATAACATAGCAAAAATAATCCACCAAGCACTGTGCCTAAAGCACGAATTAACTACTGTCGCGTCGCCATATTAGAGATACCACCCGGAAGCTGTATCCGAAAACCATTAAGCGAAGCTGTACTGGGATGTGCCAATAATAACTGAGGGCACCGTTGCGCACAATAGGCCTGGTATAGTACTGCACGAAAAGAACATACATGAGCAGGGTTTTTCTCATCGATGTATCTGTACCGCTGGATGAAAATGTGGAGAAGTCCTATGAAACTAAAAGAGAAAAATACTCCTTAGAAAATGAAGTGCAGAAGCTATGGAAGGTTAAAAAGGTTGACACCATTCCTATTATTATAACCGCAAATGGTATTGTCCACTATAAATTCGAAGATCACCTAGAGACTCTGCAGGTACCCAAGCGCAGTATTATCAATATGCAAAAGGCCGTAATCCTAGGCACTACTGCCATTGTCAGAATAATAGAAGGTTCACCCTTGGTCTTTAGGACTCGGAAGTTTTACTCCATCAATAAGGTGTGGAATCAAAAAGAAATAAAATAATAATAATAATAATGCTACAAACGATTGCAAAGATGGAGCGTGTTGTTATCTAGTTTTGATGTTGAATTAAAGTATGCCGATTCAAAGAAAAAATGGCCAATTGTTTATCAAGATTGCCATTAAAGGAAAAAATACAGGCAAATTTTAAGGAATCTTTAGTAGTGCAGTAGATTAATTTTGTTACATATAATACCGATATGGTCTTAGATTGTGTCAAAGTAGCTGAATAGACGGAGATAAACAAAATATTACAAAAAGTAAACAAATATATTTTAGAAGGCTGGTTAGAAGATCCAGCCAAAGAAATGAAAAGATGTAAAGACGCATAACAAGCTAACTATTGAAGAAGGTGTATTATGTTTGGATGGAGTTATTATTCCACAAGCACTAATTCAATCAACTTTAAATGAATTGCATTTGGGTCACATGTTCATTGTTAAAACAAACAAAAATGGATAGATCTTATGTATGGCGGTCCATCATCAACAATGATATAGAAATTATGGAAAATCGTGTATCAATTGGCAAAGTAATATTAATAATACTCCACAAGCTAAACTCATGTCTTGGAAGCGTATTCATTATTATTTAGGACCCATAAATAAGAAAATATGTATATGTTATTGTACAGTTTTAGCAAATGAGTCGAAGCTCTTGTTTCAAAAACAATAACTAGTGCAAAAACAATTGAAATATTAAGGTATGTATTCCCTAGATTTGGTTTACAGAAATAAGTTTCGGATGGTAGAAAACAGTTTACATCAAAAGAATTTCAGACGTTTTTAGCCAATAATGGAATTTGTTATAAATGTACACCGCCTTTTCGCCCAGCTTCAAATGGGCAAGCGAAGAATTCAGTTAAAACAATTAAACGTGCAATTGGAAACATTTGCTACAACAAAGCAATTGATATGAATTTAGAATTAAATAGATTGTTAATAAACTATCGCAACACAGCTCATTTGGTTAGGGCAATTTCGCCTACAGACATTAGAAAATTAGACTGTAGAAAATTACATACAAGACTAGACTTACTTAAGCACAAATCTGCTGTAGAATTAAAATTTAATATTAATGACAGAGCTATTAATGTTCGAATGCTACAGGACCAATGGAAGCAAAAGAAATATTACAAGGGAAAGAGAGCGATAATATATTTAATGATAGTTATTGGGCATGTACTTGCGTTTGAGTAATTTCAAAACATGCAAAACTTTAAAATCAGATAAAAAAATAAATTTAACTTTGGTGCGGCAAATATCAGAACATTACTGATCTTTAAATACGCTGTGCTAGTTTCAAAATGTTCTGTTTTTTTTAAACAAGTTTAAATAGTTAATTAATCTTACACCATATATTATTTAATAACACCCATATAATTGAAAGAATAAAAAACAATTTATATATTATTATTCGTAATTATTAACCAAATAAATCTACAAATTTTGTATTTCATATTTCAATCAATTGGTCACCTCTCAGACGCAAAATTACGGCGATTCGAGGGTCCGCGCCCACACTCGAACTTGGTAGATGGTGGATAAGTTCACTCCGGCATTAAAGGATCGTTCGTTCGACGATGCCAAGCCTGCATTCAAGCCAAAGGTGGACATTTCGAACATTTTTTCTAAGTATTTTTTAATTTTTCTTATTACTTTGTATACCTACTCTGTAAATAAAACTAATCAAACCAGTGATAATAATAAAAGTTAATTTAATAATTAATGTCACTTGTGGAACATTTGTTTTTTTCATGGCTATCTGAACATAGTTACTAGTAATACATATTAAAAATATTTTCTAGAAAATAAGAAAATCATGAAATTGTCCAAATTTGGAATTTTCATGAAAAATCAAATAAACTAACTCGATAAACATAATATATGTTGCCAATTATAATACATTATGCCAATTATTGGTATTATCTTTGTGAAAACTTGTTGCCCCCAATATGGGATATTTTATGTCTGGACATGGTAAACTAACCTGGCACCTGCCCGCGTGTGTCCAAATAAATATAAATATTACTTATTTGATTATCACATTCGTATATAAGTATATACTTATCTATGCTATTTATTCAGAAGCAATCACAACGAATGTTGTCATTCAATTCGGGTTGTCCACCGGCTGTACTACCGTTATAATAAATGCGTTCCCAATGATATGTGAACACCATGTAGATTTTTACATTCCAACTACAGCACTGTCGTATAAAGAAGATATTGTTATTGCGAAAAAATTTGAATTGCTTATTTTGGCTTTTCTATATTATTCATGAAATGTATCATGACTAATATAGTCGAAATGACCTGGAAAATATGTATCTTTGCGAACAACATTGACGTATGTCTAGTTACTACCGATATCATCACTTGTTACTGCGCGGCACGTTCCTTTTTTGTTTTGTTCTATTAGTGGACCGAGTTAGCACACATTTTCACCGAATCTCAACTCGCGTTCCCAGCTGATTTCCAAATTTGGCATTCCGTTGGGCCGTTTTTCAAGAATTTTATTGTAATTTAACAAAATTCCGGTACGGGCACATCATATTTTAGTACACTTTTGTCTATAACTTAAAGACTGTACATATGTACCCAGAGAATGGAAGAAACAAGGAAGATCAAAGAGGTATGAGAAGCCAGAAGACAACCGACACGCGGAAGAGGAAGACTAAAGAAGATATGGGACAACGTAATTGAAGATATACTGAGCAGAAAGGGGATACCATGGACGGAAGCCAAAAAAATTGCACGGAATAGGATACAGTGGCACCTAGATACTAAGACTAATATAGCTCGGGATGAACCATATACTTAATTGAATCTATTTGTACAAATAATATGAATGTAAATTCACACCATATATGGTAACAGTGGTTACAGATTATATATACATATTTACGCCAGGTGTTTCTTGAACAATTAGTGTTGCTATCATTGGTATGTAAGAGAAAAAGCAAAATTAAAAAAACCCTTGGATAATTATTTGTTTCAATTCAAAACAAAAAATATAAAATAAATATTGTTAAGTATTACATACATATAAATATTGTAAGAATTTGTCTAATCTCCAACATGTTGGTGAATTTATACATCAGTACCACATAAGAAAGTAAGAGAAACTCGCAAACATGTTTCAAATTCAAAAGTACCTCATTAGGGTAAAAATGATAATTAAGCAAACATAGCAAATAAAATAATGAACGCCACATTTTTTTAAATATATAATAGCAGTAGTTATTCCATACAAATATGTTCCTAATTAAATGTTGTATCGGCACGTGTACTAATTCTGGCTGCTATTATGTATTGGCGGGCGACTGTATTCGTACTATAAGCGCTACCAAGTTACAGTTCCAATTTCGAAAAGTAAACAAATAATACCTGCAGTAAATCCTTTTGACCATTGAGTAAATATATAAGTATTTGCGGTTGCAGGCAAAATACAGACCCAGGCACATCAATTTGATCTACAATATGTGAAATTGCCCATGTTCGTCTAAAGTGTTTGGGGGATGCAGTAGATATTGCAATCTTAGAGCAATATAATTAAACATGGGTTGTAGTTTAAATCGGGAGATCTAGTGAAGCAAGGCAAAACTTTCACATTATTTGTTTGAAGGAATGTCACACTATTATAGCGGATATATTCACAGGCGAGTTATAAATGCTTCCAGGGACGTTTTGAAGACATGGTAATAGAACAGGATTCAGATGGAAGTTAACGTATCGACGAGCGTTCAAACTATCATCTATGAAGACTAGAGGTAAACGACGTATATGAGATTTTTTTTCAGATAAAATGTGATTTTACTTAAATTCTCCCGATTCCTTAAGGTAGTTATATCTCATCCAATTTCCAACTTTGAATCCGATCCATATATGATTTTTTTTATATACACACAATACATACACTCCTATATACAGTGTGATCCAAATAAAAGGGAACACTATGTAACTTTTTATTTCACGATTAACGACAAAACGGTTAAATATTTTTTAATAATTCAATATTCGCAGAGCGACCCCATGATAAGCGGATACCGACCGCCCGTCTTCAGCACGCTTTACATTAGGTTGGCTCGCCGCCGTCGTGGTCCACAGTAGGTCGTGGGTCGCCCTACATCTCTTAAGATTAATTTGAAGAATGCAGCGATCCACTTTGTCTCGGCACGCTCGTGGCTTCTGGTTTCTTACACCTCCCCAACATTGTAACATGCTCCTCATGCTCACAGATGATACAATACGGCGTCTTAGTGGTGCATCTTGGCGCACAGTGCCCCGTTTTGCCACAACGACCGCCTCCCCAGCCCGCGACACTGGACTGCCTAGTATCCTTGTCCCCAGGACCTGAAGCACTCTCTTTGCTGATGAGTGCGGAGGGTGACCCGGCAGTGGACAAGCCCGACCCTCACCGTTCTCTTCACGCAGATGGCCCGCGCCATCTCTTCAGACGTGGTTACGGTGACCGCCTGAGTTACTCCGTATGCCGGCCTTAGGGCTCCTACATCACTTTGCCGTTATTCCCCGCTAGCTAGGGCCCCCATATCAACTAGTCCATCCCCACCTCACGACTACTGTCGCCCATTGGACTTTGTTTGCTATTGTGTCCCTTAGGTAATTTACTTGGGTACTCTTCCCCACTACCTCCACCTTCATATTGCCGGGTCGGATCTTTGTGATTTAAGTGACCATCATCTCGCCGACATCCACTTCACTCATCTACTGCAGAAGGTTTACGTAGGTCACCGTATCTACTGCCCGAACGAGAATGGCCTCCTTACGAGTGCCAGCGCGTCTATCGTGTGGGTGATATTTTCTAGCCTTCCTCAGGTCCACCACCAGTTGCTCCAACCTTACAGTGCGATTTATTACTTTCCTATTACCATGTAGTAGGTCGTCGTTAATTGTCTTCTCCGCCTAACTGTTAGTCCTTCTTTTCTTAGCTATGCAGCCTCTCACTTGCTCATACAGTACCTTCAGCTGCGTCAGTCCTTTATTCGCCGGTGCGTGCACATTGCGATGAGTATTTCCACACACCTCCATCTCTTTCAGGAGAGGCCCCATAATTTCAAACTTGTCCTCTTCACAGGTCTCCCATTCAGGGTCGGGAGTACTCCTCCTGGGAATAGGGAACTGGGCAATAGTGTTACTTCTCCTGGAGATGGTTCGGTGGTTGCGCTCTGCTTCCAACTCCTCGTCAGTGGTTGCCTCCAGGGTTGCCGAGGATGTCGAGGAAATCTCTTCAAGGCTGGTAATTTCTTTAGGGTCCCCGATCCGGGCGCCTGGAGAGAGAGTCAATTTCAATTTTTTGTTAATTTTTAAATTTACTAAATTTAATTTTTTTAATTTTTGTTATCTTCACGCACCACCCACCGTCTAGACTAGACGCGAGTTAAAAGTTTTTTTTAAGAAGAAAATTGGATTGACCCCTAGCCCTCGATACCTAATAGCGTCGGGGTCGTCAAAGCCAGAGTAATTGAAGAGTTGTCCAAGAGAGGATAGTTTAAAGGTGTGAAATAAAAAAATTAACTCTAGGAGGGAGGCTCAGTCACGCAAATAGTTGTAATGAGCCCCAGAACATCTAGGCAAAATTACGCCGCCTTGGTTCCTACTATGTCCTTATTTTGTAACCTGGGACTAATAATTAGATTTGTCGTTGCTAATTATTGAATTGACGTTTTTTACTTTCTTCAAAACATATTTACTTACAAAATTTTAAATTATGATTAACATTTGAATTGTCACAATCCTAAATATTTTTATTAATTTTGAAGATATTTTTAGGATTTCGATGATGACGTATTAATATTATTTCTTGCATTTGACTTTGACTTGTATAGATATATTAAATATTGTATTGGATTGGAATCAAACGGATGTATTGTTGATTAGTTTTTTCTTTTACAGTATTTACAGATTTTGGAAATATTGTTAAAACAATATGTTCCTCATTATACTAATAATAATAAATTGAGAGCTGGGTAGGGTATTTTTGCCAACGGCCGAATATCTTCTTCGGACGATATTCAATTCATCTGTGCGCACAGTATTGAGACTGTTGACAAGAATAGAAATGATCATCTATAATATATAGTCCACGATCAGAGTAATAATAATATACATATTTGCGGTACAGGTATGGTAATTCTAGTTCTAAAATCTGCAAGTTTTAAACATATTCATATTTGTAAATTAAACGATGAACGAGTCACTGACTATATTAAAGGCAAAAATATCTCTTCCAAATGCTCTAAACTTCAAGGCAGCCGGATGCATTCATTCATCTAGATCTCATATTCACAAACATGACCCAGGGTCACCTGTATCAACAATAAGAGGCTTGCGATTGTAGTACTGAGACTGATTAATTAAAACAATGATTCGGGTGTAGAAACTCCTTTTTTGTTTTGACAATACTCTCCTTTAAGATCTGCAGATTCTTTCATTCGATTAATCCAATTAGCATAGCAGTTTTCTCATCCGAAGTAGGTATCGCCAAAACATGGTTTTAAATGCATTAACAACTTCTTGTGACAGACGTCACAATTTGTTCTTGATTTCGTTTTGCGCTCATAACATTAAATCCAATATTCGTCACCTGTGTCGATGTTATAAACTGTTATACCCTATTTTGTAATCATTTGCTTGCACGAACTCACATGATTTTTTATCGATTGTTAAATTGTACGGAATCCAACGTGTACAAATATTGTTGACGGCTAAATGTTCATGCAATATCTTATATATGTGTGTCATACTAATTCCCAAGGGTACCTCCATCTTACTATAAATCACATTGCGATCTTGCATTATCAGTTCGTACACAGCATCAATGTTTTCTGGCACATCGGCATATTTTGGACGACGTTCTTTACATTCCTCCCCCAGCAAGTACGGCAACATTTGAATTCACTAAACCATCGATATATTGTGGTTTTTTAAAAGTCATAGTAAGTTGATAGGCTGTTGTGATAATCCATGTCGAAAATCGAAAAATATCATCACACGAAAATATTCACCATTCAAATCCTATTTTAGTCCGAGATAAATTTTTAATTCACTGTTAACAATGCAAATACTGCCTGTATGACGTTGTAATTGCGTATTTAATATGACAAACTTTGCGATGATACAGTTTGATCGTACCTAGCAACGCCAGCATTGGCAATTCTCAATACCTAAATAGCAACCCTTGAATCATCAGTAAACTTAGTAATAGCCACAATAACAAGGAAGGATATTTCTGTTTTATAGACCTCCAAAAGGTATTTGATGGCATTCCCAGAGAGAAAACGTAGAAGAGCCTAGAGGCAAAGGCAGTGGGAGAAGGACTAATAGAAGTAATGAAATAAGAAGCTACATAAGAACTCACAACAGAGACAAAACAAAGAGCAAGGCAATGAGAAATTTGGAGCCGCCCATAGTTCATAATAATAATGGACAATAATAAGACAAACCAAAGCACAAACAAAAGGAATCACTATAGCATGCAAAAACATGAATCAATCGAAATAACTGAATGTGCATTTGCAGATGACATATTAGTATGCCCGAGTTCGGAAAATTGCTAAATGAGAATCTGGGAAGCACTAGTCAAACGAAAATAAACAAGAAATAGATCAAATACTACTTATAACTTACAGCATATAGACAGCTTAAATACCTAGGCACAATATTGGATAGAACCGGAAATTACAACGGCGACATTAACTATATAATAAAATCAGCTGCTAAATTATACAGTGCCTTACAAATAAACTTATAAACAAGAAAGAAATATAAAGAAAATAAAAATGACAATCTTTACATCGATTTACACGCCGATTCTCTCGATATATGGGAGCAAATCTTGGGCGATGAATGTAAGACATAAATCAAGAGTGCAAGCAACAGAAATGAAATTTTTAAGAAGCGTTAACGGAGTTAAAAAGAAACACTGAATACGCAATGACCAGATTAGGGAAAATCTTGGACGATGAATGTAAGACATAAATCAAGAGCACAGGCAACAGAAATGAAATTTCCAAGAAGGGTTGAAGGAGTTAAAAAGAAAGACAGAATACGCAATGACCAGATTAGGGGAAGGTTGGGAACGGCACTAGTACAGAAGAAAATAGAAGAGGGGTAACTGCAATTGTTAGGACATATTAATAGGATGAGCAATACAAGGCAAGTAAGGCAGGCGTGGGAAGCAAGAGCAAGTGGAAAGAGGACAATAACGACAAGGAACGGTGCAATAACAACAATGCTCAAAAATAATGGAAAAACATGTCAAGAAGAAATAAGTTGACAGCGAATAGGAAAGAGTGGTTCAAATTCTACAAGTGATTGGATATTTAGAAATAAGAATATTTCTAAATATAATAATCACTTAAAAATAAAATTAATTGGGCTAGAATATTTCGTAGCTACCGAAAGTATTACTTATCGCCCAATAATCCTTAACCCTCTACTTTTACCGGTATTTTTGTAGGAAACAAAATCCTCGCTCGTGTTAACGAAGTTAAATGACGATCCCTAGACTAGTGCCTTATTTAAGTCTGTAAAGAAAATATGTGAATATATGATGTGATATGTATTTCAAGACACATGATCATTTTAATGTTTCCAAGCGGGAAGGTTCTTACATTTATTAGCTGAAAGACGACACTGATATGATCTCGAAAAATGTCATAGTCGGTGGTGATTTTAAAGTTAATTTTAGTATACGAAATACAAGATCCTCTGAGGTAGGATAGATGATCAACAAATGACCAGCTTTGGTTTTATGTTTTCTGACCACTTTTACCACTCCTGACGATGGGTCTCTTTTTTTGCACTGAATATAGTGCTATATAGAACTGGCACTACCAGTACGTTTGGATGAGAATATCGCTTACTCCGGACTAGATAAAAGAGGTTTACCCATGAAACTTATATTCTATATGTAAAAGTTGCTGACGAAGTGGAAGGGGATGCTAAGTAATGAAATACTTAGTTGTTTAATTTTTTATTTAAGAAATAATAATAGACAAACAAAAGTAATCTGGTTAGCTGTAATTATGTATGCTAAACGACCGGTTCGTATTCACAAAGTATGACACAAAGTTCTCTCTGACCGTATAAGCTATATTAGAGCTCTTATTTTCACCTATCGAAGCAAATCTGGGATGATTGTCCATAGTGTCTGTTTTCATTTGTTGGTACAGTTGAGATAAAACCTGTTGTTCACCTTCTTTGTCAATGACAATGTTATGCAACAAGCATGTTCATTGAACAATCAAGTCCACGAAATCAGGCTCCAGCTCAATACCTTTCTGAATTACTCGCCATTTACTGCTCATGCTCCCAAAGGCTCATTTAATGGCCTGGCGAGCTTTAGAAAGACGTTTATTGTAAATCGTTTGCGATGTGCTTGGTTTTTTCCCACGAAAAGGTCTCATGATAACTTTTTAGTGGATAAGCGTTATCCGCAAAATGTGGTACCTTTATATTCGTTCCCGGCAGTGCAGCAAGACGTTAGGTTGTTAATGCACCCATCTCAAGTTTTTCCAATAGTTTGTAAGAATTGCTGTTTAATAGCCTCCACGCCTTCATACGTTGAAAAATGCATGTGTGTAGCGAGCAGCATGTCCCAAATCGCCTTACATGTTACATCTGACATTCTAAATGAGTAACCCAACTTAAATGAAGACCCTATCATCAAGTACCTGTAAATTGGAAAACATACCATTTAAACGTTTATGGTTCAGTTGCAGAGACTCCGTGATTCATTTCGAATAGAAATAGAATTAAAGTTCTACAAATCAGGATCAGAAGCACCAGATGAATTTATCTCATAATAGCCGTTCTTTGACCATTTGTTCTTCCTGGCAGATGTAATGGAGCCCAGGAAACTAATAGGAAACCTGTCATCTCCCCCGAATGCATCTCTCAATAAGATTCAGAAAACAGATACGGAGGTACACGAAGACTCTTTGGAAACTGAGCCGCGACCGTCATCCGTCGAACCGCAGCAGATGGGACCGCCAGAAACCACTCCCACTGATAGCAAACGCAAAAAAACCTTCAGAAAATAAGAGGGGTTTGGGATTTAAGAAAACGGCTGACAAGAATAGAAAGATAGCCAAATTGCAATTATGCAAGTGCATCAATGAAGGAGGACAGCTACTACTAGTTTTTAATATCCCATCTTCAAAGCCACCGTCATGTACCCTCACCCAGGCATCGTCATCTTCTTCCTTGAAATCTGATTCTCAATTAACATCTAATTCGCCATGGGAAACTCAAAGTCTACTAGCTGTGCCAGAAACGCCACTGTTCATTATGGCTGATATACCAGCTGCAATTATTAGGAGGCCAATCAATGATATATAAATTTTATTTGGATTTATTTGTTGTCTGATTATTTTTATATTTAATATAAGTTAATAACAAAATATATCAATAAAGCCTCCATATTACATTATAGTTAGACGTTGCGCTGGTGTCATTGTCTTCCTAAAAGTGCACTCTTTACTGATGAAGGGCTCTATAACTTTTAAAATATAATTAAACGTTTGGTGTCTCTTTTCTCCTAAGCCTCTTTAGATACATTGGAATACAATATTATAGTACAGATAGGTATCACTTTTTTTAATTTTAAAAGTTGCCTTGTCCTCCTATTTTTGCATCCCACGTGCTTGACCCGTGTTTGCCCACTGATAGTACTGGCACTGGATAAGAGTCAATTAATAATATTACATGCCTATACTGGAAAAATTTTACGGTTCACGTAGAACTACCAATAACAGAAACTAGAAAGTTAACTTTCTTCGATTAACTCAACCTGTTTACTGGTCCTTCATTGATGATGAGAGCACTGAGGGTGTTGCGGGGTTACACCTAATCCAGATGCTAGCAAATTCCTTATATAATGCGTTCCCAATTAAAACAATTAACTCTGTTAGTAAGCAAAGGTCTCGAGCTTCGTATTGCTCCACCAAACTGCATGAAATGCGTGAATTACTTTCCCTAATTTGTGAAGCCTCACATAAAACAAAAGATCCTGATATTATAGCCATACATAATAATTCTCGTGCACACTTCCAACGTGTTATATAACAAGAAAAAAACTAAGGAGACTGGCAATTACATAAATAACTCTAAAAACACCATGTGACATGTAGTCAACGCAAAACATATATACAGATTCATGTATCAACATTACCTGCGTGCGAATTATTCTAATGACTGCCAACTCGACTAGTATGACAACATTCTCAATTTGAAACCAGTATCTTTAACCATAGTTAGAGATCTGGATATTATCACTTATTAAGCTCTTTAATCACTGCGTTAAAACAAAATCCTTCCCAGATTGTTTCTAGGTTGCAAAAATTATACCCAAACTAAAGAAAGGTGACGAGGATTACTCAAATAACTTTCGTACAATTTCCATATTGCCTGTTCTATCAATGCTTTTGAGAAAATACTCGGTGCTCAACTTTCTCTTGAGTCCCCGGAAATATGGTTTTGGAGGTAAGCGATCAACCACTAACGCAATCGTGGACTTCACCAACAAATGCTTTGAGAATGATCAGTACCTAAATGCTTATTTTCTGGACTTGTCAAAGGCATTTGACTGTGTGTCCCACTCAATTCTGTTGCGTAACCTATATCTATACAATATTCAGCCTGATGTCATACCTAAAAACCGTAGAGTCCATATTTCTGGTGAATTTTCTAAACCTCTCGCGATTAGCATAGACTCCATCTTAGGCCCTCCTCTATTTTTAATCTAGATTAATGATCTAACAAATGCTGTATTAATCATATTTGCGGACGCCACAAACCTATTCAATCGTGGAGAGCATAGCAAATCAGTCTATAAGCAGGGTGATATTCAGCAGTTACACGCAGCTCTTTGCTGAGTCTAAATCTGTTAGGATGCATTTCACCTTAAATATGCACAGCTCGACGTCAGCTGGTATGGGGACACTAACGCTCGACACAAAACCTTTGCATTGCAAAGACGTGTCATAAGAATCATAGCAGGAGTGGGCTACAGAGACAATACAAGACATTTTGCATCAGAAAGTCTAATAACAATGCATTTGGCATAACCACAGAAAAATTCAATCTTTCACCAAAATTCTCTCAAGAAACAATATTCACACACAACAAGAAAACAAGAAAAAAATACAAATAAAAATCAAATTCATATTTGCTTATATGCCTTCTTTCTCCACAGAACCCCTCTGCCCTCGCCAATTTCCTCTCCCACATTAGCCTCGTGCAGATTGACACGCCTTTACCATCCTCTTCTAACCATTCATTCACCTTTTTGCATTCTCCAACCCACTCTAATTTCACTTCTTTGTTAAGCTGCCACAATGTGTCGTTTTCCATACTACACAGCGCACACTCGGTGTACCCTAGCCCCATCCACACTTTCCTTCCTCTCTCTTCTGACCCACACCTCGCTCTCTTGCCAAGCACACTATATCCTAACTAGTATCTTGTACTATATGTAAAATATCTATTAAGGGGAATGAACGCATTACCTGTGAAATATGTAATCTTGATATGCATAGGAACTGTGTTAAAAACGAAGAAAAACTTGCTACACTAGCGTGTACGAAATGTGAAAAGAATGGCATTCAGAAATCCATACCAATAGTGTTGCTGTCCCTGAAGAAGGAGGTAGCGGAAATCGCAAGTAGCGTCACGGGATGTTGTTATAAGAAGGCAAGAAATAGAAATAAGCAACCCTAATGAAATTCACCTTAATAGAAATCGTATAAAAAATGTAAACAGCGATGTTCTTGTCAAAAGTATAAATAGCATGAGCGGTGAAATATTTAAATCTGACAATACCAACAACACAAAAGATTATAACTTGATATCTCCAGCCATAGATGCCCTGACATACAGTGCTATTTTAAAATCAAATAAACCGGAGAAAACAAGTGAGAAAAGAGCATGTAAATAGTAAAGACGAGTGGAAAGAAGGGACGAAACATTTCTAAACGGAAAAACTACTTATTTACTGGAAAATCTAATGATATTTCACTACCTGTTGCAGCCGCTAAACCGAAAAAAAAATATGTTTCAAAATTACACAGTAACGTAACATGTGAAGAAATCAAGTGCTTTTCAAAGAACGCAGGAGATAGTAACTATGTGGTGGAAAAACTGAAGGTTAATATGAAGACTAAAATTACTCATCATTTAAAATTGGCATACCATTGGATGCATCAAAGGTAATCATAAGTCCAGAGTTTTGGCCGACGAACACATTGTTAAATAAGTTCTTCTCTAAAAGATCGCAACTTGCACATATAGTCCAGTAACCTAGTACATCATAAGTTGCATCAAGTGGGGGTAGTTCGTTTCGTTCTTTTTTCTTGTATGGGATATGACTGAGATGCAAAATCCAAATTTTCGACCTCGACAGACCTCCGGAACACTTTTGAATATCTCAAAAACTGCTCAATGTTTGCAACTTTTTCGTTTTTTCCCGTTTTCATCACGACAAAGAAATTTCTATGTATATTTAAACTAGATTAAATTCTCTAATAGTTTCCGAAAGGTTTTCAAAGTTTGGCAAAATCTCGAAACTTGAAAATTTTATGCTAATTTTCATGTTTCATCATTTACAACTGTCTTCATGTCTTCAATAACCTGTCCAACATGAGTCAGTAAAGTAAACAATTATTCAATCTAACATTTTGAAGAGTTGGGGGAGGAGGGGGAAAGGTGGGATGGGTGGAGGGTAGTCATGTTCACAACTAAATGACTAAAGTTGACCTTGGACTCTGGTCGTTTTGTTGCGTCACCTTCTTAATATCGTGTACTTAGTACAAATTAGATATTTGTGCCTTTGGATTCCAAATTCTCACTATGCCGGAGCCGGGATCGTCTACATTCAACGTGTTTTAAGTCTAGCGAGAGTTTCAAAGAAGATGAAATAGTGCTGATAAAAAAAAGGAGTTAATACCGTACTAGAGCCCAGTGCTTTATTGAAAAATACAGATAATGAACGCTTATTTAAACGCATGACTGATTTATGCACATACAGCACATCCCATACATGAAAAAAATAAGAAAATAACTACCCCCACTTCATGCAACTTATGCCCCATATAACCATGACATGGTTACTGGACTAATACTGGTCTGGTAAATTTTCAATCCAATCCCGACATAAAAACAGTGAAGTAGTGTCACCATCCAACAGCATTATTACCGACAACATAATCAACAGTAAAGCGACAACATTTAGCAATAAGACTAGTAAACAATGTTACATATATTTTTCTTAAATACACAATATGCAAGGAACAAAGTACTAGAGCTAGGACTAAACGGGAGGATGGCACCTTCACGGTAACACCCTCCCAAATTATCGAGGTACTCCTAGACACCCACTTTCCTGGCAATCAACCTGGAGGTCTCAACTTGGCAACTGATCCTCATCTACCTGATGAGGAAGACTGGCTGCTAGCTGACCAAATGATAAGTATAACTAAAATAGAATGGGCAATATCAAGCTTTTCATCTTTTAAGTCCCCAGGACTAGATGGAATATTCCCAGCATTACTACAATGGGGGTTAACTACATTATAAACACATTGGTGTACATATTTAAAGGTTGCATTGCTTTTAGGTACATACCCAATACATGGAGAGAGGTCAAAGTGATCTTTATACCCAAACCAGGCAAAGTAGATTACACACTTGCCAAGTCATTCAGGCCTATCAGCCTAACATCATTTCTATTGAAGACGTTGGAAAGGCTCTGTGATCGTGAAATCAGGGACGGGCCGCTGAGAACGTACCCCATACATCCGAAACAGCATGCCTACCAACCAGGACGCTCAACGGAATCATCATACATCTGGTGACCTCTAAGATAGAGGAAACACTAAAGCATAAAATTTCGTTGCTTGCCACCTTCATTGATATTGAAGGTGCTTTTGACAAAACAACATTTAAGAGTATTGATAATGCTCTAACATCTCACGGGATTCACCCCACTATTAGGGGCTGGATAAAAAATATGCTTGGTCTAAGAACAATCCAAGTAACACTAGATGACGTAACATCGAAAAAAGTTGCAGGACGAGGCTGTCCTCAAGGTGGAGTCCTCTCACCCCTTTTATGGGACCTTGTAGTTGATAGCCTCCTCCTGGAATTAAACAACTCAGGATACTATGCCGTTGGCTATGCCGTTGGCTATGCCTATGGCTAGTGATCATGATAAATGGCAGTTTTGAAGGTGTACTCTGTAATCTCATGCAGAGTGCCCTTCAGATTGTTGAGAACTGGTGCGATAGCCATTCGCTAACAGTTAACCCAAAAAAGACAGAGCTAATATTGTTTACGAGGAAGAGGAAACTCGAGCTCATGAACATGCCAACTCTTTTTAAGGTCCCTCTGACTCTCACAGATAAAGTAAAATATCTAGGACTAATCATGGATACAAAACTGAACTGGAATGAGCACATAACATCCAAGCTGGAAAAAGCTTGCATCTCATTATGGCAACGCCGCAGAGCGGTTGGTAAAATATGGGGCCTGTCTCCCAAGATCACCCAATGGATATATACCGCGATCATAAGACCAACCATAGCATATGGTGCAATAGTCTGGTGGTCGAAAACCAAACAAGTTACAACAATCTCAAAGCTATCACACATCCAGCGGATGGCGTGTCTTGCCATCAACGGCGCTACTAGAACAACGCCAACAGCAGCTCTAGAAGCACTGTTATGTCTACAACCACTCGACCTTCTTATAAGGGAGACTGCAGTAAAAACAGCATTAAGGCTATCTTCAGTCAACCTGTGGCATGATAAAGGTAGAATCATTGGACACAGGAGCATACTGAGTGAAGCTATCAAACTAGACCCCCTCATAGAAGGTAAGTGCGACAGAATTCTACCCAAATACAGTTTTGTCAAACACTTTCAGACCATCATCACAACGGATGGTATCCCAAAAGGCGCCAACATAATCATGTATACTGATGGATCCAAAACTAAGACGAGAGCTGGCTATGGAATATTCTCACCAGAACTCGATCTCAAGATAAGTGCACCACTTGGAAGACTCACGTCAGTCTTCCAAGCGGAATTAACAGGAATACTAAAGTGTGTTCAAATTTTAGCTGAACGGAATATTAAGGATAAACATATCCAAATACTCACCGACAGCAAAGCAGCTCTAAATGCACTAAATGCCAACACATTTGTGTCGAAAGAGTTATATTCATGTCTACACAGCCTGGAGGAACTAGCTAAATATAACAAACTAGAACTCTGCTGGATAAAAGGACATAGTGGCATCAAGGGGAACGAAATAGCAGATGAACTTGCCAGGAAGGGATCCTCACATCCTCTAACAACGCAAGAGGATGACATACTTTCTGCAGGTACTCTGAAAAAAATAATAGAGCATAGGACACATGCTCTACACAAGGTAAGATGGCGAGAAACGCCGGGCTGCAAACAATCAAAGGTAGCAATTAGGCAACTTTGTAAAATTGCAGCCACGGCCCGCCTTAACTTATCTAGAACTAATCTGAAATTATTGACTAACATCCTAACCGGCCACTGCCGGCTAAACAAACACCTGCACACGATGGGTCTGGTAAACAGCCCGTTATGTAGAGGGTGCAATGAAAAACTAAAAACAGCAGAGCATGTAATATGCCTCTGCCCAGCGCTAGTAAACACCAGGCATCTAATACTAGGCGAGTACTGGCCTAGTATGGACAGCATTGGCAGCTCCTCACCCGCCAGAGTTTTGCGGCTTGCACGGAAAATTGACTGGTGGGACGAGTGAGCAGCCTTAAAGGGAGGTTTCACAATGGGCCCATTTTGAGGCCTAAGTGTCTGTAGTTTTGCTACCCTCCAGCCAACTATCCAGTACTAGAGTTAGGATCGTATAACATCAGTAATATTTTAATATATATTCCCTAAGTGAACACTGGCTGTGTGAAGGTGAAATAAAATCTTTCAGAATAGGGAAACATATTCTAATATCATATTTTGTTCGTCATTCACATATGCATGGAGGTGTAATGCAAATGTTGAAGAACAGCCAAAATATAATAGTTTATTCGTAGAAATGCACTGTGAAATCGCTTCTATTCTACTGCCCACATCTAACCTACTCATATTTTGCACATATCGTATACCTAATTATATTATATTGGCATATTTCTAAGCACTATCGATACAATATTGTCAAACGAGGACTTCAATAAATCAATAATTCTGGGGGGTGACTTCAATTTAAACTTTCTCTCGTATGACAACCGTGTAAGACAATTTCAAGACCTGTTGGCTACTTACAATTTAAAGGGACTGGTTTGATTTAAAACTAGAAAGGAGCATTGCTTAGATAATCTATTTACCAACATTTCTCCTGACAGAATAAAGGTCAGTCCCTGTGATGTTGGATTCTCAAATCATATTGGGATACAAGTAACTACTGCCATCGATACTTTGTTACACAAAAGCAATCTTAAAGTCATGCGACCAATAACTAAGCAAGGGATGTCCCTATTCTACGGCCTCCTACAGGAAACAAACTTTAATGATATTATTGAAATCTCTTCTATAACATCAGAAGCAACATTTGATAGATTTATAAACACCATCTATTATTACTTTCTATATACCTCTCCTAAAAAGTCATCAAATATAAAAACAAAAAGTACATCACTGGTATAACAGTAATTTAAAAAATATGAGAGAGACGTTGAATCTTGTTAAGAACTATCTGAAATGTATCCAGACGTTCACATAGAATATATATATATATATATATATATATATATATATATATATATATATATATATATATATAAAGTATAAAAACACCACAAAAATGCCCTTATAGTTGCAAAAATAGCGGCAAACGAAACACACATTACAAATAGCCATCATATCACAAGAGCAATGTGGTCTGTAATAAATAACACGAAAAATATAAACGACAAACGACAAGTAAACAATACCATAAGTCCTCATGAATTTAACATATTCTTTGCTAATATTGCTGAGAATCTGATAAAAGATGTTCCATATTCCGAACCAAATGTTTTAAATTTCTTTACACCCACAAGTTTTGGCCATTATTTTCAATTCGAAGAGACAACATTTATTAGAGTGAGATACATCATAAAATCATTGAAAAACAGTAAGAGTCGCGAAATTTATGGACTATCATCATATGTAATAAAACAAGTATTAGACGTAATTCGAAGGTAGTCGCGCCATCTACTGACACTGCAATCAAGTCTTGTCCCAGCGCTATCGTCCGTTAGCAATAACACTGTAGTTTTCTTTTATATTATCTACCATGAATTTAGCCTCATAAGCAACAAAAAAGTGTTTATTTATTCGCTGTTGCGGGGAAGTCCCGACCTCACTCACTGAATCTACGTGACGATAAGCAGATAGTAAAAAGCCACCGTTTTAGTTTTTATTGGGCGTTGGCAAGTCAAGTCGATCAAGTGTGTTTCTCGAAATATAGTGCACGTACAAAGGTGTAACAGTAAATATTTTAATATATCATTTATATGGGCGTGTATAATAATTGAAATATGGATGCATGGTATTTGTGGTTACGCAATTAATTTGAAACGAAGCCCGCTAATTGTTTTCCGGTAAACTTAAAAATGTACATTAAAATTAAAACTGCGGAGCGCAGCAGTATCTCTTTTCAGTTGTGTAGCAATTACTCACAGGAAGTAAAAAGAAATATTTTTCTCTATAATACTGTTTATTAATGTTTTATGAATATAATATGAAATTGTCAAATACTATATGAGATACCTTTTTTTACTCCACCGTAGAAAAAAGGTGTTACATTTTGTTTACAATGTTATGGCCGCTAAAATCTATACCGCTATAAGAACAGTTTCCAGTTATTACTTTGTATGTGTTCAAAGCTTAGATTGTATTTATTTGATGCATGGAAGATATTTTATCATTTTGTTTCATATTGTAGTTTCTAAAAAATAGTGTGGTGTAGGAACAATTTATTTTTTATTTTATTATTATAAGTGCGGTCGGCGAGAAACACATACTAATACCATTTTTTCTACGAGACTCTGATAGAATTTTCTTTATATTGCAATATTTTGTTTATAATATGCTAGTTCATAAAGTGTGGTATGGGAGATATTTTTTATGTAGTTCGAAGAGACTCACATTTGTTAAACTTTTTCTTTTCTACCAGACTCCGCTATAGAATTTTGTTCATATTGCAATATATTGTTTATAACAATATTCTAGCTTATAAAAAAATATTGTGGTACGGGAAATTAAATTTTGTTCGGAACTTTATGTAGTTGCGTTCGACGAGCATCACATTTGTTAAAATGTCTCTTTTCTAGTACACACCACGATAGAATTTTCCATTTTTTTTGTTGCTACTAGACTCCGGGATAGAGTTCCCTTCATATCATATTTTGTATAGAATAATATGGTAGTTCAATAAAAAAAATAGTGTGGTGTGAAAATTCCATTATTTGACTATCAAGAATCACATTCCTGAAATAAATGAATGGAAAATTAACAAATTTTGCGTTTATTGTTTAAATCCCACAAAGTAGTTGCTAACACATTACTTAGTAGAAAAACATTGGCAATAGCTGATTTTAGTTTTTTAGAAGAAATTTCTCTTGAACTTTTCTTCACTAAAAAAACTATTAACACAGCGACAAAAATAATATAAATGTTTCTCATATCACACTATTTCTGAATAAGCTATCATATTGTTTGTTGAAATTAGAATGTGGCAATATGCAGCCATTTCTATAGCCGAGTCTTCCAGAAAAACATGTATTAGTATCTTATAGCTGGAGAATCAACTAATGTAAAATAACAAACTCATATTTTCTTGTTGCTAATATTGAATTTTATTTATAACAATAAATTTAAAAAGTTTCAAGTTTATTCCAGAATTTAAACAATGAACTCAACATAATAATTAGAAATTGTTCCGATACCGGTATACCATAATGACTATAATGTTGTAAACAGCTTTATAGAGAAAAATATAATTTACTTCCTATGAGTAGTCCCTACGCAACGGCACGGCGGCGGGGAGACCGCGCGGCGTCTGAAATTTAGGGATTGGAAATGCCGCACAGTATATCACAATAAAAGTTGGCCAAAATTATTTTAATAATTTTATTGGCATAAAATAAACTTTTAAACAGTAAATGGAGATTAATAAAGTTCATTTAATATTTATAGAATTATAGAATTATTATATTATATACTATAATATTTTATAAAAATGAGTTAAAAATCGCTAAAAATCGTAGCTATCCGGTCGCTTATTCGTCGATTGTATTACTGAAATATTTACGGTTAAATAAAAACAAAATGATATTAATAGTGTTTATTTAATAAAAAGAAAAGGTACATATATGTATACCCAATGTTATAATAATAACACTAATTACTACTCAGATAAAATATGTATTTTACGCATAATTCTCGAAGATACTAACTATAGTATGGCGAAAAACTATAGATGTAAATTTTGTAGAATTCGAAAAAGCTTTCGATACCCAGATAGAAGATGTGGAAAATATTAATAAACTACGGCATAACAAAAATTATCCAAATGATCAAAATACGTTACGAAAATTAAACAGCAAATATTGAAATAAATGGCGAACTCTCCAGGGACATAGAGATACAGACCGGAGTAAGTCAAGGATGCATTCTCTCCTCAATGATATTCCTAATTAGTAAAACTAGAAGACCTAGAATTTGATGTGTGCCTAATTGACAACACTAGAAAACCTAGAATTCGATGTTTGAAAAGAATTTAAGCAACCTATAGAAAAAAAAACAAAGAAACTAAAAGAGAAACCGGAAAAGGTTGGACTAAAAATAAATGTAAAATAGTGCAATCAATAAATGAAACCCAAGACATAACAATCAAAACAAATGGAAGAGAGATAGAAACGGTAGGTCAATTTTACTACCTAGGCGGAATATTCTCACCAGAACTCGATCTCAAGATAAGAGTACCATTTGAAAGACTCACGTCAGTCTTCCAAGCTGAATTAACAGGAATACTAAAGTGTGATTTTAGCTGAACCGAATATTAAGGATAATCATATCTAAATACTCACCGACAGAAAAGCAGCTCTAAATGCACTAAATGCCATAATAAACTAGAACTCTGCTGGATCAAAGGACATCAAGGGGAACGAAATAGCAGATGAGCTTGCCAGGAAGGGATCCTTACATCCTCTAACAACCCAAGAGGATGAAATACTTTCTGCAGGTACTCTGAAAAAAATAATAGGGCATCGGACACATGCTCTTCACAAGGTAAGATGGCGAGAAACGCCTGGCTGCAAGCAACCAAAGGTAGCAATTAGGCAACCTTGTAAAATTGAGCCACGGCCCGCCTTAACTTATCTAGAATTAATCTGAAATTATTGAGCTACATCCTAAGTGGCCACTGCCGGCTAAACAAACACCTACACACACACACGTTGGGTCTGGTGGACAGCCAGAAGAACTATGGAAAAATGTAATATAGAACCAGTGCAAACCACAATCAAAAAGAGGAAGTGGACATGAATAGGCCACACATTTAGGAAAGGATATAGAGATATAACAAGGACAGCGCTGGAATATAATATCAGAGAAAAAGAAAATAGGGCGACCAATAAATGACAAAAACAAATACACAAAGAACATACAAATATAGATAAATTATGGCATGACAAAAAGAGAAGCAGATGGCAAAGCGAAATGAAAACAAATAGTCTAGTATGAAACTCAAGTTTCTTGACCAATCTAGTACAATGTAATTCACGCTTAATACTAGCGGACCTGCTCAACCCCTATAAAAACGCACACGCACCCTTAAACGGCAGTCGATTCTCCCTCTATTCCAGTCGAATTAGAGTTTGCAGATAAAAAAATCCTACTTGATATTTTATTACACAATACTGCCGATAAGATAGATCACTAGAATGATAATATCGAAAAGCTTTTTTTAACATTTTCGGCATATTCAACTATTTCTACTTTTTTAACATATTTCACAAATTTATCACGAATGTTTGAGAAAACAATTTGACATTTTTACATTGGCTGTTGATTTAGATCCACACATACACACTTGCACACTAACGCGCAAATACACACACACGCGCGCAAACACACACACACACACACACACACACATGTCGCTATTATACTGAACCACAAATGATATCAGCAGTACTAATAACGCAACGATCAGATGAAGATTGAGTAGTCACAGAGATTTCTTACAGAGATGTTAGGTTGTATGCTGTCAATTCATACATGGATATGCAAGTAAATGTCAAAGTGACTATAAGAAAAATAGAGCAGATTCAAGACTTGGATAAGAACACAGGATGGATGATAGCGGCAGACACCAACGCGAGATCACAAATGTGGCACGACAGAATAACAAACACAAGAGGTGGAAGAATTTGCAATAGAAAAGGGATTAATTATATCAAACAAAAAAACAGTTATTCCGACATTTGAATCAACAAGAGGTTCAAGTTACATTGATCTAACTATTGTCATTAGTCAGCAGGCAAAACTACTAAAAGACTGGACTATCGAGGAAGAGGAAAGTTGCTCAGATCACAACATAATCACATTCAACATCTCGAAGTTACGTAATGAATCCACTAAAGTAAACCATCTCCAAACAAGATACAAAATGAAAGAAGAACAAATGGAACGTTTTGACTACAAGTACTTAAATCAAAACTTTAGCTGCGTGTCTTGCGACATAGAAAGAAAACAGATGGACGTAGAACTTCTTATTCAAATAAGAAAAACTATCTAATTCCGAAAATCCAAACCAAACAGAAATTCTAGAAAAGGCAAAGTAGTCCCATGGTGGAATGACAAATTAAATATTGCTAGGAACAAAATAAATGCCATAAGAAAGATATCAAGGAACACAATTTACAGTTACAAAAACAAAGGAAAGTCCAATACATGGAGGAAAAGAGGACTTATCAGACGCTGATCAGAAAAGAGAAATTCAAATCGTGGAAAGAATATTGCAACGTCGAGGCTACAACGAACCCATGGAGTGCAGTCTACAAACTAGCAGCTGGAAAAGTGAAAACTCAACCAACTCTCAGCACGCTTAAGAAACCCGATGATACGTAAACAACCAACATAGAGGAGACCTTAAACTACATAATACACTTCACACCAATTGACAAAGAAGAGGACGATAACGATTACCATAGGCAGATACGTAATGAATTGAGGCTACCAAAGGAAGAACCTGATAATAAACTATTTACACAGGATGAAATAATGCAGATAATACAAAAAATGGACCCTAAAAAGATACCAGGTGAGAACGGAATAGGTATTGCGATAATACTAAGAACTTTTTAATTATACCCTATATTTTTAACGGAACTATACAACCAATGCCTAATAAGAGGGCACTTTCCCAGTTCATGGAAAAAGTCAAACTTTGTTAAGCCAGGGAAGGAAAATTAAGAAAATCCTTCGCCCAATCAGCTTGCTCAACATTGACGGGAAAATATTAGAAAAGCTACTAATTAATAGGGTAATGCACTATCTCAACTCTAATCACATGATTAATGAAAACCAATTTGGATTCACCCCACAGAGAAACACTACCGATGCGATAATGACGGTCAATAATTTTATTGAATACTCAAAAATCCCAATGCTAATCACCAAGAAACGCCTCAGAAGTAAACCAATCAGGATATACTTAAACCACTGCTATACTTTGGTGTTCCCACGTCGAAAGGAGCATTAAACAAAAAATATAATTAAACACTAATAAATAGAGTTCAAAGATTGATGTATATCAAAATTTGCAAGGCGTACAGAACACTTTCCCATGAAGCATCATGTATTATCGCAGGGATCACGCCGATAATAATAAAGTAAAATGACATGCCGAAATATACGTAGCTACAAAAACAAGTAAGGAGTTTGAAGCTTCATATCACTACACCAAATGACAGCATTCAGCAACACAAAGAAAAATTTCAGATGTAGATGAAAAGAAGCAGTATTAATGGACAATTTACACCGATGGAAGTAAAAACGAAGAAGGGGTAGGCTCGGGAGTAGCAATGTTCAGGGATAACATAGAGTTTGCACAATTCAACAACAAACTGAATGACAGGTGCTCTATTAACCAAGCCGAACAAATGGCAATTCCAAAAGGTTTAACCCTACTGAAAGATTTAGGATATAATACCCATTATAAACTGGCGGCAATCTATACAGACAGCAAGACAATATTGAACTTTTTAGCAAACAACAACAACCATAATAACTTAATAGAGAGCATAAGAGTACTTGTACATCAACTGAAAAACTTGCTTTGGGAGATACATATAGGCTGGATCAGAGCACACAGTAAATTATAGGGAACACATTAGCTGACCAACTTGCAAAAGAAGCGGCAATCAAAGGGCACCAATTAACAACAAAATCCCCACGAGCAAGCTATTGGCTGAAGCTCGGCAGAGAAGTTTTACAGAATGGCAACACAAATGGGTCCGGGCAACGAAGGGTGCGGCGACCAAGGAATTCTTCCCAACTATTCACAGCAGACTGCAGTTATCATTTTCCATTTTACAAGAATTGACCGCCTTGCTTACAGGGCACGTGTACATCAGATCCTACAAACACAGGTTCAAGTTAATAGAGGATCCATCCTGACCTTGCGCCATGGAAGCCCCAAACTGTAGTATTACTAGTTGTAATGGAGCATGCTTGTGAATAAATAATGTAACACACAAAAAAAACCACACACACATTTCTGGTTCAACCAATTGGCCACTATGTTTGCGGGGCAGGACAGCCATCCTGTTGAAAATATGCGGCAGCTCGATAATTTAAAAGCAAATTATCCATTTCGTCGTATAAGAAGGTATTAAGCATTTGCAGATATGAAGCTTGATTCACAGTTCCCTCAAAAAAGAATGGCCCTATTATGCCATGGTAGGTAACAGCACAACTAGCGTTAACTTTCACGTAGTACTCGCCATTCGTGGTTTCTCTAAAACCTGGATTTGTCAAGCTCCAGTGTCGTTTTTGCGGAGTTGCCACTGTCTCGTTGGAATTAAATGTCGCTTCATGTTCCGATGAAACGGATTCAGAATATATAAAAAAATACGGGACCCAACCCATAGAAAAAAGTAAAGACGTTTTGTGTTCACCTTCTTCTAAGATATGAATTCTTACTTGTATGGACGATATTGATTAGTTTTAAGGATTCTGGATGGTTATGAGTCTAACCGATTCCAGTCTCGTCGGATTTGTTTTTTAGTGATAATCTTGGCCTATCATGCACATTTCAGGACGAGAACTGTTGCTGCATCATCTTCATCAAGGATCCGCTTGGTCTTTTTCACATCCCTCACAGAACCGGGAACATAAGAACTTTTTTGTTAGTTTTGTAGCTCCCTGGAGTGAAATGTGAGCTTCTGCATATTTTTCATGGAAACATAGTTGATGCTCGTGTAGCACTGAATTAGATAAATTCTCTGTTGCTGTGTTAACATTCTAGCAGAATAATATTTCATATGAAAACGTATCTGTTTAAAAACATCTAACCTGTTGCAAGATTCCAAGGCTATCATAGTTGTGACAGAGCGATGAACTGTCACTTTTTCAGATATTTTTTTAGAAATTAAAAAATGTCTCAGTACTGCGAAGTTACATATGAAAACAAACAGTTAGAATCATATTAATAAATGAAAATATTTAAGGACGCTATTTTTATTTGCGGAAATAAAACACAAATGAGTGTAATGTTCTTACCCACTGAATTTCTTATAGATGGACACGCAAATATGACAACTAATAATAAATATATAACTTTTATTTAATAATATTGATAACTTGTTCAATATACAGGGAGCCCGTTTTCGACGGGGACGGCAATCTCGCGTATCTTAAAAGAGTTCAATTACGGCAAAGTTGCGCATTTTACTTATTTTACATTTTTTTAAAATTTATTTTAATTATTTTACATATTTTAACAAACAACTAAATAAATAAAGTAAATATTCTTTATATTTGAATTATTAAGGATATTTCAATAAGGACGGTTCGATGTTGAAATGATATAAAACAAGCTGTTTATGAGGAATTAACGAATTGTTTTATATTATGTTCAAATGTTCGCCGCGGCTTCACACGGAGGCATTTTGATAATAAAGTTTTCATTTGGGCGTACTGCTCAATCGTGACCGGAGTGAAGATATCCCCTATGATCCCAGCCTCTATACCGCGCGGCGCCGTGGGTCCGCGCGCACGGCAGATTGTTTGCGGGTCTGTGCTGATCAATTGGGGTGACCAATAAAATCCAAATTTTGAGGAATTCTTTATTAATGTCTTGCCGATCATAATATATATATCTAATTTTTTTTAAATAATTTTTATAGGCGTTTTTGTATAATATATGTTGTAACGTAAATTATGATTTTTGACCATGATGCACCATGTTCCTGGATTTGAAAAAAATTGCCTAATGTTTATAACAATATGATAAAGTAAAATGAAAAGTCTGTATACCACCGATTTTGTTTTTCTATTTTATTTTTAATTTTAAACTTTTTCGCTCATATCTCGATAAACCGATTAGTGGATAAAAAAATATTGCAACATATTTTGTTTTTACTGATTCTAACACAAAACATATCAGTGTACCAGATGGCCGAAGGAAAATGGAAAATTTTGATTCTAAGTATTTTTTTTCGGCGACTAACTTGTATATCATTATTATTATTTTTGACCATCATGCACCATGTTCCTGGATTTGAAAAAAATTGCCTAATGTTTATAACAATATGATATATATAAAAATAATGCAACACATTTTGTTAAATTTATTTTTGGATCTTGTTTCAGAACATATCAGTGCATCAGATGGCCGAAGGAAATTTGAAAATTTTGATTCTAAGTATTTTTTTTTTTTCGGCGACTACTTTGTATATAATTATTATTATTTTTGACCATCTGATGCACTGATATGTTTCTGAACCAAGATCCAAAAATAAATTTAACAAAATATGTTGCATTATTTTTTTATGGACTCGGAATATCCAGATATGAGCGTAAAAGTTTAAAATTAAAAATAAAATAGAAAAACAAAATCGGTGGTATACAGACTTTTCATTTTACTTTATCATATTGTTATAAACATTAGGCAATTTTTTTCAAATCCAGGAACATGGTGCATGATGGTCAAAAATAATAATAATGATATACAAGTTAGTCGCCGAAAAAAAAATACTTAGAATCAAAATTTTCCATTTTCCTTCGGCCATCTGGTACACTGATATGTTTTGTGTTAGAATCAATAAAAAAATTAAACAAGATATGTTGCAATATTTTTTTATCGACTAATCGGATTATCGAGATATGAGCGAAAAAGTTTAAAATTAAAAATAAAATAGAAAAACAAAATCGGTGGTATACAGACTTTTCATTTTACTTTATCATATTGTTATAAACATTAGGCAATTTTTTTCAAATCCAGGAACATGGTGCATCATGGTCAAAAATTATAATTTACGTTACAACATATATTATACAAGAACGCCTATAAAAATTATTTAAAAAAAATTAGATATATATATATATATATATATATATATATATATATATATATATATATATATATATATATTATGATCGGCAAGACATTAATAAAGAATTCCTCAAAATTTGGATTTTATTGGTCACCCCAATTGATCAGTACAGACCCGCAAACAATCTGCCGTGCGCGCGGACCCACGGCGCCGCGCGGTATAGAAGCTGGGATCATAGGGGCTAAGTTCACTCCGGTTCAATCGTGTAACTTGCCATGGTGATTTGGCATCAGTGACTGAATAATAAACACCATATAAGACAGTCGCAAAAAAAAAATAACTAACTAGCTGCTACAGGCTGCCTACATCGATTCTTCCCAATTGAAAAACGCTGTATATGAAATTTAATGGAACGTCGTTTTTAAAACTTATTTTTTACCCTTGGTAAATCCATCATCCCTCACCAAGGCTCAGAGGATCGATTTATTCTCTTGCAGCCATCGACTTACGCTGATAATTGTGTCCTTTTGACGGCCCTTCCTCACCATGTTTCGAGAACATTCTATGTTGCCCATATAGCCTGTTGTTTCATAGCCTTCCTCGTGCGTGTCTGTCTTACAAAGAGCTTCACGTAAAATATTATCCATTTTATATGTTTCTTGGAGCGGATATTAAGTTCGGAGAGTGAAGTGCAATCCTAAAAATAAACTCGTAAAGTTAATTATTAAGAGAGTCGTCCTGACTTGAAGCTGGCATCACTGGATGTACACATATATTTTTAGACAGTTATCCTACTGTTGTATATACATAAAAAGATCAGTTACTTTGTGATATATAAAAAGAATATTGTCGGTTGTTATCCGTTAATAAATACACAGTTCATAGTTACACTGCTTAAATTAGTATCCTTACATAAATCACGAATACGCATTGAAACTCGTTGAACTCTGGTATAATTCAATATTTATTTTAAAAGTTACTTATTTCATCGCTTTTTCACATAGCAAAATCTCTGTTTATTATTGTTAAAAATTTGATATAATTGGTTCCTTAACATAATGAATATTTTATGTTTATTACGAAACACAAGAATTTCTCATAAAATATCGCAACGGAAAGTAGTGATATCTACTGACATATCTCAAACAACAGCTTATATGAGCCGCTTTCGTTTATCATTCGGGAGCTGTGCGTCTTCGATTATCCGTGCGAGCCGCTCCTGGAGTTGCACCTACCCATCCCTTGGTACGCCAAAACGGGCATGCGTATTAGAGATTTCATTAAAATAAACAATTACACAACGTCTTTATATATAATAATTCTACATGATAATTTTAACGTTTCGCGACCAGTAACTCCGGTGAGAACCGTTCGGGGTAGCTGGAAAACGGCTATGGCGCATCATATGGTACATTTCATAGCAACTTCAAGAAACACATGCAAAAAGTTCAACTCTGAATATTTATTTAATATTATCAATATCCCGGCCAGTATAATTTCGAACCGGCATTGTGGTGTATACTTCTACCGTTAATGGTTCTAATTCATATATTTTTGTTTCAGATATGAGTGCTATCAAAAGCGATCTCCAATCGTCATCAAACTGCTGTCGTTGTCATTTATTACTCTCGGTATTTCCGATATTCTACAGGAGTGATACGAATTATGTATGTGGAAGATGCAGTACTGATAGATACTCCGATGATAGAAATGTGGCCCTTGAAAGGAGTTTGGTTTTTATTCGTTTTCCATGTAGATACAGTGGCGAAGGCTGTTTAGAACAGTTTACACCATTACACATGCAGGCTCATGAAACCAGCTGCGCTTATAGAACATATGAGTGTGTCATTGACAAATGCAAATCAGTTTTGATAAAGAACGATTTTCAAAATCATATTTTTGGAGTGCATTCTCAGTTAGTGTGCGATTCAGGAAATTTTAATTTGGGCTTTAACTTTAACGATATGTATCAAATATTAAGATATTATGATACTTTATTTCTCGCGAAAGTGATTTATATAGATAAGTCTGTGTATACCAATAATTATAATATCTATGTATCTGTTTCTATTATCGGTCCTACTAAATCAGCTGAAAATTATAGATTTAATGTAGAGTATGGATCTACAAAAGTATATGAAACTCCAGTTGATCCCTACGGTGTTTTTAAACCAGTTGAGTTGACCGTTAAAGGAAATAAGGTGTACGTCTTTATCACAAAACAAATTGGCCAGTCATTTGTAGAAAATACAAGAGATTATAATTGCCCTGTCTGTTCAAACCATGACAGGAATAATTTACCTATGTGCAAATGGACATCCAATTTGTGATCAATGCGAAAAAAATAATAAATTTTGTACTACGTGCGGATGTGAGTTTTGTTCGAGAAATATTTTTCAAGAAGCACTTGTTAAGAAAATCAACTTTTTTATTTGCAATTACAGCAAGTGTAAAACGATGCTTAAAGAGAATAAAGACCATCAATTGATTTGCCCATTTGCTTCATATCAATGTGACATTTGTTCTTCCGACTTGGGTAATTATATTATTCTTTATGAGCATTTAGTAAAGAAACACACAAAAGAGATTATATATGATTCGAACATTAGTTTGAAATCTAATATAGATAAAAACGATAAAATCAGCCATTTTCTGATGTACAACAAAAATTTATTTAAAATTGTTGAACAAATTGAAGACTTTACACTTAAGCTGACCGTGCATTTGCTTGCTCCACGTACCAACCAAAACGACTATACTTGGAGTCTGATTAACAATTCAGACCCAAAGGAATGGATGTCATTGAGGAGTCATTGCGCAAGAGGGGTGGAAACTGCCGAGGATTTCTACAGTCCCAAAACTTTTCTGACGCTTACTAAAGATCTGATGGCCCCATATTTGATTAACAACATGTTTTCATATACAATTTGTATTGTTTCTCTTTCTTAAATATAATCATACAAGAGTTATTGAATTTATTAGAATATAATAAGCTTGTTTAATTATAAAATGGAGCCGATAGGCTCTTGAATTATTTTATGTTTTTTGTTACATTTTGTTTATTGTTGCCAGACTATAATTCTTTAAATTTGCTGGCTGCTTATCAATAGTTTATGTTGTCTAAAAAATCTATAATAATAATCACGAATAAGAATAATAATCACTAATAAGAGTAACTTACTTAATAACTTAACAATGTTTATCATACGCATTATATTATATCAGGTATATGGTACCTATTATGATATTACTTCATTTGTTTACATTGTTGTTTGTATTTATCTTCTTGTAAGTACGGTTCACTTCAGGTATTTTATATTTCAAATGTAAGCCTTATTTTAGTTAGTAGACTATGTTTTCTTTATAATCTCTTAATAATATCACCTGCTTATGTCTAATGTAACCCGCTTTTTTGTAATAAATAACATTTGTAAGTTTTTCTGTACCAAAATCATTTTGTGACTTTATTTTATATTTTTCCATTTTTCTTATTTTCCACACCTCACTGCTGCATTACAATAGGCCAGGGCTGGCAAACCTTTATTGAATTACGTGCCATTTTTTCTAAAGAAATGTTGAATGAGGCCATGACGTGCCATCAAACAATCTTGACTATTAACTAATTATATAAAAAACTTAATTTTTGAAGACGTACATTTTGTACAGCAATAGTAACATTATATTTATTTAAATGAAAGACAGATTTAATGACTTCTGCTATTGCAAATTAACTTCACACTAACACTCCGGAAAAATGACCGAACGGATCGCGAGCACAGGGGGAACATACCGGCAGTTGGCAATGACCTCGAAACCCCGGGCGCAAGGGGAACTCGGCTGAGACTATATGCAACCCGCAAAATTATGGACAGTATTACATTGCGCCATATAAGAGATTTATGAATTTTATTTATTTTTTAATAAATACGCACGAATTGAGTATTTTCTTATCAAGTATCAGGTTGGGAGATTTAAACTGGACTACAGCGGATATAATTAGTTCTTTTTTAAGATTTATTTGAGTCTAATATAATATAGAAATTTGGCATAGTAAAACCATAATCTCTTTTCTACAGAAAATATACACTAGGATTTGAAATATAAACAACAAAGTGTATTACTTATGTTTATACCAAAGAACCCTTTACATGCTAAATAAATTAATTATATTAGAAACCTTAATTTAAAATAGAAAGGGTAAATTATGTATATACTGTCTAGATCATGTCGAATAC
Source organism: Lordithon lunulatus (assembly GCA_963942505.1). Lineage (NCBI taxonomy): Eukaryota > Metazoa > Arthropoda > Insecta > Coleoptera > Staphylinidae > Lordithon > Lordithon lunulatus. Next base: position 25,295,684 of record OZ012667.1, read on the forward strand.
CTATGTAGCAACAAACTAAGTTCGGCATATTACTTATTAAAAAATTGGCATATGGTTTATTATCATGGGGACCTAGCAGCTACATTAAAAGAATTTTTAATATACAAAAAAGAGTGATTAAATACATGGCAGGAGCTTCTTCCAGAGAGCATAACAAACCATTATTAGAAAGATTAGATATTTTAACGGTGTCCTAATTATATATCTATAATTATCAATATATTTGAATCAAAATAAGCAGACATTACCAAAAAAAATAATGATACACTATCATACTTATGACACCAGATCTTGTCAGGAACTACACATATATAATCTTACATTATAATCATAGATCCGAAATCAATGATAAAACATTATCATGCGCCACCAGCTACTTATATATAAATATAGAAGACATGAAGATATTCAAAGTACGCCAGCTATTAATTCAAAGAGCCTATTACTCAATTGAGCACATTTTGAAACATATTTATTAATTAAAATGCGTTTTTATTTGACTTTTGTTAATATATCGTCGCCTAAGCAGCAACACCACACATCTAATATTTTATTCGAGGTTGTCAGGAGAGAGAAAAACTGATTATAAAATGTTTATTGGTCTAACTCTGACAACAAGTTATGCATTTTTTACTTTTTTGCTTATATTTTATTTATTTGAACTAGGGGCAATTTAATTACTCTGATTATAAACATTTTATAATCAGTTTTTCTCTCTCCTGTCAACCTCGAACCAAATTTTAGGTGTGTGGTGTTGCTGCTTAGACGACGATATGTCTATTTTTATATAGTTATGTAACAAACAATAAATATATATATTTTTATATACTAATCACCACAACGTTGCACCAATTTATTATATAATTGCCTTTTGGATTCGGCATTAAAATTATACTTTTAGCAATATAATGCAATCGAACATTAAAATATACTTCAGCTGTTGCTCTTATCAGCTGAATTGCATGATTTTCCAAACTTATCTCGTTCATGTGATCTTCAAATTGCTCAAATATTGGCTTATTTTGATACAAGTTTAGAACACTATGAACCAAATATAAAATACAATTTTTTTTAATAAAGTTTGGCCTCCAATGCTCTTCGTTGCACCAACTTTAGATTTTAGACATATATCAAGAATATCATCTGATGGATTGATTAGACCACCTTCTTGTTTTAATAAAATATTAGCGGTGGCTCCTCTTCGACTTTATTTTTTGTAGTGCTTGCAAGCAACCATCACACTTCAGTGTTTTAAGTAGCTTCCTTACTACAAATCCAGCAATATAAAAAAATAATTGTTGCGAAAAGTTAGTTAATCTTTGCGGGATCGCTGCATATATGTGATCAGTCAATTCAAACTCTCGTCTATGATATCTCGTAAAAAATCAATTTACAAATATGAATTTAATTTATTATAAATTTCTCTCTTAGAGTCTAATTATAATTACAACTTTTAACAAAATAATAGTTAAATTACATTAATATTATATCACGTTTTCTTCCTTCGTTTTTTTTTAGTAAATTCGATGTAACAAAAGATGCAGACATGTGCTAATAATTTCCATTTAATCAAATATCTAGTATTAAAATACCCATTTAATGTACTGTACATTCATTAATGATCAATTGTGAATATTAGGCACCGTAATACAATAAAAATTGTATGAATTTTCTCAACAGAAGCTGAAACATTATACATGTGGCCTATGGACATTTCAAACACTGTCCATTGTTTCTGAAGTTGCATACCACGTTTGCATTTCCCCTCTGGGAATACATGCCGAAAGCGCGTGTACTCCCTCTGTCTTACTCTGTGTGTTGTTGCACAGGGGTAACATACCGGCAGCTGGTAGGCAATGACCTCGAAACCCCAGACGCAAGGGGAAGTTGGCTGAGACTATATGCAACCCACAAAATTATGGACACTATTACATTGCGCCATATAAGAGATATATGGATTTTATTTATTTTTTAATAAATACACACGAATTGAGTATTTTCTTGTCAAGCATCAGGTTGTGAGATTTAAATTGGACTAGAGCGGATATAATTAATTCATTTTTGAGATGTATTTTACGTCTAATTTAATATAGAAATTTTGCAGTTAAACCATAATCTATTTTGTACAGAAAATATACACTAGAATTTGAAATATAAACAAAAAAGTGTATTACTTTTGTGTATACCAAAGAACCCTTTACATGTTAATTAAATGAATTATACTAGAAACCTTAATAAAAAAAATAAAGGGAAACTGTTTAAAATACATCAAGTTTCTTGTTCAAAATAAAATGTTTTCTTTTCCATTATTTTTAACAAATTCATGCTATATACATTACTAGGTAATGATACACAATAAATACAATTTACCTAACGAATTTTAATTTTAAAAAACAATACAGGTACAGTGTTATTTCTGACAGAGATTATAATTTTGATTATTATAATAAAATATCTAAATAATGAATTCGAATATTGTGGAAAAAAATTAATAAAAATTGCATGTTTTGATAATTTAATATAGAATTTTTTTAGTTAAACCGTAATCTCTTTTCTACAGAAAATATACACTAGAATTTGAAATATATACATAAAAGTGTATTACTTTTGTATATACCAAAGAACCCTTTACATGCTAATTAAATTAATTATACTAGAAACCTTAATAAAAAATAAAGGGAACATTTTGTTTAAAATACATCAAGTTTCTTGTTCGAAATAAAAAGTTTTGTTTCCATTATTTATAACAAATTAATGCTATATACATTACTAAGTTATGATAACAATAAATACACTTTAGCTAACTAATTTTAATATTAAAAAAAACAATACAAGTACAGTGTTATTTCAGACAGAGATTATAATTTTTTATAATAAAATATCTAAATAATGAATTCGAATATTGTAGGGAAAAAATCATAAAAACTGCATGAAGTTTTGTTTCAAATCCGGTAAACGGAGTTGCCGGTATGTTCCCCCTGTGTGTTGTTGCTTACTCTGTGTGTTGTTCTGATACATAACCTTTTAATATACGTGCTTGAGTGAATTTGAGAGTTGTGTTTGGTTAAGTAATAATTTCGACCGGTTAGAAAGTGTACATAGATTCACAATGGATACGCAGGTAAATTATGTTATTTGAGTTTATATATCTATATATATATATATAGATATATATATTATATTATATTATGTGTCTTGTTTTCGAGCGTTTTATTTGTTTTTCCATGTTATTATTGGTTTGTCGTGTGTATCGCCTTGTTTATTAATTGTAAATAACGATGGATCAACCAAAATATACCCGTTTACTATTTAAAATGACTTATAGTCTGTCTCACACTGTCACCCAAGACTTTCTATGATTAAAACAGTTTCATTAATGTATCCTTGTTTGATTTGTAAAAAATTGCAAAAAATAACATGTAGTGCAGAGTTCAAGTTATTAGAAATAGTGGATGGGCATAGTGTGGTTGCTATGGTACACTCGCCCACCCCACATTTGTTCGTAGAGGTTTTTTCAATTGTCACAGTTGATTTACATTGTTTAAACTACTTCAAAAAGAATGTGGGGTGGCTCGGAGTCCCATACCAACCAGGCTATGCCCGTCCACTATTACTAATGACTTGAACTCTGTACTACATTATTTCACGTAATTGTTTACTAATTATTGATACATTCATTAATGAAACTAATTGAATCAAGGAATGTTACGGTTAACAATGTAGTGTGGAAATTCAATTCATTAGAAAGAGTGGACGGGCATAGTCTGGTTGGTATGGGTCACCCGCCCACCCCACCTTTGTTCGCATAGTTTTTTTCATAAGATACAGTCGATTTACATTGTTTAAACAATTCCAAAAAAGAGTCTTATCCCATGAAAAAAACTATGATAAGGATGGTGGGGCGGGTGGTTGGCCCATACAAACCAGACTATGCCCGTCCACGATTTCTAATGACTTGAACTCTGCACTTTATCGTTTCACGCAGTTTTTTTACGAATTAGGCATATATTAATAAACTAAACTAAAAGACTCATAGAAAATTATGAATAACAATGTCATTGTATATTAAAATTTTTAAAAATTAAGCTGACTTATCATATAATTATTTTTATAATGCGTAACATCTATTTAATTAATGCGTTAATTATAATGTTCTTGGAATATATTTATTTAATGCGTAGTGTATCAAGTTTCTTATTAGCTGAGAACTTTAACTCAACTAAATATAAATACAATAAACATTATCATAATTTTTTTAGAGTCATATTATTCCGCCCGCTCGTCGAAGAACGAACGACCTAGAGCGAGCGCTAGCGGTCAGTACGGTCAAGACAACTGCGCGAGCTCCGCATGCTCATCGAATTTTCCGGTTAAAACTCAATCGTTCGCGTTAAAAATTAAGTGTTATGTGAGTGCCCGTTCATACAAACACTAATTGTGCAATTCTGTGCCATTTTCGGTGATGACAAACTGGTGATTATTGGCGGCGAATTACGCGTGGCGTCTATAAAAAGGTATATTATTAGGTTATGCAAATCATGAAAATTTGCTGTATCATTGTTGTAATGTTATGAAGGTATTTTACACGGTTAATAATACTGTCAGTATTCTAAAATTTACAGTGTTACTGAGTGTGTAAGGTGTAGTATTGATGGATTGAACAGAATACTGGCGTTAATTCGGATAATGCAAGCAAACGCCAGAATTATTGCGAGGCACGTTTTTTTTTATCGCTGTTTGAGTATTTCCGACGCGACATACGTTCAATTTGCTTGGGTTATGTTTACAGACAAGTAATTTGTTGTTGCACTGTCCAAGAGATGGTTTGTAGTTGTAAAGCTGGACTTAACATATTATGTCCAGTTGATTGTTTTCGATTGGTTTCATTTTCTTTTCAAATAAAATCTGTTGTCACTTTAAAAGAAGTGCAGTGATCGCACTCACATAGTAGCTTGCGCCACCCCACCCCACCCCTCTCTCAGCCAGAATGCCTTTCTTGCCAGTCAATATCCCTCTTTCATACCTCCTTCCTCTATCCCTTCTCCATCCACTAACTGTCCTACTACAAGACCTTATGCACACCTCTCGCACCAGTCCCTACTTACCTAACTTGTGCAATCTTGCTACTAACTTAACTACCAACACATACGACTCCCACCATAGTCTTCTGATTCGTCTCCTGTAACAGCACCGCGCTAGGTGTCGATCTTTCGAGACCTAGTAAGCTCTTGTTCGCTCTCGCAATCTCCACACTTCCAATTATTGATTTCACACAAGCATTTCAAATCTAAGACGTCATTATGAGGTTACCATCCCACAAACTCTCCCATTTTTTCTTCGCTACCCCCAAGCTATTGCTTTTGCTTGCACACACTCCAAATGCATCCTAAACCCACATCTGCAGTCAAACCAAAAGCCAAAATATATAAAACCACTCACTGTCTCACTCACTTTTCCCTTCTATCTTAGCTCTTCCAATCTACCCACCCTACCCCTCTTCCTAAAATCATTATCTAATTAGTGATTTCCACATTAACAACTAACCCCCTCGAAGCAAGGTACCTTACCATTTTTTCCAACATCTTTTGCATATCTTGGCCAGAACCACTACTTCATTCTCATATGGCAACATCCACACCCTGACTCTACCCATCACAACACCTCCGGCCTATCCTCTCCTTAGCAGCTCCTTAAACTCACTCGTATACATATTGAACAGAATGGGGCTTAGCGGAAATCCGTAGCTTACTACTCCATTGCCTCTGGCCACGACTCCTTGTACATCCTTCTCACCGATTCCACCGCTTTCCCTTCCATTCCCAACCTTTCCACACAATCCACAAGTTTACCCCTAACAACTGAGTCATAAGCTGCTTTCAGATTCACAAACACCGCGTACATTCCCCCTTTGTACTCCAGCACTTTCTCCACCAGTCTCGCTATCCCATAGTCCCATAGCCACTTCCAAGCACATCAGATTTAATATTGCGGACTAATGGTGAGCAATGTGGTCGCAGGCAAGAAGCGAGGATGGGGAGAGCCAAAAGAGGAATTGTGATGGGAGTGATGAAGATAGTGGGAGGATGGAACAGAAAGTCGTTGAGGGAAGCCACGAAGTGGAAATTGGGTTGAAGAACTGTGTGACAGAAGAGGTTCTGGGGAGTTCGAGGCATGTGGTAGGAAGGGAGGAGTTACTTCAAATGAGTTGTTAAAAATATGAAAATCGGCGGGAGATGACGGGTTGAAGGTAGAGGCGTACAAAAGGTTGTAGTCATTCAATATGGTGTGGTGTAGAATCCTTCTCCTATTTAATCTGTACACAAGTGAGTTGGATGAGGCATTAAGGAAAGGACAATCAGGAGGGGTTGTTGTGGGAAGAACCAAGGCGTGGATGTTATCGAGAGAGTGGAAGAGATGCACGTGATGTTGGTTGATAAGAGGGGGTTAGTTGTGAATATGGAAGAAATAAAATGGTTGATGTTTAAGAATATGGATAGGATAGGGAGAGCGGACAAAATGGAAGGGAAGAAGTCCGTTTTTGGTTTGACTACGGAGATGGATTTAGGAAGCATTTGGAGCGGTTGAAAGCAAAGGAGATAATGGCTTGTGCTTACGAAGAGAAAATGGGAGAGTTCTAGAGATGGTAAATTTGTGAAGTTATTATTAATGTATGGAGTGGAAGTGTAGGAATTGCGAGTATATAAAAACAGAGCACGACTGGTTTCAGAAGAGTCTGATAGTACTCGAAAGCATCACAACATGTTGTGGGAGGCGTGTGGAAGGGTACCGACGTTCGAGGAAAGATTGTAGGAGTTAGGGAAACTGGTGCGGGGGTAGGGATGAAATATAGGAGTAGGATAGATAGTGGACGGAGAACGGGTCAACCTAGTCAAATTCTTTGGATAAATCTAAATGTAGCACATACAAAGAGCAGACTTTTAGAACAATAGGTGCATTCTCCCACAACATCCATAATGACATCCACATTACTCCTGTCTCCTCTAAAGCCATATTGCATATTTGACAGTACCTACTAACTGGTTGAACATAATCTTTTCGAATATCTTTGAAATAATCGGCAATATGGAAATAGGTCGATAGTTATTAATATCAGCGCCATAGCGGTTAGATGTAAATAAACGTATCAGGCCTGAGCATCACGGGCTCAGGAAATGGTCGCATGTAGTAAGATTTTATAAAAACTTTATAATTTAATTACTCACAACTTTGATTTAACATGAATGATTTTTGAGAAATGTCTTAAATTTTGATCAATCGAGTAATCCCAGATATTTTTTCATCGTTTACATAGTCTTTTGGTATATGTTAAATTCTTATATAATTACATTTTCAAGTCATCTATTATTACGTTTTCCTTCGACCTGATTTTTAATGAACTTCCAATTCATTGATAAATCAGCCTATACCCTATACCCGAATATATATTAATTACTTTATATTATATTATCAAACATAAGTAAATCTGTTATCAATATAATTTATTACCCTGCCAGTATATCGACGATGTAAGAATTTAGTTGGGCATAGTTATAGTGTCATAGTGTTTCAGATTAATCAATGTCGTCCTCTGTTATTCATGTTTCAGTTAGTTCAGCATCTAATTTTATAGGCTGATGTATATGAATTTATTAAGTCTGATGCATGCCACTAATTCAACTTTATTTTATTATAATTTTATTAAATTTGTTTTATACAAACAATCTGCCTTCAGATTGTGCTCAATTTTTCGCCAGTTCGGCCCATTGCGTTTCCACAGACACATTACAATTTGGTCGAATTGTTTCACGATCGCCATACTTTAGGAAAAGTAGATTCGATTTATTTTACAAAAATAAAACTTTTTTTTAACTAAAAAGACATTAAATGAATTTAAAATAAAAATATTACCTCAGATCAGATCTCACAGATGAAAAATCCTATCATTAACTAAATTTAATGTGATTATATTATGATTTAATGTGTTCACATAAAAATAGATACGACCAGTACACAATATCCACAATAAATGAGCCCTAATATAAAAAAATCCCGTTAGGGGTTGCTAGTTCCTCATAGAGCGCCTCCGCATGTGGCGGATAAGGGAATCTCAGATATGGGAGGTACCGAGAAAATGAAATTCTCGGAGCGGACCAAAACTAGGAAGGGTAGCAGCGATCATCAGTACCAGCCTGAAGCGCGAGAGAAAGGATCTTGAAACTGTTCGTTACTGGCATTTTGCAGGCAGGACTGTAACAGTCTGAATAGCTGCATCGTTACGATGGAGAAAGCAACGGGAAACTACTCCGTTATGAATCCCAAGAACATTACAATAACAAGGTCCCCAGTCCTCGGCCTTAAATGATGCTAAGAATCCCCAGAGAGGAAAACAAATAAAAAACTTAAAATAAATTAATAGAGCCACATTTTTAACAAATCAATTAATAGAGCCACATGGACATGTCCGAAGCTTATTTGACTTTCACGCAAAGGTCGAAAAAGGCAGGGTAAAGTACATCATTGACGAATACAGATTAGGAAACCGAAATGAGCGGTGGGGCTGATTGAGTTTTCCAGCACAATATGGTTGGTCCAAACACAAGTTTAAAACCTCCGCCAGATGATTTGATACATGGATCTCGCCACTACATACAGATAACAGAATCACTCGCAATCAACTATACTATATACTGATAAATAGAGATTCCGTAGATAAGTAACAAACGTAAAAAGATATCCTGGGGCAGATGTGAGCGCAGGCCATAACCCGGTTGTAGCCAGAATTCACCTTAAGTTAAAATTTTCAAAGAGACCATAATAGCCTACACCTGATGTTAGGAGCTTGCATGACCCAAGCACAAAATACACTGAACAGAAAACAACTAAATGTAAAGCAAGTAGACAAATCGTGGCAAGATATAAAGGAAATAATACGCGTTGTGTCTGGAAGAAACAAAAGCATGCAAAGAAAGAATGGGTAACGGATGATATTCTAAGAAAGATGTAAATCCACTAAAAATGTGAATCAAATATGCGCCCAGACCAATTTCGTGTGGGCAAGAGGACAAGAGAGGCAACCTTCACACTTCAAATGCTGAACATTAATGCTGTCGTCTAGGGTGTCAATGAGGTGCCCTACGTCGGTGTCAGCTGTTATAATAGTGTCATCCGCACATCTTATACTTGTAATTCAACATGAAATTAAACGCCACCAAAACAAACATAATAAAAATATCTAAATCTCAGAACATTCTAATTCCTATTACATCCAATGGAATAATACTAGAACAAGTCGACAAAATAAAATACCTCGGATGCTGGACCAATGACAAGCTCAACCCAGAAATTGAAATAAGATGCCGAATCGCACAGACAAGGGATGGCTTAATAAAACTCAATGGACAGCTATGTGATCCTCACCTCAACTTAAATGTAAGACTGCACGTGTTAATGTTTGGTATTTTTTTATGGAGCAGACTCTTGGACACTTACTACAATAGCTATAGAATATTTGTGGACTACTGAAGGATACTGAAATCCCATGGACCGACCATATTACAACAGTACGTTAAAGAGTCCGCAAAGACAGAGAACTGCTTAAAATCATTAAATTACGAAAAGCTAGGGCGCATATTATGGAACAACAAATACCTTCTACCTCAACTGGTAATAAAAGGAAAAATGTAAGTAAAACGAGTAGTAAGAAATTGTTTTGGCTGAGGAATATATGCCAATGACAGGCTTAAATTATGAAAAGGTTATAAGGACAGCAGAAGTGATTGCCAACCTTCATTAAATGAATAAGAATATCAAAAATAGTAAGACAAGGATTACAAACAAACTGTGTACCAGCATACAGGGACGGAACGACCAATCGAATTTTATTCCTACCCCGGCCACACCATAGACAAGATATATAGGAAACTTAATGTATTCTTTTTAAAAACCAGTTTCTGCGCCCTCTCGTGACAGTAATGTGAAATAATTAGCTCAGCTCTGAACCCTTGAGTTATGGTTCAGTGCTGAACTAATTAATTCATATAAATAATAGTATTTTAAAAAAGTATTTAAAATATGAAATACTGTTTATTTAAATATCTTGATGTATTTTTGAATAGTATTCAATTCAAATGTAATATAAATCTGCGTTCTTAAATGATTTATATAAATTAAAGGCAAGCATGTACTATACTATTCAATAAAATGTTATAGAAATACCATTCAAATACATCTCAATGTTCAATAAACTGTTTTTCATGTTTAAATACTGTTAGTTCTAAATATATATTTCATATTTGGGTCAATAAATAAAAATAATACAACATATAACATGAAAATATAACTATTATATTAGTCAATTGTAAAATGTATACACACAGCATCATGAAAATATTGTTATCATATGTATTTTAATATGGCTCTGGGCAACTGGCTTATAGATCTCTCTGTGTTATCCTTGGAAATTGCTGAGATTCTAGTCTAAAGAAATAACAGTAGAATTATATTATATTTTATTGTTCATACACTTACCACTTTGAATAGAAACCAGCTGTATTGCGCCCTTTCCCGTTAGCGAATCAAGAGGTACGACGTGAACGTGGGAATAGGACTTGCTAGCAGAGCTACTAATTTAGCAGTGCCTTGAAATTTGATGTTTAATTTCAAGATCATATACTAGCCATTTACCCCTCGTCTGAAATGATAAAGATTAAAAATCTAAACATGACACAAAAATAAATTTAAAATATACCAGTATAAGTTGAACAATACCTAAAAAAATTAAAATTAGTATGGGTGAATTGTTAATGTAATGAAATAGAAAAGTTAAATCCATGTATAGTTGTGGAGAAAAACTTAGACAGAGTTTCTCCACCTTCTATGTTTCTTTTTATATTGGGCAGCAGCTGATAAAACAGAATCTATCGTACCCCTTCTATTTGTCTCTAAACCAAACAGAATATTATTGACATTCTTTACTTAGTGAAAAATTAGTAAATTTAAAAAAGACCCTAATAATGCATCTTTTAAAGTAGGTAAATGGGGACAGTCATCAAAACAAAATTGAACATGATTTAGGATGAAGGATTTAAAATTAATATAAACGTTAGGTTTGGATATGATCTGGGGTAATAGAAACTTTGATATGTTTACTATTGAAAATAATACTGAGTAAATTTTGTGAACAATAATTTAGTTTAATACTTTCGGAATCATATTCCCTCAAGCTTACCAGGGAATGCTCTGGTAAAATTTCTCCAGAGTGAAGAATATTATGTATGCAAATAGGGCATCCAGAAAATACAGGAAGTATTTTCTTGACAACTCATCCACCTACATAAGTTATAGCAGTTGACTCTAAATCTTCAACCATATTAAAGTTTTCAGGAAGAGTGGCTGGATTCCAAGTCTCAATAGAATGAAGTGGCGCCATTTTAGCTTGTGTTATGAAATCTTTTACTGACGTAATGAGACCTGTGCATTTGTCATCCTCACAATTAGACAACATTGAAAGTGGAGTTATACAATTGTTTAAAATAATTGTTTTCAAATAAGGCACAAATGCCGAACACGACGGATTAATATTTCTCACACCATGTTGCCTTATCTGCCCAAACAAATTTTCTACAGGATCTTGGTTAAAAGATCTTCCAGGAAACTCTGAATAACCAAGATTCAAAAGTTTTTTCTGAACAAGTAAGAAACCATGAAGTGTAAAATTTAAATTTTCCAGTGCCGGAGGACGAGTCTTGTCAGAAGGCTTACGCGGAATAAATTTCATGCTATTTACGACGACAATAGCCTTTTTTCAAAAGGTTGAATGTCTAATAAATTTTTTTGATGGATTTTGTGAAGGAACCGGTTCCTTTCCTCTCTCTAAATTTATTGGCTGTGCCACTGTCCCATTAAGACTATCAAAAAGTTCATTACAAAATCACAAAGTTATGATGTACCATAACCATCAATGCCAATCATATATTTTTGATCTCTAGAAACAAAGTTGCCTTGTGCCAACATACCAATGGTAGATTCCATTTTTGCACTAAAAACTTGCATACGTATTGAAACCTTCATTTTATTGATACGACTTGAATTTACATGGTTCTCGGTAATTTTGTGCAATTGCTTTACAAAAAGTTCAGAATTCAAATAATAAGCATCTTCAATATGCTTCCATTTTGCAACCCAAGATACCCCATCAGTAGAGAAACTCAAATCCTTAGCGAGGAGATTATTGCGAATACATTTTAAAAGATGGGGATAATCGTATAAGAGTATTATTTCAATATCATCTATCAATATAATACCTTTAGTTGGTTCATATCCCTGTCGTAATGCATATGCACTAGTATATTCAAAAAGCATCCGATAAGCTTTACAGTTGGTTGATCCTTGGTCACAAACTGAAGCTATAATATTGAAACCAATAGCAGTTACTTTTCTAACAATTTCTTTAAAAAGCTTCACAATATCAGGAGCACTTGTTGAGGATTTGCAGAAAGAGAATGCTATTGGAGTCTTCTACTTTCCAAAAATGCCTCTTAACATGTACACCTGAGCATGATCAGCAAATTTTGAATAACGGATCTCCCCATTATCTTCAAATCCCTCTACTATATCTAAATGCTTTAAGTAGTCTAAATGAGCAGATAATGCCATCTCATCAAGCATGAGAACGCATAGCCGGTCTTGTGCACTCATGCTTGACATCTGCTTCTCAAGATTATTCAAAAGGGATGTGCAGATACCACGTTTTAAAATAATATCTATAGCCAAACCTTGCAACAAACGAGGACTAGGAAGACAAAATGTTTTAGAAAGAAAGGAATAAGTTTTCCTACTATGCTTGAAAACACTGAGTGCCAGAACTTTGTTGTCTAAACTATATCTTCTTCCTTGCCGTTTTTTGGTGGAATTAAAAATTTGACTTTGAAGGAAGTTTTTTAAAGTTGGATTTAACTTTTCCATTTTATGTCTTTCTAGTTGTGCTGCCTTAACTTTGCTCCTGGGTGATTTGTTGTCCACAATACGTTTCCTGTTCTTACTTTGTAAATTTTTCATTTTCCTGCGCATTAAATTAATTTTTGGGTCCATTTTTCCACAGTTGTTAGCACAGATTGGAGGATTAAATACAGGAACTATAAAAAAAAGTAATTAATAGAATTAATTGTGTAAAAAGTAACATCAAATTTAAAAATAATTTTAAACAAAACATACCATCATATATTGCTGTATTAATTGGTTGCTGTTCCACAGAAATTTCATCAACATGTTGTTCTCGGTGATTATCTGAAACACTTGTCAAATTCAATAAATCATCTATTGGTTTATGCACACTAAAATAATCATTTGCATAAGATATGGAACCACCCATATCTACTTCTGTATCTCCTTTTTCTTCTGCATGGCAGGGTTCACAATCCAAATCTAATGAGTGCACTGACGGTTGAGCATCTGCAGCTAGTTAGTATAATCATCATAATTATTTTATAATTAAAATCAATAAAGGCTGATTTTTATATTCGATAAAATCTACCTGGTAAATATAAGGTAGGTATCATTTGAGAAGTCCTCCTTCTAAAATGTCCTTCAAAATAAACAGCACATACATGAGTATTGTTAGTAATAATAACTGAATGTCCAATTATTGCAATCCACTGAAAATACTGCAGACTATTCTTAGGAGGTAGCCTATGCATCGAATAATGTACTGAGGTATTATTACAACCCTCAACAACACCAACAACAAAACCATTTTACTAAACAATAATTTACATATAGAATCATGAATACACTTACTATAATCCATAATTACTTGCAAAATTGTCAATAAACAATTCACAATTCACTACACACACCAAACACCTAAAACAAGTTTTAAATATTATTAACAGAAATACTATGTCTATATTACAATAAACACTATGAAACAGCACTATAAAATAGCAAAATGTGTCAGACACCATGCGTCTTGTCTATGGCCATGCGGCTGACAACAGGCTCTAACAGGATCGAGAAAATGTGTGTGCAAGAGTGGTACCAACAAGATTTTTACCGAAAAAACCAACTCATAAAAATAAAAACTCCATAAAATAGCGCCATCTCGTGACGGCATTTGGCAATTACACATAGTAGTATTTGAAGCTGCACAGGGTTCAGCTTTTGTCCAGTGTTACCTCAATATATTTCCGAGAGCTGTTATTATTGCTTCTCATGCGAAGAATACTGGTAAAGGAGAGAAACCGTATATTATTACACCTGTAGATTGTGGATAGGAAAGTTTTACACGCTGCATCCTAAACTATTGGAGTATCCTAAAAATATTTCGCTTTATCGGGTGTACTCGAGCAACAACAGTTTCACAAACTTCTTTCATAGCTTTTTCTTCATTTTGAAGTCTGAAAAGTCCTTTAAGATTTTTTATATAGTGCTGGTGTCTTTTCGATCTGTTCAATTGTCTCTTTTACAGAAGTCAGTAGTTAACGACATTGCGGAATTTTTGTATTTTAAAAAATATTGCAATATAAAATTTTAAAATCTTTACTTTATATTTTGCACTGCATTTCGTATGTGTCTTAGTCTGTGCACTTGCAAAATGCGCCAGGCTGAATAAGCAGTCTACCAATAGTTGACCAACTTTAAAATTTACAGGGAATCGGGAGCCCATCCAACTATTTCTCGGTCAGTCTATCGGCCGACTACGATCCCTTAGTCTCTCACACTCGTTAAAAATGAGGCTGTCTAATTAATTTACGTTGGCACTTATGCGCATTGTTGTTTCTACTATAAAAACCGCTGTTAATCCGCTGATATTTTATGCATGCATAAAGACCACGGAGCCAACAAAATTCCATAACAAATGTTGTAAATGTAGATGACACTATTGACAGCGCAGAAATGCAAAACCAAACTGACGTTTAATAGAATTTTAGAGCTACAGATTTGGGGGTCGCCGCAACTCGCGGTGTCCTCTAGACCATTACGCCGCAGCCCCACTTAATTTGTCATCACACATAGAAGGATTCCAGTCAGCAAATTTTATTTTAGAGATATTTTAATTCTCACGTCAGTGGGCTTTCTGACATATACATCCAATTCCATAACGGATAATGTGACAGATTCATGGAATGGCATGCGTCGGCAAATCCGCACGTGTGTGACCGGCTAATATGAGATAAACATTATTGTTGCCACATTGTTCCTATTGATTGTATATCTTATCTGTATGATACTTTTCAAACGTTCGCCAGGATGGAGTCCAGGTTTACGCCTGCAAGTGCCGCAAAAAATATAGTTTCTCTTCTTCCACCTCGCACCTTTCGGTTATTACAAACTGCACAATCCTTGGGGGTTTCTTATTCAGGCGTTCTTCTAAATCTGATTTTAATGGACGATCTCTTATGCCAGATTCGGGTTTCTAAGATCTCCCACAAGTTATTGTAATAGCACTTTTCTATCCTGGAGATGAGTTTGTTCAATCCATCTTGTTGCCTTTGCTTACAAAACAAAACTGTTTACTATAGCCACCGCAAGAAACCAAACAATCATTTGTCTCCACCACTTTAGATACTTAATGCCCTACCTATATGTTGTCGTTGTATACTTTTGTATGTATTCCATTTTGTTTCTTTCTAATTTCTTACTATAAACCCTTCCTATTAGGCATTACAGTATCGGTTGTTTGAATGCCCAGGGTTAGTACTTTGGAGGCTAAGATTGTACCTGTATAACATCTGACAGTCCTCTTCTTCTTCTTATTATTAGCCTTGATCTACCCACTGCTGGGTGCAGGGCCCTTCCAGTTTTCTCCATCTTTTCCCTGCTGCTCTCTTGATATCGTCGAGCCACCTTTTCTGTGGTCTACCGATGCTTCTTTTTGTTATTCTCGGCCTCCATTGTAGTATTTTGTTGGTCCATCTATTACAGTCGTGTCTGGCAACATGGCCCGCCCACCTCCATTTTAGTTGGGCCACTCGTGTCATTACATCTGTAAGTTTAGTTCGTCTTCTTATCTCCTCATTTCGTATTCTATTTCTGAGGCTCACCTCCAACATAGCCAATTCCATTTACCTTCGCGTTGTTCTCAGTTTATTGATACTGTTCTGAGTGAGAGTTGCAGTTTCTAATCCGTATGTTATTACGGGCAGGATGCATGACTCATAAACTTTCCACTTTAGGTTTATTGGGATACCTATATTCTTAAGAATGCCCATCCTAGACCTACTATGTATAATTGCGGCTGTTTGAACTTGCTCTTGGTTTTATTCACCTTTATTTTCAGTCTTATTAATTTTCACGTTTCTTGTAGTGTCTTAACATAGTTTCCAGCTCGCCAATGTCAATGTTCTGATTAATACTATGTCGTCAGAGAATCTTATGTGGTTTAGATAGGAACCGTCGATATTCAGCTCCATTTCGTCCCATGGTAGTGTTTTAAACATATCTCCTTCGCGAACCCTTCTGATATCTATAAAGTCTGATTTTAAATCGTCGTCGATTTTAATTTGTAAGGGCGAGTTAGTGTATATGTCTCTCAGCAGGTTTGTGTATCTATAATACATTCTGGCTCGTTCGAGGCTTTCTAAGATTGCCTAGGTTTCTACGAAGTCGAAGGCTTTGTGGTAGTCCACAGTTAGATTGTATAGGATTGTATTCGGTGGTTTTTTCGATGAGAGAGCGTAACGTTTGTAGGTGATCGATTGTACTGAATCTTCGGGCAGGGTTTAGTAAATCCCGCCTGATCTACTGGTTGATTGAAATCTAGCTTTTTTGCTAGGCGATTGTTTACAATTTTTGTCACTAGTTTGTACATGTGTGATAGTATGCTGATCGGTCTGCAATTTTCCAAGTTCTTGTTGTCGCCTTTTTTGAGTAATATCATCTCTGAGTTTCGCCAGAGATCTAGTATTCTGCCTTCCTCTAGGCACTTTTTCATTAGTATTAGGACACTTCCAATTATTTTCAGCATTTTGCTCGTGATTTGATCTCCGGGTGCTTTCCTGTTTTTCATTTGGATTAGTGCAGTGTCTAGTTTGTATCTACTAATTTCTAGCATATGTTCTGACCCGACGTTGATGATATGTTTTGGTTGGCCATATGCTCTATCCGTGTGCGTACCATAGAGTTCGTTATAGAACGTTTCTACAGTTTTAACAAACTGGGCTTCTGTTATAACTATTCCTCAGCGTTCAGTATTCTGTAGATATTTCTCCGTCCTCTGGACATATTGTATCGGAGTAGTCTCATGTTTGCATTGTCCTCTATTGTATTTTGGATCAGTTCTGTGTTGTGTATTCTTAGGTCTTTTCGAATACGTTTGTTAAACATCTTGCTGTGTTGCTTGTATCTTGTGTATGTCGGCAGGTGTTTCTTCTTTGTTCTATCAGTGCTGTTGTTTCTGGTCTTTACTTGTTCTGTTTCTTCTTTTTGTTCCGTATGCATACCTTCTTCGTAGCTATTTGAATGCTTGATGTGATAATTGTTGTTATGCCGTTAAGTTCGAGCTGTTTTAGGTCTGTGGTGTTCGATAATTTACCTTCGATATTTCTTTCGTATTCCTCTTTATGTTGGTTTAACTGTTCTGTTGTCGGATAGAGGTTCTGCACTCCTACTAGTTTCTTCCGTTCCTTTTCGGTGTTCATTGTGAATGTTCCTCTTACAAACCTATGATCGCAGCCGGTATCGAATTTGTCTTTGGACACGTCGGTACAGATACTTTTCTCGTTAGTAAGTATCAAATCTATTTCGTTTTTTATAGCGCCATCTGGGCTTTTTCATGTCCACTTTTTGGATTTGTTTTTCGAAGAAGGTGTAAGTAAATGTAAGTTTTCTTGTTGTAGGTAGTGTAGTACACTTTCTCCCCTCTCGTTCCTTCTCCTTATGCCGTAGTTTCCTATGTGGTTTGTATCGCCATCTATCTTTTTACCGATTTTGGAATTAAAATCACCCATTACTACAAAGCAGTGTGTTTTTTTCCATGCTTTTTGCTTTAGTGATGTCTTCATAGAGTTGCTCGGTTACTTCGTCTTCTGCGTCGCGTGTGGGTGCATATATTTGTATCAGTTGCATGGAATATTTATTGTGAAATCGTATCATTGTGTATATAACCCGCTCTGATATAGCTTGCATCTTTGCTATAAGGTGTTTAACCTTTTTGTTAACTAGGAAGGATATGCCTCCAAGATGCGAATTTATTTCTTTGTTGTTCTGAAACTGTACGTGGCCCGATTTCAGAGTGGTGGATTTCTGCCCTTGTAACCTTGTCTCGCTGATGCTAATAATGTTCCATTTAGTGTTCTTTAAAGTTCTTGACCGAGACTCTCTTGGTGTTCATCTAGTCGCATTGTCCGTACATTGTATGTTGCAATCAGGATTTGACGGATTTTCTTCTTTATTACATTTATCGAATGTTTGCCTACATCAGAATCCCTGAGGAATCTTTGTGAGATTCTGCCATGCTTGGTCTACTCACCTTGGGTATATCTGTTGTAGAATTCGATAAATATCGAGATTGTTTCCGGAAAGCTTTAGCATTACAATGACACGCTTGCCGAGCGGGTTAGCGAGTGTGTTTTCACAGCCGCCCGTAACCTGGAGACAGACGCTGCTTGCAGCCGCCCATTCTGGGTCCGACGCTGCTTGGCTAGCTTTGGTCTGCTCCGAGTATATTATATATTATATTTCCTCGATACCGACCATATCTGGTGAGCTTTGACCTATCCGACACCCGGGGTGGCGCCCGATGGGGGACTAGCAACCCCACACGGAATGACATTGTATAAGTGGAATCCAATACCATTAGCTTTTTCCAATATTATTACATAAATGTTATTCTTAGTGTCAAAGGGAGATCAGCACGAATACGAGTAGCTGTTGTACTGGACCAATTGTATGGTAAGAATACACTTACAGCCCCAGTTTCTGACTCAACTAATTCATATACTCTTCGAGGGCTTTTGTGGATTATACATTTTCAATATTAACTCCTCTTTGAACAGGACTTTCATCTACTGCAATATTTTGTGTAGGAATGTAGTATTTTCTACAATAGTATTGTCAATCTAATTTACGACATTTTTTCTTTTGCTCGTCGGGGTTATAAATGAGCTATGGGGCGGGCTCAAATGAAATGATAAATGTATTTGTTCGAGGCTAGACAGTTGAGGAACACAAACGACTTTATAGCCGTTTGTGTTTTCATCTTTTTTTTCCAAAAAATTTTCCCTCCTTTGTCCATACGTATTTATATACGTATGGACAAAGGAGGGAAATTTTTTTGGAAAAAAAAGATGAAAAGATGACAGTAATCAACAACTTAACCGATATTGAGAAATTACAAAACAACTAATATAATAATGAATCCAAGTTTAAATAAAATATACTTGCAAACCTAAGAAGTATACGAAATAAATTTGACGAAATCAAAATTTTACCAACAATTCACTCGAATCTTAACTACACTGCATTAACAGACACATGGTTATATGAAAACCAAGCACCAAATTATAACATACAAAACTATACCGCTATTTACAATTGCAGGGATGGTAGAGGAGGCGGATTAGCCCTCTACATTAAAAATGGAATAAAATATGAAGTAACATTAAATCAGACAATTAAAAACATTTAAATAATTGAAGTTCTACTTCACGATTACTTCATAACTCTGACATTCGTTTACAAACCACCAAACATACACACTGTTTCAAGTGCTAGAATCCGTAATAATACAATGAAAAGGAGCCAACATTGTACTAGGTGATTTCAACATCAATATAGCCCAACCAAACAAAACAGTTAACAATTACAAAGAAATTATAGCAGAACAGGGTTACGAAATTATGAATAAAGAAAATGATAAAAGCTATACACGATAAAAATCTATACTAGATCACATTATTACCAACGTAAAACAAAAGTTAAAAAAAAATCAAAATTAACTCAAGCGACTTATCTGATCACCACAATACACAGACAGCAGAATTCCAATTAACAACCGAAGAAGAAATAGAAAAAATAATTAATAATATTAAATAATATTAAACAATTTTCGTCACCTGGAAAAGACAAAATAACTATCAACTAGGAAACATATGAATGATCAATTAATTCCAATATTACATAAACTAATAAATAGTATATTAATTACTGGCAAATACCCAAACTGCTTAAAAGATACGCTGATCCCAATTTTCAAACAAGGCGATAAAGCCTCTCCAGAAAATTATAGACCCATAGCTTTATTATCTACATTCTCAAAAATAACCGAGAAAATAATACACATCAGATTGACAGATCATCTGAATAAACACAAAATAATAAGCAAACATCAATATGCTTACCAAAATATGTCAAGCACGCAAACCGCTACTGACATGATTTTGTATATTCAAAGAATTGTAGTCGACGGAAAATATGCAACTGCTCTATTTTCTATTTATATTCCATTTCGGTTTCCCTTTTTTCCGCTATTAACGATTGAGGTGTCTTCCTCAAATATGTAAAGTTTCCGTTTAGTTGTAGCTCCTTGATATCATTGATATATACTAAGTAAATAATTGAACCTAGCACTCCTCCCTGCGGGATGCCATACTCTGGGTTAGCTATTTCACTTAATGTCTCTTGAATTCTTGTTTGTTGGGACCTGTTTTGTAGATTTGTATTTCAATATTTCTTATACCCATGTTTTTTAGTTTGTTTATTAGTCCTATTTTAGAGACTGTGTCAGTCTTGTCTGTAATATGCACAGCCTTTACTAAATATGCTATGTTGTATGTTAGGGTTAAATACTTAATTATCAACATGTACCATGGTGTCTTTAGTGTTTAAACAAATTAGTTGATGCGGTTTGAATCTGATATAGATTCAAACCGCATCAACTAATTTGTTTGACAAAACACAGTGTATAATCAATTATTATTGATAATAAATAACAAACATAAAATTAAAAAGAAAGACTTTTCAGTACATCTTATTCATTGATTACCTACTCAGTTAACGATTTTATTACTGAATTCATGTTTTGTATTGCAATTAATATTGTATTGTGTTATTTAAATGACCTTCGCCCATGTATGTCAATACAATATAAGATATTAATGACAACAAAATAATAAGAATATAAGGGAGAAAACCATAAATATCGTTACTTGTACCCTTAGTTTGTTTCTGGTATTTAAAATTGTAAGAAACATTTCTCACAACAATCATAAACTTGATTTATTATTGGCATAATGTTCAATTTAGAGTGATTTAATGGAGAATAAAATGTGCATACATAAAAACATAGCACATATATTATATTGTCATCCAAATGATTGATATTTGTTATTTATTAAGTACTTTGTTTACCATTTGGTATAATATAATTTAGTAAGTAGCAAACAATATGAAATGAATGTTTATAAACTGTGTAGTTAAATATAGTAATATATTAAAAAGAAAATGTTAAAATTACAAAATATACAAAATAATTAATATATTATTGTATTTTATACTAATACTTAATAAGTAAAGTATAATAATAAAATCGTAAGTAATAACAGGGACTAAGCATAGTTATAATAAATAATTAAATGAGTGGTTAAAATTCGTAATTAATTATTTAATTTTAAGGGTTAATTACCCTTTAAAAATCGCCCACCGTAAGAAACATTTTGTAAAAGAAATGTCTATAATATGAAACTGCTAGCAATTGTGTCCGCAATAATTTTCAAATCATCTAGAAAATGTGACTTCAAAATTTGTAGTCCAGTGGTGGTTGACCTGTAATGTGTAGATTTACGCCTAGTATATAATAAAACTCAATATCGAAAAGAAAAGTATCGCGCAACGTCCGTCACAACATCGGTTTACGTATATGTAATTGAATAACTCAAGGTTTTCTATCGTACTGCATTACCTTTTTTGCATTATGTTGAGGTATTACTCTTTATGGGAAACAAAATTCATTTACAAACACGAAAAACTATTTTTGTGGCGTCAAAATTACTTTACTAATTTTTAATTTCGCCAACATCACATTTATGTGGTTTAGTGTTTGCACAAACTTGATAAATTATAATGCTTTTTAATTGTTTCAGAAATTTACTTCATGGAAACTTCACTGCGAGAACAAACTCACATTTAAAAACATAGTAAGATATTAATATTTATAATTTTTATGAACTAATTATAAAAGAGTTACTTTTTACTAACAATGTAATAATATATTCATTCATATTTATTATATCCAGTTCAGTACAATAGTATTTATTTTATGTCATACGACCAAATTAGATATAAATCCCGGTCGAGTATTTTTTGTCTGTTATAGAATAAGAGGTTATGTTTAAGGTCTTAAATAAAATAATGTTCCAGCACCTCTTCATTACATGCTGCGGCCAGAAGATTCTAAGCATTCAACAGTAGCACCAGAATTCAAATGCTTCAAGTTGCTTAGAGTGTTTTATGTCAGGGTCTCTGCCTCTACTCTGTAGTATATTATTGAAGAAAAACGCATCGGAGAGTCCTAGTTCGTAGTTTGATGTTTACTTTTAGGTTATACAATACACTACTCTATTTGTTGAACACAGTTCTTTATTTTTTCGATTCTGAATTTATTTCTGTAGCGTGGTCCCATCCTGAGTTCAAGTTACATCCCAGATATGTAATGTTTTCTTCATGCGGTTATTATTTCTTGTTTTGCAGATAGAAATGCTCGCTTATGTTCTGTGCGCTGGTAACTTTTGTTTTCTTTATATTGAGACCGTATTGTTCACTCCTTTCTATTATTCTATATATTAGTATATGCAGTGCTCTCTTTGCTAATAATGTAGTCATCGGAATCTCAGATGTTATTAATATTTATTCCTTCAACAATTGGTCCTTCTTCTTGTGTCGCGAATGCTTCCGTGAACTGTTCCTTCGAGTATGTTAAAGAGCATGGGTAATGTAGGAGCGCACTCCCTGACTATTTTGATGTTTATCTGGGACGGGATTAAGTTTTCTGTTCTGTTCGTTGCGTTTTGGCTCCAGTACAACTTCGCTCTTATGTGCCTTTCAGGTTCCTCTATTCCGATCCCTTCTAGGATACTTATCAGCTTATCGTGTTTGACGTTATCGAATAGTCAATAAAGAATACGTATACACCGGTGTTCACGTCCCTTGCTCTTTGTATGAGTATCTGTATGCCGAATAAAGCTGGTTTCGTACCGATCCCGTATCTAAATCCAAATTGTGGGTTTCCTATGTGTTCTGCAATTTTCATATACACTCTTTCATGTATAATGTTTAGAATGATCTTTAGAAAATGGGCCATAATTCTGATTAAGCGGTGTTAGTCACATTTTTAACTCGCGTGCTCTTGGGGATAGGTATAAACGTAGAAGTTAGCCATTACTCTTAAAGTAATCCAGTATTATAATACTAGATCACTTTCCGAGGAATGGCTAACTTATGAGATTAAACATTTCTACTATGGGGTCTAGATGTTATCTGGGCCAAGAGATACCATTCTTAAGCTGCTTTATGTCGGGTAATTGTCCATGTATGTCGTTGTTGATTCGTACATCCCTTCTATTCGTACCCTCAAAGAGTATTTCCATACAAGGTGTGTATAAATTGGCGAAAGAACCTATGGTAGCGATGTTGGTCATCAAAATGCTGAGGCGAAAATCTTAATTCAAAAATATTGTGCAATGCTTCCTCTGTCCTAGCGAACCATTTTTAAAACGTGTACATTTGGCAAGCTTGCATTCACATGGGCATCTTATAATTTTTTGATCTGCATGATAACCGAGTATATCCATTATATTGCAACGCTCCATGAATATTAGAACAAAGTTAAATTATATGTATAACCAGATCTTTATTTCAAAAGACATAAACAACATATTAACAACATATTACAAAGAAATATATTTTAAAATTAATTATTTTTTATAATTTCATGGTGTGTCAACCGCGTATTTTAGAGCACAGCTGTAAGCTGTGCTATAGTTTGCACTGTTCGTACCAGCTGTGGATTATATCCCTAACCTGGTTAGTATTTTGTGGAGCCATAGATCTCACGGGCCATAAGATAGGGCCACTGCGACCAATTCATCTGTTTGGTAATTATAGGTCCAACTTAGCAGTAGCTCTATCATGCATGTATAGCATGTTGTCCCATATAATGCCTGTTCTGTCGCCATTTCACTGCAAACCAAATATAATGTGCATATTAGCATACCCATTGAACGTAAAATCCACTGTAAGTAAACGAAACAAGTAAACGATAACAGAAGCACTATTAATAAAAATTAATAGTAAAGTTGTTGTTTACTTCTTATTTTACTTTTTCGATAGTTGTATATTTTAGTAAATTCATATCTGGACATTTAAGTATCTGCTCTTTATTTTCGGTTCTCTTGCGTCTCAATTTAACCCTTGCTAATAGTAGGTTATGATCCGAGGTGATGTGAACTCCTGGGTATGTTTTGTGGATGTTATTGAGTTCTAGAATCTTTTGTTGACCATTATTAAGTCAATTTGATTCCTGATATTCTTTTTGCCTGGAGCTTGCCATGTATATAGTCTTCAGGTGCTAGTTGTAAGTTTATGGTTGGAAGAATTAATTGATGACTGATGAGTCAATCTTTGCAGAATCGGTCTCCCCTTTCATTGCGACAGCCTAGACCGAAATGACCAATCACATCGCCGTCCGTTCCTTGTGCTACTGTTGCATTGATGTCGCCCATTAGGAGGAGACTTCTTCGTTTTTGGTTTTGTGGAGTGCCTTCTTTAGATATGCGTAGAAAATCTCCGTGCAGCCTTTCCATTTCCTGTACAATGTTATGAGATTTTTCGGTCTTATACATACTCTGCACATTCCAGGTTCCCATGATTAGTTGCGTTTTGAATAGGTTGGTTGTTGTTCTGCTTCTGTCTATATTGATATCTCTCAAAACCGTCCTATCCGGAAATCTGATTGGAGTACTTAATCCGGAACATTTCGTCTTGAGATTAGCCATTTCCATGATAGATTTACTGGGGATATCCGTGGATATTTACTGTAACGGTTTCCCGTTGCCAACAGATGGAGTTGGCCGTTAATTAACATTTTTGGTTCCTCCAGCGTTTAAGCTATTGGTGTGTAATAACTGTCAATTTATCGATTAGTTTGTCCACTATTGGATGCCAGGTGTTCGCGTGTAAAATATCTGCAACTAAATGATTTTGAACATGGCCGTATTATTGGTATGTGAGTGGCCGGACTTTCCTTTAGAGATATTTCTGGCCGCGTAAATCGTGATGTTGCATCGGTAAGATGAAGGGGGTTCAATAACGCCGCCCTGGATCTGAATGTCCTCGGGGGACTACGCCGTTTAATTCTTTTGGCAGAAGAGGCAAATTTTCAACAACTCGGTCATTTGCAATATACTGAATGGAATGTGCAGGTTGTAGAATGTCAATGTCATATGTTTCTCGCCGGTTTAATCTAATATACTGCATTCGGACCGTCCATTTGTGTGTCTTCATCTTATCAAATTGTGTTTAGTGTTAAGTCTCGATTTTGTTTCTGGGCCACATTTTTTTGTGGAACGGCACACAGTCTTCACACATGGGGTGATGATATGGGGTGCAGTATGTTATGGTAGCAACAACAACACCCTTGGTGTTGCACTTCCATTTCTTCGGGGAGTGGGAAAATCCCATTTTATAACAAGATAACGCACGACCTCATACACCATACACATTTTTTTGTGGAACGGCACACAGCCTTCACACATGGGGTGATGATATGGGGTGCTGTATGTTATGGTAGCAACAACCACACCCTTGGTGTTGCACTTCCATTTCTTCGGGGAGTGGGAAAATCCCATTTTATAACAAGATAACGCACGTCCTCATACATCAAGGGTTACAACACGATGTTTGCCAGAGGCTAACATTGTACTTTTCTCATGGCCTGCCCGGTAGTCAGATTTATCACCCATTGCAGGATATGATCGGTAGAAGGCTAAATGATTTATCACAGCCACCAAGCGACTTACATCATCCTCGGCTATGGATTCAAGAAGCTTATACTTATACCGCAGGAAAAAAGATCACTTGATTGACAGTATCCAAATCGTTGCTGAGAAGCTCATTATTGAAAAAACTTTCTATTTTATATTTTCCTTGCTTTGCAAGAAACGCGAAATAAAATTTAATTAAATTAATTAATTTGTTGAAAAGGAATTTGTCTTCGATTAGCTCATTGTCAGACTGTAAATGGTGCAGAATTTGAGCATTTACTTTAGCTTTCTATTGTTTAATTAAATATTATTTCGCGTTACATGTTTTCGTCACTCGGTCGTTTAATATGATTTTCTGAAAATTTCCTTATGTAACCTATATCATAATATGCGCTCTGATTGCAGAAAAAATAATCCCTTTTAGAATCAGTAATAAAATAATAGAGTTGTCATTTGAAAAATTGATGACGTCATTCGACATTCAGAAATGGTAAAAAATGACACTTAAAAATTGACAATTTAAAATTAAAAATCGACGTGCCCGAGAAATTTTATCGAATTTATTCCATATTTTAAGGACCCACTATATATATATATATATATATATATATATATATATATATATATATATATAATTTAGTTATCATACTGTCCAGGGGCATACCCATATGGACTTGTTATGCGTGGTAGGTCCAGCAAGACTTGCCATTGCAGCGGTGGGTGTTGGTTTCATGGCCTCTGTTCTCAGGCAAGCAAGCCTTTGAGTGCTGCTTAGGAGCATGGTCGCTTTGGCTCGCTGAGTGTTGGTGCCACTATACTACTGACCCATATGATATCATGGTATTGATAGCCGTAGGCTCAGTTTAGGGTTCAGACCCCAGTTTTCCCGCACATTCTACTGCTCCTTTGCTTATGTGTGAGTTCCATATCAGTTTTTGGTCAAATATTACTTCTAGGAATTTGGCCACTGATGAACAATGCATTTCTACACCTTTTTTGTATCACGCATTTAGATCTGTTAGTGTCTTCTTGAATAGTTGACTATTGTGGTTTTCAGAAGGGTTATGGATAAGCATTCATCCTCGCGCCATTTGTAGGCTATATTCAAGGCTATTTATTTGCGCTCTGAGAGTCTTCCCGCCAATTGTCTTTCACGACCATCGTAATGTCGCCCGCGTATCCTAGGCAGTAAATATACCTTCCGAGAATAGCTTCTCCAAGAAATCGTCTATTAGGACTGCCCTAAGTAGCGGTGATGGTACTCTGCCATGCGGGTACACCCTTCCAGTATGGTGGCCTGGCCGAGTATGTATACGACGATCGTATTCTCTAGACTGGCTTGTACCCAATGGCATAGAACTTGTGGTGTGCATTTCTTCCGTAGTGACTTTACCATTGAGTCTGTTGCGGCATTGTTGAATGCCCCTTCAATGTCAAGGTACGTGGCCGTAGTTACTCTCCTTCATTCAGTCTTTGCAAGTACCCTGTTTAGTTTAACCAGCGCCAAGTATGTACTTCCAGACTATGCTAGCTCTGCATATTTTACACAGGTGTGGAACGAGGATGTCCTGTCTTTTCTGTTGTAGGGCTGGGTATAGACAATATATTCCCGGCGATTTAAACTGCTGCAATATGTTTATAGCCTGCCTACCTTATTTTGTGTGATTTTGATATTACTGTTGCGAGTTTCCAATGATGTGGGTCTTGTGGGCCTCATGCTTCCTCTGTAGGTTTGGTTACCCGCAATAACTGTTGCGACCGGAAAGTACGCTTTCGTGAGGTTTTCCTTCACTCTGGTTACATCCTCTTTTTTAGGAAGCTTATTTGTAAACACAAATAAACCCAAAGTAAACACAAATCCAGAAAATATTGGCGAAAGAAGGTACTAAAACTAGTACCTTCTTTTGCCAATATTTACTGGATTCTGGCACATGCGGGGGATTCCTTTACCTGCTCGCAACTTCCTTCAGCTGCCCCTTATCGCTTTGCGGATTTTTTTTTTGTTGTATTCTGTTGTAGTAGGTCGTCCAGTCTTGGTTTCCCTTGGCCTTGTTCAAGAGACTTCTGGATTATTTCCTTAGCTTTCAACTTATGCTTTTGTATATTATGCAGGCCATTGGTGTACCATTCTACTATATAGTACTATACCGTTGCGGGGTTAGGCCTGCAACTCTCGCTCCGTGCAGCCAGTTCTTGTATCAGGTCTAGCTCTTCTTGATCGAATCTCGGATATGTAATGACCGAAGCGGCCTTGGCATGTTGGAGGTTGGCCTGTAGGGCGCTGATCCCCTTCATTATTCTGGAGAGGTCGGAGTCTCCGAACGAAATTCCCGCCGGGGCCGTTTCTTCTTCTTCTTATGTCTCTATAAGTCACCTTACACGGTCAATAATACTGTCAGTATTCTAAAATATTGACAGTATTACTGATCGTGTAAGGTGCAGTATTGATGGATTGAACAAAAATTGACGAAATCCGGATTTTGTAATCCAAGCGTCAGTATTTCAATATCTCACTGACAGTTGTTTGACAGTGTGTATTTCTGCAATAATGGATGATGACCTCCTTTTGTCCCTCTCTTTGTCAGAGTACTCAAAGTACCTTCCCGTAGCGAGGTATCTTAAAGTAACTGCTAATCTTTCGTCAGCCGAAATGCAATATCTCATGGTTGTTTCTTGCCTTGCCAAGGAAGGTTTCAACAACTTTTTGTTTGGAACATCACTCATATGTAAATAATTCTTATAATCCTTTGCATCCGTTATGATCATTTCTTTTAATAAAACAATGTGCGAGTACTATTCATGCTTATTTAACCAATATTTCATCCATCTCTTGCGCACAGTAGTACGTTTTGTAGAAGAAGCCAGAATGATTGCGAATAACGCTTTTTTTTCGATTATCCATATTAATAGTCTGGGACATCTCTGTAGGGTTAATACCCCAAAATGTTCACATACTCGTCTTCAATTCGCGATTGGCCACTTTGTAGGATTTTGGAGGACTCTAGCCTCTCCCAGTATTCGTTTGGTACGAATACGGTACTTGCACAAGGTTTCGGGACGACCTCTCCCTCCAGCGCCATCGGAGGGCTCAAGTGTTATCCTGTTAGTGGGTATCCTGTTCCCTTCTTCCTTGACTCCGCTTTCAGGAAATTTCTCTTGAGCGTGGTTTTGAGGCACCTGACAGGCGAACGGCCCTAGCCTCCTCATCCGACATCAGATCCGCTTCCTCGACAGAATTCAATCTGCAGGCATGGTGTGCGGTAGATGACTTAGTATCCTCTGCTTTCTCTTACCTCTGCCTGTTGCTGCCGAAGGCTGAACACCGCGGTCTTGTTGTGCGCTGCGGGTCTGGTAGCCTTTGCAGGACTCTCGACAGGAGTTTCGGTGTCGGATCTTATTTGTGTTGTTAGTTGGTTGTTTTGCTTGGTCTATGTTTTTCTCACGACAAGCTATGGAAGGGATGGCTCGTCCGACCAAAGCTCCGCGTGTCAGGGTATGGCTGACTACAAGGGAAGGTCGCCTAATGCCCCCAGGGGAACGTTAGGAAACGCATTACTCACCCAACGGCCACTCAGTGCTGACACGTTACACCTTGACTTGGACGGGACCACTTGTATAGCTAGAGTTAACCAGACAGAATTCAATTGTTTGACTACTTTAAACGTTGTACTAAACAGTATACCTGTTTGTTAAAATCATAATCTGACCTCTGCTAACATGTAACAGAAGAAGGTACATATAAAATAAATAAAATTAAATCTTATTACATTTTTTAAATATGAAGCCAAATTCTTTTGATATTTAAACACAATTTAGTAATTCATATTGTATTTATTTTTCAGATTGGCAGGAGAGTGAAGAGAAACATTTATTTTCCACTACAAGGAGAAAAATTAAAGAAAAACACACAAATGGCTTTACGAGATATGGTAATTATAAAATAAAATAAATCAAATATCTACATAATTTTAATTTATATATTATGGTTCCCAAAGTTTAAACACACAACAAACAAATTCTACTCATTTAGGATATAATAGTTGATTTATTACACAATCGCAAAAAGTACGCCCTAGGTGTAAGATAGGTTAACACCGGTGTTAATAGGTATTTCCAAAATATTGTCGCGGATAGGGGGTGTAGACTCTAAGAGCTTGAGGTATCGGTGTATTTATTAATATTAAAAAGGTATCTACCCGCAACATGTGCCTTAATTACTACTACAATAACCTAAACTAGGCTTACCCGGGCATCGCCATGGTCGAGTTACTATACTCGGTCAGGCAGACGAAGAAGCACAGGACGCCTGGAGCACAGGTATTTATGCGTTACTCGAGCATGGTACGCCCGGTGGGGTGAACGGGAGCACAGTTGCCACATACGGCAAATATACTTATTTGCGACATCCCCCGCCCCTTCAAAAAATGTCCCCGACATTTTAAATATAATACAGTAAGAAAAATTTAAAAAAAAACAACCTGATAAGAACTGAAAAAACACTTAAAATCCCTAATCGCATATCACTTCACGCACTTCCGTCCTTGGTACGCACACTCTTCTTCAACGACCGATAAGTATAGTTCATAGGGCTGTGGCTGCCGCTTGTTTTCTGGGGACTTGGAGAATCGAAGTGGACTATTCGGAAGTGGAGTTTTTTGCAACGAGAGTTTGCTATCTTGTTCTTCTCCTGCCTCTCTGGCTATCCTGCTGGATAGCGGTTGATGTGTCCAATTACCTTTTCCTATACCTCCAACAAAAATTGCTCGGCTCCCTTTGGTGGTCTACTTCGTAGCGTTCTTTGCCAGCGGTTCCATTAAGTGGGAATTGATAGCGATTCACAGCAAATTAGATGATACATGAAAATAATAAAAATTACTAATACAGATTAAAATTAAAATAAAACAATTTCGAATTAGAAGATGGTCTGATCCCTAACAACTAAAATAAACATGAAACTAAATTGGTTGAGCAACGTTCATCTGAGTACACTAATCATCATCATTGTCACATTGTATTATACTGGCACTAACCTTATCTACATAACGATAAGCGCCCCATTATAATTATCTCTCAAATATAACCTCTTTATTTGGCACCAGAGCTGCCTTAGCAACAATGTGCTCCCAATTACTAATTCTCCTTCAATTAATTCACTTGGGCACCAGAGCTGTCTCAACAACAATGTGCTCCCCAATTATATAACAATATCACTCTTCTAAAAAATCATTTGGGCACCAGAGCTGCCTTAGCAACAATGTGCTTCAGAATTATATAACAATATCTCTGTGTATTCTACTTTCCCAATTCATTCGTATTACTAATTCTACTGGAATGGCTCAACGGCATTTACATTCCCTAAAATTGTAAACTCAATTCATTACATCCTACTAATTGCTCAACATTAAAAAAAATACAAAATTTTATACAAATAAAACTAATTTGAGGTGATCAGACTCTTAAGATTAAAATATTGATTAAACGTCTGTAATAGCATCAGCGGCCATTGTTACTTTTAACTGTCTTCCATCTTTTAAAGTAATAGTTGCGGATTTTTTATTCTTTTTTCTTTGACATTTATATACTAGGTGTATATAATGCCTAATGTAATGCCTAATATAATAATAACTATAATAAAAAAAACTATTTCCTATCGATACCATTTCTGTAACCGTATGCTTTTTTATATTACTTAATTCGTTATGTATATTTTCTAGCTTCTTGCCGTCTCGGTTAAGGGCATTCACGAAACTACTAGTATCTTTAAATTGTTTATTTTCATATAAAGCTGGAACTAGCAACATTGCGGCATTGTTGTGGATTACGTTTAAAGATAAATTAGCTGTGGGAACCATATTATTGTTAGTGGTATAACTCGGTGACCTACTCAAGGTACTATGTATGCTACCAACAACGGTTGATAGAGTTCAAGATTTATGAAACTCTATTGCGCCGCGGTTTTTTAACATTAACTGACTGTTAAAACGACCATTGTCACACAAAATAGTAGCTTTATCCGACGTTGGACTTACAAACACCCATGTATTTGGTGTTTCTAATGGAATAAACACTATATGATTAATTCTAATGGCTCTAATATCGCAATCATTTGTTGAATTTACATTATCAAATATGTTTAGCTCACAAAACGCTTCAATATCGGTAGTTGATAATTAGATTCGCACAAACTGTAAAGTTGTTTAACGTATTGCAATTACTATTTAAGTCACTATTAAACAAATTCTAACAATATTCTTGTCGTTTGAAACCAACTCCAATTAATAGAAATTGACTAAGTACAAAATTATAAATATTATCTTTAACTAACTGCGGGTAGGGTATGACCTGATATATAGTAATCGGTGTTCCTGAGATCAAGGGCACTATAATTGATAAAAATATTCGACCTTGACTAATGCTAATTTTTAATTATATATGTCGGGCGCTTTTTTAATCATAAGTCCTGGCGGTAATGGTAGTCTGCTGAGCCTGGACATAAATTCTCATGGGATAATGAGTAACGGGTGTACTACCCCTATTTTGACTAACTAACTAGATTGGGCTTGTGGATTCCGGACATTAATAAATTTGCCCTTGTAGCTTCAAAATTACGCAAATAATAGATAGCACTATTCCGCACGGGGTCAAAACACGTTGGTACAGTGAACTGCGGTGTATGGTTTAAGCTGAGATCAACGATAGTCATGTGAATCTCGTATTACTACGTCCGTTGCTACTTGATCCCGGCGTGTTCAATTCGCGATTTTTTCGCGATTCAGTAATTTTCGCAATAATCGAAAACAAGCGGCTCTACTAAAAATCTCGATAATAATAAATTACGTCCCTAAACAACACCTGTGAGATATACTAATATTACTCGCGAAAATGTGGCTTTTGTATGAATAAAAAACAACCTGACGTCTAAACAATAACGTAAAAAACAATCGGGCCTCCAATATTACAAGAAACATTAAAAGTCTTCACCAATAACACTAAATAAAACTAAAAATGTGGCCCCTCTATCAATATCCTCAAACTTAAAAAATACGCCTCCAAACGAATCTAAAAATTCGGTGCCTCCAGCAATACCGTAAAAAAACAATCGGCCCGTCCAATATGTCTAAAAAAAATAGGCGCTTGCACCAATAGCGTAAAAAACCAATCGTCGCATCCACCAATAACACTAAACAAAACTAAAAATACCGCCTTGACCAATATCGTAATCTACGAAAATCTAAAAAACATTAGGCGACTCTACCAATAGGGTAAAGAACCAATCGGCGCCTTTACCAATAGCTTAAAAAAAAGAATCGGCGCCTCCACCAATATGTCGCGGATATGGGGGTGTAGACTCTAAGAGCTTGATGCATCGGTGTATTTATTAATATTAAAAAGGTATCTACCCGTAACATGTGCCTTACTTACTACTACAATACCCTAACCTAGACTTACCCGGGCATCGCCATGGTCCAGTTACTATACTCGGCCAGGCAGACAAAGAAGCAAGAGAGTTTCTGCCTGGAGCACAGGTATTTATGCGCAACTCGAGTATGGTACGCCCGGTGAGGTGAACGGGAACGCAGTTGCCACATACGGCAAATATATTTATTTGCGACAATATAATGCATATGTCTTGCTAGTAGGGGTGCGATCGATTAATTGTTTAGTTCTGTCAAAGATAGCGATCACGTTTCACGAAGCGAAGGGGTCAAATATCGACACTAGTTGCAATCGTCTCTCGATCGCCATTTTATAGCGATCGCTATCTCTATTTTAGGCACCCCAAGTCACCCAGGTCTTGTTAGAACCCATAGATTGTCCAACATTTGGTAGCAGTAATCGCATATATAACTAATTAATAATGCGCGCTTCTTTGTATCCTCCATTATATCGTTGATTATAAAGTTGCTCTAAAATTTTATTTAATCCACATTTTTTTAAATTATACACATGCTCGCCACTGTCGTGTACGTTATGTTTATAATTTAGGACTTATTTATTCATACAGAAAGCATATTTACAATGTATATTATATATACAGAGTTGATGGTATTCCAAATTGGCGGATTTGTTATGCACATACATACATAAATTGAAATATTAAGTTATGTTATCAAATATCGAAAAATCACTCTCTAGTGGGACTCATGTACCAATGTGTGTTAGTAAACTAAATTTGAATTAAAAGTGGGGTCACAATGTCGCAGAATAAAAAGATAATTATATATAATTGATGCAACTTGTTTTGATGGTTTTGAAATTGTTTTTTAATAATTTATTACCATAATTAATGGTAATAGTTTATTATTATTCCGCCCACATATTCTAGTTTATTGTTTATTTCTAATTTTACATATACATATATATTTTTTATATAAAAATGTAGTACTTAGTACTTGAATGTACATTAATAAATAATAATTCTAGTACATTTTTTTTATATTAATAATAATTCGTATATTCATTCATCAGTAATACAATTTAATATAACATTATGTTTTACATTAATTCACTTTAAATTAAAATATACCGCTACCTTTATTACCAAAAATATCAGTAAAATCTAAAGTTACACCAATGCATTAGACATTTATAAAAATAACTGATTCGTTGTTTTGATGTGTTTTCGTTTGTTTAGTTTGTAGTATGTAGCCATTCCTTAATCCCTGATTTAACTTTTCATTGAGAATTTAGATTTAATAAACTTGGTGGAATATCATTTAATAGACTTTATTCCGCTATTTCTTTCGATCACGCACCATATACCACGACCAGACACAACTGCTTATCGTGAATTTATTACTCATATTCCATCTTGTCAATGCGATTTATCGTTTGATTTTTTTGAATTATAGTAGTTGTTTACTATAACTCTATAATTTCGTAAAATTTCGATATTTAAAATTTAGCCATTTCTGTGGACATTTTGTGTTGACTATTCACTAGTCTATTCAGAGTATACTTTAACGTATACCCGGAGCTATGGAGATTCCATATGATTGGTAAATGGTTTTCTTAACCTGAGATTTTATTGGCCGAATCAGAAATGCTTGTGCCGAAATTCGAGAAGACATATATTTTTCAGAGATATTATATAGTATATATCAAAGGACTTTTGTCTCACAACTACATCCATTTGTTCCAAACATTCACATCGATGCAACACGGTAACTAGTTTGTAGAACATGACTGATTGTTATCTGGAGATCTGATGTGGATTAATTTTTTTTCTTTATTTATTACAAGGTCCTTGTCGTGTGCCTATTTCTACTCAAACTACGAACAATCTTGTAATCTTTGTAGTGCAGTTACGTGGTCCTTATGTATATATTAACAAGGGTACCGTCTGCATATAAATAGAGCTTACACTAAGAAAGGATGTGTTTGACATAGTTGACATATAGAATATACTGAATTAGAAAATACTACCTTGAGGTAATTGTAACCTCTTTTCCTGTAGCTTCTCCAATTTTACAGCGAAATTTCTATTTGAGAGGTATTTTTTAAACCATTTATATTCTGCTCCTCTTATACCACTTGTATTTAATATCTCCAGAAGTTTAGTGTGATTTATGGTCAACTGCTTTGGAAACGTCTATAAATAGGCACATAACATGCATATTTTCATCAAGTTTTGATTAATTATACTGCTCTGGTAGATTTACGGTTTCTTTAGTCTTGTAGTAAACAAATGACATTAAACATTTTCAGTATCTTCGATATCGCCGGCAAAAAAAGAAATGCGGCTATACTTGATGAGATTATTTCTGTTTCATAATTAACAAGTATTGGTTTAATGGTAGCTTTTTCAGATTTTTGGTATTTTGCTCAATCCTAGAGTAAGATTTAATAATTATTAAATCAATGTACTCAACAGTTTTGGACGTCTAGCGATATTATTCATACATTAATGGTCGTATCCAGGTGGTTTATTAATATCAAAGTTGTTAAGTATGTTTGTTGCATTCTCTATTGTCGCCTTATGTATGAACATGGAGTTTGTGCAATTGGGCCTTACCTGCATATTGAACAAGAGTTATGAGGCTTGCCCTGCTGTCTGGAAGCTAGAGTAAAACTGGTTGATACTTGTGATTCTTTTGCTTTGAATGCTCTTATGAGAGAATCCGTATTTTGACCACCTTTTGTCATTTTTCCTTGTGCCATATTCATAACTTTCCACATATTCTTCAAATCATATTTGCTTTTTTTATAGTACTGCGAAGTATTTACGCGTTTCCCGCTTCAATAAATAATTATGTTATGTTATTATGAAGCTCTCTGTTATTTTTGGTGATCGGTGCTGCGGTGGATCTTTTCCAAATTCTAAATACTTTGTCTCTCTGCTCCAGTTTGTGAATAAATTTTTGGTTATCCATGATTAGTATGGTTTGTGTAGATCTTTTTATGGTGCTTATAGATGTTTCTAAGTAGGCACCATTGAAACCCTCTAGGATATATTTGGTTTATTTATGTCTCTGAATGATTTAGTTTCAAAATGTTTAGCTAGTA
Organism: Lordithon lunulatus; assembly: GCA_963942505.1. Lineage (NCBI taxonomy): Eukaryota > Metazoa > Arthropoda > Insecta > Coleoptera > Staphylinidae > Lordithon > Lordithon lunulatus. The sequence goes on from OZ012667.1 coordinate 25,332,163, forward strand.
GATTGTCTTTTTTTTTAAATTTGTTACTGTTAAATATTTTGTATCGTTGTAGAACACATAGTACGGAATTTTGTAATATACAGCTTATCATGTAGTGATCTGTAATTTTTGTTTTTAAGTCATTTGACGGTCCTCGATTAAAATATGGCCTACGCATGAGCGAACTAAGATTTTGTTTCGTGATTCTTCTCTTGTGTACGAGGCTATTTGTTGCGTGAAGCCGGGGCTGCACAAACTGGTTTCGTAGATTTCTCCATTTCTTGAATTATTCATAATGTTTATGTAGACAGTGTGATTTCTTGGCCTTTGCACTTGTTAAGATAGATTCACAATATTGGAAGTTATGATCTACGACTTCAAAATCTATATCGTCTTTGACGTATAACATAATGCCACCTCCTGATTTATCTTTTCTTAATTTGGATTTAGATTTAAAAGATGGAATATCAAATAATTTTCCAGAATTAAAAAGTTCTATGACGTTTATTTTTACTTCCGCCAAGTTTTTCGTATGCACCTTTATTGCCGGTGGGTTTTCTGAGCTTTTCTGTGATGATTTCTACTTATAAAAGTGTTCCCACTTTGCTGACAATTTCCTCCAGATTTTCATTTTCTCAAGTTTTAACGCCGTGTAGTTGTACCTATGCCAAGGTTTCATTCTCTAAATCATTGAGTCTTTTATTTAGAATTTTTATAATTTCATCTGTTCGTCTGTTAGCCAGCAGTTGATGTTATTCGTGATTGTTGACCAGATATAATGTCATCATACCGCTGCATCACGAATTTTTTACTTTTTGTACTCTCACCTAGCTGCGTCTTATATTATCAGGCCATTTTTCAGCTTTAATATTTCTTTCATCACCTTCGAGTTTTTTTTTGCTGTCTATAAGATATAAAATAATAATAATAAAGTACAGTACCAATGTAAAATATAATGGAACTTGGGAATATAAACAATCTGCTATCTATGCATATATTTTTATTATCGACTAATTTCTTAAGAATGATTATATTTTTAAAAACATATTTCTAGTACTTAATTTTAAATTTATCGATATTTTGATATTTTTTTTACTTGTGGAGGTAAAAGGTTATAACATTTTGCAGCCAGGTAAAAGAAATGAAGTTACTGATTTTTTTTGTTTAAAAAAACTTTTATTTGGCATATAGATATTACAGAAGAAATCAACTCAACATAATATCGAATACACCTAAAAATATAAGCCCCTCCCTTGCAATATTGCCTCTCCCACTTCCTCTCCCACGCCAACATTTTGCAGATTTCCACACCTTTCCCATTCTCTCTTTCCACTCACTTTTATGCAATCCCGATGTACTCTGCTTTCGTTGCAGAGGTGGCACCATGTGCCCCATCCGTATTTTCCTTCCTCTCTCTTCCGAATCAGGTCTCGCTTTTACCGTGCAATACTGTGTCTACCCTGCTTTACCGTCCCCTGGTTATGTAGCTCGGGGGGTTCCCCGCACTTGCCACTCCACATGAGCATGGTTGTACGAGCCCTCGGTAATTCTCTCCTGTCATTCCTGCCACTCAACTTCCCCCATTCTCTGCCTGACTTAGCTTTTCACTCTTTCATAATTCCTTCCTCGAAGCTTTCTCCGTCTGTTTTCTGCCCTATTCCACACGTCCCGCACCAGTCTCGGTTCTCCCAACTCCTGCAGTCTTTCTTCGAACTTCCTACCCTCCCATACGACTCCCACCACATGCTCATCCGGTTTGTTTCCTGTAGAATCACCGTCATAGGCGTCGTGTTCGAGTCCTAACAGACTTAACCATGAGAAGCTTTTTCTGTGGCGGAATTATAAGCTTGGAACTGAAGACTAGAATGGCTCGTTGTTACATATTTCCTGTGCTGCTGTACGGGGCAGAGACATGGACTCTGACAAAAGAGTATGAAAGTGGTCGAAACTTTCTATATGTGTACATAACACGTAACAAACTTAGATTCTCAGAAGAATGACAAAAGAAAAGGAAATACAAAACACCATCATACAACGTAAACTAGCGTATTTGGGTTATGTGATGAGAAACAACAAATACTGCATACTACAACTTGTAATACAGGGCAAGGTAGATGGCAGAAGAGGCCCGGGACGGAGAAGACATTCTTGGTTTAAGAACTTGCGCGAATGGTTCTGTCTCACATCTGTACAACTATTCAGACATGCAGTGGGTAAGGTCCGAATAGCTACGTTGATAGCCAACGTCCGCAACGAATAAGGCACATTAAGAAAACACACATCCCAAAGCTTACACGTTATTACTAGATTACCACCACATCTCCCATTTTCTCTTCAATATCGCCCAATATATTATCGTTTTTGCTTGCACCCACTCCTAATGCATCCTAAACCCACCTCTGGCGTCACACCAAAAGCCTAAATACTTATAATCCACTCTCTCAAAAATTATTCCCATCCATTTCAACTCTTCCGCTATACCTAGCCTTATTTCTAATCTATCCATTTTTTCACATTCACTAACCCACTCTTATCATTCTTGCTAACTTCTCTTTCACTCTCTTAGCCACAAGTGCCACATCATCCGCATAACATCAATAGCTTGGTTTTTCCTACCAGAACCCCTCCAACTTGTCCTCTCCCTAACATCTCCAGCAACTCACTAATATACAGATTGACCAGAGATTAGCTCCCACATTTATCTAATTTCTCCGAAACTACTCCACTGCTCTTTGTGCATCGGTCTCACCCATTGCACTGCTTCCTATTCCATTTCTAACCTTTTCATACATACCATACTCCTAGGAACTGAATCATATGCTGCTTTCAGATGAACAAATAGCGCATACATAACTGCTCCCTCTAAAACAGCAACTCTATTTTGTTCACTTCACCTTCCAATATGTTTTTCATCTTTGCCATCGTTAGATTGTATCGTATCTCATTTATCCTTTCCGCCATATCGCCTTCTTCTTCCTTCACTCCTCATCAAACCAGCTAACCCTCTGGCTGGTATTCTTCTTCTTCAGCAACGCACTCACCATCAGCCAGTACGACTGTTGAATTGAGTGCACCTCTCACTTCACATCCATTTTCTTTTTCTTATATACTAACATCTGCGGTTCACTAGATCCAAATATCAGCTGTCCCTTTCTCCCTCCTCCTTCTTCCGTTTCTTCCTCCTCTCCAACACACCACTTCCACCGGCAGATCCGATATGTACTAGCTCATCACCTCCGATCGCTTAGTCTAATACGTAGTCTATCACCAAACTGCATTCCTGGCCGCAGAATATCTTCTTCCCTTCCTAGTCCCCCTCTGTACATTCATTCAGAACATCCTACCCGCATGTATCACCCATTGCTTCCACTATCTTCCTTCTTGATTGATCAACTTGTCCGGAGAGCGTCTTTCTGTTCACTATCCGCCCTCTCCATCCGTTTCAAACTCCTCCAGCACCAGTCTCAGCTCCTTGAGGTTTTTCTTGCAGTAGTCTCCCTACTACCAACCCCGTAGTTTCCCTCAACGATTCCCTCCATCCCCATTATCTTCCTCACTCGTTGTTTCATATTCATATAGGAAGTATGTTGTTGTAGACTTTAGGATTTATATAATTTTTATATTATTTATAACTAAATTTATTATTCATTCAAGCAATACAAGTTCTTTGTTGATTGTTATCAGGGAGTATCCAATAAACCTTTAAACATCAAAACTGTGGATTGTCATCAAATAGTGAAAAAAATATTAACACTTGGTGGGCATTGCTTAGTGAATACAGTTTGTTGTAATATATAAAGGGGCCTTGTAAAAATCCCTCATTTTACATTTCAAATATGAAAGTGGCGTAAGTTGTTTGAAAAGGAGAAGAGTTTGCGGTTAGTATTTATATAAATCGACGTGCGCAGTTACAGACTTGAAATCAATTTATTCATAAATAAAAATGTAACTGCGCACCTCGATATACATAAATACCAAACGCAATATCTTCTCCTTTTCAAAACAATACAATTTAAACGTGACTTACAACACTTTCATGCTTATATATTTGTTTCAATATGAAAATTATCTAGTCATTGTGTGTTGCTTTTCGTGTTTGCCATGGGCACAGCAAACATGCTCATACATGTACCATACACCACACTATATCAGTTACCAAATTTAGCGTAAACGTAAAGATGTGAGAAATAGAGGTCACTTTATATTGAAGGGGAAAGTAAGAATATTTAATCTTCACCCGATGCAGCCATTGTTCAACAATATTGGCGGACCGTTGCATATATATTTATATTATATATTATTTTAGCCAGCCGAATTTGTTCAAATTTATGGATTCATCAAATTGCAGGCGAAAAGAACAAGGAGAATATTCGCAAACACCAATTTAGATGATCCAATTACAGTTTATAGCCAAATGTTTCCTGATGTTTTCTTTGGCCCAAGAAGACATAGGAAACATTTTCTGAAATTGATACAATTAATCGTAACGAGATCAATGCACGAGTGCATCTTCACGAGTGATTTGCACGTCGACATTAAATATAATGAAGTACCATGGTTAAATGATGTCTGCGAGGCAGATAAGCGAAGAACGTACACTCGGGTATGAATACTTCAGTAAACTAGTTCTAATAGTAGTTAGTAGATAATTTGCTGATCAGGTGCTTGATATAAAATCGAATTTAGTCCACACCAGCTATGCTATATCATAACAAGTGCATAAAACTTTTAATCATAAAACTAAACATAACAATATAAGCTTCCAGATCGAATTGGCATTTGGCCTTTGTAATAAACTTTACTAGTTATGCCATTATTTATTGTGCTTTGGCAGACGTCATAGTGTTCATTTCTTATAATAGACCAAAATACCTGAAAGTATTTAGTGTGGGGTGCCCTGTGTAAGTATTAATAAGCAATGTAGTCTCTACCTTCTATAAATAAAACACTAAGTTCATGTTCATATTATAGTGTAACTAAAGCGATTTCTTGGTATTTTTCTCAAATTTTTCTTCAATTTCTACTGTCACTGTTGTCAAAATAATTACAAAATAAGTTTCAGAATCAACATGAAAGTGTTTTTATTAAAATGCGTAAATTGTACCATTTCATTGCTAAGTTTTTACTAAAATACAACATAGAGTCCTATTTTGCGCCATAAGAAAAGTATCAAGTATAAAAGTAAAACGTGATCCTAGACTTTAAACAATATACACATAACACAAGCACAAGCAAGTTCTATCTGAAAACTGATCGATGTAAAACTACCAGAATCTGTGAATAATGTCCTGTTACTTCATGTACTACTATAATATACCAGCTTATTGTTCACTCTGTGTTTATTGTGTTGCATTACTTATCAATGAATGTATTATATTTGAACGGTTTCTATTGATTTTTTGCAGGGCATAAGAATTATTCTAAACGATGTCATAATACCTTTACATTCTAAAATTTTTCATAAAATTCCAATGGGTCAAATATATGAACTAAAGTTCATTCCCATGACATTATGGTTAAGGTACTTGCAGAAGGTATGTAATTTATTTTCTATATTAAATCATTTGATAATATCATATACAATATATGCAAAAAAAATCGTTTTTAATGTTTAATAGGAAATGGAGCTTTTTCAACGGTATTGTATTTTAACGGTCCCGTTTAAACTCCACGACTATAATTCCTATATTCAATTTCCCCGCACATTCAAAATCGCTACAATGGAAAGTACAAGATCGTTGTATTGATCAAGCATATGTACTATATACGACCGACGTGAACTTATTGTTTAAAAATTAAAATATATCTGTTGTTATCATATCAGGGGCAAAATTTATAATTTAATAATTAATCTTTTGGCTAAAAAAGTGGAAAATTATAATGTCTATCATTTGAAATTGGCGCCACAAATAAACCGATTTTAGATTTAATCGTATTCAGATCAGTTAGTTAGAGGAGCTTGCCATCTCTGCATTGGGGAACGAGAGTTCAAACTGTTTCTGGTGAAATGAAGTTATGGTAAATAAACGGGTGATAAACTACTCCCTTTGTCGGCTGAAAAGCCCTACGGCTGATCGCCCGAAGAATGTTTGCTTGCATTCAGCTCCAAAAATGTAGGAACCATAATTAAAAATTCAGAATTACTAAAAATAGATTTGATTTCTAAATGTATTTTCAGTATATAGTGACTAGAAAATTAAAATATAGTTTTCGATGTATTTAATTTCAGGTGACAGTCATAATGGTCCAAAATAAATATTTAACTGCCATAAAATATTCTCCACAACGCGCAAAACGAGTTAGAGGAGTTCTTACAATAAAGCCAAAAGGATCAATTGATGACTATTCAAATTTTAGACCGTACATACGAGTTTATGTTAGGAAGTATGTTAAATTTTTTTGTTACGGCAAATCTCGGAAGATGAAATACGGTTCAATGTTGACCTAATCGCGCGGTCTTTTCTAGTCAACATTTTATAATTTTCTGAAAATATATTTGGATATTTCCCTAGCCTAAGACTGATTTGATACTTTGTTAGGACGAAAAAGTTAATTTTTTGTCTCGAAATAGTTGTAAAAAATATGCAAAAGTAGTCAATATTTGCATCAGAAAAGTATATATTTACTCTTTTCTCTAAGAGATTGCAGTTTCATATTTCAAGTTTTGTTAAATACAATCTGATAATGCTTAAGTACAGTAGTATAGTTTATAGACATCCGTGCAATTATCACAAAATGCTTCATTATTTCGAAATACATTTATTTCTCGGTACAGTTTTTCCTGGGGACTCGGTTTGTACACTCCGCAAAAGAAGTAGCAGCAGTTCCGTTAGTCTCACAATCCGTTTTTCGAATAGATTTTCAGCTCGAATACTCGAATGAGATTTTCGAAGATTCGCCTTAATTCAAATGGTACAATATAATATGTTACAGTAACAAACTATCAAGAAACGAAAAAATGTATTTTAATAGATGCATTTACAAATATGCTAACGAGTTATGCCCAACCAAAGTAAATGATTTGCATAAATATTGGAAATCCTACGTCGAAAATGTTAACGGTCAACAGATCTATGGTGCCAAAGTTGATTTAACCGATTGTTTCGGAAATATAGATAGAGGTAAAGTATATTATGAAAATGAATCACATGACAACTTTATATATAGGAGAGACTGTTGTACCTAGGATCACAATTTAATTTTATATTTAATTTAAAATATAACAATGGAAGGAATCTCTTCTGATAACAAAAAAGAAATAAATTATACTTCATTGATATGTGATCAATAGTACAAGACCATAATCTACCCTTGATCACACCCTAATGTACCTTGGATCATCAACGGCATGTACATATAAGAAAGACAATGTGTAAAACAATAATTTTATACAGAAATTGGTGTTTTATTGTTTATTAGAAAAATAATAATAATAATATTGTACGAAACTATATTCGTTTTTTTATACATCTGTACAAGAAGTTATAATATGAAACTTAATTTATTAGGCAAACAACAAAATAGGCAGTTAGGTATGTTAATTAATTTTACTCAAAATCATTTAACGTTAAACCTAGAAAAGTCTACTTGGAAATACAAGTGTCCTGCAGTTCTAGCCGATCCACTTAGATTCTTTCAAAAATTTGCTGTCATTTCCAATTCGTTTGTAGAATTTAATCTAGTATTCAAAATGATGTTAATCTTTCGAAATATTTTTTCATACGTAGTACACTGGTGGCCCATTCTTTTTGCTAAATCCTACCAAAACATATTCCCCCTGTTCAAACACCGCTCTTTAAATGTTCATTCCCTCTTGCTTTTCATTGTTTTCCTGATTTATTATGTCCAAGAGGCCTATTTGTCATCTTCATCTTCTGAAATCAAATCCAAATCTTCGTTGACACGCCCTTTTTCTTCTTCTTGGCATTTAAGGTTTCGAACACTGATTTTGAATTGTCCATAGCGCTTGTTGACGCTAAATTATCAAAAACTCTACCAAAATTTGGTTTATTAAAACTAGTTGCACGCGATATGATAGTTTTTCAGGTTTTCTATTGGCTAGCACACCTTCGTTGGAATGCCTTTTCAAAAATAGCCTCATCTACTCTTCTCCTGCAAGTTTACTTCCATATAGAAGGGAATCTCTTTTTGTTTGCCACAGCAAATTTATAGCCTAATTCCAGAGCCTGTTTTCCGGATAAACCCCTTGATCATAGTTACCCTTATATCTAAATTTTGTTGCACAAGATGTATTGAAAGCGTTAAGATAACCTACAACTGTTGTACATTTTACATTGAAAAATCTACAAGGTTTTTATATTGATATAATCTTCTGTGAGGGTCCAGCTTAAACTTCTTTTTTCATCGACTCAGGGACAATTTTTTCCCACTTTTATTTCATAATTTCATAATATGGAATACTGACCTATAACACAGAATAAAATAATTGTAATTTAATGTACTGATGATCATTGATCAGTGGTAGAGGACGTTGTTGTGTACATGATGGTGCCTTTTTCCAAACGTTCTCAACATTCTAGGTCATGTATAAAACTGAAAAATGACATAACAAATGACTCACTAATAAGCAATGATTCAGGTAGAATGCGATTTAAAACAAGATTACTTCAACTTGTAAAAAAAATAAAACAGTAAATCAAAAGTTATTTTTTGAGCTAAAAAATATATTTCTATTTTATACAAAAACAATAGCGCATGAACAACCACGCTCCGACTTGCACGGACGCTACTGAATAAAACATTGTCTTATAACAGTTCTGTCACGTACATAGCAGCATTTGTCAAGAAACTGAAGAGTGATCCTAGGTACAATATGATCAAGGCACAACAGTCTCCCCTATATATTAACTTATTTTTTCAGGTCTTCTTATAGAAATATTAAATAGAGGCAAGCTATACAGAGTAAGTATTAAACGGATTATATTATTGTTATTTGCACGCTTTATATATTCACTGTATACTTGTACATTATGGGAAATAGCAATAACGATAATGTGTACATTGTATTAGCTGCTGGTGAAATTGAGAGGCTCCGATTATAGAAAATTTGAACATCTAATAAATAATATTACAATATGTAACATGCCTCATTCGCAACACATCTTTTTTTACCATGTTGTTGGACATGACTAGTTATATTGATACATAAAATAACTGCATCTTTCTTCTTAAAGTAGGTTCATTAGCTGGGGGTACGTAATTTATTAATCTGAAAGGGGGCGGTAGGAGAAATAGTTTGGGAACTTATGGTGTAAATTAATATGGTTTTCTCGAGAGCTGAATGACTCCTATTAGTTCAGGTGGCTATACGTTCAGAATTTCCTTGAACATCCTGAATTTTCAGTCCCTGTCCCGACTTTTCACACCTCGCATGTTGGTCCTGAATTTATAACATTTGTCCCGAAAAACTAGTGTGAGAACTCACTTCTCCATGGCTTTTTGTTACACGCCTCTGCGTCTGTGTTGGGCATTTGCCTATGTGGCCAGACAATCTTTCCGTTTCTTTTCCATGTTTCCTGCCATTTTTATATTTTCTCTTTCTCTCTCACCCTCTCTCTTCGAAACGCAGGTCTATGGGTACTATTTTCGCCTCAAATGCTACGCATAACCACCAGGATTTCTTAGTAACATCTAGCTTCTCCTTGTACTCATTGCCCATTAAGCCCATTACCATGTTGGTATCAATAAAAGTTTGATGAATATACGTTCGTATACAATCTTTTGAAGCAAATATTTCCAAAACTGTCCTAAGGAAATTTTAGTTTACTATACTAGTTAATAGCAATGACATTGGTAATCCGTTTGTAAAGTTTGAAAAAGATACCATCCATATTTTATGAATTGCGCAAATATCGTTTAAAGTCATCAACAGTAAATATTTCCGCATTTGACCTAAGGTTATTTTAGTTTACTGTATTAGTGGTGAGATTGCAAATTCGTTTGTTAAGTTCCATAAATATAAGCAGTTTTTTAAATATACAAAAATTAATAACTGTCTTTTATATGAATTGCGAAAATGTCGTATACAATCAAGACATTTGCCATTGGTAATCCGTTTATAAGATATGATAAATATGCAATTAGCGGCTTTCGAAAAATTAACACACACAAATGTACAATCTTCAATGAATGGCACACATATCGTATTCTAACTTTCACAGTAAATATTTTCACAATTTAACTTTCAGATGCCAGCCGATGTTATAAAATATTTAGTGCAAAGAGTACAAAACCAGCTAATATATTTTGGAACGGAGCGAAATGGAACTACTAAACGTACGTATGCATACATTTGTTGGCAACTTAATAAATAGGATATATTATTATATACCTGTAGGCTCAAAAATATGGGAATGGAATCATGGACTACTTCAAGGTGAACGATTTTCTGCGCCTTTATGCGAGCTTTACATGTACGTACATAGGTATTTAATAATAGGGCTTCATATTAGCCTCCTCCAAAGAGGAAGTCCATTGTATTGACGTTCATAGTATTTACCGTATCAACAATTCAAAACTACCCCCCGAGTATCCTAGTATGAACATCGCAATTTGTCTTATTATTACCAAAGCTGATATGTCGTAGTCCAGTTCCGTTCAAATTCTACTGAAAGAAAATAAATAACTCAATAAAAACATATTTTTGAAACAACGTTTTCATAATTATTCAGCGTACCACCTCTGGCAACTGCCAGGCTGAAGCCCTGACAATTCAGAATTTGTGCAAGCAAGTTATGTAATAGAATTTCTGTTTCTAGTGCAATTTAATAACGAAAACATTCATTAGTTACAATTACAATAATGATGAATTTATGGTGGGGTGGGGGAACTGTTATTCTGACAGCCAATAAAGCCCCTTACAGACGATGTGGCGTATGACAGCGAACGCCACTGCCAACATTCGCCTTTCCCTTTGATGTTACTGCCTACTAATCGAACGTTTACGACCATAAACGTGTGCACATTTGCCCTGTGAAGAATATAATAATTGATATAGTAATAATAATTAATATATAATTCATCTAGGACAAGTATGCACATGGCGTGGCAAATCAACGAATGTCGCACTTACGTTTATTTGCATTTTGAATTTATATAAATAAATGTTTATTATAACGTTATTTGCGAGTTGTCACTAGAGTAGACTATTGAAGATAATATAAAATATTGTACTAATATAAAATAAATTGAGATGCAAGTACAGGGTGCGGCCGTAATAACACATTTAACTGGCGGATTGAAAAAGAATAGTATGAGATATCACAAAAAACTTTATACTAAAGGTTTTTTACACTAAGATTTATACCGACCAAATGGTGGCCTTGACGGTCGTTTCATATTTTTCATTACTTTCACTAACATATCGGGCGCTGAACATTACCCCTCATATCGCAGTATCGATTAAAATAAAAAAAATAATTGAAGAATATGAGGATCACAATATCAAGTACCTTCTTATAAAAAAAATGAGATTATCCATTTGTCCTGCTAGAAGTGTATAATGTTTTCTCCCCTAATAACTTTTATTTTAGGTCCTATTTGGATGGCAATTTTTTAAGTATATTCAATAAACCGGGCTGTTTTCTACATCGAAAAGTTGATGATTACTTCTTTTGTTCAACTAGAAAGGAAGATATTATAAGGTAATCATTTCATATTTAAGTAAATACATAACTATGGTAGATGATATATACGAAATAAAGTCTAGTGCAGGCATGGGCAACTTTTTACTACAGGGGGTCGAATAAAACAATTGAGAATGGCCACGGGCCAAAACAAAAACAAAATGATAAGTGTTTATTTAATAAAAAGAAAGGGTACAGATATGATATGAATATCTAGTGTTCTAATAATTATAATAAATCGATAAAATTATTAAACTTCAATAAACCGAAAACTTTTTAGTCATAATATAAATATATATATATATATATATATATATATATATATATATATATATATATATATTATTTACAATAAAATACTACGAATGATAATAAAATTCTAACTTCTATCAACACATAGCTTCTTGTATTCATATTACTCTCTTACGCATTCATTCACCTTTCTGTGCTCCCTTTACTACGCGGCGCACACGCGGTGTATCTCCCATCCACTTTTCTTCCTCTCTCTTCCGAAGCTGACCTCACTCCTGCCATGCACATCTTTCTTCCTACCATACATCCTTGCTCTATTCTTTCTCCATCCACTCTCTGTCTTATCTCTACATCTCATCCATACCTCCCACGCGAGTCTCTCTTTATTCAACTCCTGCAATCTTTCCTCGAAGTTCGCTACCCTCCCACCCAGAGGCTTACCTAGGATCTTGCGCCCCTATCCGACCGTCGACGATAGGTTGCTTACGTTTTATTTTACGTTTTTTCGCGCCCTCCTTCAGTGGCGCCCATGGCACGAGCCTAGCTTAACATACCCTAGTTACGCCTCTGCTCCCACCCCAAGCATATCCGATTCGTTTCCTGCAAAAGCACCGCCATATGCATAACTAATCCCCTCTTATCAAGGTACCTTTATTTCCAACATCCACGCCTTGGTTCTTCCTACAACAGCCCATCCCGCTTGTCCTCTCCTTAACACCTCCTCCAACTTACGTTGTACAAATGAAACAGGAGGGGACTTAGCGGACATCTCTGCCCTCCTCCCACATTATACCTAAATTTCTCCGAAACTCCGTTCAATCTTACTCTTACCCACGACATCTAACCTATTCCACAGTCTCTATCGAAGTGTGGATAGGTTAGGATCCACACTTCGTCAGCTTATCCCTAGGGACTGAGTCATATGCTGCTTTCAGCTCGAACTTGTACCACGCACTCGTTAACGTTATCCCCCTATAGTTTCACCTCTGAGGCTATTCTTCCTTTATGCACTGGCACTACCCCCATTGATTGCAACAGTTTCTTCCCTCCACTGATAACGTTTTGTGTAACGTCTACCTGCAACTTGGCATAACCACTGTCCCACTGCCACATCCCACTCAGTCCATGAGAATTTCTCCATTCGTACCACCTGCCCCGCACTCCTCAGATACTCTTGTATCGTGACATCTTTCTGCAACTTATCTCCTACTCTGCCAGATCTATGTTTAATTTATACTTATTTCCATTGCCTTGAGAACCTCGCAGATCCCCTTTTCAGACACACGCACTCCTTTATCTCCACCTTCTACATCTCTTCCAATTTACCATTTTATTTTCATTCATATACATTCTCGCTCTTCGCCTGGTTGGCCCTCTCCACCTCAAGTGCATCCTACACTCCTCCTCAAACCTGCTCTCCCTCTGGCTGCCACACTTCTTCCTCACTAATGCATCCACCATTAACTTTCCCAGCTGCATCGAGTGCACCTTCTCCTACCTTCTCCCACGTCCTTTAGATTTTTCTCATTTAAGTTAATTAACAAATATATATATATATATATAACTTGATAACATTTCTGTCGTCCTATGACGAATGATGAATCCCGCGTGAATGTATATTTTTCTTCTGAAAACATTATCAAACGTAATAGTATGCGCCCCGCTTCTTCTTCTAACCATGCAAATACAACTTCTAAGAACAATATACCCCATTTGACGTCAGTAATACAAATAATTGTAACATGTTTAACTAAATATTAACGTCAAAATATTCAGGTGTTATATTATTATAATAATTTTACTTCGATGAGTATTTATTAAATTTGAAATAATGCAGAAACATTTACAAAGAGTAAAAATTTCCGAGAAGTTAATGATAAAATATTATCCCATATGTGGTTAACTTCTGAAAGACACGGTATATAAGCCAAATGGTGACCATTACGTTACCAGAATTCTATATAAACCAAAGATATGTACCCCAGTTTTTAATCTTCCGTAGCTTTCTTGAAGTAATCCGAACTCATTCAAAATTGAACGAATTGAAAACACAATCTAACGTTTGTGCCCCAAAAACAAATTCCATTACATATTGTGGCTTCGTTTTTAATTTAAACACAAAGGAAGTTGAAACGTCATACCACTTCAAAAAAGGAACACAACTACATCAACGTTTTAAATTATGGAATCCAGAATCTCAATTAGCACAACAAGGGTAATTGTGCATAATCCTCCAAGAGCATAATATATAATAATATATTTATTTTTAGATTACTGGCAAAAGCAATGTATTTTCCATACAATAATCATCATTTTTCGAGAGTTATTCTGAATCTTGATTACAATAGTGTGAATACAGTATTAAATAACTTCTACAAGGCAATGGTCTTCCTTGCCTTCAAATATGAATGTACTGCTATGGCAATAAGTAGAAGGAAGCCTTCCATTGCATGGAAGCAGTTTTATGAAGAATTTCTTTCACGTACTGTATATTATTATGCAACTAAATGTTTGATGCTGCTGAAAGGTAATTATTATATCTTGATGACCACTGTAATATTATATTTTTATGTTTAGGAGCAGATTCATGTGGGGTCAGTTTAAATATACTAATTAAAATTGGATATTTGGCTTTTGTAAGTGTACTTAGAAAAAGGCAAATAGAAGTTTATAACTGTATTATTAAAGACATTAAAGAGAAATTGAAAACTATATATACTGAAGATTATGATCTAAGCAGATTTTGGAAACTGCCCCATTGTTTTGAAAATATATGTAAGTATTAACAATTATATGAACTGAATGATGACTTTCCATAGTAACTGCAATAAATTGACAATTTAAAGTAGCCATTCATCAAACGTTTTATATGCACATGCAAGTATTGATAAGTAGAGGATACATAATGTAAACAAACGCTGAACATTAACAAACATTTTGAATTCAGGTTCAAAATTCCTACATAAACGAATCCAATATTGTTCACTAAAAACGGCTAAAACACAAACGAATAGAAACATAAAAAAGCACAATTTATAACATTCTAGTTTCGCTGCAGGTCATTCTTTACATATCTGTATAGAACATTTTTGTCTCTAAACATTCACGTACTGCTAGGTTCGCCATACTTGTTTACGATGTTTGTACAAAATGCACACGATTAATAATTTGAATGAGAACACAGTGGTTGCTAATATGTATCTTAATCAAGTAACCGTGTCTGGCCAATTGTGACTTTGGCATGAGTCATAAACTGTGCTATACTTATCTTTTCATAACTCCTTACTGACAATTTGATGGGTGTTTTAACTGTAACAAAGATTTTAGATATTTAATCTAGTGTAAATATTTGATTGTTGTTTAATAGACTAGATTTATCGTTAAACTTGAATATCAGAAAAGTTTCAATTTTCAAGAAGGTATTGAGAATTCTTTTTCAAGTTCATTTGGAGATGTCAACTGGATACAGGGTACAATAGTATATTTTACTTTCTGAGTGCTGTACCAGGCTATTTAAACTCATTTATGGTTGTTTTCTAATTGTAGATTTTAAAGTGTAAGTGTAATTGTGTAGGCCGCCCGGTAACATTTTTTTTATACACAAAATATTATTGTCGAAATAGACCATTTCCGTTTGTGTATGTAAATATGCCTGGTCAAAATTACGTTAAAATGGGATTTGAGAAAAATTGACATTATCTGATACTTTTTAACTTTATAAGAGGCATTATAAATAACAATGTTAGTAGTAAATTAGCAAGATATGTCAGTGTAGATATTGCAGTCATTAAGTATAGATAACACCATTTGTAGGAACATACATGTAGATTTGTCTAATATATTTATATTTTCAGGTATGAAGCGAGTATATTCATCTTTTTCTTTGTAAGAGTTTAGTTGTATTTTTGAGTTTATATTTATTTTATTGTGTTAAGAAAGTCAGTGTTTATGTGTACTATCGTCCAATATTGTTATAATTATTACTGTTTTATTTATTACCAATAAATATTATTTTTACAAAACAATCGTACTCTCGCTGGGTAATATTGGGGTCGTAATGATTGAACGCGATAGTAGTGGAACGCTACCTGAGAGTGCAGAGACATACAGGGTGGGCGCCCTCCGAACCGCTCGAAACTGCACCCAGGTCATCACGGTAACCACCACAGAGCGAGGGACGGAAGCACTGCTGGCAACAAAAATCCGGGTTGGCCTAGTGCAGTGCAAGGCCACCAGGAGGGAAGAGGTCCCGTACGGTTGTAGCAGATGCTGGCTCGACGGACACAAACCAGATACCTGCACAGGCGAGGACCGCAGAAGGCAGTGTCTTAGATGCGGTGAGGAAGGCAACCAGGCGCGCGGCTGCCAGCGCAAGACACCGTATTGCGCTCTATGCAAGGAGGAGGGCCACGCTGCAGGAAGTCTCCGCTGTCCCCAAAAAAAGGGGGGCCATAGAAGAAGCCAAGAGACGGGACACTGGCGGAGGAGGCCGACTCGCCCCCAAATGACCGCACAGCCGACGCTCATATACAGGCCAATGTCGGTAGGGGGCGAGCAGCCCACCAACTGCTGCCCGCTTTTGCGACAAAGATGGGCGAAAACGTGATCATAGCCAGTGAACCCAATAACGCTAAAATAGACTGCTCGTGACTGATGAACCCATGGGGGTCGTCGCAATCAAGGTCCTGGGCGGCCTTCATGGGCACATCGTGTCCCACGGCTCACCCACGAGAGGAATCGCTTGGACGGTTATACAGGACATGACCATTGTGGCCTGCTATCTCTCGCCAAACTGTGGAAGAATACATGCGGCAGAATGGATGGACAAACTTGAGCAGACAACATGGCAGAGGAGAGGACATTTCAACGCGAAATCGCCAGCGTGGGGGTCATCTACGACGGACACCACAGGAGAAGAGCAGTGCTAGCCGCTGCACTGAATCTATCAGTCTGCAATGCGGGGGGGATGCCGACCTTCGAGAGAAGGGACTCGACATCCTTCATTGACATAACTCCAGCGTCGACGCAGTTGATGGGGAGAGTGCGAGGCTGGAGAGTACTAGAGGAGGAAACGCTGAGCGACCACCGGTACATCGAGTACACAATACACTCCAACAAGGAGGTCGCCCAAGGGCAAAGACAGCAAGACTAGTCCTCATCCGGAAACCAGGGAAGCCCCTCAATAAACCGTCTGCCTACCGCCCGCTATGTCTGCTGGACGGAGTGGCAATAACGCTGGAGCGACTGATTGCGGACCGCCTTTCTGAAGCCATTGAAGCCCCCGGAGGAGTGCAGAACCGACAGTATGGCTTCAGAAAAGGCAGATCTACCACCGACGCGATCCTGGCGGTCCGCAGTCTGGTGATCGAGGCCAACACGGGCACTTGGAGAAAGAGAAAGCACTGCATGATGGTCACCCTGGACATTGCAAATGCGTTTAACACGCTGCCATGGGTGACCATCATGAAAGCACTAAGGAGAAGAGGCATACCACCTGCACTTATAGGGATAGTTAGAGGCTACCTGCAAGACAGGGAGATCACCCATGATGGAAGGGACGGCCTGATCAGATACGAGGTGACGGGGGGCGTATCACAGGGCTCTGTCCTGGGGCCCCTGCTATGGAATATAGCATATGACGACGCACTACGGACGACGCTCCCCGAGGACACGACAGCCATCGCGTTCCGGGACGACTGCCGTTGATCGGCCGCGGCCGTGACCTAGACGAGACTATAGCCAGGGCAAGGCAAACGGCGGAGACGATGGTGGCCTGGATGACGAGGAATGGACTTGGCATTGTTATTTCCAAAACTGAAGTCGCCCTACTCTCGAATAAGCGATCAGGTGTCCAGGCCGTCACCGAGATTGGATTGCTGGAGTCGACATTCCCGCTGAAAAGACAGATAAAGTACTTGGGAATCGTATTAGAGCCAAACACCAACCACACTGTACACCACACAAGTATTGGAAGCGACGAAGAAGGCAGCCCGGACTGAGGCGGCACTAGCAAGGCTGCTGCGCGCGTGTCCAACTATTGTACGCAGCTCCGGCCTGGGGCAATGCAATAAGGAGGACGTTGCGCACCAGCGCTCTTCGGATCACCCGGGAATATAAGACCACCTCCACGGATGCGGTGGAAGTTCTGGCGGCCACGATTCTGGCAGACCTATTGGTGGAAGAGAGGGACGCTGCATACCGAGGAATCAAAGGAGGAACATCGCCCAAGATAGCGAGAGACGAGACAAGGAAGCAAGCCATACTCAAGTGGCAAAGACGCTGGGACGAGACTCCAAACGCGACATGGGCGAAGGGGTTCTTCCCCCAACTAAGACCATTTATCGACAGAAAACACGGAGACACAGACCATTGGCTGACGCACCTACCGACTGGACATGGCGTTTTCCAATCCTATTTATACAAGATTGAGAAGGCGACAAGCGACAGGTGCCGCTACTGCAACATGACCGACGACCCGACCCACACGCTGTACCGCTGCGACTGGTGATAAAATGCTCGAGCCACTTTATGGACAGAACTGGGGGAGGATGAACCCTCCCCCCAGCAAATAGGACGCCTAATGCTGGAAAGATTCGAGCACTGGGACGCGGTTGCAAAATTTTCAAACCAAGTGATGAAGCCGAAGCATAATGACTTCCTGCAGACATAAGATATGACAACGGACAAACAAGACAAGATAGAATACAGGACTGACGTACCTATGATCGGGACAGCATAGGGGGCTTAGGGTGCCTTTGAGGCGGGCAAGCCTCCTACGACAGAACGTGAGTTTTTGGTTTAGCCGGTAGGCGCCCCGGCCAGAACGCGGGGTGAATCCGGCACTACCCATGCCGACCACCCAGAATGGGAGGTGACGGGGCATGGGTGTCTCGAAGATTCCACCTCACAGGACAAAAAAAAAAGTAGTGGAATGGATAATTTACTTCATTGGAAATTAGCTTGATACTAACGGTCGGGTCTTCCTCAGCACCTGTATTGCGGGGACGTGGTGCTTCCTCGATGTCTCCAGTTTCGCGGGCGAATTGTTTCGGCCCCGCTCCGGACTCTTCAAGGAAACGTTGCGCTTAATGACGAGATGCAAGTACATCGTTCTGATGGTACCCACCAACACTAACATCACATCAACGAGTTCATCATCCCCATACAATGTTTACATGTTATTGTTATAATGAATTAAAAAATCAATTTGATAGGTGAATGCTGCATGCATAAATACAACAAATACATAAAGGGAAATGCAATTGACATTTGTTATAATTCCATGGTAGATAGAGACAGTATAGGGTAACAGCATCTCGATGTTATGGTTTGTTTACCTACTGGTTGCATTGAAATTGAGAAAATAAAGCCCAACAATATTTCTTTCCCAATAAATTCACAGAACTGGTATTACATTGGAAAGTTTTGCTCAAGAAAAATATTGTATGTTCTATATATTCTATAATAGTAATTTAAGTTAATGATTAGAGACAATGACATTGTTGTGTACCAATCAGGATTGGTCAGAGTGATTCAAGGTTGGCAGTTTCCTCTGATGGAATTTTTCAAGAAGGTGTACCATTCAAGTTAATAGAAGTTAAATGTTCTTAGAAAGGCATGTAATATTATAAACAAAATTAATATGTCAATATAAATACAAATTTATTTTTGTAGTAGGTAGCCTCTACCAGTGCGGTTGCGAAAACGCCAGTGAGTGCGCGGGGAGCCAGGTGCCGCGCGGCTCCAGCGCCAGTATCAGAGTCGGTGTCGCGAGGCGCAGCGAGGTTGTAACTTGGCGGCGCGCAGCGATAGTTGAGGAGCACGCTATCAACCTAGTCACGACAGCATATTATACTACTGTTTGTCCAGCGGATTTCCTACTTGTTCTACCTAGTCATTTATTTATTGATTAGTTCTGATGCGTAGAGACAAAATATATATATATATATATATATATATATATGTATATATAACCTTTAACTGCTAAAATAACATCGTCACCTTCTAATTTTTCTAAAAATCCAGATTCATTTAATAAAGGCATCACTCACGGCCACCATAAGATTTTGATAAAAAAAGAAATTAATCCATTTGTGTAATACCAACTAAAAATTTTGATGTGAATGTGTGCTTATAATGAGAGTACATATTCATTATATTCTCAATACTCGTTATCAATTATAACTCTACAATATGGATAATGGCTTTTAAATGATTTTGATATATTATGTGTTGAGTACTTTGAACAAGCTGTTGGAGAATTGATAAAAATAGTCTTTATGCAGTTGGTGCTGAAATAGAGAAATTACATCCAATGCACGAAATGAAATAGCTAATTTCATTTTCATTAGGAATAGAGCAAGATTGTTTTCCATCGAAATACTATAATTTCCATGCTTACTATAAACAATGCAAAGATATGTGAAGCAGTTAACTGTAACTCCACATAATGAACTTAAATCCTTGTTTTGTTTAATAGATATATATCCATGAAAACCTGCCTCTAATACTTTTTCTGTAACTCCAACAGCTTGGTGAGAAAATGTTTTGCCACTGATAATTGTGTTTGTACACTTAGGAATTGATGCCTGAGTCATAACATTGTTTGACATATCAAAATCACATTCTAAATTAAAATTAATAACAGGGTCATGATCACAATTTGCTTGACATGCTATTCAATTAATGCTTTTTTCATTATATACAATTGGATGAACGTTAAGGTCGATTTCCATTGTATCATTTTGTACTGTTTGAGAAATTACGGTCTCAGCTTTTTCTTTTCTTTGTAATCGACCATTTCTCTCCACACTTTGGTTGATTTTTTGGATATTTTGGTTCTTATGATATTCCTTAAACAATACAATTTCAATTTCAGATTAATTCATAATAAAGTAAATTTAATATAGTAATGACTAGTTGGAATAGCAATAAATGTTATATACAAATCTTTACATTTGTAAATATAGTTGGATGGAATGATGGACTACTTTGTTTTTTGCTCTTGGCATTCTCTATAAAATAAGCATTACATATTCTAGAATGCTTTGTAGGTTCCCAAGTCTTATTTCACTAAAAGGCAATCAAATTAAATCCTATATAAAACAAAGTAATATCAGTCATTGTTCATTTGTTCTTTATGAATTACCAGTCATGGATATGTTTAGAGTAAGAGTACCTGGACATTTTAACCAATTAAGCGAATTCACCACATACATAACAAAAAACGTCTGGTTGCCATTTTTTTAATGAATTGTTTGTTACTAACTAAATAACACGGAAATGATAGTCAAGATGATAACACAACTTCACCTACATAAACTCAATAGCATAGTAAATAGCATAGCATAGCATAGTAATATGGGCGAAGCATTAATAATTTCGTGGTGGGGGTTGCGTAGGTAGAGGAATATCGGGCTTTACGATCATGGATAATACCAGATAAAACTGGCTAATTAGATTCTAAGTAAAGGCACACATTTTAATTATGGCCTCTAATATCATTATTTCATATTTGTGCCTTTTATCAGAAATAAATGAGTTATCCTGTATTAAAAAAACAAGAGCTGATACGAAAAAGGCGAGGTATTTTTGGAATCAGCACATCAAAAATATGCAAAATCAGTTCTTACTTTTTCTGCACCAAAACAAATATTTTATATTGTTGGGCAGTGTTATTAATTTCATATTGAATTAGTTAGCGTAGCAATGCCGAAGTATCTTCATCATGGTCGAGTAGTATTAGATTAGGAGGAATTAAAAAAAACGAACTAACTGTGTAACCAGTTTAATTATCGTAATTTATATAATAAACCTAATACATACATGGTAATTATAGAATCATTAGGAACAATTTAAATATAATTTTACGAAATACCGTAGTTTCCCCAAAGAGGCGCGGTGAGACGGTCGGTTTGCAAATTGTCATTGCCTACTACCGGCGCCAAAAAAATACAGTTTATAATATCGTTCTGTTTTATGAAGAAAAAAGTTTATTTCATTATTATAAATAATTATTTTGAATCATTGTAATATACTGTCATAAAAAAATTTACATTGTAATTACATGCATTCAACTTTTTTATTATTGTTTTAAATATAAACTAATGAATAATTACACTTAACAATTTTGCATGGATAAATCATCCTAGTATTTATTTATATAAATATTGTAAATCGGAAAGACAATACACACACGAAAATGAACAAAAAAGCACGATTAACAGGAATAGACACGATTAAATCGGTTTCTAAGAGGAATAATGCGTTTAATAGAGTACTGTTTCCAACACAAACACAGTCCGTACTTGAATTCCGTTACCAATGAGTAACTTAGAAGATAATGCTATTATGAATAAGTATCCCACGCGCGTAAGATTAGCATTATTATTAGAATTAGTTAAGAGATGTCTCGTTAACAGTTGCATGGCATACATGTACTTTTTTGTTTATGAACCTACTTATATAAACTTATTAAACTATAAATAGAACTATACGATCACAATAACATATTCATATACATATATAATTTGGTAATATAAGAAATAGTACATTTATAAGAGAAAAACACGAGAAATAAATAATGCAAAAATATAATCAGTCATATTGCATTGCAAGGTTCCATATCTTGTAATATTTGATACAAATATCAAACATATAGATTATACCAAAATCATAAGACATGACGTGGATTATATATTAGGTACCATATATAATCCTTGGTATGTCAGTGCATAAAATGATTATTCATTTAATTGTAGTTGCCCATACGGAATTGGCCATTTCCTAAAATAGAAAAATCATAGTTAATCATTTTATTTACTCTTAATAACTAATACAGTCCCAAAATGTACCAATTGTCTCTTCCGCCACAAAACTTTTGTTATTATATACATAATATTAGAATTATTTAAAAAATTATTAGAAAATTCGAGCTTGAAGCTCGGACCGATTACAATTGGTGTCAAGTGGCCAGTGAATATGGGGTAGAACTAAACCTAAAGAAGAGCTAATTTCTACAACGACGAGTGAATTCCAGGGCGGTTACACAACGAAGATTAATGCGGTCAGGAAATCAGTAATGCATGTTCCTTAGACTGACCGGATATTTTTATAGGTTTTTTCTACATTATGCCAGAATAGCAAAACCGCTAACAGATCTATTAAAGTAACATGCGAAATTCAAATTTACACATGCAAAAAAAAGCAGCGTTCAAGAGAATGCTCTTACCGAAAGTCCAGCCGTTCATTTATATAAGCCAGGTTTGGAAACCTCACATCCACACAGACGCAAGTAAAGAAGGCTACGGAGCAGTATAGCTCCAAAGAATTCCCATTGACAACCAATTCCATCCCAATCAATATATGAGCAAGAAGACAGAGGAAGCGGAGAAGAACTAACTAACGAAACTCTTGTTATGAATTATAAGACATGGCGGTAATTGGTGGAAAAAATTGTATCGGCTAGGACAGAAATTCAAGCTAGCAAGAGATTGCGATGCATTTACAAAGACAATCTACAAGATGGTCCTTAGCACAAAGGTGGCCAGAGGGGTAATGCTGCTAAAAGAATATGAATTTGAGCACTAACCGGGCACCAGAATGAAATATGTTGATAGTCTGAGCCGGTTCCGGATTATGAGTATAGTGGCCAACACACTGTGCATAATAAGGAAAGCTCAAGAGGTTGACACCACCATAAAGGAATTGGAAGTGTTGCAAGAGAAGAAAGAACATGGCAACAACGGGATCACCAACTACGTACTATATAGGATGAACAGCTAGTGATTATGGAGACAGATATTATGAGAGCAGTTCACACGGACATTATGAGGAAGATAAAGCACGTAATTGATCAGGAATAGTACATACCGAATTTACAGAATAAGATAGAAAAGGCCATGACATGCTGCATTCCGTGCATTTTGAACTACAAGGAGTTTTGAGAAAAGGAGGAGATTGAGCAACGCATAATCACAACTAGGACAAATAGAGAGGCTGAATCGCACCATTATAGCAGCCCTGAGCAAGATTGCAGTAGATGATGCAACGAAATGGTATAAGTATGTTGATCATGTCCAGAGAATCACTACGTGGTGGACCCCAGTAACGAGACGGCTAACCAGAGTAAAGCGGGTAGGCGACGGCACAGGGTAGCCTCAACCGCCACCTGGTTAATACTGCCCAAGTCAAGGGGTAAGGTAACATGCCTGGGACTGACTGACCGCAAGGTGTGTAATGCGGTCCCTAACGTTCCACTTGGTCCCCAGGCGACACCCCTTGTAGTTAGCATTACCCGGGCCAGCGGGGCTCTGTTGGTAGATTAGTGGTCCATCCTTTCCCTAGCGTCTCGTGGGAACAACTTGATCAAAACAAAACAACAACCAAACACAAAAAACGACAGCGAAGGTCAAGGTCCCGCAAAGACTACAAGGCCCGCAGCGCCCAAGAAGACCACAGTGTACAAGCCCTCTGCATCAACAAACAGGTATAAAGAGGTAGTACAGGCAAATAAGCCATCTACCACGCAACACGCCTGCAGATCTGCAGAGGAGACGGATCTGATGGACAAGGAGGCTATGGCCGTTCGCTTCTCAGCGGTCTCAAAACAGAGACTAAAGACTTACCTGGACACCAAAAGAATGACGCTCAAGGGAAACTTCCTGAGAGCGGAGCGAAGGAAGAAGGATACAGAGTCCCATAAAGGCCGGGATCCGGAAACCCAGAAAAGGCTACGCTCCGAAACCACTACCCCCCAACTGCATGTCAACAAAGGCCCGAACGAGGATCTCTAGGGCCACTTTGAACGAGATGCTTCGTTCAAAGAGACCCTGGAGGCAGTGAAACTGGCGGTGTTAAAAGACGGTTTTCCCTCTGTACAGAGAGCCATCTTCACAGCGCAGGAGGACATACAAGAAGGTGGATCACAAATACGGTTCGCCAAATGCACCCACAGGCTAGGCTACTCAATCATTGCCATATCGACATATCAGTCCCGTCGGAGCCCATCCAAAACTTAGCTTCGCTCGACAAGAAGGGCAATATCTCCGAAGGCAGCGTCGGCCTGTCCAGTAGGCAGGGCACAGGTCGACGCATGCATGAAGACCGATGAGGGAGTAGAAATGGTCCCGGCAAGAACCTCGCCGGAGGCTCCTACCTCTCCGGAATAATGGAGGGAATGAGGGTCCTACAAGCGAACCTCCAACATGCCAAGACTGCTTCGGCCATCACATGTCGGATATTCGATCACGAAGGCCTAGACCTGGTCCTGATACAAGAACCCTGGCTACGCGGAGGGAGAGTTGCAGACCGAATACAGTAGAGCAAATCGGATAGCACGGGCTTGCATAATATACAATAAAAGGTTAAACTGCTATAATGCAGAATAAGCTTCATCAAAACACAGAACAGAATCTATACGGACACAGTGAAGGAAAACCTCACGAAAATGCACTTTCCAGCCGTAACAATCATCACGGGGATGCACGAGGCCCAGAAGACCGACTGCAGATGATTAGAAACTCTAGAAACTGAATTCGTAAAACCATATAAATTAAGGTGGGCTATAAATAAATTCCGACCGTTTAAATCCCCGGGAGTGGATGGAAATACCTAGTCCTACTACAGAAAGGACATTCTCGTCCCTCGCCTTTGCAAAATATTCAGACCAAGCATAACTTGGAAGTACATAGAGGAGGGGTGGCGGAAAGCTAAAGTTATCTTCCTATCAAAGGTAAGAAGAACGCACGACCACCTAATATAGACATATAGACCCATTAGCCTTACCGACATTCTTTCTCAAGACGCTAGAAAGGCTGATATGCAGAGATATTAGTGATGGTATACTGAGAACTAACCCCCTAAGCAATAGACAATACGCGTATCAGCTGGGGAAAACAACCGACTTGGAGTTAGCCATGGCCACGTTCCTTGACATTGAAGGAGCATTCAATAATGCCCCAACACACTCAATGACCAAGGCACTCCAGAAGAAAGGCATACCACAAGTTCTATGCCAGTGGGTACAAGCTAGCCTAAAGAAACGGAGCATATCCACATTTGGCGGGGCGCGAACTAGAAGGGGGTGCCCGCAAGCCGGAGTAGCGGCTACTTTCGGCTGTCCTAGTAGATGATCTCCTGAAGAAGTTATCCTCAGAAGGTGTCCACTGCCTAGGATACGCGGATGACATTGCGATCGCCGTGAGAGGATTTTCACGGGAATGATCTCAGAACGCAGACAAAGAGCGCTGAATATAGTGGACAAATAGTCAACTATACAAGAAGAAGAGTACTAATAGGCTCAAAACGCCCGATAATTAAAGGTGTAGAAATTCCATTTGCATCAGCGGCCAAAATACCTAGGAGTCATCTTTGACCAAAAACTGACATGGAACTCACCCATAAGCAAAATCACATAGAATGTGCGGGGAAAAGTGGGACCTGAACCCCAAAATGACCCTAGGGCTATACACCAGGGTATTAAGACCGATGATATCATATGGGTCAGTAGTATGGTGGCCCAACACTAAGCAAGCCAAAGGAACCAGGCTCATAACCAGCACCCAGAGGCTTGCCTGCCGAAGAACAACAGGAGCCATGAAAACAACGCCCACTGCCACAATGAAAGTCACTACTACACATCCTCATTGAACAAGAGGCAGGATGTGTAAGCCACAAATTACATCAAAGTCAGACCCCATAACCAAGCAGCACTGGGCGAACTCTCTATAACTGTATGAGTTGAGGTCAGACCCTATAATGGGCATGCCCCTAGACAGCATAACAACTGAATACAATTAAAGTAAGGAATACTAGGTCGTAATTCCAAGTAGAGAAGCCTGATCAAATGGCCCACACCTCGAAGCAGCTTTCTCCTGGTTCACAGACGACTCATAAACAGTGGCAGAAACAGGAGCTGGTATCTTACAGGCAGAAATAGTGGCTATACAACACTGTGCCAGGGAAGCGCTGAGACGCATAATAACTAATACACAAATTGCCATAGGCACTAAAAGCGCTAAAAACTAAAAGCGATCGCTGCCACAGAGGTTAAGTCCCGACTGGTATGGGACTCTCAGCAGATTCTTGGCGAGCTAGGTAGACAAAATAAACCGACCCTAGCGTGGGTGCTAGGACACAGTCACCTAAGCAGCAACACCATACACCTAAAATTTTATTTTAGGTTGAAAGGAGTGAGAGAAAAACTGATGATAAATTATTAATTGGTTTAATTAATAATAAATTAAATGGCTCCTGGTTCAAATAAATATAAGCAATAACTAAAAAATTGATAACTTATCTGAGTAAAATAACTCTAGTAAGCATTTTATAATCAGTTTTTCTCTGTCCTGTCAACCTCAAAGAAAATTTTAGATGTGTGATCTTGCTGCTTAGGCGAATAGATTCTTCTGTGGTAAATGTATACATTTTATGCTCAAAACTACTAATAATGTTACTTCCCAAATGAATGTCATTTGTGCAACATTTGTTTCCGCAGTTTTTTTTTCATGGCTATCTCAACATATTTGATAAAAAGTGCTGTAACTCGATAACTAAAATGAATCGGAACTACATATATTTTTTCTTAGAATCACATCAGCTTTCACCTGTCAGAGTTTGTTAGTTTGTTTGTTAAAATTTGTTTTACGCAAAATTAACAATTTTGAAAATGACTATGACAATGGATTGTCAAAATAAATATAAATAATAAATTCTTAGAAACAAGATGACTGTGTCAAATTATATCAATTCACCTTGTAACAAGAGTAACGCATTCTATCTCGGAATCTTATTCATTGAGATCAAATAAATCTAAAAAGAAGAGTAACACAACTTTCGATTGACCTTAGTAAGCAAGTTTTTCACATAAATCGAAAGGCTATGATATGTGATCATGGCTTTTATTTCGATATTGTTTAAAATCAAATTTAGTTTATGTCAGTTTAGATATGGGATCGTGTAATGATCATGCTTATTTGACAGCTATTCAGAAAAATTTCCGCGGCGGCAGCATCTTGATGTTGATGTTATAAGGCATATCGAGAAAATAAGAGTAGATTCTTGTAGAAAACGAACATTCGAACACAGTACAGTACACTGACCACTTGGGTCAACCGAGCAAAATCCACTAGAATCCTTTCTGTGGGGTTACTTAAAGAATAGGATTTAAACTTACGCGAAGAAAATCGAGAACATTTTTATATATAAATTAAATTAAATATAATTTTTTGCCACTCGTTAAAGGTCAATGGAAAAAGTATTTCTCTATTCATTTTCCATGTATTATGGCTCAATGAAGGTTCCGATATATACCAACATAATATTGCGTCAACATTTACGAGATTATTTATTTATCATAGCGATTGCCGTTCTACGTGGGAGAATGACAACAAATTATATTAAGTTTATATTAAATTTTAAAAACTCACTTTTCCAAGTTCGAAGGTATTGGGTACTACTGTACATTTCTCCTACAAAATAAAACAAACCATATGCAAATAACAACAAAATAAAAATATGACAAACCCTTACCTTCATTTTGCAAGTTTGTATTAAATTGTTTTGGACTGGCCATATTTTCTAAAACAAAAAAACTATAAATATCGAAGACCTATAAACATCACTTAAAATGTAAAACAGTTAAATAAATGATAATAAATACAGCATTCACATGTATATATAATATATAAAGAAATATTTCGTTTTTTTTAAATTATAAATTCGTCTTCGTTTCGTAACTGGAAGACATATTTTGGACGAAAAAAGTGACTTTGCCATGATAAAAATCTGACACTGTCGTAATAAATCTCAATCAAATTCAGTAGCGGTCCGCTATATTTTTTATTTTGTCTTATTCAAGATTACATTAAGCTAGTTGAATGCGATTCCACATATGAAAGTTTGCAGATTCGTTTTTTGGAAGCCAAGCAACTGGAACATTGCGGCTAATCCATCTGCATTCAGATGGCGATGGCATCCCGTTGTACATGATGAGATGCACCATATTGCAGGTACCACATATGAAATCTTCTCTGAAGTGGCAAACCATTGAGATAATTCTTCAACTGATTTTTTATGTACTGAATGCAAGTCCATTTAGTCCCGTAAAATAATTGGGCCGACCATATCGTTGCCAAAAATTCCCTCCCAAATATTAAAAGCAAACCGATTCTGTACCCGCGTGTTATAATACGGATGCTTGCCTTCTTTATTTAATACTTTCCATACAGTGTAGTTTTACGTACATAATTGATCGGTAATTGTTCTTGTTCTGGAGAAAGAGCCTCATATTCCCCATACATAAGAAAGGCGACAAGCTAGAGGTAACTATAACTATAGGAGAATAATAGTTATGAACACAGCCTACAAATTATATGCAATGGGAAGAGAAGAGCCGGTCCGTTGCGCAGTGCTCTAAGGCGACGGTCTGAAGCCATTGCCTACGGAACGTTGGTGATTCGAATCCCCTGCTAGTCGGGACATTTTTCTACAAAGAGTTTACCCGGCTAGCATATCATGGATGTTGTATGAGGCAGAATAGGTCGTTCCGTGAAGGGTCGTAGTGCACACAGTATAGTCTAGGAGCGGGGGCTGTACTCACCGTAAAAGAATGGGAAGAGAAAGACTGAAAAAGAAATTAATGTACTGCTGCTAGATACAGGTAGGCAAGTGGGTTTTGGAACAGGGCGAAGTAGTTTGGACAAAGTGTATATATTCAATATATAGCATAGTATACTAGACGCAATGACGCAGAACCTCGGGAGGGAGATTGTATATGTTGTTTATAGACATGAAAGCCCCATTGAATAAACCAAGAATAGTTATGGAAAAATTGGTGTGAAAGAACATTTGATAGATTTGCGAAAAATTTCACTGCATCAAGCACCAATAACCATCATGTGAAACAAATGACTGCTAAGGTACGCAATATAATTGGCAGTGTGTGGAATAGGACAGAGAATTTTAAATTCAGAACTATGACAGCCTAATTGTGAGTTACGTTGTACGGTGCAGATATTTGGGGTTGGAAGGAGCAGAAACTATTTAAAGCAGTACAAATAAAATACTTTAAATTGACTTAAATGGTTATATTAGGTGTCTTCAAGCCTTCGACGGACCAAGCTAACGCAGGAAAGAAGGCAGTAAATGTTGCGTCTGCAGAAATTTAGTAAGGAACTAAGAAGAGAGACACATTTAGTGTAATATACAATAAGGTAGATAGCTGACAATGCGAAAACTATAGCGGAATATTATTGCTCACTGTGACTGGAAAAGTATACGAGAAAATCGTAGAAATTAAGGTGAGAAAAATAATTGAATCTAAGCTCGAGGATTCACAAAGAGGATTTAGACCAGGACCTTGTTTGCAGAGCCAAATCTTCACAATCAGACAAATAACGGAACAAAAGAAAGAATACAACAAAGAAGGATGTACGTGTTACATAGACTTAGTACAGACATTTGACAGCGTATCTAGAGCGGAAGTATGGAAAAGCCTACAAAAAAAGAGGCAGAATGAGACCTGCTAAAAGCAGTAAAAGGACTGCACAGAGAAACCAGAAATTTCGGAACAACTGCACACAATAAATCAAAAGAATTTAGAACAAAACAAGGAGTACGTAAAGGAGGAATTGTGAGCCCAGTACTGCTTATACACTGTTGGACGATGTCGATAATGAAATAAGCGAAAAAACGAAGTGAATTACAGTTGGATATAAAAACAAGAGAAAGATGGAAATAACCGAGTGTGCATTCGCGGATGATTTAGTAATATTTGGAAGATCAGAAAAAGATTGAAACGAGAACCTCCAAATATGGACTGAGGCGCTGGAAAAACAGAAACTAAAACTAAAGAAAAGTCCAAACCTAGAACAAGTAACTGAAAAGAAATATCAGGGATAAATAATAAACAGTCAGGACATACACGACAGCGACATAAACAGCAGAATAAAGACACCAGAAAAAATATATAATGCCACCAAAACAAAATTCATAAATAAAAGAGAAATTCGAAACAAACTAAAATTGCAGTATTCAAGACAATATACAGGCTAATACTACGGATTTGCGGAAGTGAAACATTGGTGATTAACGAGCGACAAAAATCGAGAATACAAGAAGTGGAGATGAAGTATCTCAGAAGAGTGGAAGGAATTACAAAGAGGGACAAAGTCAGAAATACAGACACAAGGAAACGGCAAGGAGTACCAGCAATATAAAAGAAGATAGAAAAAGGGCAACTAAGGTGGTTGGGACATGTGAATAGAATGAGCAACGGTAGACAAGTAAAGCAAGCATGGCAAGCAAGAGCCATAGGAAAGAGATCAAAAGGAAAACCACGAGAGACCTGGAACGACAGAATAAATAAAACGCTTCAAAGGCAAAACCTAGAGACAAGCAAAGCAAGATGCGGAAGACTGGATAAAATTCTACAAGCAAAATAAATCAATCTCGACACCCAACATGGGTACAAGAGGATAAAAACCAAGAAAAAAAAGTAACAAAATTCAAGCATTTTATAAGTATACATATACAGTAGATAAGAATCCCTAAGCAAGTGCAAAAATTATAGTACCTAGTAATCATGTATTTAAAAAGGATTAAGGAAGAAAAAATAAAGAAAAGAGAAAATAAGAAGGTACAACTGAAATTAATAATATCGGGAAAACCCCAAGAAATATTAAAGAGAACTTATAGAGAAGATGTCGAGAGTAGATGATAAGCAAGAACATTTTAAAAATAATATACTAGCGGGAGACTGAGAAAGCAGCGAAACAAGGAACGATTATTCAAAAACCAAATATGTTAATTTTTCCCGATCTACTACGACTGCCCAAACGTTAGCATACTGTCTATATCGTTACCGTTAAAACCTAGATTATAACTCTGATTGTGGCTTTGATATAATTCCATATTATGTGAAACGTTATTTGAGTATAGGACCTATTGTAGTTATGTATATTGAAATTATTTGATGTTATTTAGTTGTTATTGCTACATTTAATGCCATATTCTATTGCATGTATATCTTATTTACCTGTATTAGCTATATTTTCCAATATAATATATCTATGTTTTGAACTTGAACAGGAACCGAACCGACTAAAAAATATTTTCGGAAATCCTAACCATACCCACGCGTTTTTGAAGACTCGAATTGAACCCATATGTGTATTCACAAATTTCGTGTATTATTTCGTGATTGCTATATCTGCTGGAGCGCTACTATCATGTATGTTATTATAGGATGTTAACAAGAGACAAAACAAACGTATATACACTTACCATTTTGTAATCTGTTAAGATATCTTTTCATGGAAGACAAATACTCGGTATTTCCATACTTAATATTCAACAGCCTGGTTGTCATCGAGTTGGAATTGAGTATATTCTCGTGCCTTCTTCTCATCTCGTTAGAGATATATTTTAATGGAGCCGAATTAAAGTCTGGCTCAGTTTTAACTTTGACTTGACTCTGAAGATTTGGATTATATCTATAATTTGTGTTAGACACATCGTTCATTACGTTTAATTTTTGCACACCAATAGTGTTGTTATTAGTTTCATCTTCTTTGAAGACAATAAATGAAAGTGGTCTGTTCAGTACGGGTAAATCAATTTTATTATGTGCACTGCGTCTAGCAGGTCGTACTGGGACGTTTCCATATGTTCCAGAGGAGGTTGATTTGGTTTGTCTTCTTCTTGTCCCTAGAATCACAAAGTAATTTAAAATAGTTGGTATACTGGATTATACAATCTCATACTTTGATTGTCAATAAAAGCATAATATACTTAATTCATTAACGCGGGGAAATTAGAAAGTGTCCGGCTTTCGGAACCCGGCATTTCTAAACGAAACAACGGATCTTTATCAAATAAATTGCATTTTCTTACATATGAAATTACCCAAAAACGGGTCTCTACAATTTTTTAAATTCGTTTTGTATCAAAAAATATTTTTTATAACTTTTATCATACGTCATAAAATTAAAAAACAAAGCCATAGTATATGACCAAATATTACGTGGTAATGATATAACCGGTAACTCATCCTACCAACCCAATTAAAACTTCACGATTTTCACGAGTGATGACACTAGTGAGATATTTTGGAACTAAAGCGTTATAATATGTAAATGGTCGGTGAAATACTATATAATAAGCGAGTGATACGTTTCACAAATTATTGTAATGATAAAGTGTGGTTCATTCGGTAATTATAAATAATAATATATTTTTAAAATTATTATGTTGTGGACCTGACATACATAGTTGCCCAATATAATTATGTTTTGTTATTGTGTACATAACCTATAATTGATCCGCGCGGCTGAATATAACTTGTGACAGTGTTTTACAACATCACACGCCAATGTAGTACAGTGTTGAGTATCCCCTCTTATTAAGCGGGTGGCCCGGGTAGTCGATACCATTTGTCATTGGAATACAATCAACAAACTTGAGTACAAAGTAGTAAGTTCGCCATACCATACATACACCATTAGCACACGGCAGAAGAGCAAGGTTGATAGCTATTAGCTATCACAGTAACTACTACTAATCAACAAATATGCCCTTCCAGAATACTATGAGAACAAAGTATACCAGTTCATTCCGCACCAACACCACTCAATGCTGCATCTTTAATAGCACAATATATCCAGTCCCATGCATCACAAATGACTGTGGATTGAATAGTACAACTGATGTTGGTGATACATAGGGTTGGAATGATTGAGCTAATGGTAGTCAAATGGAGAAATTGACATTGAGAGAAAGAATATGTATGTGTTCAGGATTTTCACAGGCTGACATGGCCAACCTAAAAGCTGCTGCAATAATATTAGAACAACACTAACTACATGAGCAGAAGAGTGCAATTATAAGTAGCAGATATGGTAATTACAAATTAATTAAGTGAATGCTGGTCTGCCTAAGAAATTGCTAGCCCTCACAACAAACGACACGCAGATTTATTACGCACTTTCAGTGTGGAAATGAGGAAGAATTGCATAATTGTGGGTGAATAACAAAGGACATTTGGGGACAGAATATTGTTAACTGTAATATTATTTTATTTAGTAAGTGTGGGATTTAGAGATTGTGATACTGTATATCATATTTATTTTATTTTATAACAACAGAATCTATGTCACATGTATGTGTATGTGTGAATTTTGTGTACCAAACTGTTTGACATCAACAGGTAGCTATAATTGAAGGGTGCAGCACCTATTGCAACATATTTAACAGTTTTAATGTAACAAATAAGGTATCAATGTTTATTCTAGCTGTTATATTTTAAATAAAAACAGTAACTTGCCTTTTGTTATACAAATTACATACATTTGCCCTAGAGAGTTAAAGTTCTTTCCAATTTGTAGATTTATACTGTGTCATGCCTCCCCCAAATATGTGAAATTTCAGAAATAGATACAAACTATACTGTAGATGGTAATTTTAATTCCTTTTGATGAGTGCTAATTTAAAAACTAGCACTACATTAAAGTATATGGTGCTTCAATAACTAAATGCAGCTCTTCTGTGATCATAGTTATTTCACATACACCATGTATATCTTGATAAATCAACAGTCAATAAAATTGAGTTTGAGTAATATTGTAAAGGAGCTTATTATACAGATAATCACATGGATAAGTCAGGCAAATAAATACCAAAAGCATAAAAAATAGTTTGGGTAAATAGTTCTTAATGTCTTGTCTGTAACAATTTCAAGATAAAGCCAATAATATCTCTGAATAAATACAAAGATTAAATACAAGGAAGGCAACAGTAGATTTACAAATTAAGATATTTTTTTTTTGAAAAAAGTTGAAATGAAGCAACCTAAATGAAACTGTGTACATTACTCTATAATATCATACTAAATGTATGTATTTAATTCGTGAGAATAGAAAATAAGTATTTGATAAGATGTATGTATGTAAAAGTCCTGGCTTTTTGCAATTTGCTTGATGTCGCTTAATTATAGAAATTTATTGATCAAATATGTTTACTACATCTGAGAATTTAAAGCTTATTAGAGCATTGTAATTCACTTGAAGGACACATTAGATTTTTTGCAAGTTTGTTGGGATGTATTTCCACTCTCGAACTATATGCAGCACTCATTCTGAATTTCTTCTTTCACTGTAGGAAGGCACAGATATAAGTGTACCTGCGTGCAATAGTTATTATTCAAAGCATGTTTTGGATCAATTGCTGGAGAACCCAGAGTTCGATCCTGTAAGCCCATATTGGCTTAATTACTGTTTTGTTATCCAAATTAAGCTGAGATAGCTTTCCCAACATCCAGTATAAACTACTTTGTTTAAGTCCGAATTAAATTATTTTCTTTTATTAAATATATGCTTTTGCCAAGCCCATGATCAAGGTCTAAACCAAGATATTTAATGATGTCAGAATGATTTTTTGTATATAATATTACATCGGGGCAATTTTACTTTTTCACTGTAAGTCTGTCATGCATTGACTTGCCTACATTTGCTTTAATTTTCCATTTCATATGCCTCCGTTTGGAGCTTGTTCAATTGGCTTTTAGATGCTATAGTTGCGTTGGTATGTGATGCGAATACAGTTGTACGTCCGCAAGGGTTGCTACGGACGTTTATTGGGTTGTCGGTAAGCCGGCTGTAAAAATAGGTATAATACTGGTCCTAATGTACTTCTTTGGGGTACACCTGCTAGAATTCGATGCAAGTCTTTGATTTCGTTACCACGTTTCACAAAGAAGTGTCTGTTAGATAAGAATTTAGGATTGTATGAATGTCATATGGTAAGATTATAACTCACGTGCCACTCTAAATCATTATTGATTATATTCACAATTATGTGTATTGGTTCAATTGTGCCGTGGTGATGATGAGTAAGAGCTCTGAATGCTTCAATTAGTAACTCCTGCAGTATTTGTTTCCCGTAATAAGGTCAAGGCCTGTATATTTCTTTAATTTCTTTATTTGGTTTATTTCTTTGAGTGCCTTTTTTGGGGTAAAATCACTTAGCCGATGTTTCACATCCCTGGGATTTGCAGATATCTATCAAGAATGCGGCGGCCTTATGGTTGTCTCTGGCCCAATTTCCTGGTTAAACTGGTGCGTTTACTAATTGTGGTCTCTTTATTTTTTGTTGCTCTTCATAATGAGTAGATTGTCGTCTCCTTTTGTAAGTACCTTTGAACTGTTTGATTTTTTAACTGTAACATTTTTTCAGGTCTTTTGATGCTATGTTAAGTGATTTTTGTATTCTCTTCAGTTCTATTATTCTGCCTTCGTTACCTGAGCCATCTCTTTTTCGAATTTTATCTCTAATGTTAATGGACAAGTTAGTCATTGATTCATCTATATCTTAAGGTGTATTTTGATCTCTATTAATTCTGTTAGATAACTTCTAAAAAGATCCAAATCTGTAAATCTATTATTAAGAACCTCGAAACAAGACTTATACTCTTAGTTACACGGAAATCAATAATATCTAGTTTTCTTCTTGACAGTGAGTAGACTTTCCTGTAGATAGATAGTTGTTAATAAGGAAGTGTCTTACTACTTGTGCGTGTGACTAAGTCATTAGTGTTCCATATTCCGATCCTTAGTGCCTGTGTCATTATGATATCTTGGTAACCAATGTTGTGATTCATCATTGTCCCCATTTGAGTTATTTCATCATGGTTTTCAGTTCCTCCATGACGTTTCTTTGTTGTATGTTAGTTGTATTTTCTATTATACACCCGTATATATGACCAGAAACAAATTATTATTATGTGTTGGCTTTTCCTGTGATATTTAAAGCCTCTTGTCTTTTGGACAAAGTTAGTCTCTAGCTCTACTGTTCATCGGTGTTCTGTTGTAAAGTTACCTTACGTAGGTTAGGGTAAAGTTTTTCTTCAAAATTGTTTGTGGTATACACAACCTTTATAATTTGCAGGGTGGTTCTAGTTGCTATTTATTTAGTTGTCTTTTTATTTCCTAGGGCAGTCGGCCGCTGCATGCTGATTTGTACATTTCACATATCTTGGGATCCTTTGACATACATGTTTTATCTTATTTTTGGAAACGTTATAGTTCTATAAAGAACATTACCATCGGGTTTATATTATATTGTTTTTGGCATTCCATATACTGAAATATCCCAGTTAATGTACTGTTTGATTGCTTCAGTGTTTATTGAGTAGTGCAGGATTTAAAGGCCTACACTGAAATCATATTGAGTGTTTTTTTTGGTAAGTACTTTATTAGTATTACTGTAAGCTTTCCTAGTTTTGGGTAATTAGGTAATAATGATTTTGATAAGAAAGTAACCCTAATATGAAATGGGTTTCTGATTAAATTACTCCTTAGGACACTTCAGTCAGTTTCTTCTGTCTCA
Organism: Lordithon lunulatus; assembly: GCA_963942505.1. Classification (NCBI taxonomy): domain Eukaryota; kingdom Metazoa; phylum Arthropoda; class Insecta; order Coleoptera; family Staphylinidae; genus Lordithon; species Lordithon lunulatus. Next base: position 25,369,419 of record OZ012667.1, read on the forward strand.
GTTTATATCATTCTATTGCCTTCATAAATATTTATTTATAATTTACTTAATTTTTCTTGTTTGCTTTAGAAAATTTATAATTATACAGATAATTACTTTTTGATTACATGTTATCTCTTTCAGTAACATAATTCAAATACTTTTTCTCATTAACAAAACAATATTTATATTGAATATTGGTTGTACTTGGTGGTAAATCAGCATCAACTTCAATAGTATTTTTAGCATGATTTAAAAGTCCATAAAATATCTTTAATTTATAGCACAATATATATAAAATTAAATATCAAGCTCAAATAGCATACTAAATATACATATTAAAATGATGACGTTTGAAAATTGAATTTCTCGCCTACTTGAATTTGATTTTAAAAAAGTATGTTATAAAATCAACGAAATTCATTTAATATATTAAATTAAACAGCATATTTCTAATGGCAACATGGCGCAACGTCAGAAACAGCTGTACTTGGCTGTCAACCAAGCATGCTTTCATCTTTGTCTAACATCGCTTCGTGTACTTCCGGTTTCAAATAAATACTATAAAATGCGATCCTAGTGCTATCTAAGAACTGGTAATCGTACTAACAAATAAATACATTTTTTAAATCTAGTAGGCCATGAATTCCCCAGCCTTAACGTGTAATTGTACATAATTAATTTTTACAAGTGGATAAATAAATAGCGATTATTTTTTGATAATTTAAGACAATTGTTGATCAATAACAGATGTTGGTGCCTCATTTTGAAAACACTTATTTTACACACATATTTTGGCTAATATCCATGTAAATTAATTTTTATATATTTATGGTGGGAATATTTAAACGCAAAAATCTAATAATGCCAGTGTACGTTACTTACATACATTCACAATGGACATATGAGGGTAGACCCAGAAGTACCCGACCAAACCAAATAAAGAAAGCACAATACAGCTTCTGTACTGTTTATACTGAGAACCGCCGTGTCCCTTAAAATAGCCAACAACCGCAGACTTCTTTATGGTTGGCAAATCTCTACCACAGAGGCATTTTTGTTATGTTTGGAAAGACAAAATAATCCGAGGGGGGCGAATAGAGTGCATGAGGTATCAATTCGAACTTTAAATGATTTTGGTTACCGTGATAACGTATGTGTGAACTAGTACAGGGTCTTGATGAAACAACCCTTCGTTTTAGCCGTATGCGGCTGTTTTGTCTTTATTTCATGACTCAAATGCTGCAATAGTAAGTTCGCATATCACTCGGCATTGATTGTTTTTCCTTCGGATAATCAATGAAAATGATTCCTCCCGTATCGTATACATTCCGAGTTATAGATATTATTAAATAAAGTGAAGAATTTATTGGACAGTTTTCATTGGTGTAAGAAATAGAATGTGGTAACAAAATACAATGGCGCACCACCACATATTAGAAGAAATGTGATTGATTAGCTCAACAATAATTGTAATAGGTAATTAGGATTGACAGACTTGGTCAAGTTCTTTGGACTGCCAGGTCCCCGGACATGTATATATATATATATATATATATATATATATATATATATATATATATTATCTATTTGCCCTTTACCTTTCGGTGTAGGCTATTGCATTTACATTACTTAACATTATACTTTACAATTATTGTTGTTTATACATTTGTAAATTATAAATAACTGTCTTCCCTTTCTTTATTATTATTTCCTCTATTCTGTTGTCCCACTCTTTTCTTAAACTACCTCTTCTTCTTTTATTTCCAGTTCTTGCTTCCCATACCTGTTTTGTTTGATTCTTTTTGTCCATCCTAATTAAATGTCCCCACCAGTTTAGTTGTTTATTTTCTATATACTTTTCTATAGCTTCAATTCCCAGTTCTTCTCTGATGTCATCATTTCTTATTCTGTCTCTTCTCGTAACTTGTGTTACCCCTCTGAGATATTTCATTTTCATTGCCTGTATTCTACTTTTATCCCTCTTCGTTAGTTTCCACGTCCCGCTCCTATATGTCAGTATACGTCTATATATACTTTTGTATATATTTATTTTTGTACTTCTGCTGATCTCCTTTATGTTAATCAGTATATTTCTCAATGCGTGGTATGTTTTAACTGTGCTGTTTATTCTGTTACTAAGTTCACCTTCCATTTTCCCGTCTTCTGTCAATAGCTAGGTATTTGAATTATTCTACTTGCTCTATTTTGTGTTGTTCCATCTCTATATTTATTTGTTCTTTCGGATTTCCTATTATCATCACTTTTGTTATGTCATAATTCATTGTCATATTACACTCCTCTACATGCTTATTCCATACACTCAGGTTGTGTTCATTTTTGCCTTCACTACGACATCATCATCTCCTTCCGATATTTTTACCACTTGTTTGCATGTTTTTGTAACCTATATTTGCCTTTTTGATTTCTGGTTTCTTCATTATTTCATCGATGTATATGTTAAATAACGTAGGACTGAGCCCGCCTCCTTGTCTTAGTCCAGTGGTTGTCTTAAATGTTCTTGATGTTTGTCCCTTGTGTATTATTGCATGGGTGTTGTTATATATGTTTTGTATTAATTCGACTGTCTTTCTTTCTAAACTTCTCTCTCAAGGATTTTCAATAATTTATTTCTTGGTATCGTGTCGAATGCTTTTTCCAGGTCGTTGAATTCTAGGAATGTGTTTTTATTATTTCTTTTTTCTGTGATTTGTTTTATCGTGAAAATGTTGTCCTGTGTGGATGCTCCTTTTCTACATCCACATTGCGATTCTTCTGGCGTCTGCCCTATTTTTGGTAATATCCTCTTGTTAATTGTTTTTGAAGATCTTCATACCTATGCTTATGAGTGTTATACCCCTATAGTTTGAACATTTTGTCTTATCGCCTTTCTTGTGGATCGGCACGATTAACGATATTTGCGAATCTTTAGGTATTTTATTCGTCCTCCATATTTTGTTTATCAATTTCAGTAGGATTTCGTTACCTACAGGTCCCATGTGCTTAATAATTTCTGCTGTAATCTGGTCTTGTCCTGGTGCTTTCTCTATTTTCAATTCGCTTATTATTTCTAGTAGTTCTTTTTCATTAATACTCTTTATGTCTGCTTCTGAGTTGTTCTGGTCTCTGTTCATTTCCATCAATTTGTGTTAGTAAGTCTTCAAAATATTCTTTCCCTCTTTCCAGTATTTTTTTCTTGTCCTTCAGTAATATTACTTGATTGTCTTGTATATAAGTCACTTCTTGTCCTTTTTCTTTTCTGTTTAGTTTTAGTGTTTTATAGAATAATTTTTGGGTTGCCTTTGCGTTTTTCTCCATTGTCTCCTCGAACTTTTCCCATTCCCTGCTCTTTGCTATTCTGACCTCATCTTTTACTGTTTACTGTTTACTGTTTAAACTGTATACTCCGTAGTTGTTACTAATTTTGTCATTTTTGTTATGCTTAACTTTTACATCCTCCTACACACAGCGCGGCTGCCATCCCATCCCCTAAATCAGCCTTTGCAGTTGTATATCAAATACTCATAGGAAGCAAAAACTTGCTCTCCCTCTATTATTTTGAAACGAAGTAGCAATAATTATATTAGCAACAAGTACGATTTGATTATTTATACATTAGTAGCTTCTCCAGTTCTAAGATGTAACTCTAATCGATGTTTTGACACCGCGAGTTTTCTAAAAATTGTTTATAATAATATACTAGTCATTTAAATATTGTGTAATATAGGAAAAATTCAATTTTTTAGTGTTTTACATAGTTGCGCTTCAACCAGAATCTCATCTACATAAATTAATTAATTCAAATTTAACTTGTGTTTAAATCTTTTAAAATAGTTGCTAATACACCATTTGAATAGTGGTCGAAAATGTATTAAAATTATTTTGAAATTGTTCCATCTGACTTAATGTTACAATTTAAACAATATTCCTTCGCGGAGTCTGGTAGAATATTTATATTTTCAACTCTACGCCGTAATCGATTTGTTTATAAACTGAGGGATATTAATTAACAAGAAAGCAGGTGAGAATGGCTGAGAGCTCATACAACCCTAGCTATGTAGAGTGGCAAGTACGTTTCCTCCCGAGATACTTTGCCAGGGGAGTGGAACAGGGAGGACAAAGCGCCAAGAACGAGATGCGAATCAGAGGAGAGGAAGGAAGGTATGGCTGGGGCTGGGGTATACCGCGTGTGTGCTATGTAGTAAGGTGAGCGACACGTGGTGGCACTTTCGCAACGAATGCGAGGGAGTCAAAGCAGTGAGGATTGCAAAAAGGCGAGTGAATGGTTAGACGAGGGTGGGAAAGGTGGGAAAAGAAGAGCGAATAGTCTAAGGAAGCGTATTTTACCAATGGGTGAGGGTATAGAGGGAATGAAGGGAGGATTCTTATATTGCTAGTTGTATTAAATATTATCTCGGGCTGACATTTTCCGTAATGTGTATGCTAAGTAATGAAGATTTTTTCAGCTATTACCATCTAACACAAGATATAATAAGCCAGACTAACAAGGCTGCAGCAATATCTTAATATAATTACACCCTAATAATAGTGTTGTGTATATGATGGAACATATATTTAATGCACATAGTTTGCCTACTAGTTTGTGGATCATTTACTTCCACCAGATTTCCGCGGATTTAAAATATGACGTACTAGGGCAAGTCACCTATATATATATATATATATATATATATATATATATATATATAATATACCATAGATTTGCGCATTTCATAATTACTATAATCTATATATAGTTTAATTTTAATTTCTTTCTTATGCTGAAAATTAATAGAAATCAAACAATTTAAAAGTGGGATGTCCATATTTGTAATCTATTGCTAGCATTGAAGCGAGACAATAATGCACTTTATATCAAACCCAGAAAATATATTTATAGTATCATTTAATCTCATTGTATTTGGAAAAAACATACCTCTAATTGTAAATTTACTCCTGATATCAGAGTCATCGGTGCTGGTATCCGTGTCAGGGTCCATATTTTGTTGGGAGAATATTTTTGCATTTTGGTTCAACGGTTTAGCACTCTGCACCTTTCGACGGCCTAAAATAAAAGTTTAGATTGTAGTATGGTAGACTTATACGTCGCAAGGTACCTACGCTGTGAGTTTAATTTCGCGCGCAAGTCGTTCATGTCCACACTGCTATCGGACAGGTTTCCCAACATTTTATCACTAAAATTTAATAATAACAATAATTGAATCTACATATTAACCTTTTTCAATAAAAAAATTCAAATCATACAGGTTCGTTCAGTTTTAATGTAGATAATTTAACACAAGAGTCTCGTCGTCGTTCTGATTCAAAACTAGACTGCATATATGCCTCTTACTCGCTTCCTAACAAAGATTCAGAGTGTCCAACTTTTAATTTTGGATAGCCATGGAAAAAACGATATAGTTTTATTATAGGAACAACCTTAAATGAAAAGTGGGAACCAGAACAAAAACTAAAATCCAGAATTGAACAAGCCAAGGGCATTTTTTCGAAATGGAAAATCTCCTTTGTGACAGAAAATAAAACTTAGAGACACGATGCCAAACTGTTAAATGCTACATCATGTCGGTACTGCTATACAGAGCAGACTAGTACAAATGCAAACGTTCAATGGGCAGAAGAAGCTTATCTTGGTTACGCAATATTCGAAATTGGATCGACTTGGGCGTGGGGCAATTGTTCCACACGACCGGATATAGGAAGCGATATGGTGAGGTGGTCGCCAACCTTCAGTAATGAGAACGCACAAGAAGAAGAAGTTTTATTACTAATTCAAGCCGTACAAGGTTTACAACCCGGGAATGCAGAAAAGCGTTAACATTTCTGCAACTGGATCTTGAATTCCGTTGCAGTTGACCCACATGTCATGCACAAAATTCTGTGGAGCGACGAAAGCTGCATTAGTTAGGCTTGTGTGATTTCAAAATAGATTTAGCGCTAATTTCTGAATCGGAGTATTTAGTAATAATGTTGTCGGGCCACATTGTCTGCCATCACGTTTAAATTCAGCCCTCTTGGAACGACTTGGAAAGTGACTTGCATGACTTATTTGAAGATATACCGCTTGCCTTGTTACAAATACACTGGATTCAACACTCCACACCTCGAGAATATTGGAGATTGGTTACACGAACCCTTCCCGGGGCGTTGAAATGGGTGTGAAGAATACAACCCATACAACTTTCGGCCGCCGCGGCACCCCGCACCATTGCGCTGTATTTCTACGGGCATTGTGGCTCAATGAAATAAGTAAATAAAATCTTGTTCGTAAATTTGTTCATTCATGTGTGAACAATAATATATAAATTGATTTATTTTTACTTACTAAAGTTCACTCAAAAGAAACACATATTTCTTATAATACTAATTGTGTTTTTTCAAAAAGTTCCCCAGCTCCTTCAAAACTGATATTGTATTAATTATGTTTAGAATTTAATAATAATTAATTTGCACACACTCTGGTGTGCGAGCGATGTTTACTTTTTTTTAAATAAATTTTAAAATTAGAGTTGTATTTATGACTAAACCGTCATAAAAAAATAGTAAAAAAGGGAGCGAGTTGCAATTATCCAAACACATTAATATTAACAAGAGCAATTATAAAACGTAAAAAATCTATCTTCATTGGCGAGTCCGCAATAAGGCGTAACGGTAATTATTATTTGTAGCTGTAGCCCAGACTTTCAATAGTTCAGATAATATGCCTCTTATTGCTAATATATTAATAATGCATAAACATGTATTGCGATATATGAGCGACTTTTACTTTTTTCTTAAATAAATTTTAAAGTTGGAGTATAGAACAGTCTGTCAATAATTCAGGTAATATACCTTTTATTGCTAATATATTAACAATTCAAAAACATATATTGTGGTGTTTGAACGACTTGAACTTTTTTTATTTTGATTTCTAAAGATTTATTAGGCAACATTTTTATAAACAAACTTCACTATATTATCAATAAATTATTACTTCGAGTAGTTTGTAAATTTTTTTTATGTGGTCAAAGTTGACTGTAACTATATGAAAGCTCGTTCTTATTATGGCGATTAGAAATCGTTTACCTTTTTGTTGTTAAAATCAAGGTTAATTCTTTATAATATATGTGTGCAACAACTACCGTAAGAGCATAATTTTTGTTTAGAAAAAACTGTTTTTACCGGAAACAAGTCATACTATTTTTTTTTACCTGTAGCCCAGACTTTCAATAGTTTAGCTAATATGCCTTTTATTGCTATATATTAACAATTCAAATACATATATTGTGATGTATGAGCGACTTGAACTTTTTTAATTTTGATTTTTAAAGTGTATGTGAGCTGTTAAAACATTTGGGTGGATGGTTTATTGCAGATTTATTAGTTAAAATTTGTATAAAGAAACTTCACCAAATTATTATGAAATAACTTTAATAGTTTAGAAAAAAGCATAAGAAAAAAATTGGTGAACCATTTTGTTATGTGGTCAAAGTTGACTGTAATTATATAAAAGCACGTTGTTATTTTGGCGATTAGAAATCATTGAACGACTTTTTTGTTGTTAAAATCATGGATAATTGTTTATAATATATCAGTGCAACTACCGTAAGGGCATAATTTTTGTTTAAAAGAAAACTGTTTTTATCGGAAACAAAAGTCAAAATATTCTTTTTTACCTGTAGCCCAGACTTTCAATAGTTCAGCTAATATGCCTTTTATTGCTAATATATTAACAATTCAAAAACATATATTGTGATGTATGAGCGACTTGGCCTTTTTTATTTTGATTTTTAAAGTGTATGTGAGCTAACTATTGAAAGTCTGGGCTCATACATTACAATATATGTCCCACTTGACAATTCATAGCGTCGTTATTATATAAATTTTTTTTATTTATTATTCTTTCATATTGTTCACAAAACTACCACGTATATGTGTAAAGTAAAACATATTTTATATATTCAATGGCTGCATCAATTTAAATGTTTATATTTATATCTCTTTTCCGAGCGCCAAGGTGGTGTAAACCCTAAATTAGGAGGTGTCATAAATGTGTCAAGGTCGGTGGATTACATTTCTAGTAATTTCTTTATTTATTTTTTTCTGTAAGGTACAAAATAAAAAGTTCAAGATATTATCAGTATTTTTTTTAAGTTCCAGATATCAGTATTTTTATTTGTTTTAATGATTTGTTTTGTGACGCCCTGTATCTTTGTCAGGAAGGGAGTAAGAGGCATATATGCAGTGTAGTATTGAATCAGAACGACGAGGAGAATATTGTATTAAAATATTCAACATTAAAACTGAATGCCCTGTATGCAATACAAATAAAAATACATACTTTGATTTATATTATTTGAATATTTTCACCCGACTTTTATAAGAAAATTTGTATAAACACGAAATTTTTAATTTTTAATTATTTATTTTTATCTATTCAATATTTTTAATAAAAATATGTAATTTACATGATTCAAAATTAAACTTTAGAAAAATAAAATCAATTTTATAAGAGATATTTTTCTTTTATAATAAAAAAAACTAAAAAAGTTCACAGTTGGTAGTCACATTTTGCTCAAATACAATCTGGTGATGAAATGAATTTCCAAATTTAGTATTGGTACTAAAGTTGTTTTCTCATAATCTGTAGCTTTTCTATGTCGCGTTTTATTTATGAATAATGAGACACCACATAGAAATGCAATTTTAAGCAAAAATGTACATATCAGACCTAAACTATTTCGGTATATCATATTTAATAGTCAAGAATAACGAAATTTAAAAAAAACTTTGATTTGCATTCATGTTTTAAACACACAAAGTTTTTCATTTCAATTCATTCCAGAATGTAGTAGTCTTATTTATTTAAGGATTGTACTGCAAACTGTGCTAAACATGAGAAAAATTGACACAGATATCTAAATCGACGATATTTATCTAGACATTTTAATTACTGAGTGGAAGGGAAAAACGTTTCTAGTCATTTTTTATAAAAGGCTTCTTATAAAATACAGTCAGGGATAAATTAAAAATTAATATTTCTTTATATTATAATTAAAAGTGAATTTGTTACAATTCATTACTCATCGTCTGAAAAGTAATAAACGTATTACGCTCGAAAACATTAATATTCCCAAATTTCATCTCATATTTTTAATATACATACTTCTGTTAGTAAATAACACACTTTGAATTCAGTACAAATGTACTAAAACGGCAGCACTGGTCATAACATCATGTAATAATACAATATAAATATAATATTAATGTAGACTTCATTTTCAGGTTTCTGCACACTGTGTCCCGACATAATTTCACAAGGATACATTATTAGCGCAAATTTATTGTTGGTGTAGCGGATGAATATATTCAATAATAATAACACTGACAATATGTTACACATGCTTGATAATGTAGAACAGGTACAAACTTACCTATACATGCTTCAGGAATTAAACGTAGACGAACGTACACAACCAGAATCAACACTCAGCTATGAAAAGCAGTTGCAGGGTAGTTGCAAAAACATCGAGCACATGGCACATCGGCAAACCCGCGAAATTTAAATAGCAATCATGTTAGGTGTAGAAAAATTGGTTACAAAGTGATTTATTTAATTAACTGTGTTCCCGTATACGTTGATACATCGTTCTTTCATACAGGCAAGGTATGAATTTATTAGTGTATAATGAGTTTTTGCTATTAAATATATTTGATTGCAGACTTGAGTATGTAGTTCTTATTTTATTTGTGAGATGGCGTTAGGTACACCGTTTTCAAATAAATTTTAAGAAATATTCTATTTGAGTATACATAGGGTGTATTTGTATGCACAAAAAGAATGAAACGACCCATAAATCCGATTCCGAATAAAAACAGTTATACAGAAAATGCACATGTTATCTAATTAAAAACGAATATAATGTGTAGTAGTATACAAAATAATCCCCACGTGAATGAGTGAGGTATTTGTTAGAAGTTGAATTTCGAAATTAAAATTAATCAGATGAGATATAAACTATACGCTAAAAACTTATCCCAGAAATACGCTTAGATCGTTAACATATTTATGCACTGTGTGACTGGTCTCTTCACAGGACACAACACTTACAATAACCCTTTGAGCCCTGGATTTTTAAATTTGAAAATATTGTTAATTATTATTACGATTCATAGACAACAATATTCAAAAGTTTCTAAAACTGCACATGAATTTTCATTAAAATACCTTGTTGGAATCAAATCTAGTGATTAAAAGCAAACATATGGATAGGCACAGCAAGTAGAGGCCTGTAAATGATATGGTGGCAAATCCACATTGTGCGATTTCTGGCCTAACTGGATTACCTCCAGTACATCTCCAAAATAATGCCAATTTTCGTTTTGTTTAGACGAAAGGCTCTAAGGTTCATCTAAAATATTTAAAATAAAACAACTAAAATCACTTTAGATACAACTTTTTATGCTTTATTTTATTATGGTATTTGAATTTTAATAAAACGTTTCGTTTCTTTCCGTTCGTGTCAAATGTTTATAACACCTTTTCGGAAAAACTACTGAATACATATGTAATTATTATCTAATGTAGTCTTGATTAGTTCTAAATGGAAATCAGTCGAGGGAAAACTCCGAAACAAAATTTAATAATTTTAAAATTCTTTATATTTTAGCAACAACTAAACATATCCTTTATACTACTATACTTTATAGACCATTAAAATATGTTGCCACCGCCCGGTATTAAATAATAATAATGATTTTTCATATTCTAATTTCCAATTTAAAGTTTTCCCAGCATATTCATCTGGTATAATTTGTAATTTACAATAAGACGGAGAAGATATTAAAAAATGCATATTTATTATCCGAATAGCGCTTCTGCATTGGGTGTTCTAACTTGCGTACACAAATGACTAATAGAAAGTGCATATATTAGAAACAAAAATCTAATTAGGATGGGTTGTCCTCAAATGCTCCGTTACCGAATTATTAATTTATTCATTATAATAATCTATATAAAATAATTAGAGGGAGAGAGAGAGAGAAACAATATTTTTTTGGCTATCGGCTATCGGTATAGAATGTTCATAACAATTACACTAATATATACAATACAGTAATATATGAATGAAGTTAAACCAAAATCGCGGGTAAATTAAATGATGTTATTCTGTTATTGTTTCTAATAATGGTTGGCTGCTGTCTGTCGTTATTCTTGCCTTGTGCTAGGTTTAGACTGGCGAGAAATCTCGCGTGAGTTGCTTTCGGATACTGCTGTCGTGTTTGTAAACACTACAGCAAGTCCGCTTATAAAGACTTTCGGGACTTTTTCCAGACAGCATTACTTGCTAGTCTAAATACTTGAAACTGCACTCGCGCGATAACTTGCAAAACAACGAAACAGTTTCGATATTTCGGCGAGTTAAGATACGTTTAACACATGACGCCTACCGAAAAAATGAAATAGTCGGACAACGACGTACAAATGTCGATTGTATAATACTCCTTAAATTCTTTACGAATATATGTGTTTGTTTTAGAATCTTTGGGCCAATTATAATTGAATCGGTAGTTTGAAGAAGCGAACAGGCGCCAAAATAATTATGAAATTATATTAAATAATAATAATAAATTCCCAACAACCTGTAATATATTTAGCCAATACACCGACAATTTCGAATATGTGATGTTACTGGACAGATGTCGTCAAATGCACAGCGCGAAGTTTATATGGAAACTGTTTAATGGTAGAATCGACTGTTCTTTTAGGGAAACTACAGCTCCAAGTACCGCGACTGTCCTCACGGAATTCTAGCACGTTTCTCATTCCCATAGCAAAAACCAACATGCTTTTAAAAGCTCCTCTAACGCATATGGCAAAAATGCGAATCAGTTTGATAACAATATATTCCATGATAGTATTCAAATTATATTATAATTATTAACAGAGATAGACTTGCTATATATTCTATATATCTATATATTAGTTTTAATTATAATAATGCTATTGGTTATGGTTACTACATTACCAAACGTAAATAATAATGTTGTTAATCTTTAAAATTTATTCATGTAGAAATTCTAGGTCTAAATTTCTTCTGTCGCGAGATTTGTGTCGCAAGTAACTTTCCAGTCTAAACGTAGCATTACGTTCTAAGCACAACGGGGAGATAGTGGACAAGTTTTCGTCTTTGTTTTTAAATTTTTTGCAATGTCTTTCGTTTATTATCGGGACCTTAATCATGGAATACAGGGTTTTATTGGATGTAGTGTGTAGGAGGTTATTAATATTTCTGATTTCTTGTAATTAATTTCAACCATTTTCTCTCGGCAGCCTAAATTATTTTGGTGCGTTGGTCGAAATTATGTGGCCAAAATCGAGCATCGGTTGTGTTGCTTTCATGTGACTATTTTCTATTTTTATTAATTCAATGGTTTGTTATTAGTAACTGGCATTTGATGCGGTTCGGTTTCAGTCTCCATTTATAGAACCATTTCATAATATTATTTGTTATTAATTGGAGTTTGTAGGTAGCTTATGTGTATGTTGTTTGTTAATATGAATAGGGGGTAGACTGTTGAGTTGTTGGCTTAAAAGCTGAATTAATATTTAGGTATTCGGTCGTATACAATACGAAGGATTCTTTATTTTCAAATTTGTTCGTAATTTTTTCCAATCGCAGGTAAGAGTGTAATTGGTCTATAACTTTTAGTAAAACTGTTGTTCTGTCAACATTTATAGAACGCCAAATAAACTGAAGTCAAAGTTATGACGGTGCGGCGGTAATGAGAGATAGCCGGTGGTGTACAGATGAAAGTAAAGAATATTTATAAAGAAGCACATTTCGTACACTGTTTGCGCACCAATTAAATTTGATAATGGGAAAGGCAGCATCCCAGAATAAGAAAGTGAGAATATTTTTGCTAATTTAGAAGGCTTTCCTGCATTTTTTCTCATTCACTAGGTGGAATTTCCATATACGATCGGTTACTACAATTTACACTTATAAGGAAGCCTTACTACAATGTTTTTATGAAATTATCAACATGGAAACAGATAATACGACAATTAGAAAAAACAATTAGGCTAAAAAATACTTTGCATTCATTTTTTGGTTGCAATTATTTAATAAGATTATGCCTCATGTAGACATTTTATATAATCAATTGCAACAAAGAAAAATTGATCCAACAATAAGTGTCGGAGTTTAAAAAAAAACGTGCAAGTAGTTCGTGATATTGTTGATGCTATGTGTGACACTGATGCTATGTCGATTTCAACATCTTCAAAACGACCAAGAATGGAAGACAATAACAAAATGATCGCAAAGGAAGTGTGCGATATTATTTCAACCTGTGCGGAAGATAGATTTAACTTCTCGGACCATTTATCTGTTGCTTTACTTATGTGCCCTGAAATGTAGAGAATACAGATTCAGTTTTCCAGAAAATACGTTAGCTACTCAAGTTGTGTTGTACATGTCTAGATAAAGCTAAGCTAATGCAAGAATTGATGATACTTTACAGCAGAGAAGACTTTTGTTCATTTTCTTCAGCCCTAATATTATATATGTTACAAATGTTCCTTCAAAATAATATATGTGCTGCATTTTCAGAAACAGTCAAAATATTACAAATTATCTCCACTATTTCAATGACTACCGTTGAAAGTGAGCGCAGCTTCTTTATTTGAAAATTAATTAAAACATGTTTAAGAAGCACAATGGCGCAGGATCGACTTTCTGCGTTAGCTATGTGCTCTATTGAAAAAGAGTTAATAAAAAATACGCCGGACTTCAATACTCGCGTAATAAATTATTTTTCTCAACTAAAGGAGCGACGTGTTGAATTTATATTTAAATATTTAATTAAATATGTTTCAATCTAAATGCATATCAAATATATGAAATCAAAATACCTATACAATTTCCCGATAAAATTTCCGTACAATAAAGTAAAAACAATTGTTCTTATTAAATAATACCCTCCCAAGGTCATATTTCTTAGTTTTTTAGTTATCACAGCTATAAACGTATGTAGGCAATAGTTTATTTAAACTAATATGAAATTTCAAAATTAGCGAAACGGAAACATACTTACAATACTTCCCTATGCTGCAGTAGCTGTACAAAATATATAAAACCAATTAATAAAACATAAAAATGGATAACTTTTAGTTGTCGCCCTCCCATTCAACATTATAAGAATACGATTTCAGAAGAATGTGGTCAGATGCTCAGCGACAGGAGAAACGATTTTCGGATGATAATCGACAATGGTTACAATCAATTATTTGTTTCAAGTACAATCATCAATGAAACGGAACAAAAGTCCTGGGCATGCGACTGTAGAATTTCGTGAAAGGGAAAGAAGTAAGCGTGTATGTGGACGGTGGATGGTCAAAGCGTTCTTATGGTCATAATTATAATGCACATTCTGGCGTAGCAAGTATAAAAGATTTTATATATTAGTGTAATTATAGAAGAAGAAGATATATTTATTGTAACATACATACATACAAGATATACATACATATACAAGAGGCCATCGACCGCGGTCTTTCAGCCGGTGTAATTATATTAATTTGGTTATCTAAAAATCCAATACTATACGATATTTTATGAAGTACCATATCATGTTATGTATTATATAATTTTTAGGCGGTTATTATTAGTAAGGAAACATGCAAAGTATTATACATAGGCATAAGAAATAAATATGGCACAATGTGTGTTAAAGCTGAAAACGTGGATATACCGGTGAAACAGCACCAATGTTTCAAAAATTGGTCTACTTCTTCGGCATCAATGGAAGCGGACATTATTCTGCAAGGTGCGAAAATATACATGGTGTAAAATATAAAAACTTCAGATTCGCCCGATGGCAAGATACCAATATAATATTATATATTGATTATGTATACGTATTTTTTAAATTTTAGGATTGATAGAAGAAAATGAAATAATTGAAATTAAATATTGTTTTAAGTTATCGAAGGAAAATGGATCAAATTGGAACGATTTATTGAATTCGGAAACATATCTACATGAAAAAATGAAACATTTTCGTTGAAAGTAAATCATATATATTACTATCAGGTTTGTAATTGCTATTATAATTAATTACCTATTAACAAATCTTTATATACAATCTAGGTTCAAGGGCAATTGGAATACACAGATCGGGAATGGTGCTGTTTTCGTCAGTCCTGATGTAGACATTTCTGTTCAAAAAAATCAGAAGAGATAAAGAATTGGGCAGCAGCAGATGGAACAAAAGTTGATTAAGTTTTACATAATGAAATTTTACCAGACGTAATTTTAAAAAGAATACCAACAAATTTGAAATGTGTGGATACCTACGTTTCTTTTATAATATTTATATATACTATTGTTATTGTTAGAGCCGAATTCTTAATAAATTATTATCACACTTAGTATATCATTATGCATCTAGAACGAGTCCAATGTTGCATTCTTTTGACATGACGTCACATGACGTTCATATATTGTCGTTATTATGAATAATTTTAGTTTTTATTTATCACAACTGCTCTTTAATTACTTAAAATAATTTAAGATATACTAGTTACACACAAATTCAATATTTATCTAATATATTTGTATCAATGTATTTTTTTAACTTTTTTTTTTTTATAATCCTATGTAATATGGTAATAGTGCCATATAATTCAGCTAGTTCGTTATTGCAATTGTTGCTAGAAATTTACGTTTTTTATTATTAAATAAATTTTCATACTGACTGGTTCGTAAAGATTCTCATAAATTCAATCCTCATACATTCTGAGCCTGTAGGATATAAATGATTTTCATTAGATGGACCGTAAGAAATTAATTTACATGTTTATTTTGGAGCGCTTTCGGGTCGTGGTCGGCCCGGCCGTGCGGTAGCCCGGCCCGTCCCCGACTATTTCACCGCCGCGCGACGCTTACTACAAATACTCATATCCTCTAGACATTTTATTTGTCATTTTCAGCGAAAATAAAATAGTTTAAAAAAAAACTAAGAATAGGGTGCAATTTATTTTATACCTATAAACAATATTTCAAAACAATATGACATATTTTAATGCTAACTTTTTTGTTTATTTATTATTTTTTTAACTAAAAATTATTTAAAGCTACCTACTAATTTTCTTAATGGGACAGTGAATATCCGAATAGAAAATATAAAGTAGTTTTTGAGGAAATGACTTTCAAAGATTGTATGTAGAAAGCCTTAAATTAGATTTAAAAAATATCAAGCACGTGGTAAAGGATTTCGTTTATAATTACAATAAGCCCTTCTTATGAGTCAACCTAAAGCTGTCTATGGCAGTACCAATGATGGTAATAGTGCCCGAAGATTGTTTGAAAATGCATCTATTTCTGCATCAATAACAGGGTTGAACGAAGATATTATTACAAGATTTTATATTATACTGCAATCTATTTCCATCGGTCATGAAATAAACTTCAAGAAATTTAAAACATTTACATTAGCAACAGCACGTAAATATGTCGAGCTATATCACATACTAACTTTTGTACACATATTATTGATCCACGGTGTTGAAATAATAGATTGTGGTCTATTTCCGATAGGGCAAATGAGTGACGATGCACAAGTATCGTGCAATAAATATATTAAGAAATATCGTGAGAATTACACCCGAAAAATTAGATCATTAATAGATTGTATAATTTGTATAATTGAAATACTTGTAAAATAAGTAAAAAATTTTATAATTTGCAATTCATGTGTTCAGCATGGAAATTCAAAAAAGACGTTATCTATTGATAATGTAAAAATATATTATTTAGAATGGAAACAATACTATTATCGTTTCCATTCTAAATAATATATTTTTACATTATCAATAGATATAACTAACTTTTGTAGAATTTAATTGTTATTTTTGTATTTAAGGCCACCATATTGAGTCCGCCATTTTGTTTTTTACAACAGATTTATAATCAGCGATACCCAAAAACCCTTAAATACTGAGATTCAACTAAATTTAAAACTTTTTTCATATTAAGGCCGCGCCTTTGAGATTTGGCCCCAGTGTGTTGCGTCTCTCATTCCTGGTACATCTACCGAGCATGACGCATTTGCTACAGTAAACTGCACAACCGCCTGCGATTTTATTTTTCATTCTTCGAAAACATATTTCAAATTCTACTACTAGTTATAAACCTATAACCAATTTGTCCGTTACAAACTTATAATCGCGCGTTCGCACATACACACACGCACATTAAAAAAATAGAATATTTCGACAATATTAAAAATAATAATATAAATAATATACAGGCTGTTTTGTAACAGGATTGACAAAATGAACTGTCATATGTATAATCAAATTCTAAACAACAAAGAAAGAATAACTTTTTTCAGATCGAGCTTCGGTTGCAAAATATTTTCAAAAATGCAAAATTAAGGTAGTTATAAAACAAAATATTATTTATGATTTAATAACTTATTATTAACTAATTATTTGTCTACGTTACAGTACTATCTTTTAAAAGTGTGTTAAAATGCAGTTTAGTAATATAGAGTTCACTGACATTATTTATATATAAGTAACTCTAGAGCTGCCCGTCGGGTAATGCCGGGTAATGCAGTATATACCCAAACAGCCGACAACCTTGTCGTGCAGTTTTTTCGAGCATTGATAAGACTTCACGAATTTGGAATTGGTGAGCGGCGTAGCGGAGGTCCATATCATTAGCATATAGTTGCACAAGAAATTCCCAGTACTTGATAATACAACGACCAATAGGTACTGGAACAATTGCCGAAAATTTTTATTTGGAAAACTATTAATCGAGAAGTCTTACGTAGCATTACCACAGAGTTCATCACTTGTATTCAGGCGGAGAGGTATATAGAGGTTGGATTTAGTATTTTGTTATTGGCTACTGGAATGCGAACGTGAATCTCTCTGGACAAACGAAGCATGTTTTACGAGAAACGTAATTCACAATAATCAAAACGAATATACGAGGTCTTTAAAAAATCAATACGCTGATAGAATTAGAGGTTTTCAACACAGATTCTCGATTAACCATTGGTGTGGTATTTTAAATGGACAACTGCTCCCATTCAAATTTTGCCTTAACGTTTAAATGCTGTTGCATACCTAGCAATTTTAGAAAATGACTTTCAAGATTTATTAGACATTCCTATTTGTCTGCTAAATAGAATGTGGTATGACGGTGCACCACCAAAAGTTGGAAGAAATGTGGTGGATTGGCTGAATATCAATTTCAATCAGAGATTGATCAGAAGGCAAAACAATTAGTTTATGCACAGCCAAACAGCAATTTAGTAAATAATATTCAAAACTATGTAAATTTAGCAGACGTTTACAATTCTCAAATTTTGCGTTGCAAGGAGTGTATGAATGCAAATGATGGTAGTTTTGAAAACCTACTATAAAAGTAATAAATTTTTCTTATAACTGCGTATTTCCTAAATGAAGCCCGATCTGAAAAAATGTTTTCAATCCAGTTACCAAACACCCTGTATGTAAAATTGCAGCGTATTTTAATTTTAACTTTTTACCCAAACCATACTAACTAATCTAATTCCTGGTAACATATGAATGCACATCTTAGGAAAAAAAAGAATAAAGTAAATATGAACGATTTCGAATTCCATCGGCCTCTCGCGTGAATGAAAATTAACCTAGACAAAAAATATTTCTCAAATCGCTTCTTGGATTGTGCAAGCATATCAATAAGCAACAAATATAGGTCGCCACTACTACACTAAAATGTATTAAAAATAGAACTAAAATAGTAAATTAACAATTTTATTCAGAATAGTCGTACAGCAATGTGCCTAGAAGCAAAGCTCTGTATCATATATTTTTAAAGCATAACAATAAACCGTAACATTCCAAAATTAATTTATAAATAAG
Organism: Lordithon lunulatus; assembly: GCA_963942505.1. Taxonomy (NCBI): domain Eukaryota; kingdom Metazoa; phylum Arthropoda; class Insecta; order Coleoptera; family Staphylinidae; genus Lordithon; species Lordithon lunulatus. Next base: position 25,388,323 of record OZ012667.1, read on the forward strand.
TTAAATCTAAAATATTAAACAATTAACAATTTAGTATATCAAAAAGCTATATAAGTGTTTATATAATTATAAAATAGAGAGAGACTAAAATTGTCATACACATAATATGAAACCTATACTTTCTAATACTAGTAACTACAAATATAGCACCAACGATTGCTCATAATAAATGCTCTTAAGCTGAATATAGAACATACCTATCCACAGTTATAAAAAAAGGAAATTCAAACATCTATAATAAGTATACTACATATGTACCCTGGTATTATATACCGTACACACCCATAATTAACAATATAACAAATATAAGGCCTCTGTAGTATTAGTTGTTCACATATTATGTTGTTCTCAAAAAGATTTTCTATTAAATTTACAATTGATATTAATTCTAATGTAATTACTAGTAATCACTAATATATCGGGTAATTTATGCCATGGTATATTTGATAATTACAGAGAAAGTTGTTTACTTTCTTCAAATACTTCTTCTACAATAGCAGTTATATTTATGAAGAGTTTATTTTCGGTAGAAAATTACAGTGATGCTGGGCTATAGAATTACATGTAATTTATTTTCTTACATACCGCTGTAAAAATTACCCGATGGTAAATATGGCAAAATAAATTAAATATATTGGTTTAATTTATTTTAATAATCATGAAATATATGATGCATGTTTGTGATTTTTTAATATATTCATTATGATTATTTTATTTATTATTTCATTGCACTGCTATGTATAAAGTGCATACAAGAAAATGTGTGTTATATGCAAATCATGGATTGATTGTCGTGAAATTCTCAATAAGCATATATTTGCAATTTATAAGTTACATTTGCGCTCAATTATTGCAGGTTGACATGGGGAACATAAGAGCGCTAGATGTTTTATTTATCTACATAAGCTTCTGCTTAGCGCATTCAGGGCATATAATATCTTCTTGGTCGGTGATAAATCCTCTACCTACTAGACTAGTGTGGCAAGTTGCACAGAAGAAACAATCATTATGCCAGTGCCTATCCTCAAAAGAGATGAATTTCGTGCCACCAATGCCTGTGATGGGTTTGCTGCATGCGAAGCAACGCTTTGCAAACAATTCACCAAAGCAATCCGCGCAGTATGGCTTGTCATCACGGCTGGTGAAACGGGCACCAGCAAGACTCGACTGACAGTTTGTGCAGGTGAAGCATTCTCTGTGCCATGGCTCGTTCTTGTATGTAACACCGCCACTGGTGATTACCTGAAATAATACATATGTTATTGAAGTCATTATCTATTTTACAAAGGCTGATTAATAATATATTATAACCAAAGTTTATTGACTTTAAAGATTATTATTATGGGCTCTATCGAATAAAAACTATCTAACTACCCATAATCGTGAAAGTACTGTGCTGTTGGTAGTTAGAAAACAATTTCGTAACTGGGTAAAAATGTGAACATTCCAAAATCACTACCGAGTACTGGAAGCTTATCTGGGATAAAACCATCTTTAAGCGAGAATCGGGCACATTAATTGACGGGGAAGATAAAAAACAGTTACTTGTAAATTGCTTTCGAGATAAAATTCGAATTGTTAATTTTGACTTTTCTCAAAGTTTATAACTTTCTAGTCGAAATAGACTCTTTTTGGAAAATATATGTGTTGTGTGTGTGGATATGAATTTGTCTGTGAACAAAATTCCTGGAAAATGGCTGAATGGATCGCGACCATATTTGTAAATCGGCTGAGAAACCGATGAGTTGGAGTGACCCATGAAAATTTCAGCAAAATAGGTCCACAAACAGAGAACAAAAAATGATAAAACAGTTTTCCAGCTAGTCACTTTCCCGCCAATTGGATTCCACTAACGCCAACCAAAAAATGGGCGCAAAAACTATTCTGTGTGTAACATGGATTGACTAACACGAACAGTTGATGTAACTTGGGTTGCCTAACAATTAAATTTTAATTTTTTTAGTTAAAATTTAATTATGCACAAACGAACGAATTAAAATGAAATAAAAAGGCAAATATTGTTAAAAATAGTTAAATAGTGTCAAATATCGTTAAATATCGTCAAATATAGTCAAGTTTCATCAAATATTGTTAAAATGTCAAAAACATAATAATTCGGAGTCGTGCGGTGCCTACACTAGATATTTTGGAACCAATTTTTATAGTGTCCGACTCAAATTCGAGTTTTTTTCTACGCCGAAAACGACACCAATTTCGGCTTTTATCTCAGTTTCAGCCGAAACCGAAAATATTTAGAGGCAGGTTTAATAAAGTTTTTTTCATGTAATTTTCTTATAATATAAATTGTACTTCTAGGATAATCCAAATCCAATAAAAATACATCATACAGTGTTTAGATAAACAATGATTTAACATTAATATTTTATAATAAATATATTTTTATATTTTTATCTTATTTTTATCAGAAAAAAACTTCAGAGAAAGTATATTGAATTCGAATGTACTTTCGGCAATGGCGAAATGCTCTGCCACTTTTTCCCGAAACTTTTGGCGAATCATCATATATTATGGCCGAAGCTGGCAGAAACCGAACCTTCGGTCGGACACTACAAGTGTTTTAGTATTTTATGTTACCGTTTATATCGTCCTAGTGGTGTGCGTAAAATATCATATTTTAAATTTAATCGTTAAATTTGAAGTTAATTTATCATTCTAAGTTATCTGGAAATGACTTACCTTGTTGCATTTAATACACCGGGTGGCATACTTTTCTTCGTAACATTTAGCGCAGTAAATTTCCTGCTCGCGTGGGATGAAGCTTTGGGTGCCGATGGGCGTCTTGCACATCACACAGCAGAAGCACTTCTCGTGCCATTGTCTAGTTTTGTATTCCATCTTCTTGGTACCTGTAATGTTCAAAAATAATAATTAATTTTTGATACTTATGCGCACTTTTCAGGGATATTTTAAGGTGTTTTTGCCTAACGTATTGCTTAATTTTGGCTCAATGTAAAAAACATTAAAGTATTATAATTAATAATATAACTTATTAAGGTCAATAAGTAGTCGTTTATATTGCTTACTTTCCGGTAACTTGGTCCTGCTAATTATATATGTGCGGTTTTTTTTTAATTTTCAATTTAGACCCAAGGAAACATTTCAGAAATTACACAAACGTTATAGTTATTCAAATATAAAAGCATTTGAGAGGTACAGTATAGTAATTGAATACTTGCAAAGAACGGTAAGTAGAGCGATGGAGAATAGTTATGAAGAGATGAGATTAGATTTCCACTATTTTAAATTTTAACGTTTCTAGTTTATTAGATTCACATTTATTATTGAGCATCTAAGAATGTTGTGTAAATATGCAAAAATGCACAAGAACTACTACGAAACGACATTTCCAAATATTACGAATCGATTTTCGAAAGTAAGATTTGATACTGGTTTCTTATTGTGGACATGTGGGATGAATACACACACACACAAGATAATCTAACATCGCAACAGAGAATACGGAATTCCGAATCCCGGCAATTTTTTTCAGCCTGAATATGTTTACGTACCATCCTGACGAATTATTGTGTGCAATGGGAGCGATCACACGAAAATGCTTGGTAGCGTAGACATTTGTGTGTACTCTTTTCTACGCAAATATTGAATTCGTGTTCCTTGAAGATTTCGGCATCAAGGTGCTTTTACATTATATGTACAATTTGGGAGGCTTAGAAGTAGACATAGATTAGTAATAGAATATATACTAATGCTAGATACCACACACTAAATAAAATAATTCTAATTAACAAACAGGTAACGAGAAAAACCAAGATACCACTATGCAGAAGAATAAACAGACCAATGTTATATATGGTAGTGAAACATCGAATATTACTCAGAGAAACCAGAGTAAATTACAGGCAGTCGAAATGCGGTTACTCAGAAAAATAGGAGACGCATGATTGGGTAGAATCAGAATTGCAGACTTCAGAATAAGCCTACAAACAGATATTATACACTATAAAATAGACAATGTAATGTTATCTCCTAGAAAGACAGACGTAAGTATTTTTTTAAATAAAAATTTATTATAAGTGTTGCTACAATCTGATCAGAGACCAATAGGAACTTTTTCTTAATCCCAATTTACTAACAATGCTAAGATCATATAGTCATCTTATGATGTATACTTTGCTTTTCCCATTCTATAGGGCGCCTTTTTCCTGCGTACGAGTCAAACAATACTCTGGTATTTCACATAATCCGCACTACACTAGCTCATGAGGTTTAGTTCTTTGCAGTCTTCTTTTCTGATTTATACTTGAATGTGCATTGTAATTGTAAGTACCGTTTTCTAATTTACAAACAATGCTAAGATCAAAGAGTCATCCTAAGATGCAGAAGCAGTCTTCTATTCTGATTTATGGTGTCCAGGATTGTTATGTTTCTACTACGATTTCAGAAAAAAAAAACACAGTATATTTACAAACCACTTTTTGCATGTGGCCATTATCTCACGTAACTCGGTCTTGATTAGCTTTTAGTAAAAATCGGCCATATTTGCAAGTTTACAATTTTCCGATTTTGAAATTTTGTACAAAATTGTTATTTATTATTTCGAGTATTTTGTAACAAATGAAAAACAAATTATCTCAGATAGGAATTTAAAAAACACTGTGTCAATTTTTCAAAAATTATATTAAATTTTAGTAAAGTGTTTCGTTTTACTTAACGAGAATAGTTATAAACATAAATAATTTAAAATTGAAAATTAGGAATGTATACAATTACAATGCACATTCAAATACGTACATAGTACTTGCATGTGCATTGTAATTGTACATTAGGTGCTACACAAAATTAAAACAATATTATAGATTTTTATTCAAAGTAAGTGTAAATGAATGTTTTTTATATGTACGATAGAAAAAAAAACAATACAATATCGTCCTATTTTTCTATAAATAAAGACTTAAATTGCTGTTTTCTGTTTTGTTAAAAAATGAGGTACAAAATTACATATGATATAAACCGTATTTTACATTTTACATGATTATAATTGAAAATAAAGTATTTTATCATACAAATTATAACTATGCATAAATATTGAAATGGATATATTCTTCCATCAAAGTTAGAATTTGCATATTTATGAACAACATTACGTTATTGTATAAATAATGTCATTTTATTTACGGTGACATAATAATTCAATTTACACAAATGTGTTATTAGTGGCAGCAACGATTCACCTTCAGTATCCTATTGTAAACTATTAAACATAAATAAATATCGGAATATGTGTATGTATTATATTTGTAGGTACAAACATTAATATGATGTAATAACCTTCTAATGTTAATTTAAGATTTAAATAAGCAAAGTGTAATCTGATTTTGTTAACCGCCATTATAATATCAAAGAATTCTAGCATTGGATGTACATTCATTTGTATGTTTACAATTCCTATTTTAAGGATATAAGGCCCGGGTTTTGTAATGTACTCATAGGAGATGCGCCAACACTGTGCAGTGTGCAAAATTGTAAACAGCTTACTGTAACCTATATATGTGGTATTATAAAAGTATTGTAATCAAACACAATCTTATAAAAATACCTTCCGATACCGTGTGAGAATCTTAAAACTATTTCTGAAAAATGCCTGCCTGTTGGCGTTTCTATGGCAAATTCTGTTTCTAGGTTATGAAATACAATCTGATATTTTGCATCAAACATTTCGCATTATCAGATATTATGGCAAATCCCAACTGCGAATTGAGAACAAAGTTACAAAATGTTCATAAAATAGTAGGTATCATTATTTAATTAGAGTAACTTATTATAATCAGCAACATGTGTACCTTTAACAAAAACAATTACGAATTTAGACTTATTGTTCAATATTTGTTATAAAAACACTTATTGTGATAATATAAAACTGTGATTTAAAAATCTGGAAATTACAGTATGCAAAACAAACACCTAATCATACCAAATTACACATCAATTTTGTTGAAAAACATACACGATGATTGGCGCAGTTCCTTTTGAGTTGGTTGTATCAACAGATAAAGTTGAGCAATCAACTTACTTGTTTTCTGGATTTGTTTTAACAAGACGCCATTTGATAGAGTTTTCTTATTGTTTCAAATAGGGAAATTTACAGCAATTTATTTATTTACTTTTTAGTTTAATTTCGAAAATTTAGTTTTTATATGGGTGTCATCAATGTTTCATTGAATTTCTGAATAATCAGCAGGAGCATAACAGTTGCCTGATCTGTCACCTGACATGTACTGGAAAGTAAATGCGCGACTTAATATATACCTTGTTTAGTAAACAATTTTAGAAATAGAGACATGGATAATACATTGTAACCGTGCAAAAGTAATTAATTTTAGCGGAAATCTTCTTTATAAGTTCGACTGATGATCAATAAAAATGATTAGTTAGGACGAAAATAATAAATTTCAGTGACTTTTTTAAATTGCAGCTTACAATTTTCAATCTTATTTGTGTCACTATTTGAATTGCAAAAACAGCAAACCTTACTTAGGATTGAAATTACTTCAAAACACTTAATACTTCAATTACAATTAATAATGAATAAAATCATATAGACTGATAGTACCAAATCAAAACAATGTCTTCGTTTTTATATTATAGGGATACTAGATATTACCCTCTGAGAATGAAAGTGACGTAAGTCACATTTGAATTTTGAAAATGAGAAGAGTTTGCGTTTGGTATTTATGTAAATCGACGTTCGCAGTTAGATTTTTATTTATGAATAAATTGATTTCAAGTCGCACGTCGATTTTCATATATACCAAACTCTTCTTCTTTTCAAAAGAATTTAAATGTGACTTACGACACTTTCATTCTCACAGGCTCATATAATAATGGATATTTGGTCCTGTTATATAAAGCAATTCTCCAACTATTTAGTTTACATGCACATTTTTAAATCACACGTGCAAACGAGCATAGAAAACTAACAATCTATTTATAGTAGTTTACCGTAACATGACGAGCAATGTGTGGATGTTTCAAACACATAGAATAACAGACATTAGTATTAAATATACTACATTCCTTACAGTACGAAATAATTCGCAGTATGAGAGATTTTCTCTTATTAGTATTCTTTGGTTTATTTCTATTTAGGTCGAATATTCGATATTTTACAGCCAGGGGTGGCCAAGAAGTCGATCGTGAACCCAATTTTGGTCGATCGCTTGAGAAACCGATTAGAGTACATACTTGATAAATAGAACACTAATTACACGTCGATCGGGACACATTTTTAAGATAAAAAGTAATTCTTATGTATCTAAAGTTGGTAACCCCTGATTTACAGCCACACAGATGATGTGGCGAATGTAAGCGAACGCCTAGGCGAACATTAGTTTTTCCCTTTTTGTGCGCAGTATTTACACTGATCAAGCGAAATTCCACGAACGCGAACATCTGTGTACATGCCATGTGTTTATCTATACACTCCATGTGGCAAATCAACGTATGCGCCAACGTTTGCTTAGGTTCGCCACATCGTCTGTAGGGAGCTTTAGTCACTAAATAACGGATCCTTAGTAGAATATAGTGAAGACTAATAAAACTACTGACAATATTACTGCACAATGATTTATAATAAAATCCATTGATTTGATTTTATTATAATTAATTGTCAATAGTTTTATATACGTAACTACTACTATTTCATGAACTCATGTTGCTTAGGATAACTGTTATTGTTTGTATATTAATAGATAAAATAATAATCACAAAATCGTAAATACATTTGTTTCAATCATTTTCAGAAATTTACGTGTAAGTTACGAGAGAAATTTCTGAAAATTTCTGAAACAAATGTATTCATGTTTGTATGATTATTATTTAATCTATTCTCATACAAAGAATAATAAATACCCTAAACCACATTATTTCAGTAAATGGTCGTGTTGATCTCACTCTCGCTGAAGAATTGCTATGAAGTGTGGTTACCATCACTAATTATCGCAGGGATAAGATTAAAATGATAAATTTAAAGAGGTTACAGAGGAAAATGTTAAATAGCAATATTACTTTTATATCACACAATAAAAAAAAACTACATTTCGCACCAAACAAAATCTATATCCTCAAACGTTGATAAGTAATCTTTAATAAAACGCATTGATTATGATGACAAGTATTAAGTTTTGATAGGAAACTAGTCAGAAAGAATTAATAGGAAAATCATATTTTACCCCAAGTTTATGAATATATAGAATTATTATATTATGTATAAATAAACGATAATTGAAAAATAATTTACTTTTACTTAATACGTAATTTATAAACACAAAGTAGTTATTTTGTGTAACTTGTTACCACTGACCATCAAAAGTGAATGATATCGCAATGGTTTCAATTACTAAATGAATGAGTCACCGCTATGAAACGTTCAATGTACCACCAGCCGGCTAGTATATTTAATAGCCTAACAGTTTATATTAACATCAATAACTTTTAGTCGCGATATTATAAATAGCATTAAAATAATAAATAAATCTTGGTATATTAGTTTGAAATACATCAGTACCTAATGCTAGCTTTCTGGGGTCGCCTTCATAACAGTTTGCTCCCATCGCGCACAGAAAGGATTTATTTTCACCAGGTAATTCCATCGATAAAACTGCAATATCCTCATTTTTATCCCTGGCCCGTTTAATCCTTGCATCGCCAGTCGTTTTGGTTTGCAAATTCAACCCACGTTTAAATTGATCACTCAAAACACTAGCCATTTTGCACGTGTAACTTTAAACAGGTGTTATTATGAAACGCAATATTTCAAGTTCACGTATTATATGAGCGGAAAATCGCGGTGGTGGAACAGATGCGACTTTATTTACCCGACGTATAATCACGACGACTAGCCGGTGTGATGTCTTTGAAAGAACTGTGAATTCGTACCAGGCAACATAACGAAATCGTCGAATATTTTATACCTTGCAAGGTTAACTGAACTACCTACACGCACATATACTTAAATGAGAAGTTATTTGTTTGATAGGATTATATGGAAGTACCTATTTAATAATTACAATAAAGTTTTATTCTTTAGTAAAAAAATATACTAATGTTTTTTCTTCTTCATTAATTATCATTCCAGTTTAATTTAGTTTCATTTTATCTTATTTGGCTCATTCTTTTACGATTTAAAAAATATTGTTTTATGAACATTTTGTTTCATAAGCTCTATCGCATAAGATGATTCATTAATTGATAGTACACTTAGAAATTCATTCCTTAACTGAATCATAAGCGGATTATTAAGCTATAAGTCAATGTGTCATTATTTCTTTTCTAAAATGAAATATGTAAATAATGATTTATTACTGACCTCAATATTTTTATACATTTTTAACAACAAATACAATTTGCGGTTATTATTAGCAAACTATATATCTGTGAATTTAGTGACATACCGATATGTGACAATCTTTTTTGTCCACGAGTATTGCAAAATTCATTCATTAGTTGTAACGGTCATTCTTCAGTGAGTGATTAATTAGGCTTAGAAATATATTACTCACACTCGGTGTCATACAAAGGGCATTATTCTAATATTGATATAATAGGTGAAATGCCCGACGTCCGATATGGAATCAATTAAATTTATTGAATCATTGAAAATTGCGAAAAATAGTGTAGTGCAAAGTTCAAGTAGATTGGAATAGTAAACGGACATAGCATGGTTGGACCCTACAGTTCTCCACATCTCTGTTCGCATCGTTTTTGTTTATACAGTATTGGATTGTTTGCAGCAACAAAAAGAAGCGTTATTCTAAGAAAGACAAATTCGTGAAAAAATGCGAAACGATGCATTCAAGTCGAAACAATAAACAAGCATAGTTTGGTTGGTCTTGAAACCCTGATCAGCCTTACTTTTTACCTATAGTATATAACTATGCGTAGTATAAAACTATGCATAAAAGTCGGGCGGGAATATCTAGACAAACCAAACTGTGCTTGTATATTGTTTCAAACGACTTGGAACACTTCACTACATAATTTCTCGCATTTTTTTACGAATTCGGCGTAAATTAATAAATGAAATTAGTAGAATCGTATTATCTTATGGATAACACTCTAGTGCAGAGTTCAAGTCATTTGAAATAGAGAGATTTATCTAACAACGTCGCTTTATTTATCGACATATTCAATTTTAGGGGAACAATTATTGTATGTAATTATTTATTACGAACTGCTTAAGTTTCAGTTTTTAGTTAAAAACCCAATCTCTTGATTCTAAATTTTCCTTTAAGGGTTATAGTAATGCTGATCGATTGATAATTTGTCAATAAATAATAGTGTGGAAAATATACCCCTAACATTATTTACCTATATCTTATTACAATCTCTGATTATAAGAGAAATTTGTAATTTTTAAAATTAAATTAATACGGATTACCGGATTGGGGAAGTAAACCGCGGTCTCTAATTATATTTTATTTAACACAAACACGCAATAATCCACTAATGTACTGAACTTTTATTATGTTTTGTAATATAAATATGTATTTATGGAAAAAGGAGAAAAGCTCATTGCCCGACTGATATTAATAAATTAATTTTTAATAATTACAACAACAAAATCTTACTTAAAATTTGCTATTAATTGAAAACACTTACTACTTGAATTAAATAATGAATAAAAAATACAACACGATGGGAATTTGGACCCGCGAGTCCCACTTATGCACTGACAGCATAAAATATAAATGACGTCTCGGTTGGCTTCAAAACATTGTCTTCTAATAATATAATAAATTAGATGAAATACCCACCGTTCGACGGGGTATGATGAAATATTTCGCCAACTCTTTCGAGTTCGCGTAAGGACTAAAAAATACAGTTCAAATTGAAATTTCTGCTGAGGAATTCAACCTCATTATCCGGGTGGCTAGGTGCCATCATAAGAAGCCACTAGACGTGTAAAATTTCTCCTTATTTATTTAGTATGCCTATTAGGGAGATTTAAATATCTATACCATTTATTCACAGATTCAATTTTAAGAAACAACATTTGTAAATACTCGATTCCAGTCATGCGAAAAATTCGAGCCCCGCGTTCCTATAATTTTATAATTTTAATACTATACCAAAAATGGACCCATCGCAATAATGTTACTCTGTACTACAAACTGCTGAAGTATTTTTCATTCGCTCTTTTAAGGTAACTGTATATCATTGATGATTATGTAAGAAATCAATATAATGGAAAATATCCCCCTCAGATTATTTCCTTTTTTTTATTATAACCCTATCTCTAGTTATGAAACTAAATTATTCTAAAAATAAATCACCGGTTTGGGGAATCGAACCGCGGTTTCCAGGTTATGAGCCAACCAACTATGCAATAGCACACCAACTTCCGGCTTTTTTTGGTAGTATAAATGTATAATTATAAAAGGCTCATTGCCCGACGGATAAGAATAATAATTAATTGAAAAGCGCAAAACTTTACTTAAAACATTACTTTTACTTTAAAACACATAATACTTTAATTAAATAATTAATACAAAATATTTTTAAAAAGTCTGTGGGAATTCGAACCTAAGACCACCACTTTTGAACTGACAACACTGACAACATAAAAACATAAATGACAGGTAGGTCGACTTCAAACCTTTGTTTTCGGATTTATATTATAGGAACGCTGATGGTATATCTTATATTTTTATTAATAAAAGGAAAAACTGGATTCTGAGAGTGAACACAAGATTTTGTGAACGAAGTATCACGTAAGTGTTGTGTGCTATACTTCGTATGTTGTGTGCTATACTTTGTCGCAGTACATGCTTGTTGAATGCCATCTCAATGTATGACATATTTGGTACTATACGTAATCAACACGTTTGGTCATGCAATAGCACACCAACTTCCGGCTTTTTTTGGTAGTATAAATGTATAATTATAAAAGGCTCATTGCCCGACGGATAAGAATAATAATTAATTGAAAAGCGCAAAACTTTACTTAAAACATTACTTTTACTTTAAAACACATAATACTTTAATTAAATAATTAATACAAAATATTTTTAAAAAGTCTGTGGGAATTCGAACCTAAGACCACCACTTTTGAACTGACAACACTGACAACATAAAAACATAAATGACAGGTAGGTCGACTTCAAACCTTTGTTTTCGGATTTATATTATAGGAACGCTGATGGTATATCTTATATTTTTATTAATAAAAGGAAAAACTGGATTCTGAGAGTGAACACAAGATTTTGTGAACGAAGTATCACGTAAGTGTTGTGTGCTATACTTCGTATGTTGTGTGCTATACTTTGTCGCAGTACATGCTTGTTGAATGCCATCTCAATGTATGACATATTTGGTACTATACGTAATCAACACGTTTGGTCATGCGCTATTTGTATTCTTAGCAGTGAACTATAAATTTGATCTTGGCCTAAACATGGATTTGTATCATGAACATTTTCGTGCGAATTTCTTACGATTTTCAACGTGAATTATCTCAACAGCAGTGTGCCGATCAAATTAATACGACTTTTAGTGACGAAGCACCATATAGAGCCATAATAAATCGATGGTTTAGTGAATTCAAACGTGACCATACTTTGATGGTGGACGAATTTAAAAATAATGCAATATCGATCGTTGTACCAGATAACATTGATGCTGTGTACGAACTGATGATAATGGAAGATATACATGTGATTATCGAGAGATTCCTATGATAAGCATAGAAAAGATATTCCATGAACATTTAGCCGTCAAAAATATTTGTTAGTGCTGGTTTCCGCACAATTTAACAATCGATCAATAAAGACTCGTGTTAAAGGAAATTATTACAAAATAAAATCGCGGTGCATCGAATGCAGTGTACAACATCCACACAGGTGACGAATATTGAATGTACTGTTATGAGCCCGAAACTAAACAGCAGCTTTCTATTTTTCTTATGATCACTCTTAATTTAATACGATGTTGGTAAATTTAAAAAAACCGGTCGCCCAAAGTGATCAAAAGTTTGGCAACTCTTGCTTTAGAGCAATGTAGAAGAGTCAACTCTGAATAGCACACAACTATTTGTTTGCCAGAAGTCGTCAGTAAAATAAGAAAAACGAACCTACGACGAATGATCATTCTCCACCATGACAATTCGAGCTCACACACATGGCTTTCAAAACGTCGAATAGATAGGTAATCCGCCGTAAAGTCCTGATTTAGCACCCAATGATATCTACTTAGACCATCAAGTGAAGAACAAACTACGTGGACAACGCTTTTTGGCGCCACAAGATGCTATTAGTGCATTCAAAAACCATGTTTCGGAGATACCTACTTCGGAGAAGAAAAACTGCTATGTAGTATGTATGTATGTAGATGTTAAAGGAGAGTATTTTGAAAAACAATAAAGACGTTTGTACACCTTAATCATTGATTTTATTTATTCTCAATACATAAATAGCAACCCTCGTATATAATCGAGACTTAGTGAAGTATATATAACGTACTACGTGAGAATACATATAAATAATCGATAGATATTCAATTGTCGTAGACAAAAGACCAATAAAAGGTGTAGTTACACATGCATAATATTATAGTATGATGAATGTTAATTTTACCAATTAAAAATAAATTGAGTGCTATTAATTTTAAATACATTCTGCAGTAAAATATTATTATATTAAATATATAATATCTCTGTCTCCACCCCAATATTTTATGAAAATTATTGTAGCCTTGAGAAAATAGTTCTGTTCCGTGCAAATGTTCTATTTACTTTACAGAAATGCATGATCGATTAGCACATAATCTATACTTTTATTTTTGTTATTGATTAATGAAATTATTATATTTCTAAAATAATTTCATTAATCAATAACAAAAATAAAAGTATGGATTATGTGCTAATCGATAATGCATTTCTGTAAAGTTTCCCTTCAAAATAAACACGAATTTTGTCAATCACTATAGCAGTAGTTGTATTTATAAAAATCTAACAAATATATATCTTATAATACACATGCGATATGTATATAAAGTACTGATGGAGAAAATAGAGAACATTGAAGAATTGTGAACTTAGAATCGTGAACTGAAAATGAGAATCGAAGATATCGAGCACCGAGAACCGTCAGTTCTCTAACCGAGATCCGAGATCAGAGAACCGAGAAACGAGAACCGACAATCAAGAACCAAGCCCGCGCATCGGGAACCTTATTAGTATATATTTATACCTCATGTACTTCTAACAATACCATATGGTAAGCTAGTTGTAATAAATATGATTTCATTTTGAAAAGTTCTCATAATTATATACACGTAAGTACTTTGATCTCGGTTCTCGGTTCTCTGTTATTCTCGGTTCTCGCTCAAGTTCTTCAGAACTTTTAAGAACTGAACAGCTGCTCTCGGTTCTCGAAATCCACTATCACTAATATAAATATATGCACGTATTTATTTAGTGCTGTCGGACATTATTTTTAATTACTAATAATAAAATCATTATTGTTGATAAAAATATATAAATAAAGTATTGTATATACAGTAATTATGTTTGTATAAATTATTAATTCGGTAGAAATCTGTGCAGAATTAAAATGCCGACAATGCAAGTTTGTTACAGTTTTATTGCTTTTCTAGCTGAAATAAGAGCTATGAATATTTCAGTATACGTATTAAAACATTAAACTTTCTCAATGCCTAATTCTTTATAAATAATATTTGTGCGATCTGATTACGAGGCACAACTGGTTTTAATGAAATCACCTTACTTTTAAAATTGTCATACTAATATATGTTCTTCCTTACCGGTATTTCTAGAACAATATATTTTTTTAAAGCCCATACTTGGTAGTTGACAGTGCTCGCTTATATGGTCAGACTTTCGTCAAGTTACGCTTATAAAATATAACCTTCTATGGTATGTAACTTATTCAAACGTGAAGTGATCTAACGTATATGTAAACTTAATTCGAACAACAAAAATAATTATACAATGTATATCATGTAACTTCGTCGTTGGGATACAATTAACACAGTAGGAAACTCGGCTCGACAATCGACAATTTTCTGAAGTAGCGAGTCCTCACATACACTAATATCGGAAGTTCGATAACCAGTTACTACTTATTTTTCTTTGTTATATATATATATATATATATATATATATATATATATATATATATATATATATAATATGTATACCGGCAAGGAGGAACATATATATCTATATCAATTTTAACAGTAAGATGATTTCATTAAAATCAGTTGTGCTTCGTAATCATATCGCACAAATATTGGATATATATATATATATATATATATATATATATATATATATATATATATATATATATATATATATAATATGTATACCGGCAAGGAGGAACATATATATCTATATCAATTTTAACAGTAAGATGATTTCATTAAAATCAGTTGTGCTTCGTAATCATATCGCACAAATATTATTTACAGAAAATTAGGCATTAATGTAGACAGACATATTCATAGATCTTATTTCAGCTAAAAACAACAATACAACTGTGCAAAACTAGCACTGTCGATATTTTAACTGGGCACTGATTGCTACCGAATTAATAATTAACAAACTATATGATATGAAGAGTATTAAATGTATAGAAACATTAATTAATTTGAAATGGAACAATAACACAGCATATCAATTATTTAAAGACAAATAAAGAGCGGCGACAATATTGCTTTTATATATTTGCGTACTACTATGAATTTTATTATTCTTTTATGATCACGAAATAGGGCAATATTATATTATTGATATATCGAGTAATTTGTGTTAAATTATTCACACATACACATGTTTGTTTTGTTTTGTTTTAATTGCATGAAGGAAACTCAAAATTCATTGGACTATAGTATGCTATTAAACTGATAATATATTTTTTTCTCTGTAAAATATGAATAATTATCTGTTAATTCCTAATGCCTAATGTATACATTATTTTTATATACAATTAATAATATGTTGAATATTATGTTTTCAGAATTCCGCATATAAGCATATTAACAATACGAGGTGCTGGATTACATCATCTTTATTTTGGAAATGATGCGGTCATCCCGCCAGACCTTTTAAGTAAATTGGAGTAGGAGTAACCGGTACGCGTGTGTATATTAATTAATAAGTTTACGCTCACTTGTATGCAGTTGTAACCGAGCTCGCATCCAGGGGACGCCATGTACGGCATAAAGTGTTATATTTTCATTTTAATTATAAAATTATAGTTGCTATTTACATAATATATTTCTTGTAATTGGTTTTATAATTTGGGTTTTTTGTAATGCCGACGAAAACGTAGTATCAATGCGGGTTTGTGTTTTAACAATAGTCCTAACTATCTAAGGTCATTTAAGCATTTAATGTTTTCATTTTAAATTGGTGGAATACATATTCCTTATTAATAAGTCAGCGAATAGAAAGAAAGAGTATATTTATTTGTACTGAGTGAAAGTAGGAAAATGCCTTGCCGAGCGCAGTGCAATAGAAAATGTTTATTTCAGTATAGTCGGTAGCATTTCACTAAGAATATATTAAAGGAGCGACGCTCGACCACGCAAATATTTTGTCATTACGGCTATCACGGCTTTCAAATTTGTATAACTGGGGTGCGATTCCTTACACTACTCGTTCCGACTGACTACGCTTTCCTGTCATAGTTGTTTCGAAAAATTTACAATTTGAGTTAAAAATCACTAGTAAAGCAAAATTTCATAATTGTAGGTGGTCAGGAATTGCACTCATAGATTTTATACCAAGTTGATTTAATTCATTATTCAAATATTAAACTTACCAGCCCTAAAGATTTCTCCACATCCATCACAACGGGAAGCAAACTTCTCATCGTAACAACGTCCGCAGTAGATGCGATCAGCCCTCGAACCAAATTGCTTGTCGACCAGCGATTCACCGCAGGCAGTGCAGAGGAAGCAGGCTTCGTGCCAATGCTTATCCTTGTACGACAAATCCTAAAAAGCACTAATTTAGTAACGAAAACTAATATTTTACAGAAACCCTTAGAAACCTTAGAATCGATGCCGATTGTTTTACTGCACTTCTCACAGCCATTAGCGAACACGGATTCGTAACATGTTACGCAGTAGGGGTGTTCATCCCTGAGTACATAACGTTGTCCGGTCAAACTCTCGTCGCATTGCCAGCAGCAGAAATGTTGACCATGCCAGTCCTTGTTCATGGCCTTAGTGTATTCGCCACTGAAAATAAGCTGAAAGAAAATTTCTCATTAGTTTCAGTCAGAAAATGTGTTATTGAAATGCGTAATTCACTTGTAGTAATACATAATAAATAATTAAAAAAATAAAAGTTATGTGAATTATATTTGAACTTATTTATTGTAGACATTAATATAATGTGTAAAATGTGTAATATTTGAATTGCTCAAATATCGTTATATTAGAAGTTTTAATAAAAAAAAAACCTTAGCAATGTCTATGGTTAAGGACTGTACAAAATGTAGGTTTTTTGAAACAATTTTTTAAGCTCATCCTATCATACGAAATATGGATATTTGGTAATGCAATCGTGCACAAGAGAAATTTTATAATTTTTGCGCAAATCCTTTTATAGATCCCCTGATAATTTTAAGACCCCTCTGAAAAATGTGCGTCCATCTGTCATAAAACTTTCCCCCGCATTTTCGGTAAAACTACTGCATATTCTCAAAACAATTTTTGTATGTTGCTATTATCTCACGTAAGTTCGCCTAAGTTAGATTTTGGTGGAAATTGGCCAGAGGAAAATACATCCTTACCAACTGTGATTATCCGTTGTATTGTATTGTGTACAAAATTCTTATTTATTATTAGAATTTTTTTTAAATTTCTGAATGAGTTTTTTTGCAATATATACTGTAGTTTTTGCTAAAGTAGTGTGTTTAAAAAAAAAACGAGTATAGTAATAAAAATAAATAATTTAGAACTAACACACATATTTTCATAACTATCGCGGATAAACTTTATTGAATATTACTTCGCCTTTCGTGCCTTTCTTCACTCTGCCATTTGAAATGATTTTTCTCGGAAACTTCCTTATGTGACCTATATCATAATATACATCACGGATCGCAGAAAAAGAATCCCTTTCAGAATCCGCAATAAAAAATGCGGCTGTCATTAAAAAAAATGTCGATGACGTTATTGCTCATTTAAAAATTAACGAAAATAATTGACACATTCTTTAAAACTGGCAATTTAAAATTAAAAATCGAAGTGTGAGAAATTTTGCAATAATCATAAATAAAGATTTTATCGAATTTATTCCATATTTTAGGGACGGACCAACTGTATATTATAAATAATGACAAATTGAAAATCTAAAATAATTTTATTTCTTTACAAAAGATTCTATTTCATAGACAATATATCGTTTTTAGTATTAGTTTTAATAGTTATAACGTTTATTTATTTTATATAACTAAATATTTGCGATATAAAACTGCCAGAAGAGAAAAAATATTTTAAATTTTTCGTTGAATTGTTTTTCTTTGAAAAAAGTGATGCTTCTTAAAAAACACATTACCTATAAATTAATAATATTAAATTTGAAATCTGATTTCGCGGATCTATAAAAATTATAAAAATATAGAAGCATAGCTTTAATTTTGCCTTATAGGAAAAGGTAATAAGAAAAACTGATTTGTAAGAAAATAAGATTCATAATAGCAATTTGTGTTTTAAACTTTGCAATGATAAAATCATACCGGACATTAACAAGTTTTTTTTTTAAATTTCATATAACATTGATACACATGGCTGACTTCTGGGTAACTGCCATAATAGTCATAATCAAAAATAATGCTCTTACTACTTTTGGGATAAAAATCTTATATCTTTATAGGACTATCAGCCGTGAGGCATTTCCGCCGGTCATGGAAAAAGCTCAGAGGAGTTTATTCGCCCGGTATTTACCATAACTTCACAGAAAACCTTTGAAACACTGTAAAATGTGATTCGCGAAAATTCGCCCCGATGAGATTCGAACTCAGGCTCCCCAATGGGCAGTACGAGACGGACAACGCCCCTAACCACTCGGCCACTGAGCTGAGTAGATAATAATAATATCAGGGATTAAATTATTCCAGTAAATACGTTTTAGAATATTGACCTGGCATGCTATGAGGAAAAGTTCATATCCGAAATCGTTCAGTAAAGAACTAATTAGCCTTATATCGCTCAAGAAAAGAGCTCACTGTTATTACTAAATGTCCGGATGTAGAAATCAATACAACAAATGTAAATACCTAAACGAGAAGTATAATAATCTAAGTAAGATAATACCCTCGTTAATGCATAAATCTAGTCAGTATATCTGTGATAAATATAAATTGTTTTTGAAATACATGAATGAATGAAGAACAACCGGCTATCACAAAAATATGCGATATAAAGAAGAGTGCTGTGTACTTCAGTACTTACGTTCATTTATTTACGGACTTTCCTCGGCTGCGTATATAAAAAATAAGGACTGCTGACCAGTGTCATTGATAATAGTATTGATGTTTAAATGATGAAATTTCAATGGATTCTTAAGCAAAATTGGTTTATATATCTAACAGCGGTTGCACAGATAACCATGATGTAGTGTAGGAAAAGTAGATGAAGTGTTCCAAATAAAAGAGAAGTAGGATATTTACATTAACTTTGTTACACTAAGTTATCAAAAGTATTCTAAACGATCAATGGAACATTCGGTGGATCGAATGTTTTTAGTACACTGCAGAAGAACATAATGAACTACATGCAAATATTGCAATTATATATGCCGAGAAACATGTGAAAAGATTTATTCGAGAGTTTCATTAAGAAAAATATACGAAATTATTATTGTAAGTAAATGTAATCGTGCAAAAAATGATTTTCTAAATTTCTTTTTTTTTGCGGAAACTCTGTTTTTAAGTACCCTGATTATTTTAAGGTAATCTCTGTTATATTCATTCATTCATTTGTGATCAATTTGCCCTCCATATTTTGGAAAAACTATCGCTATTATTTCACATAGTATGTTAATCTTGGGAGGGTATTGTAGAATGGACGTTGTTTATTTGAATTTTTGAGACTGCTATGCCCAATAAAGGTATTTTTTATAATGTATAATCTTGATTACTTTTTGCTAGAAACGTGATGTGGAAAAGTCAATTTTTACTAACTACTTTTTTTCCTAGTTTGAAAAAAACAATGTTTACGTTTTATTAATTATTTCGAGTATTTTATTATATAGAAAAAAAATGATGTGGCCAGTATACATGACTTTATCATAATAATTGAAATAAAATATTGTTTTAAAAACAGTTTTTCTATATATCATTCTAGTGATCCTTCCTGATAGTAGTGTGCAATATGATATTTTATTGCATACTACTATCGGGAAGGATCACTAGAATGATATGAATTTTCTATCTCCAAGCTCTAATTCGACTAGAATAATATAAAGTACGTTATATCCTAAATTTCTAAAGCAATATTTTCCTTTTAAAAAAATTCTAAAATTGTTACGGCAGAGTTATTACTCTACGTGTTCCATTTGACTTTAACAGTATATATCTTAGTAAGTACATTCTAAGCAAAGAGTAAAAAATATTACCATGATTTTACTATAGAAATACATATTACATCCAACCTCCTCTTCGCAGGAGTGACTCGAATATTGCACAATTTATACATTCGTATTTTCTTGATTTTGTAGTAGTAGTTACTGTACTTATTACAATTCTGTAATTGGTTATCTACCGTTGGGTCCTTCTGCCCTGTGTTAGTGTATGTGTATGTGAGTGTTAGGGCTTGCTACTTCAAAATCATCCCCGAGTTAATTGTATTCCAACGGCAAATGGTACCGACTGCTCGGACCAGGATTCGTTTCCGGGCCTACCATTCGTAAAGCGGGGATCACATCGACGTGTTGATTGAATTTATATTTTCTTTTAAGTAATATAATGGGACAATTGAGTGGGTCAGATGTAATAGATTTATATTGCGGAAGTCTCCGTAAAATGTTACGAGATGACGCGATACTCTCGATTGTTTCTGTGTGGATGTTAAAACAGATTGGGTACCCCTGTGCTACATGATCATATGAGGTCTAACTAGCAGTCGACAGAATGTTTTTAATGTAATGGTATATTTTGCATATACTGATCAATGAAGATTTTTATTTCTGATTTCTGTTTTTATTCCTGCTGTACATACATTTTCCTTAAAAATTACTGAAAATAACAAAACACATATATTTTTAAAGCTAAAAGCATGATTTTTATTTAACTATATATTGTAAAATGCATCTTTCATAAAATATTTACTGTAAAATACTTCTTTCATAAGATATATACTGTAAAATACATGTTTAATAAGGTATTTACTGTATAAAGTCAAATATAAGACCCTGTTTATGTTATGATTATAAAATGACATCACGCTTAATAGAACCGTGCGCTAATATTGCGGACGATATACATCACGAAAATAAGACGAGTGCAATAGCTCGGCCAGAATTACATAGAAGAAGTTAGTCTGCATGCTATAAATGCATTTTCAAAATATAATAGTGGCACGATGTTTTATTGGCCGACGCCCAGTTTATAAATATCTGCATAACTTGCTGCGAACATTCGCGAGTTAATGAGTTATGCATATGAATATGAATACTTGCAGCAAAACTAGACGTGGAACGAACTACTTTGCAAATAAATTTAAATGAACCATATGAATTTTAATATAATGCTGCTTTTATCATAATTAGGATAGGAAATCATATTATTTACTGTAAGACGTTGTTGATAATTATAAATGAAAACTGTATTTGGAAAACAAAATATCTAAATATACAACATATTTTTAGAGTATATGCAAATAGTCAACTATTTATTTTGTATGCATAATACATAGTGATACAAAAATTAAATGAAGTACGATATTATTTAACATAAAAAGTTGTCGATGATTAGAAATAGAAATTATGTTTGGAAAATAAAATGGCGATTTAAACATATTCTTTAGAGCAATGATTCTCAAACTTTATGGTCAGCGACCCGCTTTTGCACTTACAAATTTCAAAGGACCTCCAAAAGAATGGTAATGTGTAGAAAAACATCCTGAATGATCTGTCAACAATTTGTTCTACGACCCCCAAATATTTTTCGTGACTCCCTCGTTTAGAATCACTGCTTTGTGAGTATATGCAAATAGACAATAAATTGAGGAAATTATTTATATTAAATTAAATTGAATCGCTGAGTGGAAAAACCATAAAGCAGATTTTGATCTAAACTACGCTTTTGAAGTTATATGGTTTCTCCACTCACCGATTCAAATATATACGACTTAACAAGTTTTAAGTTTAAGTAAGGACTCGATTCATGTATTTATATAGACTGCTAAATTCTCCAGCTATGTCAATCGATTTAAGGTCGTTTTAGACAAGACAATTTCTTAGCTCAAACGTTGTTCAAGAAATGAATTCATATATTCTCCTCCCATACAATTTGTCCTTGACAAATAGAACGCGTTATATGTCTCCATTCGATCTACCATCCAATTCAATATTTCAAATAACTTGCTGTATGATACAAGACAATTTAGATTGTCTCGTATCTTGACTAACTTTTGAGTCAAGAAATTGTCTTGTCTAAAACGACCTTTATTCGTTTACGCAATACGAACAATTGTTAGGTTAATGTATGTGTAATTGATTAAACGAAATTTTAGTTATAACTTATATGTAGAAGACATATTTAATGAATTTTCATGTCTATTATATAATGGCAGAATCCATTCATATCTTCACAATTGGTATAAACACAAATAACAAAAACTAATGTATCTAGCAGCATATTTTGCATTATTATTATTATGTTCTAGTCCATATATTTGTAAAATGTGCATCTATATACATATTTTGATCCAATACTTAATCATAGGAACTGCCTTACAATATGCATGAAAGATGACAACATACAATAAGATCATCAAAATTATACTATAAAATTTATGAATTATTATTATATTTCTGTGTGCCACACTAATCAATGTGACGTTGCCATATAAACAGAGACATATGATGTGTATGATGATATATTAAATGGAAAGTTACAACAACAAGTTATCTAGAACATCTAAGAATATAATCACGAGTTATAGTTAACTTGATACAATCGAGCCTATTAGAGATATATTTTATTCCGCCAACTAACAGTTAAAGATAAGGGTGGCCAACCTGCAAGTTTATTTGTGGCCCGCGTATTTCACACCAATTTTATTAAAAATAATAACAATTTTGCATTATTTTTGTTGTTTTATTTTCAATCACATGTGTAAATAATAACATTTCACTATAGGGAAAGGAGAATTTAATAATTCATGCATTTAATCATATTAAAGCATTCCAGAGAAAATTATTATTATTTGAATGCAAAATGAAATAATATTCCACATTTTTCAATGAGAAAAGAACAAAATTGGAAGTCACGCATTAATACTAAATGTGTTAACGAAATAAACTACTAAGTGCTGCAATTTCATCACGATTTATTAATTTAGGCAATTACAGCAACATTCTCGAAATAATTTCGAGTTCGTTCCTGGATACTTGCAAATGTAACTCATTGATTTGTAGTGTAATGATGAATTAAAACGCCTGTTTAAAACAACTGAGAAAATTGAGTTTTATAGCACTTACGTAACACAAGAAAAATTTGGCAATTTAAGGAGACTAGCCCAAAAAGTATTAAGTGCTTTTGGATCAACTCGATCATTTTTTTCCAAAATAAAATGCAAAGCACTGATCGCGTCTATCCATAACGGACGAAAATCTAAAACACAAGCTACGCTGCACGAATACCTACATTGTCGATTTGAAAAAAATATCGAAACTTAAGGAGAAACAAGTATGTCATTAAATTTCGTAATTATGAAATTAGGATTAATACCCATATCGTTATATTGGCGATGTTTTATTAACTGTGGGTTCTTAAAGGTGTTTAACCTTATTATAATATTATACAAATTCTAAATAGCGTACTGTTTTATTGCCCAACATTTTGTCAAAACTTGCTTGCAGCCCGCTGGATTATGGTTGATCATTTGGGTTGGCCAGGCCTGAGTTTAAACTATAAAATATTGCAATATTCAATGAGAATAACCCTATGCTTCGTTATGATGAGAGAGAGAGAGAGAGAGAGAGAGAAAGAGAGAGAGAGAGCGCGCGCAATAAATAGTACCGCGATTTGTAAAAATCCACACAAAAGATAAAGTTAATAAAATTTAATAGAAGGAAAGTTTGTTGAATCATACAATTCTTTCTACACGATACAAGTTTGTGGGCACATGAACTGAAGGATGTAAAGGGCAAGCTAGATGCATAATATGTATCTATCAAAAATTCTACCAAGTATACTGCTATTTAAAAAGAAGCGCGCCTTCTATTATGACACATATGATCAATATTTTAGAGCGTGAGTACACAAAGTTCATCATCGCTGAGCAAAACCATGTAAAATGTTTTGACTGAAATATTTTTATTTAATTAAAGTGAAAACTGTATAAAGAGGAGTATGTTCCTATAACTTATATACAGTGGGTAATTTAAATACTTCTATATTAATTAAATTCTTATGACAATAAAAAAATGACATATTTTACGGAAAAGCTGGATATATGCAGTCATAAAATAAGAATTAAAAAAGAATATATAACTGGAATTAAAAATTACCTTGGTTAGTGTGTCCTCATAAAATAAGAATACACACTTACTATTATTTTTTAGTTAGTAACTACAAACACTATAATGGAAAATAGTTGTCTGAAATTCTTATTTCTTATTTAAATTCAGCATAAAATATACAACTTAATTATATAAAATTAATATTTAACAGCCGATATATTTTAATGTTTTTATAATGATAAAATATTGTGTGTGATAGATTGATGCGCATTTTTATGCTGTACTCTGCTTTCCTTCGATTTGCTTTCCGTTGATTTGAGCGGCCAACTTATTAAACCTTTCAGCCCTTAATTTTTAAATGTGATAAAATGTTTTTCTTTGTTAATTATTATTACGCTTACTCACACACATTCAAATTCAAAAGATTCTAAAACTGCACAGGATTTTCTTTAGAATACCTTGTTGGAATGAAATTAGTAATTAAGAGCAAGCATATGGAAGTAGAGGCATTTAAATGTTATGGTGGCAAATGCCACCGGCAGGGCCTAAAGGGTTAAACTAATATTTCTATATATTTTTGTTGCTAATCTAACTAGGAACGTTTTTTTTTATTCCTTAGATAATATAGTCCAGTTAAGTCTAGTGAATATGACAACCAACCCGAAAATAAAGATATATGAATTCATTTAGCCAGGGACGCCAATGTACGAATATCAGCCGATTTTGATTTATATTTGGAAATTTAGTTCTCTATATATGCTAAGATATTTATAAATTTAATTATCAACATTAGAATAACAAGTGTTTTCTTGTATATCAGTTGATAAATATTTAATTCCACCTCGGTTTATGAATTACTCATAGTACGAATTACTCAAGTCCCAAGAATCTCGATTAGAAATATTATTGAGTTGTGAGAATGTTCCTTTACTCATCAGAATTTGAAAATAAGAATAATTACATGAATGCTTTCAATAGTAATACCGCACTTATTAGCGACTAATATAAACGTCGTAATATAATACATAGTAACATTGGGATAATCCAAACAGTTCAAAATTAACTTGTTTTCATGTTGTTGACAGTTTTAGAATTATGTCATATTTCTTAGTGTGAATATACGACACCATATTTCTCAGTAAAGGCTATATTTCATTCTGGACTAAAATTACAGTATCTTGTTTCGTAAAGTATACACAATGTTAATAGTAAAGCAATTTTTTGTTCGACGATTAAAGATAGTTATCCATGATCAACTATTTGGATATATTTTGATCGCTCTTATGAACGTCAAAAACAAATTTCGTAATATAATACATAGTAACATTGAGATAATCCAATCAGTTCTAGTCTAAAATTAACTTCTATAATCACACTGATGAATTGTAGATACTCTGTTAAAGTTTTCTTTCCAAGTAACAAGTATTATTGTATATAAACCCTAACATACAAAATTTAGTAGAGGAGCCTCGAACTGTTAAATAATTAAAAAGTATGAAGGACACCCAAAGATCCCAATAATTAAATGCTATTCTATATTTTTTACTCAGTAAGAAATTGTAAAAAAATACAATAGAAACAAGTAAATTTCGGGAATCACTAGAAAGATCCTGGAGTAACCTCAAATTATAACTTGATATAACCTGGATTAGTAATCTATAAACATTTGTTTATAATGGAATACCGCACAGTTAAGGGTAACAACAGTAATATTTATTAGATATTTTTAATCAAATTGAATCTAATCATATTAGAATTGAACATTCTTGTGAGAGCAGGCCTTATACAACAGAAAAAGAGCTAGCATCATGCTTTACAATAATAAAATCAAGCGTTTAAATTAAGCACAGCATTTTAAATCTACGCATTTTATCAGTAGGAAAATTGTGAATATTTTGAATTATTTTTATATTTGCTCCAATCAAATAAAACTGAGGAGCATATCACCAAGGGATGTATTAAAGTAAGGTTAGCAAACGTATTGTTTTAAGTAACTTCAAAATAAATTCAAACATATGTAAATAATGTATTGGATTACAAACGAAAACACACAAAAATATGTACATTCAAGATGTATACCTTTTGTTAGAAGGAGTACGTGTTGCCATGTCTTGAGGTGCTTGGTTTTACTGTTATTACCTGTATTTTTATTATAAAAGTGTATATAATGTAGTTAAGTTGAATATTGTTAGGATAGTACTGTTGTAATTGAATATATTTGTAATATAATAATAAATATACTTGTAGTAAAATTTTTGTCAGAATGATTTAATGAACAGAAATGGGGTTTTAACAACATTTGCAGTGCATATCCATTAAAATATGAAGTAGGTGATAAAAACAAAACCAATTTCCACGTATTCAAGACCGACATCACGTACCCCTGGTTTCCATTGGTGCGTTCAATTTCAGTAATGGTAACTTCGGTGCCTCCATCGTTGCTTTCACGTCTCTTTGTGGTTTTCTTAACTTTTCTCGTCTTCTTTTCAGTGACGGTGAAGTTGGAATATGCTTCTACGTCTCCCATTTTCTCACACAAACTGTACAAATGCCGGTTCTCAACTGAATTGTGTTAAGATGGGTAAACTGGCAAACGATTTTCTTAGACGGGTATATTTTTAGAAAATGATATGGAACATAGTGCCGCGTGCAATATGCCCTCTTCTCTGTCGAGGTGGGCAGCAAATATATATCAAATATTTGACGCAATACCGTTTCACATACATACACACATACACCACTTCACACAGAAATATATATTTACGTTCGATTGAAACACACTTTGCATTACACAACGGAACTATTTATAAACGTATCGAAAAAATCTCATTGGGTTTCAGACAATTATTTAAGAAGTAGTCGATGAACACATCACTACAAACACAATAATATTAGGACAGTAATATATATATATATATATATATATATATATATATATATATATATATATAACATAATGGCTTTTTAATACCAGTTAAGCCACAGACAATAATAATAAAATAATATCTTTGTCCGAAATGTAAACAGCACTCTTAATTGATTGCTAATCTTGCCGAATACAATTGGTAACGCGATCTACAAAATGCCTAATGCCATATCATTACTTTTAGTTTTTCTATTTGAATAATATAATATAAAAGTTATTATTATATGAAATGTGTGGTCATTTTTAAATTATGATTATTATTTGACTAAATGTTGAACATTTAAGTAGTACTATTATAAATAAAAACACATTCAAGTCTTTAGAATTTTACTTGCACAATTTTCATATTTTGTCAAGATATTGATTTTGGGATAATCTCCAACTATTTTTAAGAATAATAATAACGAATATTATATTTGCACAAAACATATAACAATATACACACACGTATTCTCATTCCACTCCAAAAATTTAATCCACTACTTTTGTATGTTTTTCTTACTTTGTCATACATTTGTTATTGGTACTAATACTAAACAAATTTATTGTATTAATACATTATACATTCATTATGCTAAAATGTACAATATTCAATATAGTAATTATTTTTACTATTTCCACTATTCTAAATTAATAAGCAAGGTTTGAATCAATTGTAATTTATACGTTTTTGCTTAGTCTAAAAAAAGGCCTATATTCCATCTATCCTCGTCTTCATTTTGGTAATTGTAATTTATGTGATTCTACAGTTATTGCAGTTATTTCCCCGTGATAAATACTACTGCGTTCTCCTAATATAGTATATAAGTAAAATTTAAAAATGGCAAAATTTCAATACGTAAGCACTGTGAAATGTGTGTCCTAGCATCCAAAATGAATTATCAGGTTTTTATTTTTGTTTTGATGATTCTTATGTATATTTTAACCTTTTTTGCATTTAGAATAAACTAAATTATTATTTAAACAATTAGATAGCATTAGCCTGATTGGTAAAACTACTGGAGCTATTGCAATCTTTAAAATGCACTTATCGCAAAAATTGTTTTTGGAATGACATTTGTTATCTCACAGTGCGATATTATCGTATATATTTAATAGGAATAACAATTTAAAGTTAATACCTTGTAAGTTTACAATAGGTTTACTCGATATATTGGTTAGTTTTTAATTACGAGGCTATTCCTGCAGGATAATCAAAATTCATGTATCATACAATATTTAAAAAATAACGCATAGCGACGGAATTAATCTTTTTATCTGACTTCCAACGTATTAACGTTCTCAAGAATTTAGATCTCGACCGTACTAATGCAATTTGGTAGTTTGGGTATAAGTAATAGCAAAGAAACAAAATTTATTGAGACATAGTGCCATAAACTGTAGGGTATAAATAGGAAAGAGTTACAAGACGTTCTAGATTACTTCATTTCCTTTTCCCATAATTAATATCGTCAAATTGCCTCTGTTATTTATCCTCTATATAATATTATTATTATATACAATTCATGGTCTTGTTTTTTGGTAAGTAACGTAACGTTTGGTAAAATATATTCATAAATACATTTCTGTTTCGCCCAGAAAACCTTTATTTGCCAAACAAATTACTAACAAATAACTCAACATAATATCAGATACCACAACTAAAAACTTTATGCTGTATATACAAAAGTATAGTATTCAGATATATTTTGATTGATAGGACTAGTACTATTAAAATAACAAAGTTTCAACGATATAACGATTATTATGACTGAAGATATAAAAATGTAATTAAAGTTATGAACAACCTTGGTACTACTTACTAATAGAACCTTTGTAATATTAGATATAACGAGTTCAGTATGTATATAAAACCAGTCCTGGCTAAACACGATGTATAAACAGTTAGCATATTCAAAGCTTTTAAGCACGGTTTATATTGTCTTTTGAAATTTATAGCTAAGCTGTTTAAACGAAAAACACATTAAACTCGACATATTATTATAATATCAAGGTTAACGAAAATAAACGCATATCATATAAATTTACTAATATTGTGCTAGAATTACGTTATGTAATCAGCAACTAACAATACATACGTTTCAACGAGGTTGCGATCAGATCAACTTTACTGTAGTATGATTGTATACAGAACTGTTTATATTCCCGTCGAGTTTGATATAAATATTGGGCAGATGTAAATCAGGCAGAATATGTTATAAATTTGCTATAATCAATTGCAGTCGCGCATCAATAATCGCGAATATAGGCGTATGATTACATTATTTTGCTAGTGTGTAGTCCGGAGTTTATGTAATATTTATAATGAAATACAGTTTCATCTTACTTGTCGCAAACCAGTGTATATCCTAGGAAAACGGTGCCATAATACCGGCCGTAATTTTATCACTTATCATTTATCATTTATATCACAAAAACAGTTTTAAGTATAAGCAATGGAATAACACACTCTAGTTTACTGTAATTCATTGCCTTATTGCATTACGTTTAAGCTCTCTCAGAATCCATATCTGTGACGTCAAAAACGGTCGCTAAACCTAGGGTGCGATTCTTGAAACCATTCGTTTCGGACGTATCTTTTAACTTTCAAAGTCGCTCCGCAAAATTCATGACTTGAGTTCGTCCAATGCGCGACCCGTCAAAAGATCCCGCGACATAATAGTTCCTACGGGGAAATTACATTTACATTGAGTATGTACTATAATTATACCAGACATATGTGAGTAAAACCATCGCTATTATAAATGCCTGTAGGGCAAAATAGTTTATTCCCTTTAGTCTAGAAGGGCAAAAGATCTGAAGAAGTTAATAGCAGGAGTGGCAAATTACTTACAAAAAACGTGTTACTGAAATTTTTTTTATTGCGGATTCTGAACGGAAATATTTTTCTGCGATCAGCGATGTATATTATAACTACTTATGCCTGCGAAAAAGAATATTTTGATGGTTTTAGTGCTTGTTGAAATTTAGCGTTAATATACATATATGATACCTTACTATAGTTAGTTCACCTTAGCCCCGAGAAGTTGGTCAATAACTTTCTCAGAAATATGACGATGTGCATAATTATGCGTCCCGATAGGATTTTGATGGCAAGACAGATAGTGGCCAGGGTAGGCGATACATAATTCGCGTTTTACATTTGGCGTACAATCGTGCAATCGTTGAAACGGCCGATTTTGATATACAGTTTCTCAGTGTAATACACTAGTTGCTCAAGTAACACATTGCAAGCAACTAGTTACATCGAATTCGGTATGATTACCTCTGTAGATTTAATATCAGCTATTATTCTTATTGCTATTGCAAGTTACCGGAAGTAACACGGAAATAGTTGCATGTGAAAATTTCACTGGCAATCTATTGCTATTAGCTATTGTAAGTTACGATTACGGATTGTCATTATTCAATGTAAGATGATGTTCAAGCTTTTCAAAGCATCCTCGTAGGATACTACGCTACAAACTAGGGTGCCTTAAAAGTTCGCACAATGAAAGGAAAATGAGAATGTTTTATTTTTCAACGTAATCTCCGTTAAGTTGAATGCACTTCATAAAACGACGTTCCAAAGCTATTAGGCCATCACGAAAGTGCGATTCTTGAAGTCGTCCGAAATAGTCGTCGAGAGCTGCTTTTATTTCTTCTTGGAAAAATGTTTTCCTCCGAGGAATATTTTCGGTCGTGGAAATAGATGGAGGTCAGAAGGGGCCAAATCAGGCGAATAAAGAGGATATTGCAACAGATCGTACTTCAGTTCATTCAATTTTTCAATTACTACCACACTTGTATTGGGACGACAATGCACGTTCCATGATGGAAAATGATCTTCTTCTTATGCAAGCCAGGTCTTATTCATGTTTTTTTTTATCCACTTGATCTAGAAGTTCAGCGTAATATTCACCGTTTATTGATTGGTCCTTAGGAAGATAGTCAATTAGTAATATCCCTTTAGAATCCCAAAAGATCGACGTCATAACTTTTCCAGCTGACTTCGCGAATATTGCCTTCTTTGGTGGTTGAGAACCCCTATGTCTCCATTGTTTAGTTTCTAGCTTGGTCTCAGGGGCATAACAATGAACCCAAGTTCCATCTGTTGCAATAAATCGCCGAAGGAAATTGGTTTTATTTGAGTTAAAACGCTCTAGACTCTCTTGACAAATTCTAATTCTCGGAAAGTTTTGATCCATTGTCAATATTCGCACCGCCCACCTTGCCGCAAGCTTTCTCACCCGTAATTCCACAATTAGGATATGAAATGTTCTTTCAGCTGAGAGGCCTGTATCCTTATCAATATCGGAGACCTTTAATCGACTAATCGACGAACCTGCATAACCATATCGTGGAATTTGTCAAAGATTTGAGGCATTGTGGCAGTTTTTCGTCGTTCACTACGCGGATCATCTTCTGGCTCTCACGATCATATTTAAATTCCGTTACCTACTTATGCATAGTCGTAAATGATGGAGCAGAGTCTCTTACCGTATTCTGCATATATATATATATATATATATATATATATATATATATATATATGTATATATATATATATATATATATATATATATATATATATATATATATTTCAGTTGCCTTCAAACAGTTTTCACAAAATATTTGATAACAGCGCGCGTTTTAGTTTTATGCATTTTGCAAAACTCGCAACAAGCTTTACACAAAGGAGCACCAACAAAATAATACTAGACACAACAATGTAAAATTTGAAATTTGTTCACAAGACAGTTGGTGTCATCTATTGCATATATTTTATTCAAACTGATGCTGTCATCTGTGCTACATTTCGCGAATTTCTCAAAGCACCCTCGTAGCTTGTGGATAGTCCTTTGACAATGAAGAAATCAATAATTTCCGGATGTTTGTTGAGATCACTAAGGCAGTAACAGGTACGTCCGCTTGATATGAATCGTAATTCAATGATTTCTCGCTTTGAAGAGTTGGCGTCCCTTAGTTGTAGTGTAACAACTGGACCATTGGCTATGTCTTGCATTCTTGCAAGTTCACGCCACCTACGAACGATTTTCTTAAACTATTCATCTAAAACTTTTGTGTTTTGGACGGCTGCATATTGCTGATACCATACAATAGAACCTCAATGTCTGTATTTTAACTGTAGTCGCTTGGATTCTGTATGTTGCATGTTTCAGTTTAGTTTCAGTTATT
The DNA here is from genome assembly GCA_963942505.1 of Lordithon lunulatus. Lineage (NCBI taxonomy): Eukaryota > Metazoa > Arthropoda > Insecta > Coleoptera > Staphylinidae > Lordithon > Lordithon lunulatus. The sequence continues at coordinate 25,421,127 of OZ012667.1, forward strand.
GAGATATTTGAATCACTTGAAGTCATGTTTGCTATCGGCATTAACCTCGAAAATGGATTATTATATACAAAATCCGTTTTATGAAAGCGCTATGCGTCCTTGAAGTGCTTTTGCGTATAATGACTGTTAAGCCCCCTCTGGCATTGCTTGACAGACGAACTGGAACGTAGATTGTGTAGCCTCGTATTGGTATACCTTGATTTGTGAAGTGGGTTTCCGAAATTGAGCACACGTAAATATTTTGCATTTCGAGAAATATTTCCCGATGTGTTGGCTTAGGCCGTTTGCGTTCTATGTAGCAATTCTCATAGCTCCAGCCAATGGAATTTGTATGGGAGGGTGTTAGTTTTATTGAACATTTGAAGCTCATATGGTAATATTTGGTTAAACTGTTCCTGCCTATTGAAGAATTTTTTTGTCGTGTTCAATCATGAAATTATAGAGTCCATAGATGGTGAACCCTCATCGATCAAAGAAACTCCCTGCGTCGCTTGTGAGTATGATTCAGCAAGCTTACTTAGTGCGTTCTCGATCTTTTTGTTTCTTTTGACTTGTGTAAGATTCTATTTCGACTTTAGTTCTGGTTTCTTTTTATTACTCGGAACTCCTGTTCTGCACATATCCTTATATCCATTTCTTAACGGTCTGGTAGTTAGTAATTATTGCAACTGCAAATACTTTTTTTGTGTCTTCTCCGTTAATAAAGGTTATCATAAAAAAATTCATAGGCTTCTTAGTTTTGTTATATAAGATGTTGACAGCATCAGTTGCTTTAAATCCTTGAGCTACCAGATCCTCAATAATGTCAGTTGGTAAGGTTTTGGGATCGAGTCCTCTAGCCATGACTGTTGAGGTCTAGTTTATTTGTCTGAAAAAGTTCCTACTTGATGTTGTCAACCTAAGATAACAAAATTGCTTAGTGTGCAATGCAAGGATAGTTGATCCGTAATCGCGCAACATGCGCTACACTCACGGGGCGCCGCGACACTAATTTAGGACGCAAATTAAATTAATTCCCAGATGGTAGGTGTGGGAAAGGCGCCAATTTACATCCCCAAGCCGCTACACTACATGCGTATGACACCACAACAAAACATGTGTCCATCTTGACTTTTCCACACGACACGACATGCGTCACTCTTGATGTGTAACAAAAATCTTATCTTGATGAAGAAGCCGATCTGCAGTATTTTTAGAAAATAACGAAAAACAATTTTCAAGATGTTCTCTCCATAGGCAAGATAATATTACACTACTTTCACACGCTAGTATCAAGATGATAGTATGAGATACTGGCCGTGAATTATATTGCAGAAGATATTCTATTTCTTGCAGATACGGCAGTATAATGGTTGAATCACGTTGTTAATGTACCGATTTGCATTTAATGTTTCCTGAATAACTACTACAGGAGGTCTGCTTCCATGGCAGAGCTATCTGCCATGGAAGCAGACCATTACACCTTGAGTGCAGTATGTCGTTGTACAGAAAACTGCAAGTTGTGTCGTTCTCCATGACGTCTTCAAACCAATCTGCGACCATCAAGAACCCATAAACAAAATCGTCACTAAATATGACTTGGTTCCATTGCATATTCCAATGCAATCTCTCGTTACACGATTGCTCCTGTGCAGCACGATGGCGTGGAGTTAAACGTAAATAAAGCAATGGTCGGTATGATCTGAGCCCAAAAGATCGATTTCTTCGATCGGAAGGAGATTTTGTGATCAATTAATCCTCTCCATCTATCACCAATATCCATTGTTGATGAAAAACGATTCCAAAAAGCCACAAGTCGAAGAGGACGATTTTCATTATCAGTGGTGCGTCTAGGATGTCCGGGACGCAAACGTCGTCGTTCCTCATTATGACCATCTGACCATCTTAGCCAACATAGGGTAATTGTGGCGCCACTGCGTCCCATGCGAGCGGCAACATCACGAATTGATAATCCGGCTTCTGGCAGACCGATTATTCTGCCACGTTTAAACTCGGTTAAGTAATGGAAATTTGGACGATGTCGTACAGGATTCTTTCTACTTTAATGTGTTTACTTTACTTATTAAGCTTTCAAATATGCCAAATGAAAAAAAGGGTTTTTGTTTCATTGTCGATGTTAATTTGAAGAATCTTTATTGTATCTTGCTGAAATCTTCATCGTTTCTTAATAGGAATAATATCCACGTTTTCATCAAAATAGACAGCGAGTATATTTACATTTTCTTAATTTATACAGAATTGGGAATTTTCTTTTTTCGTATTAATTGTTTAGATTTATATCTCGTTAAACGACAATTTTCAACAAATTTCATTGAAAATGTAAAATGGCCTATTACAAATACTTATTGGCGACATATTAGGAACGTGGACAGGCATGTTATTCTTGTTTTATCTCCTCGTGTGAATACCTGTAGTTCAATGTATGGCTTGCATATTGTAACTATAAATTATGCAGGAGCATAATGAAATTTAGTCATTGAAAATGGTATCAAATTGTCGGTATATAAAAGGAAAACTGGAGGATATTTAAAAATACGAATCAATATTCTTGTTGTTAATACTCTCATAAATATTTCCGAAAATCTTAGAAAGTAAAATCGGAAAACATTTTATATTGCACAACACAGTTTGGTTTCAAAAAAGGGGACGTAATGTATTTAAGGCCCGTTTGTATAGTAATATAAGTAGTGTAGTGAGTACTTAATAGCGGGTTACTACCCTAATGTAAATAGTATGAGTATTGTGAGTTTTAAAGATATCAGCTGGTAAAATAGATTACTTATGTATGTGCTTATGTACAAAAGGTTTCTCTGCTAAACCTGATGAGCAATTGGTTGGGATAAATACTACCTGTAGCACTTACCACCTAAATGTAAACATGGTTATAGTATAGTGTAAACTTAATGATGTTTTTGGGGGCCTTATTGTTCAAGGAATTGTCAAATTTAAAACGAGCTTTAGATCCGATATTCGTCATTTCTCAAGTAGTAAAACTAATAAATCATTATGTTTTACAAATATATCAAACAAACATAAAACTGCATTATTGTTTATTCAAAATAATTCATACATAATATTATTTATTTTTAATGTAATACAGACAGCATAAAAATGGTAGAGTATATAAGCTTAAATTATATCTAATTGTCAGTAATAGTTTTCCGCCGTATAGTCAGTAGTAGGGTTGTATTTTGTATAATACAAGTTTACGTTCACATAAATGATTTTTGCGCTATGCATTTCCTAATATATTAGTTCCTGTAGAGGACAGCAATCAACTATCAATAACATATCAAGGAATTCTAGCACTGCACTTGCGATTTCTAGTCGCACGATTGTTCAGTCACGAAAATAAAACCCATTGTTTGAATTGCAAAGGCACATAAATGCGACTAAATAATCGCCGCGATTAAAACAATTCGACTAGTCTTATTTAAAATCTGTGGGCAGGCGATCTCGCCTGAAGTAAACAGCGATCGCGCGACGATTTTCAATGATATCCATTAAAAAAACTTATTATAAACAACTATTTATTTATCGCAGTGAGTGCAACTTATAGATTTTTTGTGAATTCGATTATTTGGTCGTCGAGACTAAAAATCGCAAGGCTTAATTATAGTCTCCTGGAAAATATTCAGATGGCCTATACTAAGAACATTATGTATTTAACGGTATTATATGAGGATATTTATTTTCATCATAATATTTTAATTAATTTATTTTAGTTTAATATATTTAGTTTATTAGGTATAGATCGCTCTTACTGATTCTGCGCGAAATAAAGAACTACAATAATAATCGAGTAAGTCGCGTCGAAAAATAAATGATACCTAGAAATTACTAGCAGCACTCGTATTTTAAATTACATGCAAAATCATACGTTTTTATAAACAATTTTTAGATATGATACAATTTACATCTCAAATTTATATATTATAAATTTGGCGCCGATGACTTCTTTAATAGTCCACTAAATCTCCACGAATTAGGGTAGCTTTAAATTAAATTACTTGTTTTATTTAATCATTATGTAAATTTTAGTTATGTATATTATATTTCGGTTAACAGTAGCTGTAACGATTTTGAGCCAAAATACACATTATTATTATAATTAAATTGAAACTGGTGCACAGTTTGAGCATTTACTTTAACTTTTTATTGTTTAATTAACTATTAATTCGCGTTTCATGTTTTTTTTTCACTCTGACACTTCATGATTTTTCTCGGAAATTTGCTTATGTAACCTATATTATAATATATATCTCTGATCTCAGAAAATGAACCGCTTTCAGAATCCGTAATAATAAAATAGGGTTGTCATTTCACAAAAAATGTCGATGTCATCATTTCACTTTCAAAATAGTAGAACAAATTGACACTTTCATTAAAAATTGGCAATTAAAAATTAAAAATAGACGAGTACGAGCAATTTTTGCAAAAATCATAAATAAAGGTTCTATCGAATTTATTTCATAGTTTAGGAACACCCTCTATCTCAACTGGATGGCTAAAGAGTTTGTTTACACCTTGAAGAGCGTGAAGATTAGTCATTTAGTTCCGAAATTTAACAAATTATCAAGCGTTTTAATGTAGTTACTAAGAAACAAAGGTATATAATTTGTTGATAAATATATTTATATTCGTTATTTTTTTGTATTAAAAAAGGGGTACTATATAATAAAAAATATATAATTATATTATTGTTAGGTCATAGTATATGTATACCGGACAGAAAATCCAGTCTTAGTAATATGCATTTAACATAGAAAAGTTTGCAAAATTAACGATTGCAATACTAATTAATATTACAACTTGATAGAAGTTCCTCGAGTATAAACTAAAGCTACACAAAAAAATATAAGCACATGATATTTATAGTTGCATTAAATACTTAAACACAGATAATTCAATATAAGTACTAGTATATCACTTATATTGAAAATAGAAACAAAAACAGTGTGTATAGGCATTAAAGCGTGTCTGGATGGATCGTTACTGCTAACAAACGAACCTCCTCAAGCATAATTCACTGAATAAATTTGTAGTAGTCAGTAAATTAAGGTGTGGGTCAAAATCAATGTTTCTTTACCCAAAATGGTTCACCGCTTGTCTTGCTAGTACCCGCATCACACACATCTTCAAAGACATTTTTATGTTCATTACAGTCAACGGCATTTTCGGATACTGTTACCACACCACTTGTACTGTCACTGATATTTTCTCGTTGTTCGATAGTAGTCGGTTTAATTTCGAAGTCTCTCTGCTTATTTCGCTTTTTATTTTTAAATGATCGTCGATGATCGTCGTTTAGTTTATGTTGTTTGTTTAATCCGTCTACTGAATTAAGTTCCTCTTTATTTAATACTGCTTGATCAAGTTCAACTATTGTTACTTGAGATTCTTCAGATGTACTAGGCTCATTCTCATTACTGGAACTGCTCTCATAAGCATCCAATATTTTTTGAAATGGAGAAGGTGAACGCTTCCAGTATCTCGTATCCACAATTTTATCAGTGCACGAATTAATTTCATCTTTCAATGAACCATCATCATTAATATTACTGGAAATATTTTTATTAATAGTTGGTATCTCATACATTAAATCTGTTTCAGATTTAGATCTCCTGCGGCCGCTTGAATATGTTGCGTATGATTTACGAGGATCACATGGTGATTTACTGCGAGATCTGCTTTCAAATTCCAATCTATCTTGTCTCAGAATATCCGGTGTTCTCGAACGGGATCTTGATTTAGATCGAGATACCTTTAAGGATTTATTGGACCAGAATTCGGGATTATCAAAATTAGATTTTAATATGTCGTCAGATTTTTGACTACAACTAGGCGTTCTTGATCTATAGTCTTCTTCATCGATCTCAGAAACACTTACGACAGGATTTTCAATAAGTTCAGAGCAAATGCTATTTCGCGGAGCAAATATATCATATGTGGGATAAGGAGACGATTCTCTCTGACCGTGAGATGATTCAATAGTATGTTGATGAGATGTGTCTGTAATAACTATTGGATGTTCTTCAGTCGAGGAATGTAAAACAGACTGAGTTTTCCTGGATCCATCGACATAACTTGGGAATACGTGAATATTATGTTTTTCTTTCAATGAATCAAATGTGCCTTCAATGGGAACATCTTTTAAGACGGATACATCTGATTGTTTTGTATTTCCACTCAAATCATAGTTACTGTCTCTGATGTCCGTGGCATTTCTAGGCGTTGCATGTACATTTTGTTGTATATCATTAACTTGATATGAAAAGTTGTTTTCTGTCTCTAAACGGTTTAAACTATTTTTAGAATAACATCCTTGAGAATCTGAATGTTGCTGTGTGTAGTTCGTTTGAGAGATGGCGCTTGGATCACTGCCGGTTTTATGTTCAAGTCGCGATATTTCACGTAGTAGTTTATTTCTTTCCCTGTTAAGTTCCTTAATGTAGTTTTGACGGACGTGATCTAAATCTCTTTTGTTGGTTTGCTGGCTGTCTGTCAGACCTCTCTGTACGTTCGTATAGAAAGCAAGCAACTCCACCACACCGACACATGATATTAATATAGACAGCAACAAGCCCATCTTTATAATATATTAGTTTTTGTAATATCACTATTAATAGTTTACGCGACCGATATGCAGTCGCACTGCGCGATTTTGTAAATATTTGTTAAATTTTCGCGAAAACGTGCTAGTGTGCGACGGATTTAAAACAAACTGATAGAAATAATCTCTGCCAATAGTTCTAGCTGGGGTCCAACCCTAAATAAGCAGTTACTTAATCAGTGATCTTAATACTGACATTGGTAAAGATTTATTTTTATTTTGGTACACGTGTGAAGTTTACTATGTGCCACTAGTGCAAGCAAATGATAGGACGTGTATAAAAGCCAATGTGACAGCAACAGTTACCCTTGATATTATAAAAAATGTTATTGGCATTGTTGTGATATTCGAAGCAAGGTGGCTTCCTTGAGAATTGTCTGGCACATCGCAAACTATTTATGTAGCTGATACGCATATATGCTATATTTTCAGACCAGGCTACGTTGCCAACTATTTTAAATCTAATATTTTGCACATGTATAGAGTAGGACATGCATCTTATTTTGGTCACTAATGTGTCATATATATTTTTTAATATCTAAATTAATATTATTTTTTGCGGTATAAGGAAGTCTCATCATCTAATAATTAATATATAAATATTCAATGTAGTTACGTTTTACTAATTGTGAACAATGGAATACGTTTTACGGTATAATGTAAATTATATTAGTTATTGTTGTAATTAAAGACACTTTACCAATCGAAACATAAAATCGAATATAAATCCATATAAATTTTAAAAATGGCATTACACAAACCTATCTTTTTATTAATATTGTTATTAAACTAATTAAAAGATTCAGAATTAAATTCAAGTAGATATTTCCACAGAAAATATATACAAAGTAGTAGATAAAATCTAAAAATTGTGTTTACACTTTTTACTCTTTACATTGACCAACATTATTCATATTAAAACATAAAATATATGACTCCCTACCAGAGATTAAGTCGTATTTATAAGTCTATAACTACTATTTTTTTCAAGATAATATATTATTCATTTAGCACTTTTGTATTCGAAAAGTAAAAATTATGACATCAGATTTGCATGATATACCAATTATAGTTTATTACAGAATTACAGCCGGTTTTCATCGGATCGATAAATGTCAGTTCAATGTTGACTGAATTAAGATTGCATGTTTTACCTCCGTTCGTAGCTTGCCGGTGAGGTGGTAATAAACAAAAGTTTATTTCAGAGTTTCAATTCATCATAGATTCGTGGGTGATATAATATAAGAAACATACTAATTAATAATAATAAAAACAATTATCTTTCGGCATTTAAACATTAATATTTATTCTATTAATTATTAAATTGTTACAGAAAACGAACGTCACTTCGTTTTTCCCGATATGACCTCAATAACAGGAGGGATTACGCGATTTATGTGTCATTTTGAAGATTAACAATTTTATAACACAGTGTTCTCTTTGCATTGTTAAAAATCTAAGAATATCATTTGTTAGCATTTTTTTTAAACATACATGTTTTACATTGCGTTGTATATCGCGTGATTTCAATTGCTTTCTTCTGATTAAAATAGAGAGTGTACTCAGTGCAACGGCCTTGGAATGTATAAAGAATTTATATAAATTACAAAACTGAGACTCCTAAAATAGTTCCATACCATATTTATCAATAGTATATGTAAAGGATAAATACCCGTACCTAAACCGTACCGCTATTTGTTTATCCTTTTTTTACTTACTCCGTTAGTTTTATTTATTATCAATTGTCTAGTCCATTTTGTTATTAACTTATATACCTACCCTCAAAATCCTACATTATTAACGTCATATGTGTGTTTTATTACCTCTCTTGCCTTCTTTTTGTGTAAAGTAAGTCACCGCAAAGAGCACTGCGTGCGCGAAATATTGTGAGGACGTCTCTTCTTTTTATTCTCTTTAGTCATATACTTAGTACCCTTATAAGAAACGAAAAAAGTATATGTGTAATGGGCATACATCTATTTTCGCATTTAGTATACCGGATTATTATATATACACTTCTTTGTCGCCTATGTAAAAAAGAAATATGTGAAGAATGTAGTGATCTAACCTTATCTGAGCTTAGGACTTTTAACTTAAAAAGAAACGCGGTCTAAAATTGTTTTGCCGAGATTGTGATGAGTTTATAATCAGTATCAACTTAAATAGATATGAAATTAAAAACATGAAATTGGAAAATCACAATAACACAGTGATGAGAAATGAAAATGCAAGTGACGAGATAAACAAGTTACCTTCAAGGACAATATTCGGGAAATTATTAGTGATATTTCGAGAAATTTAATGAAATCTTGGAAACTTTCAAAAAGATATATACTATAGTGAGGTCATAAAACAATCGCCTATTATAATATGACATACGCACAAACAGGTTAGTAAAACAACAAAAGAGACTCAATAGATGTAACTAAATATAATATTAATGGCATTACAAGAACAAAAAGTGGAATAGTAAAACTTGTGCCAATAACTTTAGCCATGGTTACCCAGGAAGTGGTCGCTTAAAACCGGCCGCCCCTGACGTCATTTTGACATCACAAAGATAGTTTTGCGTATTATATAAATGAATATGGTATTATATAAATGAATATGGTTCACCATAAAGAGTAATACCTCAACGTAATGCAACAAGGCAATGATTTATGAGTTATTCAGTTACATATACTTAAAACGATATTTGTGATGTGTAAATGACCTCAAAAGCGGTCGATTTTAGCGATCGCTTTCCGAGGAAATCAGGCCTTTAGAGAGCAGAAAATAAAAGCGGTGAAAACAATCTGAGTGATAAGTACGATAATAGAGTCGCTGAAATTTAAAAAAAAAACACCATAATTAAAAATTTTAGGAATGTCCAATGATTTTGATTAAAATATTATTGTTGACCAAATAGAAGCCTCAAATTATTATTTATCACGTTGTAAAATCTCTTGTATAGCACGATTTAACGCTTGGGTGGTAAAAGAACACCTACATTTAATGCAATTATTGAAGTAGCAAAGGATTAAAAAGATCATACATGAGGGTGATAGCATTAACAATAGGTGCTTTCGTTTAACATTACTAGTCGCGAGAGACAATAAGCCCGGAACAGCTCCCAGTGATAAACTATAACTACTCCCATGAATTTAGTTTTTTTAAGTTTAAGCGGAATACGTTTGTCCACCCAAAATTTTCGATTGTACACACCACATGAGGACGATAGAAATAAATTAAAATAATATATTTGTATGTATTTACATATCTAACCACACAATCATATAAATACGTAGGATACGGGAATCCAACATAATAACTTTCAATATACCCGAATCTATCAAGTTGCATGTAGCAGAGAAAAACAGTGAGGACTTATTGGAAGTTAAAAAAACTATTAAATCCTATTGATAATTTACCAGAGCCACTGCATTTATTTGGCATTGGACGCAATATTGACAGACCACGACCACTAAAAGTAATATACGCAAATGCTTCAACTGCTAAACAAATATTAAAACGCAGCAAAACGTTTCGAGGGCACTATAAAATTGCACAAGACTGCACAAAACTGCAGCAAGAAAACTTTAGAGAGATAGGCAAGAACTACAATCAAGGACATCAATGGGAGAGGTTGATTTGGTAGATATATTAATGGAATGCTTCGTGTTGTTAATACAAACAATGGGACACACCCTATACGCAATGCACAGGTATGTAAAGAAAATAATACAGAAAAATAGTTCTCAAATAGAATATAGTCTATGACAATTAATTACTATAGATGACCATAAAGTTAAATTAAGCATAGTCAGTCCTGATACAAATCTGAAATAGCAAATTTACACTTTCAGCGTTATATCTTAATATAAGAAGATTGAGAAATAAATTTAACGAACTTAATTCACCAATACAATTAAATATGTAACAGAAATAGTAGTATTATATATAATATAATAGTAGTATTAACAGAAACGTTAATCTTAATGAAACGAAATATTTTAATATACTAAAATATAATGTGGAATAACGCTATATGTCAAAAATAATAGAGTATAAAGAACTAGAGAATAAGTCAATAAGTAATATAGATATCATAGTTGCTAAAATTAATACTGTGACGGTAATATTAATATATCGCCCACTGCATATACCAGCTAACACCACATTGGAAATTATAGATAACATTTTGGAAAAATATGGAAGTAAACCAAAATTATGGGCGACTTCAACATTGATATACTAAAAAAGATAATATATCAGAAGATATGTGCAAGTTATTAGAAGCAATGGGTACGAAATAAAAAATAAATAATAACTAAAAAATACTATAAAGATTAAGAAGAAATATTATTTCTCAAAATAGTTTTAGAATAGTGGAAATAACCCAAAAAAGTTTTGGAATGTAATAAACGAGGCTATGAACTATACTAAAAAGGAGAAAAATAATATAATAAATAATTTATATATAGTGCATCAAGGGAAAATTTGCGAGCAGGACTTGACTAAAGCTGAGGCCTTAAATATCCATTTTACGAACATAGTTCATGAGTTAAGACAAAGTAATAAACCAAAATATAATAAGCCAAAAAATCAATGATATCGAATGATAAGTCAATTTTTCTAGGTCCTTGTGATGAAGTGGAAATTTCCGAAACAATATTTGAACTCGAAAATAATACAGCACCTGGAACCGACGATATAACAGTCAAAGATATAAGTCCAGGTAATATCCTTATCAGCTTAATATGTAGACTTACAAATTTAATGTTTGAAGATGCGGCATTTCCCACTTCATTAAAAAGGAGTAAAATTATTCCCATATACAAAACAGGAAATAAAGAATTGTCACAAAATTATCGGCCAATGTCTCTAATTAGTATATTTTCAAAAATAATAGAAAAAGCAATAAAGAAGAGACTAATAAGCTTCATACAAACTACAGTAACTTTTGATAAGCATCAATACGGCTACCAGGAGAAAGTAAGCGCACAATCAGCGATAGCTGATATCACAACATATATTCTAAATGAAATGGACAGTGGAAACTAGTGGCAGCGGTCTTCGTCGATTTTTGTAAGGCGTTTGATACTGTGGTTAACACTATTATGATTGACAAATTAGAAACTCTTGGTATACGTGGAAAATCTCTAGAACTGATAAAAAGCTATATAAGTGACAGGCAGCAGTGTACTTGTGTAAACGGTACAAACAGAGATTTCCAAGATATAAAATATGGTTTGAGACAAAGGTTAGTACTTGAGCTACTGTTCGCTATATATTTGGGATATACAACAAATTGGCCTAAAAGGTCGTTACTTCACGTTTGCGGATGATTCAGCCCTGGTGTATAGTGTTAAAAACACACACACATATTAGTGAGACAATTAACCAGGGCCTAAAGATTTTCAAGGCTTGGAGTGACACGAATTATTTATTCATCAATTGTGATAAGACTGTTTATATGATATTTTCTTTCAGAGGCGCTCAAAGGGTGTTGAATGTCTTACTAGACAATGTAAAATTAAAAAATGTAAATATATATAAATATATAGTCTTATGGATAGATTATAAATTTCAGTGGGAAAAATAATTAAACAAATATGTAACAAAATATTACCTGTAATAGGTACAATATACCGCTGTAACCAACTGTTAACGAATAGGGCAAAGAACCATATTTACCATACATATGTGTACAGTCACCTAAACTATTTCATAGCAACATGGGGCTCCTGCAGTGGTTATATCTTGGATAGGCTTAAAAGATTACAGAACAAAGCTGCACAAGCAATATATAAACTACCAACATTAACTCCAACGGAATAGTTATACACTCAAAATAAATTACTGCGAATTAATGAAAAAGAATTATTCAACAATGCACTCACATGTATAAAATAATGAAACTTGAGTATAAATGTAATGTTAACCTTGTAACGTAAAATAACGTGTAAAATCTACATCTATAAAACAGTTTAAATCTAGTTTAAGAAAAATTATGTAGATGATTCAGTTTCCTTGTATAATGATTATCTGCTAGGTTATTCTTATTCTGATTTATTTTATAATTTACTGACGCTGTATATAATTTTTCAGTTACGTTTCTCTGTTATTTTATTTTAATTTAATTGTAATTTATTTTTCTTTATCATTATATTATTATTTTCAGTAGTGTAGTGTAGGTTCTGGACACCAGTTTTTCTACTGCTTACAGATACCATGAAGGGGTTATATAAATAAATCAAATACACAGAGACACGGACCTGATTTTTTCTGAATGCATTATCAAAAGTTATAAATAAATTATTAAGGTCCTGTATTTTTCATTGGTTGTCCATTTTAATTTTCGTTTTTGTCCACCCATTATTTTCTATTGTCCACGTTTCATAAAAAAGTAGTTATTAACTATTTAAAACTTAAATAATTTAAAATAAATTACTACGGCCCTGATATTTCCTCCAGGTATTTTCTACAAATTATCGTTGGAAACGTTTGTCTATTTATGATTTTCGTTTGTCCACCTATTATTTTCATTTGTCCACCCATCATCAAAAACTTATTAACAATTAAGGATTTAAAATAAAATTATTACGGCCCTGAATTTTTGTGTAAGTATTTTTCTACTAATTATCATTGGAATAGTTTATTCATTTATAATTCCAGTTTGTCCATCTATTATTTTCGTTTGTTTACCCTTCATTAAAAAAATTATTAACAATTTAAGATTTACAATAAATTATTATGTACCTAAATGTTTCTGTAGGTATGTTTATAATAATCATTTGAATCACTGTCCATTTATAATGTTCGTTTGTCCACCCTTCAAATAGTCATGAACAATTTAAGATTTAAAATAAATTATTACGGGCCTTGAATTTTTCTGCAGGTATTTTTATACTAATTATCATTGGGATCGTTTGTCCATGATGCCTAGAAGCTGCAGTGGCCTTTATATACTTAATGGCAGTATACGAAAAGCTAAAGTTTCATGAAGCGATCCCGTGTAGTAGAATAATACAATTGAATGGAAATATGATTCCTATTCTACATTAATGATAAATGTAGCCGCTATAAATCCTTAGTAATAACCTACCGAAGGGATCAGTATAGGCCCTTTACTTTTTAACCTTTACACCAGCGATATGCCGCAGAACAATGGTAGAAAATAATAATAAGGATTTTAATGTAATGTCCGGTATACCGGAAATGTTTTACTTCCAATGCACTATGCGATTTATTTATTTTATACGGATTTATACCGACAATATATACAATAGGCAACGCTTGTTTAGATAACAATTTAGTAATTTTTGTGAATTAGGGACTTTACTGTGCCCACAATGACAGAATCAGTGCGTAAGAATATGAAAAATGTAATCACGAAAAAGAGTAGACCAATAAAAACCAGTGGTTTACAATCTTTACAAAATATTCTTTCAAATCTCGAGTGAGATAATATATATAGACACGATATAAATACAAGATTGTGTTGCTTTCATTCATTGTTGATGCATTTCACATAGCGTTTTAAGAAAAAAATGTTACTACTATGAGAAACCAGAAATTTTCAATGCACTTTGTACACTTCTGCACCCAAAATCCTATGTAAGTGGTCTAAACGAAATGAGAATAGACGTGCCATAAATAATGCCAAAATGCGAGCAAATCATCAATTAATGAGCAATTCAGGCAATCCCATCACGAACATATGGAAGATTGTCAATGCACACATAGGTTTACAGAAAACTAGTAAACTAAAATCACAGCCAATTAATACAACAATTTCATTGTCATGTAGCCAATGATATTGTCAGTGGGTTGTCTCATTCAATTGTAAGTCCTACATTTATAACCAACATTAATATACTATACTGATCTTGTGAAAATCCAGCTCAAACTGAAGTTACCCAGTATGAAATTCAAAAACTCATAAACGCCGTGATATTTCTTTTTATAAAATCACTGTTAGTAATGGTCTTTCTCGCGATCGATTTCCACTAAAATCTAATCAAGACGAAGTTACTAGAGATAATTGTCACATATGAAATACCGTTTGGAAATATGCAGTTTTTTTTTTTCGAAAACGTGGAGGAAAAAGTTATCACAGGGGGACGTCTTTTCAGACATATTAAAATGATCAAGGGATCAAATAAAAATACACTATTACAATACTTTATCCTTACTTCCCTACGAGAAGTGACATTTTACAATTTTTCAAAAATATACAGTTTACTCAGTTAAAGGTTTTTAGTGAAATATGGGAGAATAATTAATAATTTAAAGTGTATACAGTTTTCCATAACAAACGCAAAAAAATATATAAAATTAATGGAAAATATAAAATATTTTATTCTTTATAAAATTAAATATTATTTCAATTATTATGATACGTGTGATAAATTAATGTGTACACGGTGACGAAAAACTGTCCGTGTGTGATATTTTCAGAAAAACTACTACATATTTTCAACCAAATATTGCACGTGGTCATGTCATTATTTCACGTAATTCCGCCTTGATTATTAGTTTTGGTGGGAATCGGCCCAAAGGAAAGAAAAAATATATCACGACGTTTATGAATTTTTGTCCAGAAATGTTTTTTTTTCTGTTGAATATATCTAGAATAGTAATAAAATGAATAATTTAGAATTAAAATTAAGGGATGTATTAAAATTAATAATATTTTATCTTAAAAAATATACTATTTTAATTATTATGATAGGTATGATAAAGTAATTGGAACTCGCAAAATCACAGTTTTTTTTTGTAATGTAATTTCTTATAATATTGTGTGACCTATTTATTTGCATTTTTATTTTAATGTGTTTAAGGAATATATTATACTAATTTTGCATTTTCTAGTTTTCTATGAACCCGTATATACACTAAAAAGGAAATCAAAGCTGACGGGCGCATTCTCCGGACAAAGCGTTCTTATACTAGTTTTTAAATGAAATATTCTGCAGAAATACGTTATACTGATTTTGTCAAATAATTAAAATAATGTCTAGTTAGTAATACACGTGGTACCGTTAATACCATATGAGAAAAATACGAATATAATCTTATATTTCGGATGATAAAAATATAATTAATTGGTTTTAATAATAAGCAATCAAATTAGAAATAGACACCTGCGATTATGTAATAAGCGAATGCATAAAATTATGTAAATTAGTATGAATAAATAAATGAATAAACTAGCAGTATATTTATATATATATATATATATATATATATATATATATATATATATATATATATATATACGTTTTATTAAGTTAAAGAGCATTGTCCCAACAATAATAATATGGTGCAACAGCAAAACAATCTTCTTAAAACAAAATACGTCAAAGTATCAAGGATGCTCTATTAATATAGTTTATATAAATACCTACAATCTGGATGAATTTACATATGATTAATATACTATTTTTATACAAATTATCGCCAAAACTTAAATATATGAATAATTATAAAAACAGTTTTTGAGATAAATGCATTTTAAAGGTTGAAAGAGTTGCGGTAGTACCATTGAGTATAATGTTATCTAATTTTATAAATATTAATTTGGTATATTCTAAACGCCAAACAAGGATTAAAGGAGCGTTAAAATATGCATAAGAATCAACAGAACAAAAATCAAAACCTGAACATTCATTTTGGAAGTTACGACAATTGTCATCGCACAGTGCGATATATTTTCAATAATAGTACCACAAAATTGGTAATTTTAGTACCTAAAATATTTCTGATAGGTTGCCACAGGTCTGCCTGGCAGAATATATTTACAAAACAATTATTAAGCCAAGGATTATAAGATAAGATTTTTATTTGTTTGTGATGTGTAAACAAGTTGGACACCTATATAATGGGTATATGTTAAATCTTAGTATGTACATATATTTCTTTTTATTATTAGAATATAAATAAAAAGTTTTCTGAATACATGTGCGGCCTGTTTGCAGTACATCTGTAATACGCGTTGGAAATGGTCACCCACGAAGCGTTATATAAAAATGTACGCGGTGTATAAAGGTCATGAATAATGAAATCCACCACCATGCGCTTTTGACAGAATGAAATGATCACTCTCAGGCGCTGATTATTCGGTATGCACACGGCCCGATAGTCAGTCAGATATTTAGTGTACCTAAATGCCATGTAGATGATGCTCAATATTTTATGGGCAGAGTATTGCCAAGCCTCGCCAAAGAAGGATTGGGGTCCGATTGCAATTCTTGGTGACGCTATACCATTTATAATGTAGGTATCAATAAAAAATAATATACTTGTATTTTTTTTCAATAAACACTTATCTTACATAAGTGAGTTAATAGTTTTTTTAAATAACTTTTATAATAACAAACAGATGTTGGGAGATTTCTCAATTATAAAGTGTCGTAGTATTATTTTAAGAAAACAGTTGATTTAAGTGTATAAAGATGTCTAAGTTAATTAAATACCTTTAGCAGTGAGTATATAAAAATTAACAAATGTTGAAAATATGTTTAATTAATTTAAGCCAACAGATTTTTTAATTGTATAAATGTGTCTCTGACAACAAAATGCACATTCGAATTACCTATACCTATTACCTATAAAATTATAGAAAAGATTTATTATATACTTCGTGTGGAACGCTCTGTTCTCTGTCATCATTCCTGAAATAACTGGGAGAAATAAATAACATAATCTGCCAATTATTATAACCGTATTGCTCAATTTATCTGTATTATTGTAGGTATAAATAAAATATATATTTAATAATCCTATACACACATTGTTGAAATAAATATTAGTTTAAATTCTTAATCATGCATATATTTAATATACGGTGAGTACAAATTGATCACCATAGGAATTTCTTAAAATGTAAGAGGTAAGTAGGTTTTAAGTTTGAAATAGTTGCACTGTTCAATTATTACTTTCAGAAATATAATAGGTTTGCAACAAATTATATCAAAATAACAGTTTTTATTCCTCTTACTATTCTCAAGAAAACGTTGAGTGAAATTTAAAAATATGTAAAATATATTCTTATTGTTTGATTCTCTCCATTGAATTATTACGAACAGCATTATTTCAGCGGTCTATATAATACATATAATTTCTTATTGATTTATTAACAAATCTGGTATGAAACTGAATAATGACAACAAAAACGAGTGTCTTGTTTTTTTTTTAACAAAAACAACCTTTACTAGGCATAGCAGTTAGAGAAAAATAATCTCAACTTATTACCAAATACAACTTCAATGGAACCCTCGTTCCTTGCACAATTCCCTCTGACCTCATCAACTTCCTTTCCCTCTGCCTCTTGCAAATTTTCCCGCTTTCCCATTTTCTCTTAACCATTCACTGTTTTCTTTGAAATTCATGCCGCTTAATAATAATAAATTTCGTTGATACCATATTAATATAAACAAAGAATACAAATACACGACAATTTCTGGAAATGTCGAGGTTCAGCAAATACACATGTTGTATATTTGTTGGTCTACCACCTGACTATGTAAGCAGTATACAAATGGTAGACAGAAAACAGATGAGTTCACATATAAAATTTATAATATATTAAAAACTAAAAAGAAAATAATAAATTAACAATCAAAGAAGAAGAAATCATATTAAATTTAACTTTGACGTGGCATAAATGCATCTGAATATTATGGAGAATTACGTGAAGCCCATGGCGAAAATAGTTGCACCATGGGTTAAAGTGTTTCGTGCGGGTCGGAACGTCACTGTAGATTTGCACTGTACAGGTCGACCGTCCATTTCTCAACATCAGGTTGACATTTAGTAGAATTTCAGATTAAAAAAATTGTTTTCATTCCCGGACAGTCCATCGACGGTTTGTGGAAATTAAATCACACACGATGTTTATCTGCTGTTGAGGAATGGACGGCCAAATTGACGGTCTCATTCCGACCGGCTCGAAACGAAAATCATTTTCGCCATGGGCTTCACGTAATCCTCATTACATATCATAAACATTCAGATGCATTCTTTTGCAACGGGCAACCTTATTATTTTTTTTCATTTTCATTATTCATCTTAATGTTGTAAATATGCTTAACCCTTTCAGCCCTGGATTTTTAAATTTGGAAATCCAGGGCTGAAAGGGTTAAGCACACATCAAAATTCAAAAGTATCTAAAAATGCGCATGGATTTTCATTAAAATAGATTTTTGGAGTGAAATGTAGTGATTAAAAGCAAACATATGGATACGCGCAATAAGTAGAGGCCTGTAAATGTATGGTGGCAAATGCCACCGGCAGGGTGAAAGGGTTAAGAGCGGTCGTAACGACAGTCTCCATTTCAGCGCCACCCAGCAAGAACTTCATCCAACTGAATCGACTATTAAGAGTTAAAGTAAGGTAATACACTTTTCTGGTGATTATATTGAAGAAATGTGAGGCAATTTTACTTGTAAGTCCAATATAAATTGCTTTCTATCTATGTTGCTACTATTTTATTTATAGCCCTCGTATATTCTCTGAGGTATTTTCACCAATCTGAACAACTTAAGATCTATTATATAAATAACATAGACAGAATGCCACAACCCCCTCTTCAAAATCGTATGTAGTATAAAATAGCTAACACAAGCTTGTAGTTTAAAGTACCGAAGGGTCGAGAGAATTCCAACAGAATAAGTGTAGTTAGCTTTAAGCCAGGATGTTGTAAGGACACACAAGTTTAAGAATGGTTGACAAATATTACCCATTCCCGACCGAATCAATTTCAATGAATTCACAATCTCATTTACTATCTCCTGTGTAATATGAGCTATTTAACATTTTACCTTTAACAATTTAGAGTGTCCTCATTAGGACTCACATTGCTAGGGATAACTTTAACAAGAGACGTTAATAAAATAGTCTGCCAAAACAAGCAGGTATCTTCGAAGAGGCAAGCGACGTAGTGCTACGGCTGCTCGACACGCAACATCCCAAAAGGGGCTTAACGGATATGGTAATCTTACGAGAACTCTACGAAATGCTGCTGGGGGAAATAGGCATGTGTCCGTTATCAATGGTTAATTTTTTTTAATAAATGTAGATGTTTTGATCGGGTCATGTAAATCAAAACCACCAAGAAATGTGTGAAGTACTAGAAATAAGCCTTTATCAACTAAATCTTAGAACCCTAAAATACGATTAAAGATAATTGAATTTACATCATTGACAAATACTTTGCAAATTAAATTCTTAAAAACATATGTTGTAATATTAACATTTTCTTATAGAACATCCAATATTGCAAAATATAAAAACTTGTGGTTGCAAT
This sequence comes from Lordithon lunulatus, assembly GCA_963942505.1. NCBI lineage: Eukaryota > Metazoa > Arthropoda > Insecta > Coleoptera > Staphylinidae > Lordithon > Lordithon lunulatus. Next base: position 25,441,031 of record OZ012667.1, read on the forward strand.
TAATCAAAAATTAAATCCATGTAGAAAACGGGCCCACTTTTGGTTATTATTTGTCCGTCGTCCGACAGATGATTATTTTGAATTACAAAAAAGACTTAATGAAATAATTATAAATTGCGAAAAACAATGTATTGCATAGTTCAAGTTAAAATGATGGATCTTGACGCCTCAGTTCGCATAGTTTATATACCGTAATATACTTAAATATGTAACAATTTATAATATTAAAAATTCACCATTAATTAAATTGAGGTTGTTTTAAAAATGTGTAGCTATATTGTAATCACAGTAAATACGAAAAATTGGGTTGCTTGGGATACACTACAGCCCGAGGTATTAGGCTTTAAACAACATAATATACATAAAAATTCAATTGGTTTTATTATTATTGTAATGTGTAGGTTATATTGTATACAGTTGTTATCAAGTATATTTACCAATAGTGTAAATTTGGTTGCGTAAAATGCATCAGAATTGGAGTTATTAAGCTTTAAACATACAGTAAATGTAGAAAAAACAATCAATACAATAAAGTGTACTATAAATTCAAAATAGTTAATAGCACCAATTAAATTATGACATTAAAAATATAAGAACGCACCACCCACGATCGCTAACAAAAATTCGAACCTATGATTTAAAAATAAAGGTGTAGGTAAAATATTAGTAATACCATAATTTTTAATTGCACTATCCCCAAAAATTAATTAATTAATTATCAATTTCGAAAGATTTGTGTATTACCATAATTCGGATTAAAATAAAACGAATGTGATGAAAATGAGCAAAATAGTTCAAACCACATAGTTTTATGCATTAACCAAATTGGATACAGATGCCCTCAAATATTAATTTTTGTATATAAATCGCACATTCCAATTTTCAAACATTATTTGTGAAATATTGCTATAACTCGAGTTATAATTCGGCGAATTATACATATATAATTATGTATTAACCGTATGTATTTGAAACAGTTTCCACCAAACATGAATTTTTAGTGACTTTCTTAAATTGCAGCTTACCAGTTTTAAATATTATGTCAAGTATAAAGAGAATGCGAGGAAAATGACCAAGCATAACCAAATTTGAAACAGGTGCCCTTAAAAATTATTTGTTGGTGTTTTGTTTGCAGCTTACCATTTTCAAACATTATTTCGGTATTACCGCCATAACTTGACTTATACAAAAGCGAATGTGATGAAAATGACCAAACAAATTCAACAATAAATGAATAAAAATAAATAAAAAACGCTCCACTCTTACCGGAATTCGACCCCACGAATCATACTTTTGTAATGGCAGTAGAAAAGACATAAATGAGTTGGCATTTATAGTAATAATTATTTATACGGCGTAAGAATATAAGGACAGAACGTGGATCGTTTCTATTATATCCATTACAATTGCCAGGTATTTAGAATCACGCTTTTGTTGTCATTATCCATTTTTAATTCAAGAATTGTCCATAAGAAACCATTCGTAATACGTGTACTACTGAATTAACCCTTTTATTTGTAAGTAACGAACAATAAATCGAGAGCGTTATATATTTAGTTCAAATTTAAAAGAAAACGCAAATCCAAAATTTTCAAAATCAAGGCCATTGCCAGACGGCATGCACTGAATTCACGTGGTAAAAGTGAATGGGGAACGCCTATATTTCCTATTTTAAATGGTGACACAGTTAAAATATGCGGGGATTATAAAATTACGTAAAAACCACATTGGGAACAAGTTGCCATGTATTGCGGAATTATTTGCCAAACAACAGGGTGGAATATTGCAACAATGATCTAACACTTTCTTATCAGTAGGTTAATTAGAAGATAATTCGAGGAATTATAGAAACATTTCATACATTTATATACGCCAATTCGAAACACAAATACAATAAATACAAATTATTTTGTGGGCAATACAGAAAGGGAGGCTTCGCAATGAGGCATAAGTGTCTGTAGCTATGCTACCCTCCAGCCAACTATCCAGGGGATACAGATGATGCATGCATAATTACAGTAATATATTTCAAAATAGTAACGATAGTATTCATTTCGTTAATAATAAATAATACGTAGATAGTAGGCAAGAAATCTACTTACCATTTAAAAATAAATAATTAATAAAAGTGAATTACCATACAATAAGCAGCGCGATAATAGAGCAATAGATATAAAGTCAATTATAAAATCAGCCAATATTCCCCAACGTAACAAAATAGCTCTTAAATATAGGAAAATTTGTCTATGCTTATAATGGAGTACCAAATAATAAACCTTGAAACAATACTATTCATTAAAATAGTTATTGGTTAAGAAATCAACAACTTACGTACCAGTTATCACATAGAATGATTTATAACTAGAGGACAAAAGTGAAATGTCATATACAACTTTGAATTCTAAGATGAAATAACGTTTTTGAGTGCTTTGAATACGAGATATTTAATGTGAATATATTATGCAAAACATCTTTTTGTAAGTTCAAAATTTGTAAATTATTTTGTTAAATAAATTTATTACTTAAAAATCTAAAAATTATACGTATCTAACTTTATACGATGTGGCAACATTTGTGGAAGTATAGGATCATCCAATAAGAGGTGTCATATTAAATCAATAGACAAACGCAATACTTTTGTGAAATGGTGATATTTTTTTTCAGTACAAGCTTTGAGGTTAGTAACGAAATACAAAATATGTCAAATATACACCTGCCTACAAATGTTTTTTATGAATATTGTCCTTAGGTATTCGCATATTTGCGGCTGTATTTTGCGAATAATAGCTCTGCTAATTTCTTCTAGTGCTTGAATCGTTGCTCGACTATTGTCTAGACTTTATATTTAAGGGTGGCATTTTTTGATTAGGCAACTTGTGATGCACATGTAATACATATGCTAAATGCGTATAAGAAATACGCACCGTTCTCTTTAACTACAACATAAATTGAGTTGCAAAAATACGTATACAAAAGAATAATGTTGCACGTATTTCGTAGTCTAGGTGGGAATGTCCAAAAAATATTTTTAATATGATAAAAAAAAACATATAGTGTAAAGAATTCTACACAACGTTTGCGAATATGACCCTTATCGATATTTAATTATATTCCAATCTTTCCAGCATTAAAAATGAAGGAGATATTTATTTGCGCAGCATTTTTTCAAATATTATAATACTTATGGATGTATAGGGCATGATTATCTTGAATTTTCGATATATGATTATTTAATACGTATGGGAGTGATTAAACTACTAGATTGCTACCTTCTATACAGTCGAATCTTTAACATGCTATAACTACAAATTTTAGTCATCAATTCTTGCAAACTAAGTTTCAATACCAATGATGAAGTGTTTTTATTGACTTGCATAAATTGTATGCCATTCCATGGCGTAGTTTTGCCTAAAAGCTGGAAATAATTACACAAGTTTCGCCATAAGGAAAGTATAGGCTAAATCCCAGCCTTAACATATCGCCCCAAAGATAAAAGTCGAATGGTGTTAAATCGCACGATCTCGGCGGACAATTGAAGTTTCTATTTCAAGAAATTTTCTTGACATGAAATTGATGCCATATGCCACACAGCTGGTAAAACTATGGTTCTATTCGGTAACAACTTTCCTAGACGAATGATTTCTCCAAATGGAGACTTCAATTGGGAGCCGAACTCGTGCGATATAAAACATTCGACTTTTTTTTTCTTTGGGCTATGTTAGAGACAAAGTCTACGCCAATGCTCCACCAACTATTCAATCAAGAGAAAATACTAGCGGTTATTCGAGAAAAGCAGCCGCAAATATGTGAAACCCTAATGAAACAATTCGTCAATAGAATGTGCAATTGTAGGCAGAACGGAGGCGTACATTTGACAGATTTTGTATTTCATTTCAAACCTCAGAGTTTTAGTTAAAATTAAAATATCACCACTTTTCACAAAAATGTATCATTTTTCTAATGATTTAAAATGACACCGCTTGTTGGATGACCCTATATTATTACCTGTACCATAAAATGGGGAGTCGGTAAAATTATAGACATTTATTATATACTTGTGGAACGCTCTGTTCTCTATCATCCTCCCATTAAAAACACTACACCTAATATTAATTGAATATTTATGAAAATAGTATTCTATCTGCATGTTCAAGGGTCAAATATGATGCTGAAATTATGAAAATAATATTAATAATAATAACTCTCTGTTATTCCATAGCCATATATTTTTAAATATTGTGAAATAATTATGAATCATTATGTATATACTAATGCCCTAGGTTTATAAGTGTTACTATATTATATATTTATTATTATATTATTTATTATTGATTTAATTTATTATTGCAATCACGTTACACAGTGGTAGTGTTTTTATTACTTGATATATAGGAAACATGTTTTTTCTAAATTAAATTTTATCTGTACGTTGTTACAAATAGAATGCCAATAGCACTTGTGAAGTAAGTTATTTGTGTGTGTACAATAATTTATAGAAAATCACCGAAACATACATAAAAAGCACATGCAAGATTTTCCGCACGGCACTAATTGAAAGTGCTTTCTAAAAAAAATCGCGTGCAAAATAATATTAACACAACGAGTTGGCTGCAGCCCGATAAAATCTGCCACTGTTATAAATCCGTATTTATAGTTCCATTGAGCATTGAGAAAGCATCTAAAATAATCACCTTCTGTTGCAAGTTGACAAGCCATATAAAATTGTGTAAAAAAACAAACTTACATGTAACGTATTTCAAACACTGGTTTAATAAGACTAGATGACATTTATCGAACACACTGCAGAACTCAAAAGAAGAGTGAAGGTACCATTACGAAAGATGACCGTAACTTGGTAGTAAATTCTGATATTTCAGGCCCTACATACCCGGAATATTAACGTAAATTTTAACTAAGACTTTCTTCCACTTTAACTTTAAAATAGATATCAGGACTGAGGATTTTGTTTAGGGAACTTCGTTAATTGGGCGAATGCTATTTTTATCCCCACACGACTGAACAGTTATAAGTACATACGGAACCAAAATGCATAAGTTTAGAAGTTAATGATCCGCGCATGGAATGAAAACATTACTAATGTACTATATATTTGACGATTTCACTGTGTGTGTAGGTACCTGATAGTGAAAAAAAGACAGCGAATATTTTTTTTTTAATTCCATCAATATAAAATGGACACATTTGTATTAAACAATCAACTAACTTCTTTACTTCTTTAAAATATAATTCAATATAAAATGATCTGCAGGCTTTGAAACCTAATAAAGATATAAAAGTGTATTTATTAATTTTGTACAGTAAAAAGTTATTAATAATGGAATTATCAAATGCTAAATTGTTGCTACTTGTGTACTTGATATATTTCTGGTTTTGTACACATCAAAAGGTTCAGTGGTAGACTAGCATTGCTTTATGCTAAATATTCTGAACTTCGCCTTATTTTGTGAAATTCAATTTTATTTTTGTATGTTGTATGTCTTAATGTAAATATTTATCATTGAAAATAATAGAGAACTATATTTAGTATTATATAAAAATATATCAATAAATAAATCACAAAGCTGGTTATTTTACTTAAACAAAAGTTACTTTAATTTTTTTTTCAGAAAAAAGAAGTGTAGTTTTTTTAATTTACCATTGATTTATGAAAATTAATAATCTGAAGCGACACATGGTACTTTGTTATACATATTTTATTAATTAAAGAAATCGATTTTTATATGTTGTTTAGTTTAGTAAAGTATATCTGTTACATAAACTACTCAAACATTAATAGTAATATTGTAATTGCATGGATATGCACGTTTCAAAATACTCAAGAGTTTCTTTTAACACCCGTTGAATACCATAAACCGCTAATATCTTTATTAGTTTTCATGAAGTGTATCTGAAACAAAACAAATAGAATTCTTCCGCATGCCTATCGTGTATCATATGAAGCAGGGTGAACTGAATTACTTTTTAAACGAATTCAATTATAGTATTCATGTATGTCATGTATTATATATTGTGTATTGATTATTCTTAATATGCTCTAACAACAAAAAAATGCATTTTAACCTATTTTTTAATAGATGGAAGCAACTTCATTTATATAAATTTATATTTATTTAGATATTCTAAGAACTAATAATATATATTTTTTTTACAAAATCATGTTAATTTATTTGAAAATCCCAAAATAACAGTTAGTAAACTAACACATTCATTTTTCGTCTAAATCTGTCGGATCGGAAGTCAGATTTAGACGAAAAACGAATCAAGACTAATTTACGTGAGATAATAGCCCATGCAAAATTTGATGGTAAAATCAGCAGTTTTTCCGAAATGGGGCACCACCAATTTACCAGGGATGGCAGACAGACAGAGATGGTCTTAAAATGATTAGGACTTATCCGCTACAAATATTTTCTTATGTGCCATAACAATACTTACAAATTCACGGGAGTGAAGTTTTCCATAATTCAACTCATACATAAAATCGAAAATCCGCACCGGTGTCATTTCATAGCGAATATAAGCTAATGTATTAGTTGTTTCAACAATCGTGTATTGATTATTTAAGAACGGTTCAATCCACCAACCACAGAAATGCTATGGTTCACCCCAGGGGTGCTATAATTTCCCAAGAAGCTCAAATAAAAAACAATCAGAACGCCAAGAGATTATTACATCGAACACAATGAAATAAAAAACAAAGCGAATAACAGGATACGGGAAATAAAATGTATATAACCTTCAGTCAAGAGATGGAAAACGATCTTAACGGCATGCTAAAACTTATCTGGAAAATGTTTAGGGCAGAAAAGCGAGAAGTACGCGATATAGTGCAAGTCAACAAAATTTCGAAGGATTACTGAAAAGCCTACTTCGCAGACCTGTACTCAGGGAGCAACGAACAACACAAACCAGCAAGGCTGAGGCGACAAGAAGCAATAGTAATAGACGAAACATATCCAGTAACAGCAGAGTAGTTGACATTGAAGATGAAACAACTCAAAAAAGGCAAAGAGCCAGGAGCAGACGTTATCCCCAGCGAGTTACTCAAATCAGGGGCTCAAGCTCTGGAGACCCAACTATATATAATGTACAACGATGCAACAGTACTAATGAGTGGAGAAGCAGCATTACCATACCAGTGTTCAAGAAAGAAAATAATTCTATCCCGCTAATTAGCGTGGAATATCCCTGCTAAACACATCCATGAAACTATTCACCCGGATCATAGAGCAACAGATTACTGGCCATATCGCAATAAGCGAAGAACAACCAGTGTTTCAGAATAACCGATGCAAACTTCGTGGTTCGGCAGGTCATGGAGATCGAATCTAACAAAGAGTCATATATGGGTTCTGTAGACCTAACTAAAGCGTTCGACAAAGTACGCCAACCGGATGTATTATAACAGAATTATAACACGAAGTAATAAAGGCAGCCAAAATAGCAGGAGCCGCAAGGACAATTATATGGAGAAACAACTGCATCTCCGAACGAAGTAGTTAGGATTTACAAAGCATGTGTAAGATTAGTGATAATCTACTCAGCAGAAACAATAGCGGGCTCTGCTGAGACAAAAATATTGTTACACACAAAGGAAATGAACATACTAAGAACAATAACAGGAAACACGCTAATAGGACACAGAAAGTACTGATATCCCCGAAGAATGCAAAACGAAGGACCGGGCTGATCGCGATCCACCAGGCCCGAAGATAGTAGCACAAGTGTCAAGAATGGACGAAGACAGGATCAAAGAAATGCTATAAACAGAAAACCTGCCACTAAGCGCCTTGTAGAGTGTGTCGATCAAACGGTGTCAGGATAGCTGGTGCCTCTCAGGGGCAAAGAGAGATGTAGATGGGCACGGTTTACGGATGGTGGATTTCAGACGAAAGTAAAAGTAAAAAATAGATTGAAAAGGCATAGCATATTGAAACTATCAGGTTACTATTTCCAACATACATTATATATAACATGAATAGTTACACTAATTCGCGTTATCCAATTGCAGGCAAATTAATTAATATAAAAACAATCTGATATTGTTTTATTTTTACAAAGTTATATCCCTAAACCTGAGAACAAATTAAAATTGAAGGAAAACTCTAATAACCTTTAATGTGTGAGATTGAAAAGGAAACTGTCATAGTTATTGAGAATTCACCACAGCTAGTCTGCGTATCAGGACTTGCGATAGACTTATCACTTGCCAGTGTAAACACCTGAAATTGTACTCGCGCAATCCATCCGTTTAATGGGGGAACATCTAGACCCTGGCGTGGACAAACCAGGAGGTAGAGGGAGAGAAGATTCCGGAACTGATGGACCAGAGGCTCGTACCTGGCAGTACTGGGTACGTTGTAAACGTCAGAAAAGTGCTCTGGCAGAAGGACCAAGTGTCACCAGTATTATGTCATGACGTATTCACGGATGAAAGGAGGATGCGGAGCTTCTTCGACGGACCTACACAGCTAGAATTCGCCTTCGCAACAAGGCTGGCGGAAATCGTACTCTGTCAACAAGAAGGGAGGAAGTCGGCAAGAGAATCGGCCTGAACGTTAACTAGTGGCCCCGTCTTCAAGGCAGAGGGTCTATCATAGGGAGGTAAATCCCGAAGACATGGGAATTAAGATCTCCCAAGCTGTCAAGTCTGGGACTGGAGATTTGCTGCTGAGGATGGGAGGACCAGGAGGTCAGACTAGGTGTCGAGATCAACAACATAGTCGAAGGAGCGACGGCCTCGGCGAAAAGAAGGTGGCGCCAATTCCATTAACATTCAATTAATTGCATTATTTGCATAAATTGTTTTATTATTACCAATTCCTATTATCTTGCTACCAATGCTAAACTACCTAAATCTTTACACTTTTTACGCCAAAAAAGGTATTATGTATATGGACCACTAAGGGAAAAAGATAATTGAATATTGTAATTTTAGTTATTTTAATTTTCCATGTTCAAGTAGAGCATATTTTTTTTTTAAGAATTATCATAATGATAACGTAGCGCTCCAACTAAAGTATCCAGGATACATGTATTGTAACAGCTAATACATATGAATCCGGCCCGTGAGCTACCAGTTATTCGTATTAATTTAAAATATTGTCTCTTTACAGTAAGAATATTCGATATTATTTTAATACCCTCCAGAATAGTACGTCACTGGGTTTTGTTTACTAACAAATGTGTGTTACTAACAGCAGCGTTAAATGTGGCTTCATAACAATATTGTATAGTGATAATGACCTGCTCTGTCTATATTTATTTATTAGTCTAAGCTTATTGGCATAGCATAGCAATTATATATGCTCAGAAACTTTACTGTTAAGAAAATAGGTGTGATGATATACTATACAGGTATTACAGTTTTCAAGTGAATAAAAATATTAACGTTAAACATGATCGAACCTGATCATTCTGTACTGAGAAACGTTAACGTTAATAATAATGTATATGTAACACATACTGTATGTGAAAAATAGATATTAATGTATAACATAACTTACCTCGTCGCATGATGCACATCTTGGTTTCAAGTTCTCAGAATAGTGTCGTTCACAATAGATATTGTCATCGTAGACGCAATAGGTAAGATCCACAAGTAAATCATCACAAGTAGTGCACTTAAAACAGGCAGCATGCCAGAGCTGATTTCCCATACGCGGTGCTGATACGCAAGGAATTTGCGACTGGATTGCCATGCCGCATGCGGCACAACTACTATTTGGTGGTGCATTCTTAGCGATTCCGACATCTAAGGCGATTTCGTTTCTAGCAGTTATAAAATCCTTAAATAAAAAAGAAATGTTGATTATGTAACACATTTATAACGTAATTTGTAATTACTGTCTAACACCATAAATATTCCTCTTTCTCTTATTCTCGAGATTTTAACTACAGCAATTGCATACACTACTGGGAAGAAATTGCACAGCATTGCGTGTACGCTATTTGTCGCTAACAACAATAGGGTAACGGGTTATACTCCATTTTTGCAACATTTTATTTTATAATAAAATATTGGACCAATTATTTAGCTAGGATTACTTTGATTTACTAAATAAAAAATAGACAACAAACAGCTGCATAATAAGAAATTGCCTACTAGACGCAATGTATTTAATATTGGAAAGAGACGACATGGAAAATGCAGCTAATTCCATAGCTTTTCAAGGTCCATAGAGTCAATCCTATTTTTTTTTTCGTCGTATGTTATGTATTTTGAAATTTAATTATATTTAAAGTATATTATTAGGCTTTTAAGTCATGGGGGTCGTAAGAGTTTTGAATGGTGTGTTTTTAAACGCCGCTTCATATCGATTTGAATAATTTGTCTCCTTTGCGACAAGGAGAATTTAAACTTTTTACGTTTTAAAAATATTAAAAAACATATTATTAGATATTTTTCCAAAATGTGATTTTCTTGCTCTTGCTAAAACAAAAACGAAGACTATAATCTCTATAATATAAAAACAAAAATAAATGTGTATGTCGTGACATCATTTTTATTACTGACAGTTTTGTTCGTCAAATAGGGACAAAAACTACGCGATAGTAGGATAGCAGCGTCTATTATTATCTTAGACGTTGCAACTGCAAGAAGAAGACGAAGAAGAAATATAAGTATATAAATAGCAACCCGGTTTCAGTGGGCATCGGGCGACGGGAATTTTACTTGGTATTATTATATTAATAATTAAATATTAAGTATTGATTAATTATTAAGGATTATTTTTTCTTGATTCTTCATCATACATTGAAAATTATTCTTAATAGTAGTTTCAATTTAACAGTCAGTATAGTCGAAATCGTTTTTATATATAACCCTAAATGCGGCTGGATGTGAAGCAGTTAAAACCATGCTTTTTTATGACAGGATGTTTCATTTTAAAAAGGCATTATTGCATACTTTTTAATTTGTAATATTTTAATGTGGAAACGGCGGTTTTAAATATTATTTATTACACTATGGTATAATATTATTATAATAAGTTTGGTCAGTTTCACATTTTAAATTTACTTACAACTCATGGCTGCCAAATAATTGTATACGACCGTACAAATAGTCATAGTATTCACATTTATTTATATTTTATTATAATTGCTAGGTGAAATTCCCGCCGTCCGCCGACGCATAATTAATCAACTATCACGACAATTCCTCTGAGCCCGTGTTAATATTTCTATATATTTCCTCTCAAAACATCAAACTTAATATTGTGCGCCCTGCATCTTCTTCTTCTAATTTTGTCCCTATTTTCCGAACATAACTATCAGTAAGAAAACTATTTGTCACGACATGCACTTCTTCAAAACATTGCCTTCGTAATATTATAGTGATTTTTACTGACGCCCTTTGGTTAAAATTTAAAAGTTTTATTGGCAAATTTGTTTCCTTCGTCAAACCAATACCTTATCATACGTAAGTAAGTATGGATAAAGTACTGTAATTGTGCGGACATAATTTAGTTTTTGAGCGAATCCCTATTAGGTATTCATTTTAAGAGCATCTCTAGAAAATATCTGTTCGCCGTCCGTTCGGCGTCTGTGATAAATGTTTCCGGAAAAACTACTGCATATTGACAAATCAAATTTTGTGTTTATTAACTACGTGATTTGCTGTAAACATGGACTTCGAAGTGCAATATTCCGATTAAAAAATATATTATCATGACGTTTACGAAATTATTTCCAGTAGTAGTAGTTAGCCTATTTGTTACAACTCTGCAACAGGCTATTGACCTTCAGGTCCTTCTGCCGAGTGTTACTGTGCCGTGTGATTGTGTATGTATATATACGTGTTAGAACTTGCTACTTCAGAAAATTGTCCCCGACTTTTCTAAAGTATCGTTAATATTTCCAGTATATTATTAGCCTGTGGTAAGTATATTTTTGATTCACGCAAAGTGTGTTTTTTGTATTTAAAAATATCGAAAATAGTTATAAAAATAAATAATATAGAATTAAAAAATGTAATATATTTGATTTATTTGGAAAATGGATTCTATTTCTTAAAAAGGACAGTCTATTTAAATATAATACGCACGATAATGGCCACATTAGATTTTTTCTAAATTGAAAAACCAAATATAATATTTATTTTAATTAACATAAAAGCTAAATATTTTCAACGAAAACAAGTGTACAAATTACCACGACTGTACAATTTGTATTTTATTTTTAACATAAATTTCATGATTACCATGAATATTAAAATGTTGACAACAATCTTATAATTTATTGACAGTATGCACAGCGGAATCAATTTAAATATTAATTTTACATAGCTATTAACTTACGAGTATATTCTTCATTATAGAGAGATAACTTTGAACTATCTTTAACCAAATGAGTATGACTACTTAAAGCGAGTTACTTACACTTTCTTGTCAGTTTATAAAAATTTAGAAATAATGATAGCTGGGAGAGCGATTAAAAGCTCTAATCATAATGGTAAGTCAGACAAAAACATAACGATTAGCAAACAGCGGGTAGTGGATTGTAAATAGTATAGTACTGTTTAAAATTATACTTATGATGCTTTAGAATAATAAAATAAAATATTCATGTCGTTAACATTAATGGGTTTTTATTTTAGGGTGGATGTATATTTTATGATAATCCATGAACAAGAGTTGATGAACACGAGACAATAAAAGATAATGATCCGTTAAAAAAACATTAGTTTCAGTTTCGTAAATAAATATATTTTATACAGCAGTGCTGTGCTGTATAAGGTATTGTTATCGGGACTAAATAGGCAGTTTGTAACGGCTGTATTTTAGGGAGATTAATAAACGAGTTGACCAATTACGTCCCCAAAACAATTTCCCCACACTTTTAGACCGATTTTTACCACTGATAAGAATTTGACAGATCAGTTGAGAATTGTAAGAATTCCATGGACTAAATCTGCCTTACCGCAAGTCATTGTATATTTATTACTGTAAACTGTAAACTTGAGAAAACTATCTCCTTCCTAATTGGTTGAAAATGATCACGCGCGCGCTCTTGATTAATTGATTGAGAAAGGCGTTTATAAATCGTGAATTAAAAATTAAATTGCGGATTTAAACATTTCTTTAAGTATCATGACTATTGTTGTCGAAATACACTATTAAAAAAATGTGTGTGCGTGTGAACCAAATTTTGCGAAAAATACGGGTGTACGCTGATCGGGACCAAATTTGGAAATTGGCAGCGGAAACGTGCTCGATTCCGCGAAATTTTGAGTAAAATCTGACACAAAAGTGCCAGTTTCTTAAATCTGAAATAATCTTCATTTTCTTTTGCCTATAACATTGTAACGGTCAAATGGTATATAGTAAATTTAATTTCGATGTATAATTTGATTCAGAACAATTTCTAATTATTCGAAAAATAAAAAAAAGAACAATCACGTGATCGAAGACATGCAAGTGCGAAATTACATGTAAACAAGTCATAGGCGGCAGCCATATGATTCGTATACCGCGCGGGAAATTCGCCTGTGAAAATGTTGGATGTAAAATGTAGTATGGTGGATATTTTATAAAAAGTGTAAAATTTATTTACGAACAAATGTGTTTAAAGCGAATGGTCTTAAATTTGTATTTAATATGAATGAAATACTTAATCCGGAAATGCAGGTGGTGCCTACACCAGATATTATAGTACGGATGAGGTATGTATTGTAATCGTGCGAAAAGTTTTTTTCTAAATGTTGCGAAAATCCTTTTTATTAGGTCCCCTGATCATTTTTAGGTCCTTTCTGGTTTGACCGTCGTCCGTGTATGATATTTTTTCCTCCACGGTTTACTACTGTATATTATAAAACCTAAGTTTGTATGTGTATGTTATCTCACGCAACGCATCTGGATTAGTTTTTCGTAATTTAAAAAAAAAATCACGACGTTGACAAAATGTTGAACACAATTATTATTTTGATGTTCCAGTATGTTAGTATAATAAAGGGTGTTATGTAATTCGAGGGCAATCCATTAAGTGGCGGTAGAGGTGAGTTAATCTAGCAAAAATTCGGTTTTTGTATTGGTTTTATTGGTTAATTCGTCTTCGTTTGGTAAGTGGAGAACTTTTAAGGTGACCAATGAGAACGTGCTTCATTTTTTTGACGAAAAAATAATCACATGGTAGAAATCCGACACTAACGTATATAAATCTGAATCAAATTCAGTATTGCGTCTAAGCCATCGACCACCAAATTCTGTATACAGATGGCGAACAACATTCCGTTGCACATGGGCTGCACCTTCTTGCATGTCCCACATATGAAATCTTCTCTGCAGAGGCAAACCATCTAGATAATTATCCAACTAGTTGTTACAGGGCATCCTCTAAATTTGTCCAGAATCTTTTAACCGCTGGGTAAGATGAGAAAACCTTCTGCCCAGAAGTAGAAGTGTTCTGGAACTTTTCTCCATAGAATCTTACCGTAACAAAATTATTGTAATACACTTCACCATAAATTAAGAAAACCGTCAGACGCTACTGAGATTGATTGAGATGTATATTCGTCAGTGTCAGATATTTATCATAGCTATGTGATTATTTTTGTGTGTACAAAAGGTGATGCGCGCTCTACTTAAATCTCCTCCAGTTACCGAACGAAGACCAATTTACAAATAAAAAAATCGAAACCATTAACTCACCTCCAATTACATAACATCCTGTATGTTTTGCTACTACTACTTGCTTTGTAGTAGTAGCAAAACATACAGGTTTCTAAGTATTCAGAAGTGAAACAAGACTACAAATTAGAGGCAAGAAGGGAACATGAATTAAAGACTTCTAAACGTAACTATATGTGACAAAGGTAACGGGCGATATGTCCTAAGAAGACCAAATAAGCAAAGTATAAAATGTAAGCTCAGAACAAATACGAAATAAAAACGGCACTGAAAGATATTAAAAATGAGAACGCAGCAGAGGAAGATGGAATAATAACGAAAATTATAAAACTAGTAGTAGAAATACAGGTAAACCAACTAGAAATACTATTCAATCGGTGTTTGGAAAAGGATGATGTAAGGATGCAAGACCGGACAAATGCCCTAGTATTAAGCATACACAATATAGGAGTCACTGAGAACCGGAAAACTAGAGGACAATTAGCTACGAATCTATACTTTCATATAATATATACCTATATATAATGAGATTGCTGATAGAGAACGCGATGGAATAGATACCACTAAAATTGGTGTTTGTGGATTTTCTACACAGTAGAAATATTGACACTGATATACAAATCTGATCAATAACATCTATAGAAATGCTACACTATCAAATCAATTGCAACAAAATCCTGGCAAGTCAAATTAAACAGAGGTGCGTATGTACCCAAGCTCTCGGGTAAAAAAATAAGAGATTGGCAAAACGGAGGTATCAATGTTAAAGGCGAGAGACAAGACCACTAATAATCGTAGAGACCAACGATGATCCAGTCACTCAAATTAAAGTTGGGGCAGCCGTCGATAACAACTCCCGAGCGACCAAGGCCGATTTAGTAATCAGGAAACTATATAAGAGAGTGTGGGGGAAGCAAGGCATACCCCTCAGGCCAATACAGTCCACGCATGTGGAAAATTTCCAAAACAAGTTCAAATAACTGGAAGCATACAAGTCCCGCTTGGACCAGGAGAGGGCCGAAATGATGGAGGCGCTGGACAGATCGGCCACTGGCAGGCGCAGCTATTTACAGGACACGGCGTGTTCCAAGCATATCTGCACATAATAGGAAAGGCTAGAACCCCTACATGCCGATACTGTGACCAGCCCGACGACCCGGCACATACGCACACCGCAGATTTATATGGAGAGGGCTGCGATGTGGCTCGACCTGGGAGAAGACGGACCGACACTACAAGGACTTGGATCACTAATGACTCTAACAGACGAAATTAGAAGCAGCGAGGAGGTTCTCCAGTCGAGTTGCTTGAGAGTGCTGCTGTAAGTGCGTGATAAAAACATCATTTAAAGCTAAATACGACCACGGGGTAAGAGAGAGTTCAACAGTACGTGAAGCCGTTCAGAGGTACACTTCAGAAACCCAAGATCGTAGTACTTTGGCGGGATGGTGCACCGATAAAAATAGTCCGCAACAAAATGACCCCGCGACAATATAGCCCGCGACAAAATAGCCGGTGATAAAATAGCCCGCGACCAAATAGCCCCGTATACTGTTATTGATAATTGAGTTATACACAATTACAATATAAATGGGCCCCAACACCAACACAACCTAATCTCGGCTGAATGGATCAATCCATTTTAATGAAAGTAAATTATTGATGAACTAAAAGCGTAATAATAAACATTCAGGTTATAAAATGATAGGTGTCGATTAGGTGTAATATAAAGGTCGTAATAAATGATTTTCTGCCGCCCACCTAACCTACTAACCTCAGCTGAATGGATCAATAAAGTTCAATTAAAGTAAATTATAAATCAACAGTGAATTTACAATAAATATACAAATATGAATTTTCTATCAATAACAGTGATTACAGTGATAACAGGGCTATTTTGTCGCAGAGTATTTTGTGGGGGATATTTTGTCGGGGCTATTTTTTCGCAGGCTCTTTTGACTGGTTACGGGCGGGATCGGCTTCAAGGGGCATTGTAACACCAAACAAAGCTAAAGAACTATATGAATAAAACTGACCGGTGGAATAAAACGGTGTGCAACGAGAACAAGCGTGATAGATACAATAACATAGACTGTAAGGTAAGACAAGTAACAATAGGAAACCACTACTACCAACAGAAACGGAATTTTGAAGAACTATTAGAGGAATGAGATAATAAAAACATAATTGACGTTAATCCCACTACAATTGACAGGAAAACAAGCAAGTTCAGAAACAGTTATAGGGCAGGATTTTACTGCGCTGTAAAACTGGGAGGGCAACCAGTGGAGATTGTACGACAAAATATGTTATGAACCGATACTCGTCAAGTAATTCCGAGATAACATTGTTATCAGCCATGTTCGTAGATTTAAGGTACCCTACTACAGCTTCAAGAAGCCTATTATGTAAGAGTACAAGAGAAAGGGTGTATCGTTTGAACGTAATATGCAATGATAAAACTTTCCTGCAAAGTATTACTATATAATACGATAATTGGCATATTGGAAACAGAGGTATAAATTTAAATTTCAATTGACGCAGCCGTTAAATATATAAAATAGTTTTTATTTTACACATATACTTAGTGGTACTTTTGTGAACAATATGAAAGAATAACCCTTCTGACGTCTGAAATTCCTTGCTGATGGTGTACATAGTTTAGCTGTCAGGCAT
The DNA here is from genome assembly GCA_963942505.1 of Lordithon lunulatus. Classification (NCBI taxonomy): domain Eukaryota; kingdom Metazoa; phylum Arthropoda; class Insecta; order Coleoptera; family Staphylinidae; genus Lordithon; species Lordithon lunulatus. The sequence continues at coordinate 25,458,355 of OZ012667.1, forward strand.
CGTTTAAAAAAAAATGTAAAAAATTGTTTTATTATTTAGAAAGGTCATTTAGGGTAATTTATAAATATTATTCGTGTAGAAATGGCAGCTGGTTGAAAAGAACACCGATTTTAAAAATGTATAGCTCATGAACGCGGTACCCAATCGAAAAAATCCTATGCTAGATAATATTATAAAGAATATGTGTTGCAAATTTGAACAAAATCGGCTAAGCAGATCTTGAGATATCCTGCACACCAGTTTGAAGAAAGTAGTTTCGAGATAAACGCAAAAGAAAAAATACTGTCGCTCCGATCACTACCCGAGTTTCAGGCCGGCCCCCAGCCGCGCTCACTGCTAATTGATATAAATTCGGAAATACTATGAATTTTGAAATAATTAAACGTTTTAAATGTTCTTAAAAGTATAAAGAATTTATTTAGCCAAGAAAAGAAAATCGATTTTCTGAAAATCTCAAGGTGGTTAGGTTAGTATGAGGGATGTAAATTGTATGGCTGGTATGCACGCTTTAAGTGAAAAGTGTATATAAATTATATTATAAATGTACTGGTTTAATATGGTTTCATAGTTCAAAATCAATTAAACAAAACTATCGTAAAATTCAGAAGGTTCAAATCCCTAGACATTTAAGCGGTAATGCTACCGGCACTACCGGAGTCGCATATGTGAAGAAATTCTGGGTAAAAATTCAGATTTGGGATTGGAATATCATTAATTATTAGGAATTCCCGATTAAAGCGCCGTTGTTAAGTAGGCGTTATGTTACAGCACATTATAGTGATTGCTTGGAAACAACTAGCCAGCATAAAGCCTGGCAAGATCAGAATGGGTTAAATATGTGGTTCCTTTGGCAATGAAGTTATTATACAACCATTAAACACGCTAATATAACATGTAACAAATGACACATGCTCTTACTGTTAAACTATTTTATATATTGTATTTCCTTTAGCCAGTCTTCTAGAAGCTAATACTAACGCTATTTTGTATTAAGATAGGGATTTTGTATTAAGATTTGGGATTTGGTGCGTTATATATTATTATTGTTATAATATATAATAATAATATATTATATCATGACAATAGCATTGTCGACAGTTGGTCAGCACCACAAACGCAATGACATTTAACATGTAAGTAATGAGTAATCAATGATAATAACACTAATGCTATATTAAGGGGAGGCAAAGCCGACATGTGCACCTAAAGGAACAGTTATCGCCAAAAGTACTGAGGCTATTTAAAAAAAAAGTACTGCATGCTGTAGTCAATTAAATTACCTACAAAAGAGTTTCTCAGAATTTTGAAATTCGTATTTTCATTTTTTATATAACGTTTTAATATAACATTTTCATATTAAATATTCATTATTTCTTAACAACCAGTAAAATATGCATGAGGATGAACCTACTTCTTGTATTAATATGCCTAGTCATTATATATATTACTTCATTTCCACAATTACTTTTCCGAAAGATTGAGTTCAGAACATGCTGCGATATCAAAATTGGCGGACATTTAAAAAGCAGATACTTGTGAATTAGAGCATTTTATAGTCCAGCGATTTCCCTACAGAGGGCTACAAATAAAAATTAAATATTATTCTCGCCAAGCGCAAACATTTTGCCTGAATTATTCGTGTATTGCAGTTCTTGACTTTTGTATCGTTTAATTTTGTCGACATTGCTCGTAAATTATGCGTTTACTAGAATATAAAACACATATATTCCTGTAAATGCGATGCTGTCCCTATCTCTTTCACTTTTGTTATGTGAACGAGCGTGGTCTTACTATTACTATGTGAAATAAACTTCGCCCACCGTCAGAATTTGAGGTTATAATTGTGATTGAATTGTCAGACCATATCAGACGGAATACATTTTTATTGAAATAGAACCACTCCTGTGAACGGATCATATAAATAATATACATCAAGGTATTATGTAATTTATATACAACACATTTTAGGCGACCGACATTTGGGGTCAATTTTGCCTAACATTTTCAAGAAATATACAATGGATGGTTTCAAGAGCTGTTTTGTGTACATGGTATTTACAGTAATTTATGATATCTTACAAATCACCGCCCCTGAGGAGGCCTATAGATGCCACCAATATTCTATGATATCTACACAATATATGTAGATATATGAACCAACTCACATCCTTAGAATATGCTACTAATTATCCATGTATAATAATTCAACTATAAAAAACGTTGTTATTATGAAGACCATCACATAGTTACGAAAGTTATGTTATACATATCTCTGTTGCCTTCCATATTAATAACCAAGATATATCTAGTCAAAAATGTATTTATCTGTTTAGTTAGCTTACAAATATTATATAGCTAAATTAAAATTGTATACAGTCTTACAGATTTATTTTGGTACTTTCATAGGGAAGCATATTACTTACTACAAAGGCAATTCCAAGATTAAGGCAAAATATTAAAATGAGAAATCTAAATTGTCCTAAACGTCTTAACGGGTTAAATCACTTTATTGTAGGCTCTCAAATTTAATTTGAAAGTACTGATGATTGATAAAAATTCGTAGTTATAAAATGTGGAACTGATAACAACTTGATAACTTGATAATTAGTGATGGGCACAGTTGAAATAATTGTATTGATATTAGTGGTCAAGTCAAACTAGGGAATTGAAACTATTGAAAAATATCTGATGTGGACAACACACGACTTTTTTAATTAATTTATTCGGAAAGTCGTGTTCTGCTTGCAGCAGATATTTTTTAGAGCGGCCACGTTCCTTTTTTTCTCTGTTTATGCCGATTTTCAAATTTGATGCGATGCATTCAGCCGTTTTTTGTTCACAGGCGACCACACTCCGGACACACACACTTATAAAGCATACTGTATTCGGAAAGTAATAATCAACGGCAATTTAAGCATTACACATAATATTTTAATATTATTTTGCTCCTACAGAACTATTACTCACAATAATGTTTGCAGTAATATCCGAAATATTTGTTTCCTATATTGTAGCTAAAACTCCACTTATATATTTTTATATATAAAATTAAGCCAAAATATGCAAATATAGGAATTTACTCGTCCATTTTAGTCACTTCATAGATACTCTGCTTTAACTTTCTCGTTATGTTATGGCCTAGGAATCTTTTTCAAAAAATCCGCACTTCTTACTTTAGTTATTACATCTTTGAGTTTATTTAATAATATAATGTACGTTGCCAGCATCCTCTTAAATTTACATGCTGCTAAAATATTATAAATTTATTTACATAAATTCTAACTTATAAATGTCACTGTCACTGAACGAATCATTGGGAATCTCACAAGCAAATTAATATTATAAATATTATTTGCGCCAGACACAGCGTTGCCACATTGTATGAAACAAATGATTGCAATGGATTGCCGATTTATAGACCGCTTTTTTTTTTGGGTGTTGATCATTGGTAATCAAGTTATTTTGTTCTGTTTGACATACTAGCGCCACATATTATCATCCTAATAAACGAATGCCGCCTACTTGATTTAGGCCCTTTTCCCTCCCCTTAAACTTCAAATGATATTTCGATACTTTGGCATTTTGGTAAACAGCTGTTCTCGGCTCTCGAAATCCCCCAACACTACTTACAACCCACAGGATTGCAAGCAAGCAAGGGCAAGGCTAGGAACATATACATAAAATAACTTTGACGTTTTAGTGGACCTATGAGATTATAAAATTTATGACATAATATGTTTCCAATGTTGCTCTATAAGAACTATTTTTAAACTATCCGACAGATAGTTATTTGGATCAATTATTCAATATATCATTTAGACATACTAAGTAGACTTACTAACCTGATAACCATCTTCAGATGCTGGCTCAATAAATTTACAGGCAGCTAGTGATAAATCTTGTTTAGGAATTTGTTTTATAATTCTTTGTGAACGCAAAGTTTCCCCTTTTGTTCCTAGTCTAGGCACGTCGTGGGATGGCAGTGTTGAGTAATATTTGTCCACCTGCAAAAAAAATTTATATTACTATACCTAATAAAATAAGAAAATAAATATATTTCTAAACTATCATACGAAGTATTGTAATTGCTAAACGAGTACCCTGAACATTTTGATACTATTCGTGACAACTCTCTATCGTTCTGTGTCCTTCCTTTGACTAAAATACAAATAGCAGTTTATCTATCAGATTCTTAAAAAGTTAACCTTTTTTTGTCAATAACATAGGGCTTGGCTCTCCCTATGTGTACTTGTTTCGCTTTATTCTGAAATCGGATTTATTGTAACGCGCTGATGGAGAGTAGTTTTAGAGTTTGATTGTTTGTCAGGTTGTTTAAAATAGACAGCCACATGCTTATGGTAAATAGATTTAGTTAGTTAATAGCTTAATATAATGAAACACGTTTAAACATATTACAATACGGGGCCGCATTGTTGAAGTGTGTGTCTTTAATACAGATTAATGCATAACGTAAAGTTTCTAGTTTCAATTATTCATGTGTATTCAGCTCGTACTAGGACCAATCTCGTCTTAAATAAAAGACACACACTACGTGATTTACAAAATTTCATAAAAGAAGCTGAGCGTAGCACATACATAATTGAAACTAGGAACCTGTTTAAGTTTCGTGTTGAATGTAGTACAATGTATTTCACGATTTACTCAATTTATTTTCGTTTTCGCATTGTATATTAGTACGAAAACTTACTAACCAACATTTTAAAACCACTGTGTTATACATAAAGATACATTTTCATTTTATAAATCGGTGTATAATTTATGTGATTTTGAATACTAGTATCAGACGAAAATAATGATTTCAAGGTATACAAAATACAATAAATAGATACATTATGCTATGTTTAATATTTCAACAATCGTATTATAGCTTATATACAATAAAATTATGAACCCATTAATTATTTTTGAATTTATATTAATACGGCGAAAGCATATTTCTAATGCAGTCAGCGACTTATAGACAGGGCCGGACTGGGTCTTTGAAACAGTCTGGGCGAAGCAGACCGGCTCTTTGGACATTTTTGAGATGTTAAGGAGAAACGCCCAATTTCTTTTTAACTTTTCATTGTAATGTGACTAATCAACAGTTGCTCCTGTAAATCTGACTTTACCCGGGAATTAAGATAATATAAAAAGACAAAAGAGAAACGTCCATTTAATCTTGAAATTAGATGAACACTAGCAATTGAAGATTAAGCATACATTTAACTTTAACAACTTCTAAAAAGCAACTTCTAAAAAAAATAATACAAGTTAGAATTACCAAACAAATTATGACGGTTTCGGATTGTAATATTCAAATTAAGCTATAGTATAATGTTTTGGGAAGCTGGTTATATGAAAACAATATAATCATGCGTTGAAAAAATATTAAGTATAATGATTATCAAAGATTATCTCTTAGGATGCATTATCCAGTTTAAATAGAAGCATTTGTATTGACTAAAAATCAATACTAATGAAAAATTGGAGGAAACAGATAATTTCAAACTCTTATATTTTAGTTTATGGACGGAACAAAAGTTGATTGAAAGAATTTTTGCTAGTAAACGATATTATGGAGATAAAAAGACTTGAGCAAGAGAGTGGTAAGTTTTGAAAATGCTCCATAGATAATTCAATTTTTTTCGCAGTAGATAATATTCGTAAAATGTTGTATTGCGGATTTATATAATGATGCTATCGTTCATTCTAAGTTTGTTTTTGTTTGTAATTTCACATCAAAATCACACGAAAATGTATTTTAATTCATTGTTGTCATAAATGCCCATAAATGAAAAATATAGTTGTCCTTACATATATAAGTACGGTATAAATTTACCGAAATAAATGTTTGTCAAATGACAAACATTTATTTCTGATATGGTCGTAATCTTTGACGAATCAAAACTACGATCGATCCGTCATGGACTTTTAGATAGTTATGATATTTGAAGAAAAATATGTGGTGTGGGCACCACACGACTTTGCGAATTACATGACCTATTTTTTTTAGCATTTTCTATATATTCTATATATGGAGAAGCCACTCAAGAATAAACTGACTTGGTGCGGTGAGTATTTTCAGCGATTGAAATTGTTGTTGGCATTCATCTCTATATCCCAGTCCAGCAACTATTTTAATCGCTCGTCGCTGTAGAGCAAATATCCTTTTCATGGAGTGAGAATGTCCCCAGATTAGGATGGCATATCTGATATGTGATTGGCAGAGAGCAAATATGCTTTCCGCAGCACACCACGTGACACATAATTTGCTAAGTTTCTCAAAACAATAACACCCTTAGAGACTTTATTTGCCAGGGATACGCCATGTATAGCCCATATCATCTTGGTGTCTTCACCGCCAGAAATGTGGTGTCTAATGCATCGTTTCTATCAGCGCCTGTGGGCCTTAGAGATAAGGTTATATGTACACTCTTGGCGTCATTTATAAGTAATCTATTAACGGATATCCACGATTTTACCGAAGATAGACCCGAGTTCAGTCTACTACCCACATCATCTAAACAGCCTCCTTGCACATACAGCGTGGTGTCATCTGCGCATAAAATAGGGATTACTCGCCATTAGTATGTGATGGTAGATCATTTATGTATAGTAAAAAGAGCAGAGGACCTAGGATTGATCCTTGTGGGACTCCATGCGGTACAGAAAGTGTTTCAGACGAAACACCATCCCAATACACGCTTTGCCAACGGTCTGCCAGATATCACATAATAAGCCTGCAACTCGTCGGATGTATGTTATAAGCATACAATTTTCTGAGCAAAATTAGGTGTGACACACAGTCAAATGCCTTGCTAAGATCAAGAAACGCTGCTGTCATATATTGCTTCCTTTCGACACATTCCACTATGTCATCAGCTAAACTACTCAAGGCGGCAGAAATTCCAGTAATTCCAGATACACCATCAGTTGATCCTTGAGCACTCCTTAAAAAACTTTGAAAACAATCGGCAAGATTGAGATCGGGCGGTAATTGTTTACATTGTCTTTGTCACCTTTTTTGAATACTGGTAACTTTAGCTATTTTCAGAACCTGAGGAAATGAGCTACATCTGATGCATTAATTTATCAAATTTGTTAAGGCCAATAGAATAGGTTCCTTTATTAATTTTAGAAGCTCGGTATGGAAACCATATATATCCCTACTACTTTTAGATTTGAGATTCATGATTGCGCGCCTAACTGTGTTATAGGATACATTAAATAAACTGAAAATAAACATTAAAATTTTTAACATTATGACAAGTCAGTGTGATGGGATCACCAGTTGGCATAGTGGAGTAGCAGAGAAATATTATAATTAATATCATATTACTATTTTTTACTATCCGAAAAAAATCGAATGGCTAATTTTGACTTGTTTAGTTGAAATAGACTATTTTTGGAAAATGTGTGTATGTGTGTGTGGATATGAATTTGTCAATGAAATAAATCCGGGAAAACAGTTGAATAGATCGCGACCATATTTGCAATCAGCTGAGAAACCTAGTTGGTGATCCTGTGAAAATTTGAGCAACATCGGTCCCGAAACAAACAAAATAACTTGTTAAAACCGTTTCCAAGCAAAAGTCTCTTTCCCGCTAATTTGGATTGGACTAAAGCCAAGGGTTGGTATAACTTGGTTTGCCTAATAGTTTAATTTTATATATAGTTTAAAAATAATTGCGCACAAACGAATGAAAATTAAAATGCAACATATAAAGAAATTTGTCAAATATTGTCAAATATTGTCAGATAGTGTCAGATATTGTTAAATATCGTCAAATATTGTCAAAAACCGTCAGATATTTTCAAATATCTTGAGATATTGCCAAATATCATCAGATATTCTCAAATATCGTCACATATTGTCAAATATCGTCAAATATGGTCAAATATCGTCAAATATGGTCAAATATTGTGAAATATTGCCAAATATCGTTAAATGTAGTCAAATATTTTCAAACAATGTCAAAATTGCTAGAAATGTCAAAAATATCAATGTAATTCGGAAAAGCCCACATTAGGTATTTTAGTCATACGTAACTAATTCAACCTAGTAAGGAATTTTACTATATCTTCTCATCCGTGACCCGTCAAAATAGCCAGCCCCGACAAAACTACTGATAATGATGAATAATACAGAAAATGTATTCATTACTTATCATCATATTTATTGCAATTTCACACACACATAGGATTGATTGGCAGCCGCATATGATTTATTACACTATATTTAACACCTATCATATTATAACATAAATGTTTGTTATTGTGTTGTTAATTGATTTATAATTTACTTTCATTGAAATTTATTGAACCATTTAGCTGAGATTGTCAAATGACAAACATTTATTTCTGATATGAACCTAATCTTTGACGAATCTAGTTTTTAACATTTTTGACGATTTTTTAGAAAACTCAACATTTTGATATTTTGCCATTTTGACATTAGTAAAAGTCTAAGAACTATTTTATTAATGAAGTAGGACAATTTAAAATTAAATGATGAGTTCATTCCACGTTGTAAATATTCGTCAAAAACTGAGAAAACAGCTATAAGGAGTTTGGAAAACGTTGTGGTGACGTTTAGTGATTGGTACTATATAATAATACAATCGAACTATAGATAGTTTACATTAATTAAAGACGTTAATTTTGAATACTAATTTATTGCTATCCTTTTGAAAATAATAAATCCTAGTGCCGTTTGATTATGATATTGAATTACACAGCGGTGACATACAAAATGTGAAAGAATATATTACTAAATTAATTAATTTTTACCCCTAAACTACTGTGGTCGCAGGTCGCCGGCTTATCGGCCCCGCCAACCAGCGGCCTATTATTACGTATAAATAGGGAGCCCAGCCAACACAACGTATCTAATCTCAGCTGAATGTTTCAATAAATTTCAATGAAAGTAAATTATAAATCAATTAACAACACAATAACAAACATTTAGGTTATAATATGATAGGTGTTAAATATAGTGTAATAAATCATATGCGGCTGTCAATCAAACCTATGTGTGTGTGTGTGAAATTACAATAAATATGATAAGTAATGAATACATTTTCTGGATTATTCATCATTATCAGATGTTTTGTCGGGGGGCTTGGTATTTTGACGGGTCATGGATGAGAACAGTAAAATTCCTTACAAGGTTCAATTAGTTAAATATGACTAAAATACCTGGTGTTGGCACCACACGACTTTCCGAATTACATTTATATTTTTGACATTTTTGACAATGTTTGAAAATATATGACTACATTTAACAATATTTGACAATATTTCACAATATTTGACGATATTCGACAATATTTGACAATATGTGACGATCTTAGAGAATATTTGACGATATTTGACAATGTCTGACGATATTTGACAATATCTGACCATATTTTATAATATCTGACGATATTTGACAATATTTGACAGTATCTGGAGACATTTGACAATATTTGACAATATCTAACGATATTTGACAATATCTAACGATATTTGACAATATTTCTTTATTTCTTTATTTGCTAGGTTTCCTAGCTGATTTCCAAAAATAGTCTATTTCAACTATAAAGTCAAAATTAGCAATTCGATTTTTTTCGGATAGTAAAAAATAGTAATATGATATTAATTATAATATTTCTCTTCTACTCCACTATGCAAATAATGTTAGGTTATTGCATTAATTATATTGTACTAGGTTCGGCAAGCAACCTGAACAAGTTTCTAAATTCAAATCTCTGATGACACCACACTGTATGTGCAAGGAGGCTGCTTAGATGATGTGGGTAGTAGACTGAACTCGGCTCTATCTTCGGTAAAATCGTGGATATTCGTTAATAGATTACTTATAAATGACACCAAGAGTGTACATATAACCTTCTCTCTAAGACCCACAGGTGCTTATAGAAACGATGCATTGGACACCACATTTCTGGGAGTGAAGATAGACTCCAAGATGAGATGGGATGTAGATCCCTGGCAAATAAAGTCTCTAAGGGTGTTTTTGTCTTGAGAAACTTAGCAAATTATGTGTCACGTGGTGTGCTGCGGACAGCATATTTTGCTCTCTGCCAATCACATATCAGTTATGCCATCCTAATCTGAGGGAATTCTCACACCATGAGAAGGATATTTACTCTACAGCGACGATCGATTAGAATAGTAGCTGGAGTGGGATATAGAGATGAATGCCAACAACAATTTCAATCGCTGAAAATACTCACCGCACGAAGCCAGTTTATTCTTGAGTGTTTTCTCCATATTAAAAAAAAATCAGTGTCTACCATAGTCGTATCTCAGTACACAATCATCTGACTCGAAATAGGATATATATCCTGAAGCTATGAGACTTACTAAATCCCGAATTGTCTCGATGTATTTCGCCATATATTTTTTAATGTATTGCCTGACGTTGTCAAGTATCAATGTAGGAGACATTTTAAAATTAACCTAAAAGCATACCTACTCAGTAATTCGTTTTATGATATAAATGATTTTACACGAAACAAATGCATTGATTTTATTTATGTTAGCTAACCTAGTTGTGTATTATACATTATTGAATTGTACATTTGTCTATTTTTGGTCTAGTTTTAATTATCGAAATTTTTACATTTCTCTTTTATCAATTTGTTCTGTTCATTTTAAACTTATTCCTTCTACGACGTGTGCAAAATACAATGTATTTGTTGACACAAATAAACTATCTATCTATCTATCTATCTATTTCTCTTCTACTCCACTATGCAAATAATGTTAGGTTAATGCATTAATTATATTGTACTAGGTTCGGCAAGAAACCTGAACAAGTTTCTAAATTCAAATTACGTACAATTTACGATCAAACTTGAATGAAAGTTGTTCAAGGTTCTTGACGAATCTAGTATAATGTAATTCATGTTTAACGGTTAGTTTAAGACGTAGTGTATATTAAACATTTACTGTATCTAAAAATTCTCATATATTTTACATTAATCTTGAGATCTATGTACCAGTTTGTAAACGCCTTCAAATTTATAAATGATGAGACACGTAAATATGTCGGGAGGATTTGTTTAAGAAATTAGTTTTTTTTTCTAGAAAGAATCTGATTTAATTAAAAATATGTATAAACTGTTTTTTTTTTCTTAAAAGATAGAGACAGAAGAGATAGTTTTTTTTTCACGTAATGTAAACCTAATCTATACACATACTAATTTTTAATTCTCTAATTATTTGTATTGATAACTAAAAAACTGCAGTACTTAATAATGTTTATATTTGAAAAATCGATACTGGTAAAATACTATGTTTGATACAGATACTGTTTTTGTTAATTATTGAGAAGTTAATACAATATTTAAAAATATTGAAAATGTTTTGAAATGTCATCATAATTAAAAGTAGATTTTTATAATATTTAATATTATAAATAATAATATTTAATAGTTTTACAGAATTAAAAATAAGGAAAGTATAGAAATGTTCATTAAAAAAAATGAGTATACTTTTTAATTCGGATATATTTATTTTTACTATTTTAACGATTCTCAATATTTTTAACAAAAAATTTACTCGAGCTTTATTTAATGTATAGTTTTGAAAATATGAGACAGGAAAGTGTTATTTCTATCAGAGATACAATTGTATTTCTTTATAATAAATACTCGAAATAAAACAAAAAAACATTCCTCAAAATAAAAATAAATGTGAATTTAAAATATATATAGACATACATTTAGAAACGGTCTTAAAATTATCATGAACCTTCACAAATGTATTTCCGCACAAAATAGATTGTTTTAATCTTACTTCGTATGCAAGTAATAAAAGTTGTGCGGAATCAAAATATACAGTTACAAATGCTGTCAAAACTAGCAGTTTGGCTTTTAGCGATTAAAATAGTTTCCTTCTGTGGGTAAACTGATACTATTTATACACAGGCGCGTTTTAGTCCACCGGGAATTCCCGACCGGTAATTGGGGCCCTCGATATGAAAGTGGTTAATAGGCCCGTAACAATAAATTAATGAGAAAGATCAAATAGTGTATTGTGTGTATAGTGTGTTTATTGTTTGGCATTAATTTAACTAAAGTGAACTAAAGTTATTGAAACAAGACTTCGCAATTGTATTTTCAAGACAATTTAGAATCTTTGAATAAACCTATTTGAGATAATAAGCAATATTTCTTCTCAATCTTTTTTGGAGAAATTTTGAAAAAGTAACCAATTATAAAAATGCTTCCAATGGTTGTTTCGTATTTTAAATAATTTTTAAGTTATAATTGGTCCTTATATGCTATAATTTACCGGGTCCTCAAGTGATACGCTGTAAGTGCCTGCGGCCAGTCCAGATTTTTGAAATTATTTTGCTCGATCGAATAAAACTATTTTGTAATATATAGATTTATTTAATGTATTCCGCAATAAGTCTAAAGCCCTGTACTTTAAAAATATACTAATAAATAAGCACTATACCTGTCTAGGTGAGGCAAGTCCGGCAGGTACGAATGTATAACCTAATGACTTGGCTTCCAAGCCATCAGTTGTTGCGTTTAATCCTAATCTTGATCTAGCTCCATGTTCTACAGTAACTTCATGACAGTCACGACTACACTTACAGTTGGAACAGCTTTTTCTGAAAATAAATAAAACAATTTTCATTACAAATCGAAAGAACACTTAATTAAAAATTAATTAATTAAAAATAGGAGGAAGATCCGGTAAAGTTACTTGATTAATATTTGAGGCATTTACTTTTACGCGATTCCTTTTTGGCTCAACATTGGTTTGACGAAGGTTGTAATAACTCTATAAACAATTTTGTATAATACATTATACTACATCCTATTAAAGTATACCAAGACTATATTATTGAAGTTTTTGTGATTGTAAAAAGTAGAATTATTTATTATGTGGTGGTAAGGTGAGCCAAATATAGATCGAATATGAATTCAATAAGGTAGCCCAACATTACACTATGTATTATACTGTGGTCTGTACTACGTATTAATAAAGTAGCTGCATAAAGTGAACATATGCGTAACCTACGTGATTGGTTCGGATGTACCTCGAACCAACTATTTAAAGCAGCAGTAAATAAGATCCAGATTGTCATGATGGTCGCCAACCTTCGTTGAAGACGGCACCCTAAGAAGAATAAAGTGAACATTTTGTAGAAAACCAGTACTCTAAAAGATCCTTAGGATTAAGTGCAATTGAGTGATGTTAATTCAAATTTCCCTATATCAACAATGGACAGGACAGAGCGCATCAACAGAGTCCCAACTCTTTCTACAACTGATACTAATACCAACTCAGGTTATTGATAGGTAAAGGATGCAACGTGGTGTGTAGGGCGGTGTACCAATATATCACAAAATGTGAATAATCCATAGACAAACCTATATTGAATCTCGTACTACGATCAATCGCCTCTTAAATAAAAACCATGCGCAGTACATGATTGATTGTAGTATAATAATTATAAGAATAATTGAAACTAGAAATTTTTACGAATCTAGAGCAATGTAATTTCGATTGTGCTTTGAATATATGTTTCTATTCGTTTGTGTTTTAGCCATTTTTTAATCGACAATTATACAATTTCTGTGTGAATTGTATAAATCAAAATGGTGATAACACAAACGAATAGAAATATATAATAAATGCACAATGTATAACATTTTAGTTCCCTAAAAAGCAGGTATCGCTACACTTCACCCTTTACTTATCTATATGACGTGTCCTGCTTCATATAATTTTATATAATATATAATTACATATTATCTATGAACGTTTCCAATAAAAAAGATCAAATTTTACTATATCATATTGAAGTATTATAGAATTTCATACACTTCTGCAAAATAATAATAACCTCTCACTAAGGGTGCCGAGAAAACAGGGACAGCTGAGATATAGATTTAATAGCATGGCAGAGATTTTCATAGTTCATATAAATAAATATACAATAATATATCGATAAATAAAGTAACAAAAAATAACGGTATATCAAGTATCACACAATTATTCTCCTGGTTTTATATCAGTATCATATGAACTTCAATAAAAACGAATCTGAAAGTATGACACCAGAAGCTTGTTAAATTTAATTGGCTAAAATGTGATACAGCGCCGTGTCCTCACATAAAACTGTCAGATAAGTATTATTATCTTATCTGTCTATTATTACCTACGTGTCGAATGGAGAGAAATGTACCCCTTTATAGTGAGCATGCCTATATTATATTGATCATCCCTAAAATAGTATGTGGCCCAAATTCCAATCAATAGAGCAACAAAAGATTTAGGATAGCAGCGAATGCATTGAAATCAATCGATTGAATTGTATAAAGACCAGATGTTATTTCTAAAATATCGACTATTTTAGTACCGCGTTACACAAACTTCCCACGCTCGTAAGCCAGATATTTATAATATGGTTAAAGTAAATGTACAAAGAAATTGTTTAATTTTTTATTATTTTTATTATAGATAGCGCACTGGATTTTAATCTGTTAAGGTACGATTGCATTTTACTACTGCAATTTACGACATAGCTAAATAAAATAATATCTATCAAGAAATCTCTAAATTACTCACAGATGGACAGTACTGTTTACGATGAGTAGTATAATTATGTAGAGTTTATCGATGGCATTGTATATAATAATCAATAACAGCGCATAAATGATTATAAAAATATACAAAAATATAAAAATATTAATAAAACTATAACTTCGGAAAATCACACACTACTAGTTGTCACAATCGTCAATATTTAACCACTTTTTTTAGTGACATAAAATGTACATCCACTGACGAAGGTAAGTCGTTAACACATTGACACATTCCGCGCATCATAATTCATAACTCATAATTCCTAATTCCTAATTCCTAATTTCTAATTTATAATTTATAATTTATAATTTATAATTTATAATTTATAATTTATAATTTATAATTTATAATTTATAATTTATAATTTATAATTTATAATTTATAATTTATAATTTATAATTTATAATTTATAATTTATAATTTATAATTTATAATTTATAATTTATAATTTATAATTTATAATTTATAATTTATAATTTATAATTTATAATTTATAATTTATAATTTATAATTTATAATTTATAATTTATAATTTATAATTTATAATTTATAATTTATAATTTATAATTTATAATTTATAATTTATAATTTATAATTTATAATTTATAATTTATAATTTATAATTTATAATTTATAATTTATAATTTATAATTTATAATTTATAATTTATAATTTATAATTTATAATTTATAATTTATAATTTATAATTTATAATTTATAATTTATAATTTATAATTTATAATTTATAATTTATAATTTATAATTTATAATTTATAATTTATAATTTATAATTTATAATTTATAATTTATAATTTATAATTTATAATTTATAATTTATAATTTATAATTTATAATTTATAATTTATAATTTATAATTTATAATTTATAATTTATAATTTATAATTTATAATTTATAATTTATAATTTATAATTTATAATTTATAATTTATAATTTATAATTTATAATTTATAATTTATAATTTATAATTTATAATTTATAATTTATAATTTATAATTTATAATTTATAATTTATAATTTATAATTTATAATTTATAATTTATAATTTATAATTTATAATTTATAATTTATAATTTATAATTTATAATTTATAATTTATAATTTATAATTTATAATTTATAATTTATAATTTATAATTTATAATTTATAATTTATAATTTATAATTTATAATTTATAATTTATAATTTATAATTTATAATTTATAATTTATAATTTATAATTTATAATTTATAATTTATAATTTATAATTTATAATTTATAATTTATAATTTATAATTTATAATTTATAATTTATAATTTATAATTTATAATTTATAATTTATAATTTATAATTTATAATTTATAATTTATAATTTATAATTTATAATTTATAATTTATAATTTATAATTTATAATTTATAATTTATAATTTATAATTTATAATTTATAATTTATAATTTATAATTTATAATTTATAATTTATAATTTATAATTTATAATTTATAATTTATAATTTATAATTTATAATTTATAATTTATAATTTATAATTTATAATTTATAATTTATAATTTATAATTTATAATTTATAATTTATAATTTATAATTTATAATTTATAATTTATAATTTATAATTTATAATTTATAATTTATAATTTATAATTTATAATTTATAATTTATAATTTATAATTTATAATTTATAATTTATAATTTATAATTTATAATTTATAATTTATAATTTATAATTTATAATTTATAATTTATAATTTATAATTTATAATTTATAATTTATAATTTATAATTTATAATTTATAATTTATAATTTATAATTTATAATTTATAATTTATAATTTATAATTTATAATTTATAATTTATAATTTATAATTTATAATTTATAATTTATAATTTATAATTTATAATTTATAATTTATAATTTATAATTTATAATTTATAATTTATAATTTATAATTTATAATTTATAATTTATAATTTATAATTTATAATTTATAATTTATAATTTATAATTTATAATTTATAATTTATAATTTATAATTTATAATTTATAATTTATAATTTATAATTTATAATTTATAAAACCATACGATTCATTCAAAACAGAAATTAATCGGTGGAGTAGTATGCTTCGTCAGCTAAAAATGTCATGGTAACTATTTTGAATGCTTTGCCGTTCAGCAATATTTTTTATTACATGGTAGTGAATTAAAAAACCTAGTACATTAGTAGCCTATAGCAGTGTAACTTAATGTGAGCCGCTTAAAATCATTATACTAGAGATAGTTAATTCTTGTATTGCGTGAATGACTAACAAGTTTCGTATGAAGTAATATTGTAGAGCGCATTGAAAAATGTAGAGAGACGGGTTCAGATCTCTAGTCTCCTAAATAAGGGCTTGCAGTTTTGTCTCTACGCGGCCGAGGTTAGGATGCGTAACGCGAGTCTTTGAAGAGCAAATATATTGTAAGATGATGTTGCATAGCCCTACATTACTAGCCCATATCTTCTATGTGACTCAATTAATGAAAAGTATGATACTCTCAGTGCAGTCGTTGCGACGCAGTTTGCGGGGTTTTAAAAGTCGTTGACCAAATGGCTCAGGAATTAAACTCCAGACTACAGGAGACACGTAGGGAGGCAATGCTAACAACAGTAAGGGGACATACTAGTGGAACCAGGAAGTATCGACAGGCAGAAAGTAGGCAAAGAGAGCCAGGAGAATGATGTAGCGAGCGAGAACGGCTGGGGTACCGACCGGATTACTTCAGAACCAACACCGGAAGAGCAGAAAGGAATACAGGAGGGCCATAGAACAGAGTCAGAAAACTTCTTGGGACAAATTGTGTAGGGAGGTCGATGACGACCCGTGTAGGGGAGGCCCCACAAAATTTTAATGCGTGCGATCGGAGCCCACCCGCCTGGAGTGTAGCCAGTGTACTTAGAAATAAGGGCGGTAGTGGCAGCATTTGTTTCCGCATGGCAAAAACATTAGCTCAGGGAACACACATGATTCATGGCCCAGACCATCAACAACAATAATAACCGGTTAACCGGAGCGGTTAATAAAGGCCCGGCTAACCGAGTCCCTCGAGGAGATTATATACTACCATGGGTAACCATCATAGAAGTACTGCGGAGGACAAGAGTCACCGAGCCCCAACTCAAGATGGTTGGAGGAGATGGAGAAGTTGACCGATGATGTGAGCTCCATCGCATTCGTGAAAAATATGGCGGAATAAATGGCGGGCACCGGACCAAGTGTCGCGGTGGCCAAAACCTCTACTCTCCACTACGAGGGCAGGCATGCAGGACGCCAGTCTACTGCGATGCAACTTCACAATGGTCAGAAAGATTCGCTACTTAGGAACAACCCTGCAGGCGAATCGCAACCACAGGTTACAGGTGATAGAGGCAACAAAAAAAGGAGACGACAGAAACTTCTGCCGAATATCGGCGGCCCAGGTAATAAAAAGAGGGAGTGTTGTCAGCAACTCCCTATTTTTGTCACGTGCCTATTTTCTGTCAATACTACGAAGACCTAGCGCAACACGGACAGGAACCAGCGCTCTTCGTATTACCCTGGAATACCCAACAGTATCGACGGATGCTGTTTAAGTGTTCGCGAAGACGATAGCAGGCTACTTGTGGAAGAACGGGCCGAGGTATACAGGGCAATCAAGGGAGGGATAGACTCAAAGATCGCCAAAGACGGAGGTAGACAGAAAACAATGGACACATAGCAAGAACGGTGGTAGGAGAAACGCCATGCGGCCTGGACCAGAACCATGGGTGAGCGTAGGATACGGGGAGCTAGACCAATGGACCACGGAGATCCTGTGCGGCCATGGAGTACTCCAGGAATACCAACACCGTATAGGCAAGGGAGAAGCAGATATATTCCGATACTGCAGTGTTACAGATGGTCCTGCACGCACCATCTTCGACTGCCAATGAGGGTACCAGGAGCGCGTCACCATAGCGCTAGAGTTGGAGGAAACAGCCCCAGAGTAACTGGGAGATAAGATGCTGCAAAGCAGTGTAAACTGGGATGCAGTGGTAGGGTTTGCAAAGACAGTGATGAGACGGAAATACAACGACGCCTTGAGGGACCGTGGCGAGGCCGAAGACACATGACGACGCCTTAGCGACGAAATATGTGACCGAGACCAATGCGACAAGGCACGCAACCAGTTAGGACTAAGAGACAGGACTGACTGACGACAAGACGACGCGAGGGATTTAGAGTGCCCCTGAGGCGGACAAGCCCCGACGGTGAGTTTTGATTTAGCTGGTAGGCGCCCTGGACAGAACGCGGGGTGAATCTGGCTCTACCCATGCCTACCACCTACTGGTGGTAGCGGAGGCATCAGTGTCTTTCGAAGATTCCACCTTACAGGACAAAAAAATAGATTGGAGCTTAATGTCAGTACCAGGTGTTTGGCATAAATATGCCACCTCAACTCACTATCTATATGTAAACCGAGAAAGCAGGTGGAAGAACCTATTAGTGACTGGTCTGCTTTTAAGCTGAATAGTAGATGGACAGATTTCTGGGTAATAATTTTCAATTTGTTACATCTAAACCAGTCGTCAGTAAGAGACTGAATAGTCTGTTCCTGCATTGTAGTGGAGTTGGTTCTACTAGTGTAAAGTGTGGTATCGTCTGCGAACATGCTTAAATCCCCCTGCTCAGCAGAAGCTGGTAAATCATTGACATAGATGAGGAATATCAAAGGTCCGAATATAGAGCCCTGTGGTACATCCGTCTCTACTGGCAGTTCGCTAAGTACTGAACCCTGATAGCGAACGAATCGCTTTCTATGTGTGAAGTAACACATGCGTATTTCACCGCTGCTAGGATGAATATTATGAAAATATTCCTTTTGCAATAAAATTGATGAGTCACGAGGAATTCATCATGATATTAGTAAACATGGTTTTGCCCGTGACGAGGCTCTTGGAAAGGAAATCGTGTAAAATTTTTAATTTTAGCCTTAAGGGCATCTCTAAAACATGCCAGTCTATCGATTATCTGTCTATGAGACAGTTTGCTGCGATGTTTTCAGAAAATTACTGTATATTTTATATTTGAACATCACATCTCATGTAACTTAGTATTTATTTAGGTTTTTTCAGAAATCTTTCGAGCAAAATTGTTTTCCCAATTCAAAAAAAGATCATGAAAATATTGAAAAAAGAAATCTTTAACACAAATGGCACTTTATGTTTCGATTTTTCAAAACTAGTTTCAGGTATATCAGGTTCAAGTATATTTAATTGAATTAAATTTATAAATGAAAAATTGAACTACATTTTTTCTAAAGATTTATTTGATTATTATTGTATATGTGTCAATAATAATCAAAAGCGCACTTTAAAGTACGCTGTATCGAGTTAAAAATCAATAATAAAAAACATGTAGTTTAAAGGTTGCGAAGGAACAAAATCAGTTCAAAGAAAAATCATACATAAATCTGATTTATTTCTAATAATTTCTGACTGTGTTTTCTACATACAATTCAGACTTCTTTGTAGAATCAATGTACTCTTGCCCTTGGTAGATAAATTATCAATTTTTGATTGTATTTTATTCAAACTAATGACACATAATATGTTTCAGCTTGCACGCGCCCCTCCCTCAACCTGCCCGACCATCATGGGGTTTCATGGCTAAACACCTTTCTCTAGCCCGGAGTAGACGATATTCTCATCTAAACATACTCCAGTGGTTCGGAATCCACGTTAAAGTCTAGGTCCACCTGTAGTGTAGTTGTGTAGTCCACCAGTTGCCAGCACTACAGGCAGAGAAAGATACCCATACGCCAGCAGTGGATCAGTGGTCAGAAACGAAACGAATGATAAATTGACAAATTGTTTACTTTCAACCCCTTCACAACCAAACCTATAACAGTTACGTTAAACCATGTTCACAATTTCAAATTATCAGGCTAACATATTAATATTCTAGGAGTATTAATTGACATGTATGATAGTGTTTTCAAAATTATATTTTAAAAAGATCTTAAAATCAAAGTTGTGCGGTATCAAACTTTCAGGTTATTACATCATTTATGTATAAAATAACCATTACAAAGTTAAGCCCGTATGACATTATCTAGTTTCTTATATCGTTTTCGATGCAGACACAAACTACATAGTGTCATACACACATGTACAAAATAATATAGCGGCGGAATAATAATAAATTCACTTAAAAATAACAACACCGTAATACACAAAGTTAATTTTCCATTTAGAAATAGTTATACAGTTTAATATATCAATTCTTATATATAAAACGATATAGAAAACTAGATAATGTCATACGGGCTTTATACGCAAAAATATTAAAACTTTATTTAATATTTGGATAAACATTTTGCTAAAAATATTACTATGGTAATACCAAACTGAAGTTGCAAATTGTCTCGAGATAAATAAAGCACCATTTTTGTTATACATACACATGGGAATATATACACATATCAATAGTTTGTAGATATATTCTATTTAAGCTTAATTGCACATGATTCGTGAAATAATGTCCATATCTATCTATAAACTATTATATGAACATATTTTGTATTTATATGATAATAATATTATTATATTATTATAGAGCACAGCTGTATAGTAAGTAATAATAATTGAATTCCATAAAAAAATATTAGTAATGTATCATAAAGGTTGAAATAATTTCAAGATATATTTCGTTTATATGCAACCCAAACGACAATCTATGCATTTACTTGAGGTGGTTGCTTAAAATGCTTTTGTATCAGTTTAAATATATAAATAGCTGACAGGACGTAGCGGATTTGAGCGCACCGAGCGGCACACAGTGGTCGTAAATGCGAATCTAGCAAGTTAAAAGATGTATAGTCGGAAAATAAGTAATTTTTAGCTTTTCTTTGATCAGAATTAAGCAAGAATTACCCAAATTTCATTGAAAAAGGAGCATTGGGACACGACTTCAAAGTGAGAACATTATTGGCGCCTAATATTCAAGGCGGGAGTCTATTTTACGCGTCACATTAAACACAAATTAAAAACTATGTATTCAATGTGTACATGTATGTGATTTATCCGGGTCATTCGTCAATATTATACATTTTTTTGTTAACATGGACATCAGCATTTTTTTAAATCTAAATTTGTATATATTTGTTATTCATTTGGGCGAAACCTAATTCAATACTATACACTTTTATTTTTTTACTCAATAATTAATTATTCATTGTTCTTCTAATTATAAGAAAACTAGCTGCGGGAAATAAAATTATTGAATTATTTCATTGACCGTGCAATACCGCGTCGTGAGCTGTTTTATCTGTGGCATACAGAAATCATAAAAAAAAATGGTTGTTATCTATTGTTTTATCATACATTATGGTTATATTTGGACCGGAGAAAAGTAATAAGGATTGAACGGTTGATCTCATACCAAAGTTTCTAATAATCTGGATAGACCCTATTGTCCATAAAACATTTATATTATTTGAATCTAAACCTCTTCGCGGTATGGAAATTGCATGCAATTTAAAATCCTGGATTGTTTGATAAACAGGGTTCACATATAAGGACAAAATTATAATTCTTATGTTACGCCTGACATTGAATGATTAAATATTATAAGTGTGTTTTAACTTTGAGAAGTATTTTTTTAGTATTACAATAAAAAAAGAAGGCCGATATAGTACTATGTATAACATTACGTTGGGAAACGCTAGTTATTAAAATTTATGGATGCTTTCTATTTTATTGTACCATAATCAGTATTGTATTCGCTAGAGAATATTTTATATGTATATAACCATATACTATTTAATTACAAATCCATTGGCTGAGGAAATGAATATATTGATTCCGCGTCGCGACTTATTCTATGTTTGGCATTGAAAGAATCGCCAAGAATTCGACAGTAGATAGGCTACTACTGCACCTATATCTATCGGGATAGATCCGAATTGAACTAGACTTCACTAAAGTAAATGTGGCAGCAGTCTATTCGGTATTTATTGTTAATATAGCAGTTTAATTTCAATTATTGCGCGATTTATGATTCATATAAAAAGTCATAATTTTTCAGTTTTTGTGTATTTACATTAATAAAAAGATCATTAACAATTGACGTGAAGCAGGAATCTTCCAGAATGCAGATTCGGTGAGAAATTTAGAGCTAACCATCATAAAAAAGGAAACGATTCGGAGGTTCTACAAAATATACATATTATAAGATACAATTAGAATGACTGATTCTAGTTCTGCGCCTCGCATAGATACGCTTCTCAGAATATGAGCCGAAATAAACAATTATCAAATTTTATTTTTTCATGTATCTTATTATTTATAAGGATTTAGCGAAATATTTGATTCACTAAATTAAGTGCTAGTGAGGTTTAAAAATAATCCGTAATATTTGAAAGAGGACAAGCAGTCGTATAGTATAGTAGTTTCTCACATGCGCGCAGCTATTTTAACATATGTACTACAATTCAAAATTTAGTTTGATAAATTTTGAATTGCAGTAGATACATTTTATATATATTCGAGAGAAAAATGAGTTGCGCATGTATACAAAGAGAGGAAATTGTTAAAAGACCCTTTACAATCTTCGCTTCTAAAATTAGAATACACTCGCTTTATTAGCATTTAGACTTATACTTCAAACAACAAGGATTTAATGTTATTTCCGATACTCTTATACTTATATTAGATATTTTTATCGCAAAGAAGGTGCTCTGAGCTTCTGAAGCAAGTTTGTAAATACATAGAGGTACAATACAAGCGATTATTAGGGATATCTAAAACAAGATTACTAGCTCTACAACCCGCAGTTAGATGAGTTATAGAATTATTTAAAATAATATTTTCTTTTAATTAGTCTGACAGTCGAAGAAGAAAAAAGACCAATTATTGAAAATTCCGGAAATTAATTATCTCATTTATAAAATCTTCACATCTTATATTTTGACAAATGTGTAAATTACTGCGGTCTTCTAGATATGGAAGAATGGGACTAAATACCACATTAACGACTGTGTTACAATTTTGGGGTTATGTCAATACATAACCCCAAAACAACCTAAGTTCATATGGATAGATATCATTTCCGAATCCTCCTTCCTAAACTTCCTAGGCTAGGTTAATCCGGAAATGACCTTATGGGGAAAATAAACAACGCGTAGTGTGCAAAAATATGTTTCGTGACAAATATCACACAAGATTAAAATAAGACTATTCAACAATAATATTATCAGGATCACACTATATGGAAGCGAGTCGTGGTTAACAAAAATAACAGAAGCAAATAAACTGCAGACTTTCATAATCAAATACCTCCGCAAAATTTTAGATCTATTTGGTTGAGCACAACATAACTAACATAGTTCTATGGAAGAAATTTAACAACGATCCCATAGAAACACAAATAATAAGAAGAAAATGGAGATGGATACAAAAAGCACAGACAAGAAAATAGGTAAATAGTCAAGCATGCATTTGAGTACACCGTTAGAAGGACAAGGAAGATCAATCAGTAAAAACATAAAGAGGCAGATACACAAAGATCACAAAGAGATATACATGGATGGACATAAAGACAAAGGCAAACGACAAACAAGAGTTGACAAATCCTGTAAAAATCTATGGAGCGAAACACGGGACATAAAAACTAGTGACTTTGCTTACATTTAACAGCCACATAATCATCCGAAAAGATGCTCTATGCTCCTAGAGCCCCAGGATTCGTAATAATAATATATACAATATCCCTTGGGATTGACAAACCTCTGTCGGACGCGTCCCGTGGGAATCAGGAGAGTTTGCAGCCTTATCGGAGGGTATCACCGAAATTAAATATCGGGCGTGAAAAGTAGGGGTTAGATACTCTTTCGATGTGAGTTAAAAATAGCTGATTTGCCCTAGCAATTTAGAATGACCCGTTGAAGAGATCCAAACAAGAACCACATAAAATTCTCCACCCATTCAAACTGTTGTAAGCTCAACTACTTAGCAGCGCACTTCAAAGGGACATCGCATAGAAATGTGAAATTTTGTGGAGTGTGTGTGAAAGGAAATAAGTGGATGAGATTGAGAAGGATGAAAAGAGGCTAAAGGAGTGAGTTTCGGAGAATGGGTTCTAGGAGATTTAAAATAGAGGGGAAACGAAGGGTAAAATAAACATAGATCTGTCAGAGTAGGAGAAGAGTTGCAGAGAGATGGTGGGGACTGAAGAGGAACTAGACAGCTCCGAGACAGATGGTAGGAAGGGAGGAGTTCTCGCGGAATGGACTGGAACTGGCGCTGGGCCAGTTAAAATTAGAAAAGACGGCGGAAGAAGACGGGTTGTAGGCAGAAGAATACTAAAGGTTGCCACTGGAGGGAATGGAGAAACTGCTACAGTCAATCAGGGCATGGAGTGGAGCGGATGAAGTGTGGGAGTGGCCTGTGGGTGGGGTGGGTCCTGTGCATAAAGGGTAAGTAGCAAGGATCTATTTGCTGGGAAAATTAGAATAAATGTAGGAATGAGTGAAGGTCTATAAGTATTAAGGCTATTGGTTCGACTTTAGAGATGGGTTGGGGAAACATTTGGCGTGACTGCAAGCAAAGGTGGGGGATGACGAAGAGAAATTGGGAGAGGTGATAATGGTAACCTAGTAATTGCGTGTTAGATCTGGGATGCGTGTGTGAAGTCTATATTATTGTATGGAGTGGAAATATGGGGATGGTGAGAGTGAGCCCCAGTGGAAAGGCTAGCTTCTGAAGAACCTAGTAGGTCTCGAAAGATCGACGACTATGACGGTGCTCCTGCATGAAACTAATCGGCTGAGCATGTGGTGGAAAAAATATTTGCGCAAGTGGTGACTGGCCTGCTATAGGAAGAGATGTAAGAAGATTTACCGGAACATCAAGCGGTGAGGTGTGAGGAATACATTGTATCGTGAAAATATGTGGTGGACTAAAGAATCAGGCCGGCAGCGGGAAAGGTGTACGCGTTGTTTGTGGACCTGAAGTCAGCATATATAGTGTGAACAGGGAAATGATCATGGATATACAGAACTCGTACAATCCTGGTTATATAAATTGAGTCTGAGCGCTCGGAGTATTTTCGTCGATTCGAGGAGGACATATTCTATATCTGGCTGGCAAGTTTTCTACCGATGGATGTGGTAACAGATGGTATTTTTTTAAGGTGTTGTTATATATTTGAATTCATACTGCCAAGGACGCCTATTAAAGTCGGAATGAAAATAAGTATATCCCGGATTACCTTTTAATTTTCTCGGTCTGTTTTCCAGTGATGTCAATTATGAACAGTGTACTGGATTTGATGTCCACAACTGGCATGCCCGGTTTGTTATCACGAATAATGGTTGTTGTACAAAAAGGAAAGTTACAAAAGATTTTACAATCATCATTAAAGTCTACTGATTTGGTGATTATCACTTGTCTATTTCATAAACATGGCGGAGACATACAAGACATACAACACACAAAGAGCTGCGTCATGTTTTACGATATACATGTTGGAAGCGCAAAGCATATTCTCTTGGGTGAACCATTCGGATAGAGGTTAAGATTTTGTGTCATGGTTCTCCTTGTTCCCTGTCCAGATTGAGGATTTCATCGAATGTTCCAAATGTATGTGTTAAGATAAGTACTGCTAAAATATTTGTAGCATGCATATTGATTTTTTGTCGTTAATTCAGATGCCCATATCTGTTTGATACATTGGTGTACTAACTGATTAGCGACAGTTTTACGGCTTTGCTGTTGTGCATGATAAGTTAGTATAAAATGCACTCTGTAGGAGCTGTTGAATCATCTGTTTCGTCAACTAATCTCATATCCTCACATTCTTCTACATCTTTTCCTCTTTATGACATTATGATCATATTATTATTAGTACTAACCTAAGCTCCACGTTTGCCCTAATTTCCCCATTTATAAACAAAAACTTCTATCATTGTAGGGCTATCCGCCGTGAGGTTAACCGCCGGCGAAGGGAGGTCGGAGGAGTTTACCGGTATTTACCTTAGCTGTACAGAAAAACTCTGAAAACTGTAAAAGGTGATTCACAAAAGTTCGCCCCCAAGGAATTTGAACGCTCCCTAATGCTCGGTACGAGAAGGACGGCGTCTCTAACCACTACTCCATTGAGCTGGGTTCATATTTATATAGAGGTTATTTATTAGTATTTTATATATTTACCCATACATTTATTAAGATAGGGAACGCTTCTAAATATTCTTGTGAAGTTGTATTGAGCTTTTAGTAAAAAATACACAATGGAATGGCATAAAATGTATGTAAATTAATAAACATACCTTGCCATTGGCTTGGAAGCCTATTTTGTATCTTCTATGTTCTATAACTAACGAATAATGGTAATTTCTTCGTTAAATTTTAGAAGCCAATCTAAAAATAAAACATCTTCAATTGCCACTATTGGAGAAAAAAATTATATATTTATACGCTGTCATGTATGTGTCTTATTTTTTTGGTAATTTCTAAATGTATCGCTGACGCCGTATTTATTGATTAATATTGACTATTATATAAATATTTTTATTTTTATTTAATTTTACTATACTTATAGAAAATTGTGGCCGTAAATGGGTTAACGTGATCCTTCGTAACAAACAGAGGTGTATTAAAAATGTTTAGGACTTATTGTGCCTACAGTCATTTATTTCGTTTAATAAAAATTATTTATATAACATTATTTTTGATAATTTTCTTATACTTATTTACGCGAAAAATATATTTGCCTAACACAAGCAACAGATATACAATAAGAAATGAGCCAGGCTTATGTGAATAAATCTGATTTTATAGTCTAAATATTTACTAGTGATGGCACACTATTGAATAAAACATCGATTGTTCGATAGTTTCCGAGCGACAATCAAAAAAATATGTCGTGTCTTATTGAAATTTAATAGAATTGTAAAAGTTCAAAATTGTCAGGAATAGACTACTTTCTTGTACAGAATATAATAATAGTAAGTTTTTTCCATATCCGGTTACCAAATATTTTTAGTCCAAGGTTATCAGATGGTTTCTACTAAATTGTTATTTAAAGCTTTTAGTCACTAGTTATCGATAGTTAGAGAACTATCGATACTACAATTAATACAAAATGCTTATCAATAATATACACATTTTTCGCTAATTAAAACTGTTTTAATAAACATATACTTATTTTTAAAGTATGTCAATTTTATAACTGAGTTTATTTTGAGTGGTACATCTGAAGGACGTAGTTCCTAATTATAAACAGCTTGAATCAAAAAATAATAAATGCTCATTCATAGATTAATTTATGCATTTCGTACAAATACTCTGTAGATGATTTTTATATGATTATATGATTACTATACTGTATCTACAAATACTGATTCGTAATTCGAGACAACATAATATTTAAGATTTTATTTATGTGACACAAATATAAAATACAAATGTAGATATACTAATTTTTTGTTTAACGTATTGTAAATACCCCTCGAAGAACATAAAACCACATGTAGCATATGCCTAGCTGCAAGTTTATACACTGGAAGATTTTAATTAATTTGGCAATGATAAGTATTCAAAAATGATTTAATGCTAATATCATAATTGTTTGAACGAACCCTTGTTCCTGGTCCTTAGCAGTGGTGTTGAAAGTAGCTAATTTTAATACGTTACGGAACAATATTACATTTTTTACATTTGTAATTGAAAGGAGCTTATTGTAAGCCTGCTAGATCCTACTGGTTGGAAGAATGTGGCGTTGTACCGAAAGATAAAAATCCGATCCAGGCATCACAAGACTTTCGGAATTAATTAGTTAATATTTAATCATAATGTTTTATATTAAAAGTGTTTAAACGGCATACATGAGTAAATGCATTTTGACCCACAGATATAAAGCATTCACGTTTTAATGGGCGGTCAGTGTGCATCCAAAACACATGTTGAGTTTTATTTTGGTGTTTTAAATAGTGTGCCACTACACATGTGCGAACACGTAATACATTCATATGCTCATTAATACACTTACATTACAATTATATTAAAATATATATTGAAAATATTCAGGCATTATAATAACAAGAATAAATAAAATGAGTAAAACAGCTCAATTACGTTAGCTCGCTTACAATATTTTTAATAACATAGTTTAATAATATAAATTCTGATCAATATTATTTATTAAATGCCACTATATTATATATATTTACGCATATAATAAATTGCGCAAATAATAAATTAAGTAAATTAAGACTTTATATTTCCTGATATCACATTAAAACTCTATAATTCAGATATGTTCATACACTTTAATACCCAGCTAAACATGAGTAATAATGATTCACAGAGATTATGAATTATTGGAACATGAAACATTTACAACTGGAAATAATTCTAAACTAAATATAACTAATGTCGCAGTAGAAATAAATATATAAACATTTCGCCTCTTAAAGGTATTCATACGATAATTCACTCTGCAGTCCTGCGTCACAAATTGAGTTATTTAATTAAATATTTGCAGCCGTGCGGTCATTCATAAGGTGACAAGGACGGAGGAGACACATGAAGATATAATAGCTTACCTTGCAAGTTGGAGAAATTCTGGTTGATCAAAAACTTTGCAGTATAAATGAAGAATCTTTACACATGCCAGTTTTAACCCGGGCCAGGGAGAAGCAACAGCTTTCGGCAGCAAAACGTTAGATTCTTGCATTAACATAGTAGATTAGCCAAAATATATGAAATCCCTTAATTCAACTCACTAAAGCACTAGACAATACGGCAATATTACTACACAAAATTAAACACGACGTGATTCGCGTATTCCCGACAAGAAAACTACCACTTATCGCAATGTAAAGGAAACAGATAAGTACTATCTAACTGAAACAATTCACTTTAATAATGTTTACAAATCGGAAACCGCAACCAACAAGGGCACTCACACACACTAAATATTTATTTAATAATAGTTATTTCGAATTTGGCGGTATGGGGGATTTGTTGTCGCGATGCAAGCGACACAAACACTGAACGTGAAATGGTCGAATTAGGAAAGGAAACTTGATTGATGCCGGAGTAAAAGCGTGCGCGTCACGCTCTTTCAGGGCGCATACAGAAAAACTAATAGTCGTTCTGAGCAATCCGTTTACAAAATAAAATATAAATTACAATTCCACTCTTCAAATAAAGCAATTAAATGCGTGCTGATTTATTACTCATTGCTACGTGTAGCGCTCACTCAAAGATTAAAATAAAAGTCATTTGCAATGCCTAGAAGAGCCAGCTATTTTATCAGATTATATTAGACTGAACGATGCGCGCACACTAATTAGTTACACAAATAAAATTAAAGAGGCAAAAATATCGGCACTAAAAATACTGCGACATGATACCTTGTTTTTTAGCATCACTATTAATAGGTATTTGCTGATCATCATAATTCATACATTTGATTAACGGCTTGTGTTTTATTTTAAACTTCGCTGTCGCACGCGGTTCACCCCATTAAATCTACGTTTCAAAAATCACATAATTAAATAGGTTATGAAAATAATTACACTAATAGGAGAAGTTAGAAAGACTGACATATTATGTTAGATATATGTAAAAGTTTGTATGCTAGTTGCAGTATTGTTTATATTATAAGAATGCCTATAAAATCTGATATGACCAGTGCACATCACATTATCATACGTATCTTATTCATTGCAATAAATTGGTTTTATAAGTGTTTTTCTTTGATAACAAATATATTTAAGTTATTTGATATTGCATCATTATTTTAAATACGAAGTAGGGATAAGAATTGTAAACATGATGTATTTTTAGTAGAATAACATCTGTTGCCTGTTGCCCTTCTTTTCTGCCACGTTTTAGGTAAAACTACTGTCTATTTAACACCCACATTCGCATTACGATTTAGGTATCTTAGACTTCATTAGTTTTTGGTGAAAATATGTCGAGGGAAACTATGCTATGAGAAACATATGCTAACTGCGATAAAGAAATTAACAATTATGTTGAAATTTATAATAATAGTAATACTACTAATTTGGATAGTATTATAATTTTATGAATATAAATTATATATCGAAATGGTACTTTACCTGTGTCGTTGTTTCCAAAATAAACATTAGTTTCAAGTAAACTGTATTTGGCAAAAAATGAAAAAAATTATAACGATAAAGATAAATTCAGAATGAAAAATAATTAGTACCGATTATAGATTCTTATAAAAATAGCGTGAAAAATGGAAATGGAAATGGAAAATTAAAAAGTAGTTGTAATAAAAAAATATTTTATTAATTCGGTAATATTTTACACTTATTATTAATCTATAAATTATTTGTATTAATGGTCCATACACGACCATACAAAAAACGATTTTTCTATATAATATCCGGATTGGCATATTATATGGAAACTAAATTATTTTGTATGGTCGTGTATGGACCATTAGTACATTCAGTTTATAGATTAATAATAAGTGTAAAATATTACCGAATTATTCAAATTTAAATTTACAATATTAAAAAAAATAAATTCATTCTAAGATTTGATAGAGAACTCAATTTTTAAATTTGGTCCCAATAATAACGCCGTTTTCCCGCAATTTTATTCAGATATACTTATATTATCTGGAAATAAACAAGACTATTTATTAAAGGGGAGAAAGAGATCCGCTGGTATAATTTCTTTTAGCGGGTGAGAATCTACAGGCTAATACATTTAGAATCTTTTTGTAGCAAATTCTGAATTGTTAGTTAAGGCTCAGGCAGTTTCCCGTATTGGACAGAAGATGAATACAATTTAACATATATTGACGCTTATTTGTGTCTATAATTTAAAATTTTAAAAAAATACGCGAGCTTGGATAACCGACTCATTAGAGCATGTATTTCTTTATGCCTTATGCCATTCATAATAAGCGCGGTAGTGGTAAGGTAGCGGTAAGCAATATTTTGCATGGCTATACAAATTCAGACATTCAGATTTGGGCAGTAATGTTATGCGATAATTATGGTAGAGATAATTACCCATAGTTTTTGTTCATAGTTTTACTGCGCTGCTGTAAACGCTCGCATTTTTATACATGTGTGCAATTTGGCTTACCGCTACGCTACCCCTACCGCGCTTATTGTGAATGGCCCATTAGTGTCTTCGTTCTGAGATATATTGCCACAGTCTTGTTCGTCTTACTACTACATTTCATTCATTGGCTGTATTCTATTGAATTTTACAAATATTGGAAAAGAACTAGCAGAAAAAAACTAAACAATATATGAGTATAATGTCAAAAACCACCAATACAAAGCACCAAATTATCAATAGACCCAAAGTAATACTTCAGTTCTTCAGTCCGACAAACTATCACGAAATAAAATCTACACAAAAAATACTATTATAAACTAATACATTAATAATGATAAAAGGAAAAAGAACAAGAGAACTAGACACTATCACTATTGTATCACTAAACAATGTATTAGAAATAAAATCAATACAGATGCAAAGCACATATAAAGAAAATTATTCATCTTCATTAAACATTCTGCATAATAAGAACGGGCCGGTAAACTATATGAAGAAACGTGAATGAAAGTGACGTAAGTCCAATTAAAAAAAATCGCAGTGTTGCTAGACATGAATCATTTAAAGAATGTATACCAACTCCCAATAAATCATTTTGAGAGTCAAAATTTAGTCACGGCTTTGTCCGTGAAGGAGTGCTGCCTATAGATTTGTTAGTTAATGTAATTCCAGTTCTAGTGGTGTAAATCAGACTTACACTACTTTCAAACACACAAGTTTCTTATCAGTAACAGTCAATATTATTCCGGTATACAATAACAATCCCACGAGTGTTATGGATTAATGTCAATATGAAAATTTCATCTTTTTAACTGTATAAGAAATGTCAGACCGTGAAAATACATCATTAGAATAGATGTCTGCTTCTGCTTCGGAGTACACACCATCAACAACAAGTGATAGCGATAGAATTTCGGGTAAGTTGATAACACTAACATTGAACGAAATGTCGAAAAGGAGGCCGCTGAAAAACCATCGCGATCGCGAAAATGAGTGCAATTCTGCGTCGCAGGCGAAAATTGGAACGTAATTCCGGTAAAGAGTATATCACAGAGAAGAAAACACATGTACCGGCGAAACTATTCGATCCAAAGGTTGACTGCAAGTGTAGTAGAGAATGCCGAACCGTTCCCTATTTATGCGGAATGGTTATGATGGATCATAACCATTCCGCATTGGCTTGAGCCAATAACACAACCACGTCCACGAAGCCAAATCGAAATCAGTTGCTCACTTCCTTCATACTAGTAAGGAACGCATAAAAGTTGATATAAAGTTCTTTGTGTTTCAAGACAGCCGAGTGACGCGAGCTGTTGCCAAAGTTCAAAATGACAAGTCACCAGGAGAAGACAGCAGACGAACGTCAACAGGAGATCTAGATGGTCCTTGAATGTTCTGACAGAGTTATAAATAGAAGACATCAATCATTTTCCAGCGTATGAGAGACAAACACAAGCCTGGTTGTAAATATTTGGACCCGAAACGTAAAAAATATGTACAATCTCTATGTCGAATATTGCGAGTCAGATAGTGCAATTCCTTTACCGAAGAATTTTCAATACAAAATACAATATACATTTCCACGAAAGATACTTGTAAGCGTTGTGACGTTTTCCAAATAGGCCTTGTTTCGACAACCTGTAAGGAACCGAAGAAAATATAAACATATATATCTAGCACCTCACGACTTTCCGAATTACATGACATTTGTTTTTTTTTTAACATTTTCACATTTTTATTACCTTACTATATTTAACATTTTCATTAATTATCCCTAGATATACGTCATCGCCAATCACGTACTTGTTCTTTACAGTGCCGAGCAAAATTTTGGAGCGTTTTTTACAGCCATTAAATTTTATAATACATGAAATGTTTTTAAAAGTGCCATTTTTAATAGAGATACAATATTTTCTTCATTATAATAAAATATGAGAATCAATAAACTAGAATATTTTTAATTTCGGATATCGCAGTGGCACTATTTCAAAATAGATTTCTACCAAAAAAAAAATTCAAGTCTCGTTAGGTCTACATGCGTAATTATTTTGTTACTTATAGAGTAGTTTTTCCCAAAATATGGCACAACTATTTGCAATAGAAGAACAATCATTAGAAATAATGGCAACTGTAAAATTAATACCATCAGCCATGGATTTTGGTTGCTAGTTAACATGTTGGTCGGCCATCTTGGACTACTGGCTAGTTGATATTTTATAGATAATGTTTTGCTGATCTCAAATATCAACTAGCCATGAGTCCATAATGGCCGGCCGACATGTTACCTGGCAACCAAAGCCACGCATACTTATATTAATTTATCCTAGGACCACCCACGAAAATGTCATATATTGTATGCGATTATATAGTTAGCATTTCATGCTTTTTGAGAAACGTGTTTTTAGTAGATGCAAAGAACCCGATAAGGGCAAAATTTGGAAGCAATTTATTCATACTTTTAAACTGACATAAACCATAATAATAGCTAACTTCTGAAGTCTACACTTAAATATCTCCATGTAATTAGAACATCAATCAGATAGTTATGAATTTATAGTTTTTTTACAGTCGCAAAAGAATTATATACCTACATAATTTGCATGAAAGTGTGTTTCTGCATTCACGTGATTCACCACTCGTGTATTAAAAGCACCTTACACGGTCAATAATACTGTCAATCCTAGCATTGTCAGTATGTATTTGCTTTAATCCTCCTTTAATATTTATCAAGTAATCAATTTTCTGGATAAACATCAGTATTCTCTTCATTCCATAATTTCTATACCTTACACGATAAGTAATACTGTCAATATTTTAGAATAGTGAACATTTTAAACATATTATCATACAGTAATACTGTCATTATTCTAAAATATTGACAGTATTATTGACCGTGTAAGGTGCTTTTTACATTTCAAGCTCATGCGAAATATATTACTTTCTGTCCTAGTTAGTATGTATCCATAGTTTTGGTTGGTAGATGTCATTTCGGCCGACCATCATGGATTCATGACCAGTAAATATTTCAGAGAGACAGTTCTACTCATGTCTAAAATATCAACTAGCCATGAATTCGTGATGGTCGACCGACATGTTACCTAGCAACGAAATCCAAAGATAATAGATATTAATTTTACAGATTGCTTAGAAATAAAATAGGATATATAAACAATTTATAATTAACATATAGATAACTACTGCGCTGCGACAATAAGTTAAAGTGCAATGTTTTAGATAACTAACAGTAATAAACAAACATACGCTAAATGTATCTAGTAGATGAGTTTTGTAAACGTAATAATAAGCATTAATTAACAAATAACAATAATACATTGATTTAAAATATTATGACAACACACATAACAGAAACATCTGATTTATTAAAAATCTGTTAGTCATAACACATTATACATTTGCTCGTTCGATGTACAGAGCGCCATTCTATTACCTGTACTCACCGTGTCAATTGCCTATTACAAACGGAATATGTCCTGTTACAACTGCGATGTAAACGATATTTCAATGAACCGCGAAACTTTTCATGTCCGGAATGAAATGAAAGGAAAACGTGGATCGTAAGAGATTGCAGCCTGTTTATTCAAATATCTCACTACCAGCAACTGTGGGACTTATAATTTCAAATTAGCTCTGTCTATGCTCAAATCCGTTTCGTCTGAAAGTGCCATTGAGATGATTAAACATACATTTCTCGTTTCTGGTCATTGGTATTTGCGCAATGATTCCGATTTCGCATCTGTTGAAACTGCCTGAAAATCGAACTTGTCGATGACTGAGACTGGTGCGGGAGGTATCGATGAGGTGTAAGAGTAGGACGGAGAGTGGATGGAGAAAGGATAGAAGAAGAATGTATGAACGAGTGGGTATGTCTGAGGTGTGGGAAGCCTAGGAACTGAGGTAAGAGAGAGATTGAGGGATATTGAGTGGCAAGAAAGGCAGGTGAGAATGACTGAGACCTCCTACAACCCTGGCTACGTAGAGTGGCAAGTACTTGGGAAACTCCCGAGTTACTTAGCCAGGAGTGAGTGGAGCAGGGAGAACGAAGTATGCATGGCGAGAGCGAGGTGTGGGTCAGACGACAGAGGGAGGAAAGTGTGGACGGGTCTGGGGTATACCGCGTGTGCGCTGTGTAGTAAGGGAAGCGACCACGTGTTGACACCTTAGCGAAGAATGTGAGGGTGTGAAAGCAGAGTGGGTGGGAGATTGCAGAAAGCTGAATGAATGGTTAAGCGAGGATGGGGAAGGCGTGGAAATCTGCAGGAGGCTGACGTGGGAGAGGAAAGTGACGAGGGCAGAGGAAGTGGTTATGAGTAATGTTAAATTGTAATTTTTGCGAGTGTTATTTTTATTTCTATTTGTATTTTTATGTATTTTTGTTGTGGTTGTGTATTTTGAAGAGATTTTTGTGAAGAAAATGCCAATAAAGGTCCTTTTTTTTCGAACTTGTCGATGACTGAAAAAGAATATTATGAACCCTTCTCTAAGCTACGTTTAAACGAGAAAAGCGGAAGACAATGTCAATGTTTGAGGTGTATTACTCAAGAACCGCTGTACCAAAAGCCCATACCTATTAATCAATAGAAAATAGATGATATGCTCGACTTGATGCTGAGTACATTTCTCCGAAATACCACGCTTAAATGCGGTAGGTTCGGCTGCCTTTGACAACTAAATTGACGTGTGTCATCTGCCTCAGTGTACGGAAAAAGATGAGTTCATGCATGATTCCGTATATTAAATATTATTATGTTTTTGTATAATAAATTATTAATGTTTCTACTAGAATTCAGATTTTGTTTTCAATATGTGATCGAAGTCAAAACCACTCAACGGAACGGATTATTGTATACGTTTGATAGTGGTTTAAGTCAAAATAAACTTTACATAGCCACCTAAAATAATGGAACAATAGGAAACGAGGACCGACTAAAAGAACTAGAGGAAGCCCTACAATACATAAAGGGGAATATCGTTGGTATATTTGAAACAAGATTACCCGAAGAGCGTGTACCACCCTAAAATAGGACATGCCTATAGCAAAAAACTACAATTCACCGCAGTTCCATAAATGTAGCAATAGCTATTGAACCCATAAGTATTCATTGTAATAGCAACAATAAATACATTGTTTAGGGAATGTAGTTATTTTAGATTCTCTCTATTGGAAACACTAAATAATAAAAGAAAAGATGTCATCAAAGCTCCAATCACAAGCGCTATAGAAGGAGACATTTGTTTTGGGAATTTCTATCGCAATGATGTTTTCAATTTGTCCATTCAAAAGCTTATATGCATGGGATGTTTGTGAATACGGGCATAATTGACATATAGAGGGAGTTGGCTTCCTAACCAACCAAACTCTAGACCAGATGTATCAAAAATAAAGTACATATCCGATAGACATATACATAGTAATCAACCTCTCAAGACTAACTTCAAGTTATACAGGTGTATGCAGGAACAAGTACAGCAATCGATGAGGAGATGGAACATATATTTGAAAATATAACTACGGATAGAAGGTACGAGAAATTTCGCTACTCAATACTCATGGGTGATATTCATGCCAACATTGGTACGAAAGACGATGCAACAATAACGCGCATGAGAAATTTACGCATAGGGGTGAGAGACATAAGAATTGAGATGTTACTGAACTATCTACAAAACAAGAACCTGCTCTGTAGGAATAATGTTGTATCAAAAAACCGTCTAAGAAATGTGGACTTGGATAAACCCGGGTAGAAAAATTAAATCGATTGTGTAATCTCATATAACTAAAAAATCAGCAATGTTATCATCCTAAATAAATGTGTTACGGGCGTTGATCACAGGCTAGTTAGGGCAGCATTAGATTTTAATAATATTTGAAACAAGAAAACCCATTCAGAAGAAGAAAGCGCAGACTCTGGAAGAATTAAAGTAAAATTAAACAATTCTAAAAATCGAACGTCTATACAAAATGGGACTGGATCAATTCTCAGAGAAAATAACGGAAGGCATTAAAGTATGTTCTAAGATGATTTGTATGAGAGCAAAACCGAAAACCAGCAAAAGGCTCAATGCAGATACTCTAAAATTAATGGAGCAGCGAAAAGAGTCACCAGAGTACTTAAGTCTAAACTAATGGCTATCTTGTTAATAAAGAAAGATAGCTCTAAGATAGAAAACTAACGGCCTGTAAGTCTGCTCTTTCACATATGTACAAATTGTTTTAGAAAATAATTACCAATCACTGAACAACCATGTTTATTAACCTGTGGGGCAGGCGATATCTCGTAAGAAAGTAAGTAGTACGATTAATCACCTACGTTTGTAGGTGATGAATCGTACTACTTACTTTCTTATATTCCATGCTTTTCTCTATGATATTTCGTAGTGTTTACTACGAAATATCATAGAGGAAAGCATGGAATATAAGATCCTCTTACATTTGGTTTTGGTCGATTACCATAAGGTTTTCAATTCAATAGATCGGTGGACCATCCAAAACGTCCTAAGGCAGGCAAGAATTTATTCAAGGTACTTTACACTAATAAAGAAATATCAATGACCAGGTAAAATACAACGAGAAGAAAACATGATTGCAATCAACCTCCTCATTCAAAGAGGAATACGGCAGGGCGACACTATATCATCGAGGCTATTCACCCTTGAAATGGGTAAGATCTTTAGGAAACTAGTTTAGGAAAAGTAGGGTATTAAAATCGATGGCGTATAGGTGGATTTACAAGCTCAATGATTTTGGACAAATTTGCTTGTGCAAATCAGTTACAACAAGTAAATCGTTGCGTGTGAACGAAGGCATGAAGTTTTCTCAAGCCAAAAAGTTTGGCTTGCGTAAAATCTGTTTCGAGTGCATGTGTGTCTAAACAATGCTTAAGCCTCAGCTTCAACCTTGGGTATGCGGATCGATGAATGGTGACGTTCCATCACTGTTTCCCCGACCTTATCACTTATCACCTGAGAGTTTCTATTCAGTTTCATATTTATTTGTTCATTGTTTATTCAGACTGTCGAAAGAAAAAGAATTTATTTGTGAATTTACTGAAGAATACAAGTCGTTCCGCGTGTTCGTGGAAAGACAAAGAATACAGCGAACGCAATGCTTCATCTGAAAAGAAGTGGAAGACGTAGATTTGGAAATAAAATTTGTAAATCTTCATAGCTTCTCCCTGTTGCAAAAAATCTCAGCGTAAATGATGGCTGTTCATGGGGGTAATTGCACGTGTCATAACAGTGTCTGCTCTTGAAATCATTGGTGTAATTAAATTTAGCAAATGCTAGTATGTTACTACGTTCGTACGCAAATAGTTACCAAAATCGTCAGGCTCACAGCAAACGGTCAATATCCAGGTTTCCTCACACAATTGTTCAAGCCAAACTGAATGTGAACGGTTAACATTTCATTCAAGCGATTTGCTCAAACAGGCCTGCGCCAGCCAGTTTGAGCAAATAGCTTGAGCGTATAAATCCACCTTAAAGTGCGATTTACACTCAGTGTGGGACCCCCTTTAAGGAAGTTAAACGTTAAAAAAATTGATGCTACCAAATCAGAAAAGGTAATAAAAAATATATTAATTCCAACAAAAAACAAAAACAAAACTTTTTACTTCTTAAATGTAAATATAAGAAAGTATTTTTACGCTAAGGTTTACAAATTATACCTCCTAATGGTGGCTTTGATGGTCGATTAATATTTCGAGACGTTTTTCTTTACCATCACTAACATATCGGGTGAAATTTCGTCTTTTTTTTCTTTAATGGCCTCCTTTAGTTGATCCAAGGGCCGAGAACGATGTTGGAAAACCTCGGCCTTAAGGTACCCCACACAGAAAACCAGAAGTCCTCTAGGTTGTGTTCTTCCTCATGTTTCTCATTTTTTTTCAATCGATACTGCGAAATGCTGGAAGTTTCTGCGCCCAAAAATTGAACAATATGGGGAAGAACACAACTTGCCTAGAGCGTTGACACATCTTATACGTATAATAAAGTAATAGGAAAGCTATATATTAATAATAATACGAGCCTGTGAGAATGAAAGTGGAACAGCTAAATCCTATTTGTAACAGTATATTGTATGCATATTTGATTATTTCAGTTCGATTTCAATTTTCATAATATCTACATATAAGCCTGTGAGAATGAAAGTGGTGTAAGTCACATTTGAATTGGTTTGAAAAGCACAAGAGTTTGCGTTTGGTATTTATGTAAATCGACGTGCGAAGTTACAGACTTGAAGTAAATTTATTCATAAATAAAATGTAACTGCGTACGTCGATTTACATAAATTCCAAACGCCAACTCTTGTCCTTTCGAAAACAATTCAAATGTGACTTATACCACTTTCATTCTCACAGGCTTATATGTAGATATTATGAAAATTGAAATCGAACTAAAATAATCAAATATGCATACAATATACCGTTACAAATAGGATTTGGCTCTTTCGTGTCCAGCCGATTCCTAAGTCTCATGTAAAAGTATTCTTCTCTATATTTCTGGATTTCTGGTTATTTAATTATAAATTACAAACAGATATTTAAACGAAATACCAAAACTTAAAGATATAGATAATATATTTGAGTGTGGTTTAACAAAGTAACAAATACTAAGATTTACAGTAAGATATAAACATTCTGACAATAAAATAAAACAGAATATATGATTTTCAACAACACTCAGCGAAACTTGGAATTAAAGGAACACAAATTAAATAAATTGACTACTTAGGTCTAAGAATACAAGTCTAAATGACATAAAAACATCAATCGAGTAACCAAAACAAACGAAAATACAATTGCAACAAAACAAGATAAAAATAAATAGCTATATCGCAGTAAAAGTAAATAAACAGATATATCATGCCCTCTTCATATAACAATATCTACCTCAATAATGTACACACACATCTAAACTACAAACACTATGCAACAACATACTACAAATAGTGTATAAATTAGATTAAAGAACTAAAACACTATTTTGTTATATCAACAAACATGATAACCTAATAATAATGTAATATAATTTAAAATAACCTAACAAATCAAGTATTATTATTAAAGTAAATAAACAAATATACGATGACCAATCAAGTCAGTACTAAAAACAGAAACATTTACAACTTAAAATACTTTCAAGCACTAACAACAGAAACGATAAAGAACACAACAGGCTACAGGAGTATATTAAAACACTAAATGAAGCCACTAATAAATAAAAAAATAGTAATAACCAATACTGAACAATTAACTAAAATGGAAGAAAGAAGAGAAAACCAAAACTCACTCCCCTAAATAGTATTAGTCTGAGCTGGGAATCAATACCCACAAAAGGTAAAAAAATAATTATAATTTTCATCTATTTATATGTATTAATGTAGTGAATTAATTTAATAAATCATTACTATACTACAAATGTAATGCATATAATCTTTTAGTGATTGTACATATATGTACAAAGTTTCTTATGTTCGTTCATTATAGGAGCAAAGTAATTTGACAAATATATTGTTCCATAAACTTGTAAACACACTGTAACCTGTCTAAAGCAGTGTCATTATAGCACGTCTTAATTAAAGTAACCTGCCTTCCAGCGTCTGGTATTATACGCGCACATAGGGGTGATAAAACGACTTTTATATTAATATATGTGATTTTTTATTACAAACATCATACAAGAAATTAAAGAAATGCCAAATGGAAGTAATATTATAGAGAAATAATTTCATGAGTTTATGTCTATCGAAAATATTATCTCCGTTTTTCACTTCTTACATGATTAATCACATATAATAATTTACCCATCGTATCAGCGCTGTTATTATACACATAACATCCCCTAGAAGGCAAGATATTTAATATAATGTATACGCATTTTATTGTATGTAAATAGTAGATAATAATTTGAAGTAAATAGCCATAATTACGGAGTACGCATTTTTGTCAATATCTCATAATAACTCTATGGGAACTATGCAATTTATTTTATCTTCTTTAGAAATTACAACAATAAGTGCTGATAAGGATAGGTAGATTTATACTATTTATCTACGGATGTAATTTATCTATTGCATTGCACAAATTGATTATATCTTCGAATAGAGAGTACTCGTTTATGATAAGCTTTCACTATCGGATTCCTAATATGTTCATGGCTAAAATATTGCAATATCAAGTAAACAACGTATCCATTTGTGGGCAACTTTTTTACACAAACAGTTTTTATTACAAATTTATACTGGTGCAAATGAATCATACGTAACATAATTAGAGTTTGCGTAAGCGCAAAGAAAGCAAATAAAAATATGCCGTGAATAGGGAATTTAAAGATTTCTAACGTTATTATGTAGAATTGTATGTTAATGAGAAAATTTGGATGCGCTATTTTACAGTTCAGTAATTAATGAAGGGTCGAGAGTATTAAATGAAATTATCAGTACTAGGCAACTTAATAAAATCTTCCTAACGTAAAATGGAAACACCAAGTTATGTAGTCTACTTTGGTGTATTACTATATTATACCAATTTGTAGTGTCAGCTGTAAAATAATTCATATTACAAATCATGTCTATTTTGTTATCTATGTAATTACCCCGGAATTGAGGCTCGCCACTGAACAACCGATATATGTAAACAGATTATTAGTTATGAGTATGACAGTTTATTGTAAACGACTATATTATAGCATTTCAGAAATGATTATCAAGATTTTAGGCAATCTCTCCTTGCCTATTCAATGGTATTCGCTTCAGAGCTGTGGTCTTTCGAACATACCATTATAAGTAGTTGTGGTAATATCGTTTTAGTCGCTTGAGTTATAAAATATATACTCAGCTCCGAATATATATTTGGTAACTCAAACATTCTTGTGTTAGATTTTATCATATTATTAAATACATCTTTTCTGTATATTGTTCACATTTAAAAAAAACTACCACCTCCATCTGTCATTAATGCATGTATCTTATGTATAATAGGCTTCGTTATAGTTTGATAGCAATCTGGTGCGGAGCACCCCGTATTTATCTGCTTGGATTTTACTATTTCGGGCAAAATAATTATTAGTTTTCCAATAAAACATACTATAAAAATTTGATTACTTAGAATAACTTATTATAATGCAAAACAAATATTAGTTTACCAGTGCACATTACTCTATCATACCTATCATATTAGTTATAAGATTTCTTTAAGAATTATATTTTAGCCACTTAATATTCCATTATTTTTATAATTACAGGCATTTTTATACAAATCACTACACATTAGTCATTTTTTATTATGAATTTATTTTTATAACTTAACCCTTTACTTGAATTTTGTAGTATAGTACCTACAGTAACCATGCTGATTTGTTTACATATGTAACGTATGATTTCTCTCAGAGATACAGTTTTTAAATTTCTAATATACCGACTTTAATTTTAAAAAAAACGGAATACACAGATGTTGTTGATCAATTTTAATAAAAATTTCACAAAATGCTTATTGTGATGAAACAACCAAATGATCAACATTTAAACCAAAGGACACAAATTATAAAAGTCTTTTCAATACTGAGTAATTCCACCACGACTTGCTATGCGTTAATTTAAGCGACAGGGCATACTATCTATCAAGTGATCAATTTTTTGCTGCGGAATATCATTCCAAGCATTCTGAATCCTCAGTCGAAGATACTGCAAGTCGTTTGGTGGGTGTGGTAAAGTGTGGTTAGCCTTTTACCGATCCTATCTCAAATATGCTCAATAGGTGACATATTCGGCTACCGAGCAGGCCATGGGAAAACAACACTGTTGCTTCTTGCAAACATCGTATCAAACATATTGCAGTCTATACCATCACCCCTTGTGAAAGGAGTGCGCGTTCCACAAAAATGTTGATTTATTGCGTTCTCCTCACATACATCTGACACGCCTACGACCGTCGTGGGCGTATAAAATCGAGACTCATTAAACACAAATTGATTACATTCTTGAAACCAATTTGCTCCCTCGTTGCTCTATTCTAGCTCTGAAGTAGGAGGAAGACACAAATGGCCGATACGAATGCAGTCCATAAGATTTTATCTGGCGATAAACAGATGATATTGAGATTCTGCATCCTGTACCTTCCATCCAGTCTATTGAAATTTACCGAGTTGTTGAAATCGGCGTTCTTCGCGATCTGTAGTCACCCGGGGA
Source organism: Lordithon lunulatus (assembly GCA_963942505.1). Taxonomy (NCBI): domain Eukaryota; kingdom Metazoa; phylum Arthropoda; class Insecta; order Coleoptera; family Staphylinidae; genus Lordithon; species Lordithon lunulatus. The sequence continues at coordinate 25,502,311 of OZ012667.1, forward strand.
CGGCGTTGTTGAATCCCTTCATCGGTCCATATGGACCAGCATCTTATCACCGTTGCAAATTCACAATTTACACGGCCAACAATATCTATAAACTTCAAAATCATTTAGATATACTACTTTCATTTCAAACCTCATCAGTCGTACTATTCTTGTCTTACGATACTGTTCCAATTGACGTATCTAACCGCAATATTTTTTCTGTTAGTTCTCCTACAGTTCTGCCCCGTACATAAGAATACTTTTCATACTATGGGAAATTAGTATATAGCGTTCTCTTCATTATATAATAGTCTCAAAATTCGCTTATCACATATGCCCCACAGCCTCATTCATTGCTTTCCCAGTTCATACATATTTTATGTGCACATTCATTGCTCTTCCACTTTCAAACTTGAAACCTACATAATTAAACTTCTTGACAATTCCCAGCTTTTTTCTTCCCATATGAAGACTGCTTCTATGCGTTTTCTACCTTTTTTACAACAAATAAATATCTGGGTTTTACCTGCTGTTATGAATGAAGATATTAAGTTGCCTATGTATGTAGTTTTGTTTATAGTATTTATTTTTATTTATAGAAATAAGTATTATCGTGTATTTTTTTCAGTTAATAATAAATGTTTTACGTAGACGGTCTTTTTAGTTAAATTAAATTACAACCACTCGATTATCACATTGGCGATGAGGAAATTAATTTAATTAAATTGAGTGAAATTCAGTGTGAATATTACAAAAATTACAAAATCAGATAAATAATTTTTAAATCAAACACGTTTTTAACATGGACAATTTGGGACATTTGCGAGAATTCAACCCGGAAACATCCGATTGGTCATTAGTTAAGCCCAGACTTGAAAATTATTTCTTTGCCAACGGTATTACAGAAACTGAAAAAAAGGGATATCTATTAAATATTTTAAATGAGGCATATAAATTAATTTTCAATTTATGTCTGCCAAAATGCCCGGAGACAAAATCATATGCAGAGTTAATACAAGTACTGAGCGAGGACTACAAGCTACAAAAACCTTGTTTTGCGACTCGCTACAGTTTTTTTTTTTCGGAACACAAAGATACGATGGAAACCCCCAGGGAGTGGGCAGCAAGACTACGAAGTTTGGCAAGTTTTTGTCAATTTGACGGCGGTGATCTCGAAATGATACTAAGGGACAAATTCATCGTCGGGTACAATAAGGGAGCAGTCAGGTATCAACGTCACATTAACGGAAATGATAAATATAGCAACATCTAAGATGGGGGCCCAGCAGATTTCCGTGACTTGCAAACTGGAGCCACATATAAATCAAATATCGTCCAACAGAGTGAGGTTTATGCCAAGCAGATCACGTGGACAGCCCATCTGGAATAAATCGGAGCAACAAAAAGTGCGTGGTAAGATTAAATGCGAAGTTTGCGGGCATATTAATCACAAGGTGGAAAATTGTTAATTTTAAAAATAGTTCGTGTTATAGTTGTAATAGGAAAGGTAATGTTGCATCTAATTGTAGGATGAAGGACATAAAAAAGAGTGTTCAAAGAAATTTTAAAACTAAAAAAGAAACTCAAAATTTTATAGAGAATTATGATACGACATTATATTCATTGCAGAGTTCTGATAGTATGGCACCAATATAAGATATGAAACAAAAATCACAAATCAAAATTTTAAATTTCAACTGGATACGACGGCTAGTATTTCAGCAATTTTAGTAATATAGTGTTATGTAAATCGGACAAGACTTTCAATGTTTATAAGGGCGCAACAATAATTCCAATAGGTTACGCATATTTTACAATAGAATTTAAGGATATGACTCGCAAATTAGAAATATATATAGTGAAAATGGCGCAGCACCTATCCTAGGTAGAAAATGTATTAAAACGTTTAATTTTTCACTTGAACTTTTTCTTTTCTAAAGTAGTCATTGTTAAAAATAAATTCAATAAATTATTCGTTGGAGGTTTCGGTAAATTCAAGCAGAAATAAATTTAAAATTAAAGGATGGCGTTAAGCGTAATTTTTTTAGAACGCGCCCGCTTCCGTTTTCATTACGAGAAAAAGTTGATGCAGAATTAAATACATTATTAGAATTAAATGTCATTTCGAAAGTTGATTATAGGATTGGGGCACACCGATAGTACCGGTGATTAAAAAAAGATGGTAGTGTGCGAATTTGCGGTGATTTTAAAATCACTATTAATCCGTATTTAGAGCTTGAAAAATACCCTCTTCGCAGAGTGGAAGAGTATTGGGTCCCAATTGCAGGCGGCGCCATATTTTCTAAATTGTATCTGTCTCGTGCTTACCAACAATTGATTTTAGATGAGCTATCTAAAGTATTAACAACAATTTTAACGGAAAAAGGATTATTTTGATATAATAGGTTACCATTTGGGGTATCACCAGCACCAGCAAAATTTCAATAAATTATAGAAAGCCTTTTGCATGGCATTACGGGGTGTGTAGTATTATTAGATGACATTTTACTATGTGGGAAGCATATTAAGGAACATGACAAACGTTTAGATGCAGTATTAACACAATTAGAGAAGTCAGGTTTAAAATTAGCCGTAGATAAATGTCAATTTTATAGAGATAATGTCAATTATTTGGATTTCATTGTAGACAAACATGGTATTATACACCCAACCAAAGACAAAGTAACGGCTATTTTAAATGCTCCTATTTCACAGAATATCACACAATTACGATCTTTTCTAGGGATGATATATTATTATAGTTAATTTCTTCCTAATTTGTCAGAAATTTTACACCCGTGGTATAATCTGTTGTAGTAAATGCCAAGGCGGTTTTGAAGCAGTAAAAAAAGTATTAGCCAAAGCCCCAGTAATTACTTATTTTGATCCAAATTTGCACCTTAAGTAGTGCAGAGAAGAAATATGCCCAGATTGAAAAAGAAGGATTAGCTATTATTTTTGGATTATGTAATTTTTTTCAATATTTGTACGGCAAGCATTTTACGCGTGTCACTGATAATAAACCACTCGTATCAATATTTAGTCCTAAAAAATATAATACCAATTTTCGGCAAACCGTATTAAACGATGGGCTGTTATATTAAGTAGATTTTCATACGACATAGAATACGTCAAATCTGAAGATAATCAAGCAGACGCTTTATCTAGATTGCTATTATATAATTCAAATCGACTTCCTAGATACAGTAGAAAATAATGGTATTAAGCATGTTACATGTGCACCATATTATCCACAATTTAATGGAGCTGCAGAGCGAACGGTGCAAAAAATTAAAAATGCTTTAAAATCAGCGGTCTATGCAAATCCAGATCGATTTAAATCGAAGATTGAGCAAATTTCTCTTAGATTATAGGACGACCCCCCAATCAACCAATGGGGTTACGTCGGCTTATCTCATGTTCGGGAGAGAACTCAAGACAAGATTTGCTGTTATAATAAATAAAAAGACCTCATTTTTGAAAAGTAATATTACCCCACAAGATAGATTAAAACAAATCAAGGAAAATGTAAATAATAAGCAAAGAAATCAACGTAAATACAATAAACATTTTCGTACAAAAAATTGATTTTTTAATTGGTCAAAAGGTATTTCTTCCAAATAAAGGTTGGAGTAGAGGCTGTATTATTAGGTAAATTGGCAACTGCATGTATATAGTAAAAAGTAATGAAGTTTTAATTAAACGACATGCGAACCAAATTTTAAAAGATATTAATAACTTTGCGGGAATACCCGATATTAGCAATGAACTTAATAATCACAAATTGCCAAAAAAAACCTGAAAAGGCATATGCGAAGGGGAGACCGAAGTGGATAAGGAAACCTCCCAAACGTTTGAATTTATAGTTTTTATCAATGTTTATATTAGAGGAAAACATTTTTAGAATATAGTATAATAGTATAAGATTTTTAAAGGGGGAGTGTTATGAATGAAGATATTAAGTTGCCTATGTATGTAGTTTTGTTTATTGAATTTATTCTTATTTATAGAAATAAGTATTATCGTGTATGTATGTATGTTTTACCTAGACGGTCATTTTAGTTAAATTACATTACGACTCGGTTATCACACTTACATTCCCCTGTAACATTCTACTTTTGTAAAACTTTCTCACTGTCTCTAACATCTCCTTCAACTGTCTCTGTCACAACATCATCCGTACATGACAAAGACCACACCTCCCGCTTGCCCTCTTTGGAGAACGTTTTCAAGCTACGCAGTAAATAAATTGAAAGGATGGGGCTTACCGGGCAGGCATGGCTTAGCCTTCTCTTTACTTCAAAACGTTCTTAGACATCTATACCAACTTTTACTCTTGCCCATGTTTTCTCATTTATACAGCGTACACTCTCGCATAGCTGCTGTAAATATACACTACCAACAGTTGGCTGTCCACAGTTTCGTATGCGGCTTTAAAGTCTACAAACGCCGCAAACAGTTTCCCTTCCGCTGTAGCTCATTGCCAATTATGTATTTTAGTGTTAGTAGATGTTCTGTTGCGGACCTGCCCATTCTATAGCCAAATTTCTGATAGTAGACTCTTCTCCTCTATAAGCTTTTCTAACCGCTCTTTGATTAATGATTTTATAACATGTGTCATCATATCATATCAATGTCATGCCTCTGTAACTTGCGACGCTATGTACCCTTTCTTGTAACCGGAACAATTGTATCCTCCCTCTAGCTTTCCGGAAATTATGCTCTGCCAGCCCATACTTCATGATATGCTCACATATCCATTCTTCTCCTTCTTTCCACATCCCATCAGGTCCTGGTGCCTTCCCGTACTTCTTCCTCCTGGACCTGTAATAACTCACGTTTGGGCTATCTCTACTGTATTATTTATACAACCACCTTAGAAATGTCTCTTCCTATCCTGTATCGTAATACTCTCCGCCAATACCCTTCGTTGCCTCAGTGCACTATTCCTAATATATTTCAATGTCTCGAAATCGCTCTTTAGACTCTGTACGGTCCTATTCCCGCCATTATTGCTCTACCTTGTTCTTTTTGCAAGCCCCTTTCCACCTCTGCATCGCTTCACTAATTTTCCCTACTCCTTCTCTCCATCGCTTCATACACGTTATTATCACTCTATTTTCTTTTAGACGCTAGATTAAACCAGCCGTCGTTTCTCTTTGATTTTTTTGGTAGCGCAGCTTTTAGTACTTCCAGCACCTGATGTATGCTTTTGACACTGCTCCAATCCATTTCCTTCAACCTCACTTAAAAAGCCTTCTTCGAGCGGGCGTTCTATAGAAGCCCCGCGTTCACGGTATTATTCTTGCTCTCTGTACTATCTACCTTTGTTATTTCGATTTCCACCGTCACTGGTCTCTGGTCTGACTCTAAATTGTCCCGACACTTTTTCATTATGTATGGCTAGGTCAATCACAGACACGCACCCTCCCGAGATATATGTAAATTCTTCCTCTCTATCACCTTCTAAGCCTTTAACGGAGTGGGTTAAAGGCTCTCCAGTTTTCTGGTTAATATAACCTCTTTCCCCTGCGATTATCGCATTCCAGTCGCCCTATCGATATATATATGCTTTTCGCTGGTGTTGAGGATACTCTCTACTTCATCTATAACTATTTCTATCACACCGTTATTGTGGACAGTGGCAATGACACACTCCAGCTCATCTAATTGACCCCTAACTGCAACTATGTATTCCTTACTTTCTATAACCTCTCACGCTGCTTTACTAGTAAATATTTTCCTGAATTCCATTATAATTCCCTCTTTTACTCTGCCCCTAATATTGTATCTCGTCGCTTCTTGGGAAATCGATTCATTGGATTTCGGTGGTAGTCTTGATTTAGATCCCTCCCAGTCCTTGCTCTCTAGGTCTCTTGTAGCCCCAAAATGTCTTACCATTTTAGGGCGCTTAAAGCTGCGTCGTTAAAGCCACTATTAAAAAATTAAAGGAACATAATGAAATATTATTTCCTTGAAAATAAATCGCGTATTTATTATGTAACGTATGATAACGTAAGGCAGTGTATCCCGTGCACATTACGTTATCATACGAAGAATTTTTAACAGTTTAATACAAAGATCAATTTAGGATTTTGCTTGCAATGCATGTCTTTCTATAAAATAATACAAATAATATTGCACAAGATGTCATAAAAACTGTGTTCAATTATTGTTCTAAATAGGAATGTCGAGGAGAAGATGAGGTACAACTAATGAAGAAGAAGGCTGGGTTTATAAAGGCGAGTTAACTATATCCCGTGATTATTTTATTAGATGTTGCATAAATTGTTTTCTTTTTATTTTGTAGCCTCTGTTTATATATGACAACGTCGAATTATGTATCAAAGTTGTCAAAAGTGACGATTTGAAATTAACTCGAGGGTTATCTCCTTTATACAACCGAGCCATTGCCAACTGCATCAATGACCGAGCCTAAGTTACGTCAGATAATTAGGAATCTGTAAAATTTGGCTGTAACATATACAGTATTTTCCCGATAAAGAAGCAACATTTTTTTTCAAACACGGACGACGGACATAGATTAAAATGAACTTCAAACGTGTATATGCGAAAAAGTTAACTATTTTTTGCTCAGATATCTATATTTTGCATGATAACGCAAAAAACGTATCTTTAACAGCAACATGGCATTCCATTTTTCAAAATACACATTCGATTTAGGTAAAAAACTAATAAATATATAATAAAGTATAGAATCATAATGCATTCAAGGTTCATGAAATTAAGTATATTATCACAACATCTATATTCATATCTGAAACACGCTCTACATTATTTTCACCCAGTACATCAGAGGGAGAAGGTTTTGTTAGGGCCATTTGAAATTTGCTGTTGCAGTAAAGTTTAATAGCCCATGGACGCGTTATCCTTCTACACACCCCATTGATGCTATTATAATATTTGACATATATTCTCTCTTTTTAAAGGTTTCTGCTTGACATTTTACCCTTATCTGTTCATTTAGTTTAAATAATTGCATGTTCATGCAAGTGTTCGATCGAGGAAACACATTATATATGTATTAATTAACATATTTCATAATAATCCACCAAACGCCTTCAGTTTATCTTATTTTATCATTTTTAGAATATTGTTAAGAGCTTTTTATTTAGAAAAAAAATGGATGTAACCAGAAATAATATTTATCTCTTCAATTTTCAATAACTTTTATTTAATTTCCCGCTATTGTGTTGAAAATCTGTATACTATCAACTAACTAACTTGTATTTTCGGAATCATATATTTCTATAACTATTTTGGATATTTTTAACAAAACACTCTTTCTTTGTATCGAATGTATATATTTTTAATTGACACAAGAAGAGCCATTATTGTCAGAGATTTTTATAATCAAATACTCGAAATAATGAATAAGAATTTTGTACACAATTTTGCAAACGTCGTTTTATTTTAAATCGAAAATTGCAGTTGTAAACATGGTCTTTACCCCGGCCGATGTTCACCAAAATAATTAACACGAAGTAGGTGAAATAATAATCACCTGCAAAAGTCCGTTTGAAAATATGAAGACACTTTCCACATGTGGTCTTAAAATGATCAAGAGACCTATACAAGACAATTTCCGCATGCCAAAAAGTTAACATATCGTAATAAGTTGCGTTTTAAATTCATAACACAACGCGTGTCTAATGCGCGTTTTACATTGAGCAAGATTGCGCGTGCAATCGTTGCAAGCAATCGATTTTGACATGAAGTTGCTCAGTGTAATACACTAATTGCCCGAGCAACACATTGCAAGCAAGTAGTTGCGTCGAATAGAACATGTTCTAATTCCGGGCAACCATTGCGTGCAACTCCCAATGCTGCCAATCATAGAAATTTATTATGTTATATTAAACTATTGTTAACTTGAATTTATATACATTATACATCGTAATACAATTGTTAGGTTTAGTTATTGGGTTCATAAAATTCCCATCGTAAAATAACTAGCCCGATAAACTTTATCGTTGTTTATACTATATGCTTTTTAGGTTAAGTTAGAATTTTATATTTCTTATATTGGCACTTTGGTTTGTTTACCTCTGTAGGCTTAATATCAGCTGTTATTCTAATTGCTATTGCAAGTTGCCGAATGTAATACGGAAATAGTTGCACGTGCAATTTTAACTGAAAATCTATTGCAGCGATCTATTGCAAGTTGCGATTGCGAGTTGCCGTTGCTCAATGTAAGACGCGCATTATACTTATGCCATATGCTATCTGCTGATAATTGTCAATGTCATAATTTCTATTGTAGTCGCTTGCATTGCATTTGTTACTGGCAGCTTCTTCAAGTATGTAATGTAAAGCGACAACGGTAACGATTTGTTGCAAATGCACTCCCAAATAATTATAAATTATTACAATTATAATATTTGATTCATACTCCATTTAAATTTATATTTATATTTTATATATATATATATATATATATATATATATATATATAAACTAATATATACAACATGTGAAATCCACTAACACTGAAATGTCTTCATTTATTATAACGTCAACCCCAAAACGGCATATTCACCGCTATTTTTAGGGTCGTAGGAAAAATATTGTGCATAACTTGTTGGAAAGTGCATTTCTTGCATTCGCGCGATTTAATAAACGCGACTGTCGCCTCGTATATTAAATTTCGCACTCATAAGAAATATCTCACTTTCCGAGCTCATTACGTAATATACTATTATTTAATATCTGTAAAACGTCATAATTCATTATTCTGTAGCAGCTTAATATTACAAATTATATCACGACTTGAATTACACCGTTTGTATACCATGTTTTATTATCCAAGAGATCAAATTTCTGTTTCGGTTTTGTGAAAATCTCATCTATATTTCTATAGACAGTGCAAAAGTAAAGTGGCAGGTAGTTCCTTTACATTAGTGTGTCTACAAACTTAAAAAGGCGCAATACTTAATAACTATTTAGTACTCAATCCTTTTCATTAAACAATTTGTTGTTTATTTAAATGACATGTGTATATAGTTATTCCCCGGATTACTTCCCAGGGCGTAACAACTTTTTGAGTTTTAATTTTTCGTTGCAAAATTACTCTGAAAAAGTTATTTGTATTTAAAAGTATGTTCAAAATGTCAATTTGTAAAATCGCCAAAATTGCCTCACGTAATTAATGGACCCCCCTAAATGAAATCATTCATTAGCCGTTAAAGAAACTTCGCCCATATCGCCCATATCGCATGAACCATATTCGTGTTTTAAACTTCTTCAGCTGTTTTTCATTTTGTGTTAGGAATTATTTTGCAAACACAATTGATTTTATTTTTTATTTCTTCGAAATCAATTGTAAACTATTTTCCTGTGTACAATTTGTGCATCTAATATTCCCACAAGTAAGTGTATAAAGCATAATAGTTTATGTTTCCTTGACCCATTTATAATATTGAAATCTACTGTCTCGAAGTATATGTTTGATTGTTATAGTTTTCTGTTGAAGATAGTTCTCATATTATGATCGTTATGAAGAGATGGATTAATTTATTATATTAACGTCTGCTATCGTGTAACTACGAAATAAGAAGCTGAAATTATGGTTTTTCTTATAACATTTTCTTACGAGACAAAATTTACTTTTTTTTAGCTATTGATAGGTATTAACAAGATATGAAATCTTCTTAATTTCTATCAATCCGTATATCTAATTTGAAATAAGGGTGTACATCCTATACAGGAGGCGACATCAACTCAGATGACAAACCGGTTGTTACAGAAATGCGACTACGCATGAAAATTTCCCAAAGAAAACAATAAAGCAAGAAAATCATGGCATACGAAATGAACTGGCCAATAACATAAATAACAAAATTAAAAGATTGATTGTGACTGCAAAACTCGATTCAGACGAAATATGGCTGAAACTGAAGACTAAAATAAAATAAACAGCAACAAACCAGCTTGGTTTCAAACGCCGGCAAAGAAAAATAATTCCTTGGCCTAATGGAACAACGAAGGACGATAAATAATACATCAATAAGAACATTGAAAGTATTATTAGGAGAAAAATTATGGAAACAAAAGAAGGATGGACAAATGAAAAGTGTGAAGAGATAGAAGAACTCGAGAACAACCATGATAGTTTAAATTTGCATAAACGAATAAAGGAGGCGGCACATATCACTTGCATTGCTTGTATTATTGATTACCAACAAATATTTGACAATGTTAATCATGACCTCCTTACAAGTCAGCTATGCAAACTACCTATTATCGATGAAATAGTAGAACAGATGGTGTGCTTTACATACTTACAAGTAGAAATAAGTACGCATCAGGACAGGAGGTCTTAGGTAAAGAGCCAACCCGATAAAGCATCTAGATAGTGGAATGCCCGAAAGATATAATATGGAAGAACCGGTTCATAAACCGATAATATACAAATTATGCGTTAGGCTAATAATCACATATGCTGCAGATACCAGCATAACCAAGAGCAAAGCCCAAACGGCAGATGAGAACACTACGAACTATCACGGGATACACACTACGTGACAGAATACTCACCCAAGAAATAAGACATAGGTGCTACACATAGGATATATCAACAGAATGCAAGGCTTAGAATTTCAGTAATCGCGATATCGAAAACCACACTAGAAGTCTCCCAGACAGGCTAAAAAGGGAGATGGATGGGCAACTGGATATCAACATCCCAAGGCTGCAAGCCTATTTCAAAAAGAAGAAGAACTAGAAGTTATGCTTCATTAACCGTGTGGTAGGGAAAGCAACATGTATATTTGACTGTACGATTTTGCTTGCAATTGGTGTTGTGCATCTATTTCATCTGCTTCTAGAGTCCAACCAATTTGCGCCCTAGGGTGTACAAATTTAAACTTCTGAGATAACGATTGCTAGATGATAGTTGCTGTGTGTTACAACCCGAAATTTAACTCTAATAATTTAGAACTTTGTTTACCTATAGTACGCGGGGCCAACCCACCGCCCTTGAGTAACATTTGCCCGGCCATATCGGCAAAGTAGAATCCTAAAGTCGAAATTTTCCTATACCACAGAGAGAACTCGAACTCGTCTACCGACAACGAGAAGGTCCTATGATATTAAAGAATATTGAGATGATTAGACATATATGGAGGAACAGGTGTGCGGAGTGCGGAATTTGGGTTAGTGAAAATCTGAAAATAAAATTGTCCTAAAATATGTCCGGACCTTCAAATAGTAAATGGTGTGTATTTTATGTCCTCTATCCATTATGTCAGTTTTTTTGTATCAATATCGCGTAATGGCCCTGTGTCGGAATAATAGAAATGGCAAATCATCTGTTACTCCTTCCGCGTTTGTATCGCTAATTACAGCACCAACATGAAGCTCCAGCGTTGGAGTAACTGCTCGCTTCACTTCTTTCCGTTTTGTATCTATGGTAACATTCAACTCCTTTTGTTGCTCAGTTAAAGGAGTGACGGCCGGTGCATGAACGTAGTACCTGATAGGAGAAGTGGGTCCAATAATATTATTTTGTTATTTTTCAGAGCAAGCGAATTTGTCTGATGTAATGAAGCCGTCGAAGAAAATGTCAAGAAGAAAGTAAAATGTTTGCGGACGTCAGTTTATTCAGAAGAATAGTCACAAGACGAATATATGTAACGGCACAAATTATAAAAGTCGCTCTTGGAGATGCGGTAGAAAAATATGTTGTATTTTTTATAGCATTGGCTGAATGCACTGATATTAGTGATACAGCGCACTAACAATATGTATTAGTGCAGTGGTGCAAAATAGTATAAATATAACACCGCTTCGACCCATGAAAGACACTCCAATAGAAGACATTTTTGTTGATATTATTAATGCTTTTAATATCTTTAAACTAGACTGTTAAGCGATGTTACTACATCTGTAGTGACAACGCTAAAAACTATAGGAGTGGCGTTTAAAAATAAAATCAGAATTATTCATCGCCAGTACCAGCAATTCCTGTAGGTAATAGAAACGTACTTTTTCTATGTAAAATTGGCTTCCTCAGATGGGCGAAAAATGCGCAAAATTCTAATCTTTGGGAGGGATGTCTAATCCTTACTATTACATCATGTAAAATATTTTTAACGCAAATTTCGATTGTGGTAAAATCAGACTCATGCGGGAAATACGTATAATATTCCCAACCTAGCTGCTCACACAAATTTCAAAAAGAATGGTCTAGCACAGGAGTTATCTTCATTAAATACGGAATTTACATCCAGATTTGAGTATACCAGTTCATGTGAACTAATTAAATTGAACAGGATGCCCAGAAAAGTTTAGTTAGGTACCTTTACAAAACTTGGTTGCCAAAGGTAAATATCAAAATTTAATTAATTTTATATGCACAATTATATTTCACTTCGACAGTATAGTCCTCCATCGGACGCCTCCCCAGGTGGCGCATAGGGGAAAACCTGCTAGATATAGCAGGTACCGGGGAAATTAAATACCCGGGGCGGACCAAAACTAGCACAGCAGCAGCGTCTGACCTAGAGTGGGCGGCTGCAAACAGCGAGCAATTGCCGGAATAAGCAATCCAACTCTTGTGGCCAACAGGTCCGGGTGGAAGAGCTAACAAGAGAAGGGCACTCTTTTGTCCTAGAACTGGGAAACTGGCTCTAAAGGCGGACGAACCGATGAAATGGTCAACGGCATAAGGATGCAGAAGACAACGAAAAACCACTGCATTAAAGACCAAATGGTATTTCTAGTACAATCATCATGGCGAAGTTTAGAGCAAATTATTCCAGAGTCTCAAGTCTCCCAATCGGGGAGACAGCTTTAAACTTCGCTACCAAAAAGAATAAGGTATCACCTATGAAGATCTGCACATGGAACGCAGTAACAATGTCCCAGGCAGGAAAAATTAACAATGCCATCCAAGAAATGAATAGACTCAATATAGACATAATGGGAATTAGCGAAATGCGATGGCCCAGTTCAGGATACTGCGTAATCGACGATCACTCAGTCTATTACTCTGGAAACGCAGACAACAAACATGTCCATGGGGTAGGGATGATAACATCCAATAAAATACGGAAACCGTCACAAACTGCACACCAATATCAGAAAGAATGCTACTCATACAATTAAACAGCACCCCAGTGCAGACAAACATTATTCAAATATATACCCCCACCTACGACAAAGCCGATGAAGAAGTGGAAGAACTTTACGGTACACTATCAGACACAATAAAGCAACTTAACAAACATGAAGTGATAATAATCATGGGTGACCTAAACGCCAAAATTGGAAAGGGAAAAAGCGGTGAATATATCGGCGAATTTGGACTGGGCATAAGAAATGAACGCGGAGATAGACTTAAACGATTCGCAGAGGAAGAAGAGTATGTAATACTGAACACCATCTTCAAACTCCCACCACGACGCCTATATACATGGATATCGCCCCAAGACCAACCCAACAACGTCGTTAGAAATCAAATCGACTATATACTAGTGAACAAACGATTCCCCAATAGCTGCGAATCAGTTAAAACCTACCCTAGTGCTGATATATCGTCAGACCACAACCCACTAGTAGGAAGATTCAATTTAAAACTCAAAAAAGTTGCTCGAAAAATAAACACGCAAAGGTGGAACATGAGAAGACTAAAACAACCTGATATTAAAGAAACAGTAACAGGCTTAATAACTCAATGCTGCAAGGAGATAGAAACGTCGAACAACACAGAGACGACCCTTGAGAAACTAACTAACACCGTCAATCAGATCGGAGACGAATATTTAACAGACAAAAAAACCAGGAGGAAAAGCTGGATGACAAATGAAATATTACAACTCATGGACGAAAGAAGGAAGGCAAAAAATAACACCACAAAATACAAGAACCTTCAAAAACAAATAAGGCAAAACATAAGAATAGCAAAGGAGAACTGGATCAGAACACAGTGCAAGGAGATAGAAGACCTAGAAAAGAAATATGACTCATTTAACATGCATAAAAAAAATCAGAGAAACAGCAGGAATATACAAAACCAATACGACTGGTAGACTACACAACACAGATGGCAAGATCATCGTCGACAAAGTGGAAACAATGGAAGCCAGGAAGAAATACATAACCGAACTTTTCGAAGACACTAGAACCAAACAATCCGTGGAACCCAATAATCCTAAGGGCATGCCAATAACAGAGAACGAAGTCACAAAAACATTAACGCAACTCAAAGACGGCAAGTCTCCTGGCCCAGATAACACCTACAGTGAGCTTCTTAAACTATTTGATGTCGAAGGGGTCAAACGATTAACGAAGATATTTAATAACATATACTCCACAGGAGAAATACCCAAACCATGGTTAAAATCTACATTTATACCGAGTGCCAAATACTGCAGCGAATACCGCACGATCAGCTTAATGAGTCACCTCCTAAAACTGTTCTTAAAAATAATTTACCACAGAATAGTCAAGATATGCGAACAACACATCAGCCGTACACAGTTCGGATTCAGAAACGCACTAGGTACAAGAGAAGCCCTTTTCAGCATCCAAGTCCTTATCCAAAGATGTAGAGACTTCGATTGTGATGTCCACACATGCTTCATCGACTACCAGAAAGCTTTTTGATAACGTACAACACGACAAGCTTATGGAAATACTAAAAAAACATAGGACTCGAAAACAGCGATCGAAGAATCATCGGCAATTTATATTGGAATCAAACAACCTCAATACGTATTCAAGGGGAAATCTCAGAAGATATAAAAATCAAAAAAGGCGTCCGACAGGGATGCGTTTTATCATCAATACTATTCAACATATACTCAGAGCAGATTTTTCAAGAAGCGTTAATAGACATAGACACTGGTATAAAGATGAACGGAGAGTACATCAATAATATAAGATACGCTGATGATACAGGAGTATTTGCGAACAACCTCGAAAATCTCCAGGAGCTGATGACTAGAATAGCGGAAACTAGTCAGAGATATGGACTCTGACGTATTATCAAGAAAACAAAATACATGGTAATATCAAAAAACGCCAACCATCCTTGCCAACTAATAGTGAACGGTAAAGTTATCGAAAAAGTACAAACATACACATATCTCGGAACAACAATCAATAACAAATAGGACCCCTGAGTAGAAATTAAATGCCGAATAGAGAAGGCTAGAACTGCATTTCTCAAGATGTCAAAATTATTCAAAACCACGATCTATCCCTGTTAACGAAAATCAGATTACTAAAGTGTTACGTCCTACCCATACTCCTGTATGGGGTGGAATCGTGGACCTTAACAGAAGCGAGATGCAAAAAACTAGAAGCATTCGAAATGTGGCTGTACCGACGCATCTTGAAAATCTCTTGGACAGAGCACGTGAACAACAAAGATGTCCTCGAAAAACTTGGCAAGGAGAGAGAACTCCTCCTAACGATAAAATCTCGAAAATTAGAATACTTGGGACATATTATGAGGAACAATCAAAGATACGGATTGTTAAAGCTGATCCTGCAAGGCAGAGTAGAAGGAAAGAGAGGACCAGGAAGGAGAAGAACATCTTGGCCAAAAAACCTGCGTACATGGTTCAACGCAACAACGGTGGGCCTATTCAGAGAAGCGGCCAACAAAGTCAAAATCGCAATGATGGTCGCTAACATTCGGAACGGATAGGCACCATAAGAAGAGAAGATTATATTATTATAAAACCAATGCTAGATGTACTTACAGATCCGTACAATTCTTTTTTATTAAATAAACACCATTATTATACATTTTTGGCTCGTGGCAATTCTGAATTTTTCTATTTAGCGCCCTATTGAAAAAGGTTGCCCATGCCTGATCAAAATATTTGTGTCTGTTTAACTAAAGAGCTCATAATATGTAGAAAATGTTGAAAATCACCATTTCGTGAGCTATATAAGTTAACTATGATTTTGAGATTATGTAGGAGCCCGCAAATTCAGAATTTTCTCCACTTTTATATTGGTCATGAAAGCTAAAGAAATGTCCAAATTAGCTATTCTTTTCGCGATAACAATACCTTCATTTCCTATTTTATTTCATTAATTCGATTCACAATAATGTGTACTTTGAACGATTAACCAAATCAACAATACATTCTGGGCGCAAGAAAAATAGCATCCATTAAGAAGTCAGTATTCTAAAGATTTTAAATTAGTGCTGGAATATTCAGCATCGAACTTGTAGTTCCTCTTCAACTTGATAGATATTTAAATTTTGATATTTTAGTAACTAAGGTTGGTGCTTAATATTGGTATAAACATGTGAATATTGCTTACAGTTGTTATAACATTGAAAATTAATTATACCACAATCTAATTTCTAATATAAATAGTATTGTTGCTATCCTTACTATGTGGTATTCTATTCTATATAGAAAAAGAAAACCTCTTTGTTTTTATACTATTTTAAGTATTCTTTCTTATTATAATACAATAGTTACATGACTAGTTGCGACACTGAAGTACGACTCCAAGGACCTAAGTAGTCGTATAAGAATTGTATTAAAAATAAAATGGTAGCTTACAATAAGCAAGGAAGTATTTCCTATATATAATTCCTTGCAGTAGACTTTAAAAAAAAAATTCTGTATACTCCCCTTCCCTTGATTATGTCTTTAAATTCGACTTTTATAAAACCTTTAATAAGTGTGCTTTACTTTATTATCAATTAATGTATCAACAAAATAATGGTGTTATAATATAAATTGAATGCCTCTGAAAGTGCACCCCCGGTATACTTATAATTAATATTAATATAATCGTAAATGGTTTGAAGTTTGACTTATGGCTGATATCGCTTGTTGGGATTTACTCATTGGTAATTATCCTTATCATTTAAAAATCGTTATCAATTAGTTGGTTTCTTAATATCCATTAAATAAATAAACAAACACATTTAACGTAAGTAATTATCAACACAACAACGCACATTAAAATAATTTAGTAGTTTACACAAAAATGGTGGTGCAGTTTCATAAATTCAAAATCCGATGTGGTCAGTGGATATTAGATTTATAATTAATATAATAATAATAATATTTTAGCTTATAATTTTTTATTATTTAGTAATGTTACCTTAAATTCTATATTATTCCTTAATTTTGAATTATTTGTTTTTATAACTATTTTCTATATTTTTTAAAAAATTTAAAAAATATATATATATATATTGCGTGTTTACTGTATCATACGATCATATTCAATTACTACGTTTTCTTTCTTCTGTCGCATTGTCTATAATGTATATTATTTTGTGTTTATTCTATTACTTATTTTGTTTTAAATCTAAGCAAGACATAATTTACCCTGTGATCGTATGTTATTTTTCGTTGTTATTATTATTATAATTGTATTGTTTTCATTGTATTCGTGTAAAAAACAAAATTTTACCACAAATCCTGTCGATTAGGTACCCTGATCATTTTAAGACCATCTCGGAAAAATGTTGACTCTCGTCCGACCCTCATCTGAGACACATTTTTCCTCCACGTTTGTGGTGGATGGTACTGCATTTTTTTTCAAACCTAATTTTGCATATGGCTATTATCAATCAAGACTTTATTACTTGTTGGTGGACATTTCCCGGGAGAAACACCATTTTTACCAACTGCAATTTTCCGATTAAATAAAAATCACATTTACTAAATTTTGTACAAAATTCTTATTCATTAGAGTATTTTATTAGAAATGAAAAAATGTATATCTTTGTGAAATGACACTTTACCTGTGTCAATTTTTCAATAATACGCATTCGATTGATTTGAATGTGTTTTCTTAAAAATATCGAGAATGCAATAATTAATGTATAATTAAGAATTAGGAATGTATACAGATTTGGATAACAATCGCTCAAATAATTATAAAAATAACTATTATTTCTTAAAAAAAAGATTATATTCTATTTAAAATAATTAACATACTTATTTTAATTAATTAACATACGTATAATAAAGTAATTTTCAGGGACTATATCAGATTTTTTTATTGTAATAAAATACTTGAAATAATGAAAACGAATTTTGTAAAAAAAATTCGTAACCATAAACATTTCTTAAGTCTTGCGGAATCTTTGGTGGTATTTATGTTGACGAATTCTGTCAGAGGACGTGAACATAAAGAATTATGAAATATCAAAAAAATAAAATTAAGGCTCTGGTATGAAGTTAATTTATGTGGTATTATTTGTAATTTATCATATTATTAATATCACAGATGACAAGGTATTAATTTCAAATTAACGCTTTATGTCGTGTGCACGATATATAAATAAATGTGATTCCACAAGAAGCTTTTAGTTAATATCCGCCTGCCACACCCATCCCTTCAACGGCATTTTAAAGGCTATCGGATATAAATGTCTGCGCGAAATAGCGATAATACCGGAATGAATGCATATTTCATTAACGAAAGTAGGGTACGATAGGGGCTCGGGAAAAATAATATATGAATTAATTACTTATGGTAAAATTGTGCATCAATTTACTAAATACTGTATATTTTCTAGACACACGCTATCGTTATAGACTGTGTATGTATTACTTTACAGGACAGGCAGGGTATTTTCCTTGGCTACGAAAATATAGTAGACAACAATCCCGACGTTTCTAATGATAGATTTCGTCCATCGCCAAATCCCATTAAATCTTTATTGATCGTAAACTGTGGCTTTCAAGGAAGAGCGTAATTAAACAAAAGATCGTATCAACATGCTGGTTATTAATTTTGTTTAGAATGATAGACGGATTAACAAGTTCTTAAAATGGAATGATAAATACGTGTAGAATGTATTTGATTTTTGTGTAATATAGGCTAGATAACGACTGTTATGATTTATCCTTAACTATGTTTTTAATGGTTTAACATTTTATCAATTTAATTATAAATTACATATAATCATGAAAAAAATCGATTTAAAAGTATTTATTATTTTCACTTTTGTTTCTAAACTTAAAATTTATTTATAACGCAAAATGTACCTGAACCGAATGCGTATTTTTTAGACACAGGTAATGTATCGAATTATGTTAAAATATATATTTTAATAAATAACTAATTAATTAGGTTTGATTATATAAAAAAATCGTAAAATATTTTTTAGGAAAATCGTTGGTCTTTCATTTTTTGTGAGCAATAGCCAAACGGTACATTCGTTTAATAATAAGTTTCTTTATTTTCGTAATATACACAACATAATTCTAATTAGAATAAAATTATTTGTAGTGTACATACAAAATTTTCCAAGTTAAGTCCTCGCCGCGAGGTGTTAACATGTAAGATTGTGCAGTAGTTAACTTACTAATATACATTTTCAAGAGATGATCTGTGGACCTAAGAAAGAGGATTTCCGCCAAAACTAGATATTATTGAACGATTACAAAAGGCATTGCAGGGGCGCAGCAAAACTGACCAATAAATCCTAATACAGTTTTGCTACAATAAATGACAACGCGGTTATAAAATAAATGTTTTATCTATAAATATTTGAAACTCCAAAACTACACTCCGTTTCAGCTATTGCAGACGAAAATAACGCCTATATGACGTCAGTATTTTCCTGTTTGCTTGGCTTATGAAAGATTCATTGTTATGATATTAATTTAAGAATTTAAACATATTATATTCGAAAATTAAACCGCACAATTAAACAAAACCTCAAAAATATAAAAACGAAGACAATGTTTTGAAGCCGACCGCCCTGTCACTTATGCATTTGTGGTGTTAGTGCTGTCAGTTCAAAAATGGAGGTCATGGGAATACGACCCTCCCATTGAGTCGAGAAATTTTGTTTTTTATTCATTAAGTATTAAATGTTCTGAAATAATAGCAATGTTTTAAAGTAAGGTTCTGTTTTTAACAACAGTTACACAGATAATATTGAAAATTGTTATCATTCCCGTTGATCGACGGGAATTTCACCTAGTACTAAATAACATTGAACTTTTCGTTGCTGTGAAATACATGGATTTCGCTGTCTTTGTTATGCAAAATTTTAAGTTATCACAGTTGTTTGAAAAATATCAATTAGATTTATTATATTGTGAAATAGAAGTGAAAAGAAAACGAAAACGAACACCTAAAGACTGCACTATTAAACAGAGAAAAAGAAAACAGTGACTGCAAAAAAGGGTAACATATGTCGAAACAATCATAGAAAACATGGAGAGATGAAATTATATATATTAAGAGCGCCGAATATCGACAGAGACATTATTCAACAAGTGAATAATCACGGAACTAATACATAAATAGAAACCGCGCCCTCTATATAAGAGTACTATTATTACGATTATAAGGTATTGCACGTGCAGAAGAAAACGCTTTTACGCATCGTAACGCACCCCACCACACCCCAACCGCTAACAGACGAAAACCACATGTGATTTATAGAATGTGAATTCATTAGCTAGCTGCAGGCGGGCGCACTATCGGACGACTTTGCTATTTGAATTATATCGAAAATAGAATAAAAAAATATTTGCATATTACTCGGCAATCGTTGACGAAGTAGGAGAGTATGACAGATGCGTCAGAAAATATATTTTTATGAACTTTAATCAAAAGTTCGCTAGTAATAATAAATTGGGATCAAATTATGTAAATCTCGGTCTACCTAAACCGATGTCGCATGAAAATAAGAATTATATGAATGATAGCTGCAACATGTTTTGCGTTAATTTAACAATGCTTTATTGCAACTACGCAGTTTTCTTTTGAAATTGTTATTTAATATTTACACCCCTCGAAGCGTTCCACTCGATATGGGTACCGATGTGGTCGCCTAAAACAGGCTGGACACGCGATGGGTCGGTTTATAGCCTAGAGACGGCCGAAATCCTTTATTTCACTTCAATGTCGATAATATAGTAAATAATAAACAAATGCGCTAAACGGTTTCATCTGAATATTGTACCTTGCATCTAGCGCACACTCGTGCCCCAAAAAAATATATCCCCAAAACCATAAACAAGCGCAAACAATAATAATACTAGAAACTGAGAGAAAGTACCACCATTAAAATCTTGGGTACATTTCCGCCCAACTAATCATTAATACATCTCATTGGTAATTGAGTGTAGCCCTCTGAATATATTTTTACCACCACCATTTAACGTAGTTCACAAATTTTGGATAATGTAATTATGTGTTAGTTCTTTAAGAGGTTTAGGCCCGTGAACTACCTTTAAGAGCGATACATTGTTTTAAAGCGTGCTTTTGTGGAAGTAGTTTCACAAAGTAACCATTCTAAACGCGAATTAGAAAAAAATTAATATATAAATAATTGTTAATATGTCGTTTGTATTTGGAAAAAATAAACGATCAAAACAAAGTCAGGCAACACGAAAATACCATAAACAAAAAAAAGGAAAATAAATTGTTTTGTGGACGAATTAGTAGCTTCGGCTACGAATGAATATCACATTCCTTCTTTCTATCATAATAATGAAAGAATATTATTTTAAGAAATACTATTTTATATAATTCTTTATTTATATATATATATATATATATATATATATATATATATATATATATATATATATATATATTCACTGGACTCAAAATAAAAATTAGGAAGATGAGCCCAGTGAACATTTCATTATCATATGTATTCGAATCATTATGGTCACTTTCTATACGAATTGCACTATGCGCAAGACAACCTTATTGAGAGTGCAGTTTTTGTAAGGCCTGTACACTTACTACTATTATTTTGAGAACTAACAACTCCATTCGTGGTTAATGTTGATTCCTCCCAAAAAAGAATTCTATAAAAATATCTATCGTCCATAATTAATTCTCCTATAGACAGAAACAATTCTAGACGAAGGGCATAATCTCTTTCCTCAAGCATATGTACTTTTATTGCTTTATATAGATGAAATTTTACATCAGATAAAACTTTTTGCAAATAACTTATGTTTAAATCTTTTTAACTTTCCCTGCGCGTTTTTTGTCTAATCTCTTACCGAATTCAAAGCTACCAATATTGCTGCATCATTATCATCATTAATTTGTTTTTCTTCTTAAGATTCTTTACATCTCCAGTGGTATCAAATTTAATTTTTACCGTCGAACACAATTTATAAATGCATATTTTCCCGGGTATATTTAAATCGTTCAATACAATGGTGATTCTATATGTCTCGAATACGTAAGTAAATTCATTATTATTGAATTGTCAAACTAATTACTGTTATAAGATGACTTAAGGTCGTTTTAGACAAGACAATTTCTTGACTCAAAAGTTAGTCAAGATACGAGACAATCTAAATTGTCTAGTATCATACAGCAAATTATTTGAAATATTGAATTGGATGGTAAATCGAATGGAAAAATATAACGCGTTCTATTTGTCAAGGACAAATTGCATAGGAGGAGGATATATGAATTCATTTCTTGAACAATTTTTGAGCTAAGAAATTGTCTTGTCTAAAACGACCTTTAGATTAACAACTGCAATTTTCCGCTTTTGAAAAAATATTCCTATGTTTTGTACAAAATACTTTATTAGAAAGAAAAAATGTACCGCTGACTGAAATGTCACCTGTTATTTGTGCCATTTTTTCAAAATATACATTCCATTTAGGTAAAGTATGTTTTTTGTTGTTGAAAATTTCGAGAATAGATAATTTAATCAATATATCAGACTTAAATATTAGGCACGTATACAGATTTTCATAACATTAAAAAATTATAAAAATCCTACAAATAAAATCATATTTCATAACAACAAAAATTTCAAGATTATTATGATACGTAAAGTAGTGTGAAATGTGTCCCTGTGAAATTTTGAGTTATGAGTGCTACTTATTGCATTTTTGTATTCAAAATCACCCTCTATGCGTGGAGAATGAAAATAATACTGTAAACCCTGGAAGGATACAGAATTGTGGAAATTGACTATTTCCTTAAGAAGTGTTTGATTCTGCAACAAGAACATATTGCACTAGTGGTTCATTACAACTGGACTAAATACGGAAGCGAATTAGCAGCACATTCATATTGAAATGTAGTGGATGTCATATATCTGAACATATACAATCAGAGAAAGTTAAGGTTGCGAATAAAGCTATTATTTGGGGAACACTATCTATCGGAGGGTGCTACAGTCACACTGAAGAAATGATGAGTGTATTAAATATACCAATAATGACCAAGAGAACATTGTATAAATTACAAGAAGGCAACTGTCAGACACTATATGAGGAAGCAAGAAATATATTTTTGACTCAATTCCAGAGTTTTCGTACTAATTATAGTTAAATAAATAAACTTTTAACTTTTAACACTTCCAAAATAATAAGTCTAGTTGAAACAAATTGTTTCCTCATATAGCGTCTGACAGTGGCCATATAAATTAACATTTCGTGAGCGTAATTGCACATTGTTATTCGTAAAACATTAGTAATCAATTTTATAGTTGTTTTACTTACCGTGAGTAGTCGCTACACAACGGCAAATAATTCCACACCTTTTTAGCCATTACTTGGCTATGGACATTGAATGGAACCATTATCATATATTAATTTAAACAATAGCAAATTGTTACCTATCTATTAGACTATATCATTTAGCAAGAAAACACACGGAAAAAATGTCTCAGTTTGTTAATATTTTTGGTCTTTGTAGGTATTTAACATTACAACAACAGCTTAACATATTACTTTGTAAGGTCCATACAAAGTAATATAAACATCATTATTACACTGATATGTTTAAGCTGAGGTGAAGTGGAATCCTGTCCCTTTTTTTTCAGATATTTGGGAATTTGAAAATCCTTTCAACAAATATTAACAACAAAATATCTTTGTACAGTTGTTTATCATCAGTCTTGTATTTAAGAAGCCTACTGAGAGCAGGAATAACATGAAACCTATAATATCTGGGTTATATGCTTCATATGTCATTCAATAATTATATGTACATAATATTATATAATGTATGTTATATAAATGTCTATTTAGTTTGAAATTGAAATATACCATTAAATCATATATATATTTTATTTTTACCCTCAAATACAAGCTATTTGTTGATTTTAATTACATTGAAAATCACAAACTAAAATAATATGTTAGTTGTTATTTTAAATGTATTTAAAATAATATATCTATCCGTTCGTTTTCAATATAGTTCGTAGATCGGCACAGCTGCACCAGGGCTGCACTATCGCATACTCAATTCAAGGTCACACGGACTGCATGGTCCATATTTTCAGCGCTCTCTATTGCCAAACGGCTAAACAAATATCTCGATATAATTGCGGAATTCTGCATGAATTTGCTTCGAATGTAAAATTACTAATATTTTGTTAGTATTTTAAGACTTTCTCAAAAACTACTTGACCAATTTCAAAAAACATAACACGGAAATGTAGTTCAAGTAATAGCGCGTATAGTGACACTGAGCAATATGTAGAAATATAACTATATACTTGTACATTGGTAAAAGCATATACGATTTTTTCATGTACTGACTTTAACAATAACATACAAAATGTAGAACCATATTTCAAGTAATTAAAGTACCTTACTATTAACTACAATGATTCAGGAATTGATTAGTATATATTTTGAAAATATTACTTTGATACAACTTAAGAAATGCTCAAAAGAATTGATGCTTGTCGCCCCATAAGCAACACATTGTAACATAAAATC
Organism: Lordithon lunulatus; assembly: GCA_963942505.1. Lineage (NCBI taxonomy): Eukaryota > Metazoa > Arthropoda > Insecta > Coleoptera > Staphylinidae > Lordithon > Lordithon lunulatus. The sequence goes on from OZ012667.1 coordinate 25,526,979, forward strand.
ATGGTGGGGGGTATACCGCCTTCTTAACTCTAAAACTGATGCAGGATAAAACATATATAAGCCTAATTTAAAAACCACCACACATTAAAGAGGATGCAATCCTAGGCATTTTAAAACCCCAAATACTCCTAATAAAGAAAACATATATCATCATAGAAGACTTTAACATAAACATAAGAAATAGAAAAAATAGCACAGCAGAAAATTATCAAAACCTACTAAACAAATACGGATATAATATTCAAAATAAAAAGAAAATTACAAGACCGAATAGAAATTAAGGATCTATCATAGATCTAACTAACAAAGAACTAAATATGAAAAAATAAAAACAAAAAACACAGTATATTCCGATCATGCAGCAATAACAAGCGAATAGAGAGAGACATAAAGAAACAATGATATAACCCATGTACAAAACACAACAAATTACAAAAGGAATAGAAAAAGAAATATAAGTAAAAATCAACATAGAAACAATAGATAGAGAAGGTAATAAGAATCCTATCAGAAATTATACAAGAGAATAGTCGAACAACAACTATAAAAAGAGAGAAAAAACGCTTTTATAAACACATATATTATAAAACAACTTAAAGAAAGAAATAGGCGATTCAAAAGAGATAAATTAAACCCCAATAATGAAATAATAAAATGTAAATATAAAAAGTCCAAAGTAGAAACTGAAATAAAGATTAAACAAAGAAAAGAATAATTCTATAAAAATAAATTCGACAACACAATGTCTAACAGTAGCAATATGTGGTATGAAATAAACACATGACAAAGAGTCAACGGAAATAGAGAAAATTGAAAAAGACGATGGTAGGATAGCTACATCAGAAAGAGACATTGCAAATTGTATTGAAATAAATAATTACTTTTCAACGATAGGAGCAACCTTAGCAAATAAAATAAAAAATCAACAACAAAAAATAACTAAATTAAAAAAAGAAACTAAAACAACAAACAACCATAGAAACGCTGTACCCAACTACAGAAAATGAAATAAGGAATATAATAAAATCCTCAAAGGAAAATATAGATCCAGGATACGATAACAGAACAAACAAGATAGTAAAAGATAAGGAAAGTACACTAACACCTGTTATAATAAAATTCATAGATGAAGCACTAACCACAGGACTATTTCCAGACTGCCTAAAAAATTTCATCATAAAACCATAAAACCTATATTCAAAAAGGGAAATAAAACGAAACCAGAAAACTATAGGCCCTCTCTATTATCGGCAATTGGAAAAAAAGAGAAGAGGGAAAACTTATACATAACAGACTATATGACCAAGTTGCGCAGATAATAAATCCTAGGCGGTATGCATTCCAACAAAAGTGTAGCACAACAACAGAAATTACGGGCGTAATATACTACATCGAAAAGGAAATGCAAGAAGGAAAATATGAAGTCACACTATTTATTGACATAAAGAAGGCCTTAGATACAGTCTCTCGAGAAGTGCTATTAGAGAAATTAAAACAAATAGGAATTGCAAGTACCTTTTATAAGATGATGAAATTATACCTACGTTCAAGAAAACAAACAATAAAATTGAACGAAAGTTTTAGTGAAACAGAAACACCAGAGTATGGAATTTCGCAAGGTCCACCACCTACCTCCTCTACACATACTGTACACTAAAGCCCGTATGACATTATGTAGTTTCTTATATTGTTTTTGATATGGTTTTCGATACAGACACAAACTACACAGTGTCATACACACATGTTGAAAACTATATAGGAAACGATGTAGAAATACGATGAAACATCATTTTCTTACATCGTTTCTGCGCGTTGGGTGCGCAGAACTATAAATTAGGGAGATAACCGGCCGGCGGCGATAATGGCGTCGACCGGGCGATCAGCTGTTTTCTTAATAACAACATATATTCTTTATTCGTGTGTATATTGGCGACGAATATTCGTCTTTATACGTGAAAGTCTCACTTTTCAAGATGTCCTAGACAAGCCGAAATCCCGCCAATAATTTCAAATAATTCAACCAATCACGACTCGTGCCTCATCCATTTTTTGATATAAGAAACAATATAATGTCATACACAATGTTAATTCCTATATAGTTTTCCATGTAGAAATTCTTATACAGTTTCTTATATCAATTCTTATATAGAAAACGATATAAGAAACTACATAATGTCATACGGGCTTAATGATATATTCGAGATCCAGTTAACTGGAAAACTATTTGTATGTGCATGTATACTATACAACGGAATGAAGTAGCGAACTAGAACAAAATATCGGAACCGACATTAGTAACTTGGAAGCATACTATTTAAACAACGTGCTAACGGTAAATGAAGAAAAACCAGAATATATGATAATCAGTGCCAGACAAAAGAAAAAAATTGACATCAACAAAAAATAAATATACTATACACATCTAAAATATCATATATGATAAATATATGGAGTAATGCAGCAAAGAAAAATGTAGAAATATTACAAGAATCTTAAAAACATTGCATGAACTACTTAAATTTACTGCGACGAAAGAAGTCCATATGAAACTACAAGAACTTTATGTATCAAATAAAATCATTATGTCAAATCCGGTGCGTAATTAAATTTGAAACAATATATAAAATTAAACTATTAGGTAACTCAAGTTACACCAACTGTTGTTTTTTGCGCATATTTGTCTTGGCATTTTCTCTGTTTGTGGATCTTTAGCACATTTTTTCACGGTATCGCCCCAACTCGCCTATTTGTAAATATGGTTACGATCCATTCAGTCGTTTTTCCGAAAATTTGTTCACAGACAAATTCATATCCACACACTACAGCTCTGTGTGTGGATAGGAAAGTAAAAATTAAAATTAACTACGCCAGCAAATAGTGTTTATAGCGAACCGATGTGAAGTTAAACAGTTCCTATAATTCCAGCCGCCTTGTGAATTTGTGCGGCGAAACTTTCAATACATTGTTGAATATAACAACAATCATCAGACATATATTCGTGTATTCTTATGGGCCTTACTTTTTTTTAAATAATTTTTAAACATAAACATGAAATAATTGTAAAATCATTTTTTATTTATAACAAATGTATGTGCCCATACACCAATGTTTTTATTTATCCATTTGGTTATAAAACATTACACCTGTTTATAGCGAATTAATACCTTAATTTACAAAAGCTTTAATTCTGTTCGAAGAGAAAATAAATTGGTTGTTGCCAGACAAAAAGTGAAAAACTGCTATTACATAATAATATAAATAATTGAAATGTATATTTAAATTTGGGTTAATATCTTTGATGTATTCATCGATAACTGTGATTGTAACTCTTCATCCCAAAGGATACCATGTATGAACCTAATAACGCAGACCCGCACAGAATTACTTCTCAGTAATTAATTTCTCTGCCATATTTCTCTTTAAAAGGCTTTTTTTTAAATTCTATATTTTTCTAATTGTTTAGCGGAATAACCGGCTAGTAATTATTATCCAGTTTATCGAATATCTGTTAAAATGGTCGGAATTTATCAGACAGGCCGAAGATTCGTCGCATCCCAACAAATAACCGATATGACAGACAATTTGCAAAATCTGGCATAGTCCTCGCATCGCAACCAGATATTTTTCCTTAAAGAATCCTTGAATTATTAAGCAGGACAGGACACACAAAAACTGAAAGTTTCTGTCCAATAAAAGTACACGTATTTAAATTATTTAATAAAAAATATTTAATTTCTTTATTAGTATTAATATAATAATAATTAAATAAAAGATAATTTTTTATCATAAATTCATAAGAATGTTACATGTTTCTTAATAGTAAGGATATACAAAGAAAAAACACTTGGGGTGCCATAAATATTAGTGTCGATATATTTAAATATTACATTTGTGTTTAATTCTTAATAAAAAATGCTAAATTTATTGAATATTATCACAACTTTTGTTGGACATTTACACAGCTAGATTTTCTTTTTCGATCATTTGGGTAGCCAACATTTTAGCAAAGCGGATCGGAACTTCGTAAAGTTTGCGACGATCTGTGCTAGTGTACTTAAAAAGTTGGTAAAACTCACCTCCATATATGTGGTTTGAAACCTTTGGGGCAGGGGCAATCCAAACATGGTCGGCCAATGTCAACTTCATGTATTTCGACACCCTGAAAGAATTCAAAATACGATATAATTTAATTCAACATACAATAACTATCTAAACTAGTTTAATAACTTATATTCAACAGCAAATTTAATAATAAATAATTCTCGCATTACTTTAAAAGAAAAAATAGTACCACAGACTGATTTGGCTAAAAAAATGTTTATCTTTATAGGGCTCATAACCTAGGGGCTTTTCCGGAAGAGGGTCGTAGCGCAACAGAGTTTAAGCGCCTGATATTTATCTCAAGTTAGTAGTAGTGAAAGGTATATTTTCACTCTCGCTCCCCAATGATCAATATGAGGCGGACTGCGCCTGTGTTTACTAAGCCACTAAGCTGGGTTAGTTTCAAATCAAATTCAATACTTTATTGTAATGGATGCCCTTCCAGACTTGTTATCGCCAAGTAAGGACACACATGTTTAACAAGAAACATTTATGTCGAATATTAATTACACACATTAAATAAAAGTGATGGAATTTATTGTGTGACTAATCTATTATATATTCCCCAACAAAATAACATGTCTTAGAGACTTTTTAATCTTTTTATTCGCCCTTACAATATTGTTTGAACATTTTTATTTTATCTACATGCAGTAGTATTTAGTGGGCTGTGGAACTATTTTGAAAGTGATGAAGAGCAAAAGCTAAATGTTTATATTGCAACAAACATATATGTGTGAGGGTAGAATCCCATAGAGATTTAAGCAGGAATTTATAATGAGGGATGCGTTGCTCACAATGAAAAACATACTGCCCTATTTTTTTTTTACTTTTGCATTTACTTTTTGAAGAATGGAATATATTTGAAATAAAACAAATGGCTAATCATGCAAACATTATTGTTGCTGCAGTTAAATTTGACAACATATATCATATTATGCTTATTCAGTTAATATAGTTGTGCAAAAGGCATTGAAACTGATTATATAAAAAATATGTTGAACAAAGTTTATTAATATATTAAGAAAAGTTCGCAACATGCAAACTTGTATAGCATTACCTACATTAAAATTGAAACCAGACTGTATGACACAATGGAATTCTACCTATGATATGCTAGTTTTAAAATTAAATAATTTACGTGCTATTTTAGAAAACGACAACTTTCCTGAATCACTCAAAATGTGAGACAATAAAGCAACTAGTGAAAGTATTACGGATTTTCTAGGTCAATGAAAATTGAACAGAAACAAATATGAGCGTGTCAAAAATGTATTTATTTTCAAGCAATGAAAGAATATATCGAAATACAATTGTAAGAGGATGAGTATTGTACAGATATAACACATTTCTTAGAAAGTATATCAGCAAATTTTATAAAAATAAAACATGTTCATCCACTTGAAAGTATAGATATTTTAAAGGAAGCAACAATTTTAGATCAGCGGTTTAGGGAATATTCCTTTTCTTAAAAAGAAGCCTTTTTCAAAGGCGTTATCGAGATCAGAGCTTCGTTCAAGGTACCGCTCAATGATAAGGCGAACATTTCAGCAACTGGCCACCTGTTGACTGGTAGTTAATTTGGACTTAGAAGCGGTCTCTCAACTACTGCCGCCTTGAGTAGTTTAGTTGATGACATATTATTGAAATGTTTCGAGAGGAAGCAATATACAACAGCAGCGTTTCTTGATCTTACCAAGGCATTTGACTATGTGTCACACCTAATCTTGGCCAGAAAATTGTCTGGCAGGCTGTTAACAAAGTGTGTATTGGGATGGTGCTTCGTCTGAAACCCTTATTTATTATTAAATTATCTACCAGCACATACTAATGGCGACAAATCCCTATTGTATCCAGATTATACCACACTGTATGTGCAAGGAGGCTGATGTGGGCAGTAGACTAAACTCGGCTCTATCTTCGGTAAAATCGTGGATAACCGATAATAGATTACTTATAAATGACTTTCTCTCTAAGGCTCTCAGGTGCTGATAGACACAATGCATGGGACACCACATTTTGGATGTGAAGATTGACTTTAAGATGAGATGGGATGTACAAGGCGAATCCCTGGTAAATAAAGTGTCTTAAGGGTTTTTTGTTTTGAGAAACTTAGCAAATTCTGTGTGTAGACAGCATGCTTTCTCTGTGCCAGTCTCATATCAGCTATGCCATCCTAATCTGGAGACATTCTCACATTATAAAAAGGATATTTGCTTGACAGAGACGAGAGATTCGGATAGTAGCTGGCGTTGGGTATAAAGATGAATGCCAACAACATTTTCAATCGCTGAAACTATTCACCGCACCAAGCCAGTTCATTCTTGAGTGCCTTCTCCATATTAAAATAAAACTTTGGTGACTTCCATAGTCGTATCTCAGTACACACTCATCTGACTCAGAATAGGAACAATATATATCCTGAAGCATTGAGACTTAATAGGTCCCGTATAGCCTCGAGATATTTCGCTATATCATTTTTCAATGTACTGCCTGACGTTGTCAAGTATCAATGTATAAGACATTTAAAAATTAACCTAAAAGCATACCTACACAGGATTAATCAATGGTTTTATGATATATATGATTTTACATGGACCAAGTGCAATGATTTTGTTTATGTTAGCTACCCTACTTGTGTATCCTGTAACATTATCTTTTTTTAATTGTAAATATTATTGTATAGTACATTTATCTATTATTAAGTCTATTTTAAGATTATCGAAATTTTTACATCTCTATTATTAATTTGGTCTGTTCATTTTAAATTTATATTATATATGACGTGTGTAAAATACAATTATTGGTTGACACAAATAAACTATCTATCAGTCTTAACAAGAAATCATCTATTTTAAACTGTTGTCGACAACACCGTAGAACAACAAATCAATGAAAATAAACCCACCTCTATATTATCGACAAAATAAGCAATATGAAAAAATTGAATAAACAAGTGTTTCAAAAGTATCTTGATGGGCCTTTACTCAATAGATATGAAAATCCTTTAAGTTGAATGATAGAAAATACCTATATCTCAGACTTTCCAATTTGATGCAAAAGACTATGTATAATGGCTACGCCAGTATATTTTAAAAAACTGGCCAGATATTAAATGCAAAGAGGTCAAACTTAAGAATGTTTCCAATATTATATTCCTAAACTGCAATTTATAAATGTATATATTTTTAATTATAATAATTAAAATTTTATGTTATTTATAAAAAATATACAAGTCTTTCTTTTAGTTACAATGTTATGTATTGTCACTATTATTTATATAAAAACCTTATAAAATGCAAGTCATAAGAAACACTTCAGTTTAACACTGGGTAATTGCAAAGTTACAAAACAATTAAACTATAACCACAGCTCGTTCTCGCTTATTCTATACGCGTCTGAACTAAACGAACTAAATGAATGGTTTGTGAACTAGTGCGTTACTAGAAATAAGAACTGATGAACTTGTTCGAGAGAAGGAACAGACTCTAACGTCTCTACAAGCGACCCACAGTATAAAGTTAGCAATAAACTACACAACAGGGAACGAGCCATGAATAATAATCTAAAACCATCCAAGGGTTAGGTTAATGCATGGAGCAACACTCTGCACAAGTCCTCTTTCATTATATATCTAGACAATATAATAAATTACGTAGGTACCAGGCTTCCACAATATGAACAAAATGAAGCCTAACCGTTTAGGTTGCGAATAGTGGGACAACCATTAGATATAATGGTTAGCTGTAAAATATGCAACCTATCAAATAAGCAGCAATTTAGCGGTGGTAGCAGAGGATGTGGTAAGCAATTCTTGGGAAAAATACTTATAAAGATTCTACACAGTCAATGTTTACGGAATAAAGAAAATAAATTAGAGGCATCTGTATTGCATTCTCGCAGGTGATTAAGTTATATGTATATGTGACCATATGGCTAACATAATGCTGAATTAAAGGATAAATAAAACGATTTTTTACTTTGTTTTTTATCACACTTCAGTTACACTTTGCAACTAGTTTCGGCTAAGCTCTAGCCATTTTCGAGCTCCTCCGATCCGAAAATGGCTAGAGCTTAGCCGAAACTAGTTGCAAAGTGTAACTGAAGTGTGATAAAAACAAAGTAAAAAATCGTTTTATTTATCCTTTAAAATGAATTATCACAAAGTAGACGCCTTAACAATCCAATATTTAATGCTGAATTGTCAACAGTTAATATTTCAGGTTACGCATCGAGCTTACAAGATCACAATGTAGTCATGGAGGTGTTATTTTATGCATCTAATTAAAAATAACAACATATAACCTAAAAGATAATATTAACACCTTTTCATTTTCAAAACATTTTGAAATTCCGCCTCTTACAAGATATTTTGATTATTAACATTTACAGGTCCCCAAATGGTGGTTTCAATATATTTAAGAAAATATTATTTTATGGAATGTTCTGCGAGTATAAACATTAATAAAAACATAATCTCATATGGGAAGATTATAATGTCCATTTTCTTCTATTTAAAGTTCTTTATTTGTTGCGGACATTGGCTATTAACATAGTCATTCGAACATTATCCACTGCCTGTGTGAGATCGAACCATTCTCGCAAGTTCTTAAGCCAAGAATGTGGCCATTCTGTCATCTACCTTGCTCTGTTACAAGTTGAAGTATACGGTGTTACAAGTGGAAGTATATGACGGTATATGTTGTTTCTCATCACATGGCCCAAATACTCTACGTTGTTTGATGATGTTTTGTATTTTCTTTTCTGTTGTCATTATGAGAACCTACCAATTTGTTACGTGTTGTGCCCATGGGATTCGCAAAATGTGTTTGTAGATCCACATTTTGAAAGCTTCGAACTTTTTCATACTGACTTTTGTCAGAGTCCATGCCTCTGCCCCGTGCAGCAACACAGGGAATATGTAACAACGAGCCATTCTAGTCTTTAGTTCCAAGCTTATATATCCGCCACAGAAAATGCTTCTCATACTATTGAAGGCCGCTCTTGCTTTGTCCATTCGGCAATAGATCTTAACTGTCTAAACTATTTGCGAGCACTGTCGGCATATGTGATATTTTTTATTTTTACTCCCTCCGATAGGTCTTCTAGTGCTTTAGTGACCATTTGCGTGTATGTTGAACAAGTTAGGGGAGATAACGTAGTCATGCCAATCTCCCCTGTTGATGTTAATTTCGTCCGCTACCCTCGATTTTTACAACTGCCTTCTGATTCCAGAACGTATTATCGATAAATCCTTAGATCTTCATCTGAATGAACACATCAGATATGTATGCAAGAAGGCGGGAGCAGCAGCACAGAGTTTGTGGAATAAATGGAGGAAACGATTCGACGATGCATTTTGTATAAAAAAGACTATTTGGGATGTATGTGTGAGGAGTATAATTATGTACGGTGCTGAAGTATGGTGTGGCAGGGAGTGGCCTGAGGCCGCGAAGTTTCAAGTGCATGCTTGGACCAAAAAACCACTTCTAGCTATGTAGTGAAACAGGAGATGAATGCGGTATTGATTAGAACGTATACAGGGAGTAAAGTAGCAAAGTATCAGAGAAAGGTGTATGAGACGAATGACAAACGAGTGATAAAGGAAGTATTTGAAGAAATGCAGATTAACTCAAAAAAGAAGGAAGTAATGGGCAAATGGAAGATAGAGAGAAAGCAAATGTATGAAAGAGTAAGAATGTCCTTGGAAGAAGTGGAAACGCTGAATCACAGTGGTGACATGCTGGAAGTTCTGTTAATGGACAAGCTTCTGGAACTAGAAGCACAAGAGAGACAGAATAGTATTGAAAACAGTAGATATAGGAGATACAAACAAATCCTAGCTCACAAACCTTGATTTGTCGCTTCAGATGTGGAAACGAGGTAGAATGGTTCAAGGATTGGATGGGTGATAGCTATAGGAAATGTGGTATATGTGGTCAAGGTGAAGATAAATGGGAGCACTGGTTAAATTAACATGGAGAACGTATGGTGAAGGAAGGATGTAAGATAGTGACCAAAGGTTGGATGTGGTTTTTAGATGAGGATGGAAGAGGAGTGAGTGTAATGAGGTCGATAAAGCAACTAGAAGAGCTAAAATGTGTTATATAAAAAACAATAGGGGTAGTCTTTCCTTTTGTTTTGCGGGAAAGAAAGATAGAATAAATAAATTATGTAAGTTGTATAATTTTGTTTATTTTTAAAGGTTTATTATATACTGACTGGAACTGATTCTTTATCTGATATTACAAGACTGAATTGACATAAACATTAGAATCGACAGGCTTTGTTCTTCGTAAATGAACTTCCAACAGCTATCAAACGGCAGATAACAGTGTTGATATTGTACCTATAGGCGAATATTCTTTTAAAAGTACATTAGGTTGAGGTTTAGTTTGGAACCCTCAAGATGATATACTATCCTAGACCACGAAAAGACTGGAAGATAAATCCAGCAACAAACGAAACATTTTATCAGCAATATCACGAATTTGTCATCCTCTTGGACTACTTGGTCCTATTATTATAAATGCCAGGATAATTTTACAAATAAATTGGGAATTGAAGCTTGATTGGGATGAATCAATTCCACTGTCACTTCATACCAAGTGGTCGGAATTGCGGCGCGAATTAGCACTAATTCACCAAATGAAAATTCCTCGTCACATAGTAAGCCCACAGGAACAATTATTCCAACTTCATACATTCTGCGATACTTCCGAAGATGCTTATGGTGCGTATGTTTATCTACGTTCAAGCAAGAACGACATTCATATTTCTCGTCTCGTGCGTGCAAAGTCGCCAGTTGCACCTCTCAAAAGAATCAGTATTCCTAGACTAGAATTATGCGGAGCTGTTCTGGCAGCACAGCTGGCCGAAAAAGTTAGGAACTCGCTCAGTATAATTATATCTGAATCCATATTCTGGTCAGACTCTACAATAGCTTTAACTTGGATCCAATCACCATCTAATAGATGGAAAACATTCGTGGCTAATCGAGTAACTGAAATTCAAAATCAAACTGAACATGCTGTATGAAAACAAATGTCTTCAAAGGACAAACCAGCAGACATTTTATCCCGAGGTATGGGACCCAGCAAATTAGCCAATAATAGCTTATTGTGGGTGAAATGGACCAGAATTGCTAGCTAAAGACGCTGATAGCTGGCCCGACCTAAAGATAATGACTACGGAGTACCCGGAAGAAAATAAAGCGATTTCTCTACATTTACAAAGCTAAATAGGTTAAAAGATTTAGATTTAAGAACAATCTCTAAGCAAAAGATAGACAGGGCCCCTGGAGTTACGAACTAAATAATTCCAAATTATCCATAATTAAAGTAGTTCAACCTGAACATTTTTCGCTAAAAATCAAAACGTTGGCCAAAGGACAACCTATTCATCGCAGTAGCAATCTAATGTGTTTTAATCCATTCATTGTCTAAACTGGATATAGGGTGGGTGGAAGGTTGAGCGTATCAAAGCTACCGTACCACAAGAAACATTCCATTGTATTGCCCACAAAACGTCATGTAACCGCATTAAATATCAAGAACCCGAAAGATTACTTCACGCCGGTACTCAAGCCGTGTTATAATCCTTGAGGCGTAAGTACTGGATCGTTTCTGGTAAATGTGCTATAAAAACAATCATCAGAAAATGCATATCATGTTTCAAACAAAACCACGACCAACTTACAATATAATGAGTGATTTGCCGTACGACCAAACATGTCCAACATGTCCAACTTCAATATAATCACGAGCAAACTTGATCACCTTGAAACAGTCGATTCGGCTAGCTGGGGTTGATACCTAGTGTCGTTATGACCACTCTTTAGGATGTTTACAAAATTAAAATTAATGATGAAATGTGAAATAAATTCGAGGTTACCCGCGGCAAAAATGCATCTGAATGTTATTGAGATACGTGAAGCCTATGGCGAGGATGCGTTACCGTATATGACGGTTGCGCGAAGTGCCAAAGCGTTTCGTGCAGATCGTAATGAGACTGTGGATGTGCACCGGACATGTCGGCCGTCCATTCTTCAACATAAAATTGACATCGTGAGTGATGACTATTCCATAGATCTTCAATGGTGTTATAAAATTGGCGCACTTACATGTCTACATAGTCCATCCGGATACAACGTACGACGATATTTCTAGTTTCCTGGCACACAATCAATTTAAAAGCATTAGATGTGAATAATGAAATCTAAATATCTTCAGCAATGTGTATCATTTAAGGTATATCTGCCTATTGGCGAAATACAAAAAAATAAAGAACCCTGAATTACACATTTGCAGAAATTTTTGGAACTTTTCGATTGCTCTCACTAGTATGTCGGGCGAAATTCCTTCAATGTTTTCTTACAAAGCCTCGTTTAGTCGGCATTGAGGTACCCCCACAAAATGGGACTCGTTTCTCGTGAAATTTTGAGATGTTCCTCCTATGGGAGGCAGTTCCCTGGCCACCGCGCTCAACCTATTTAACCCCCTGTGACTTATTTCTGTGGGCGTACCTCAAGGCCGACTAAAGAGGCCCTTCAACAAAAAAATGAAGGAATTTCGCTCGATATTTTTTATATTTCTCGTACTTTCGTTACAATACAAGATCAATTTATTTTGTTAAAGCTAGGAAAATATTCGTGGAAAATTTCTAATTATTTTATCATATTTAGGTTGTTTTAAGTGTGAATAGAGGACTCGATTTCTGATATGACAGGCTGAATACCTCAGAGATCAGTGTTTGGCCATCTTATATTTTTAATGTTGGTGAATGACTAGCCAGTTAACTTGCAGAAGGGACAATTAATTTATTTTTGCAGACCTGATTACGTTATGCTGTCAAAATGTAAATGCTGAATGATGCTAATGATGTATTAATTAGTATTGAACTGTGGTGTAAACCAAATCGTTTGATGTTGAATACCAACAAAATGGTCTGTATTAATTTTCAAGCAAGAAAATCACTACCACACAAAAAAATTTAACCTAACAATAATGACTGCTCATAATTAACTGCATAAAACGTTAATCAGTACAAATTGTAATAATCGACTGATCAATACTTTCATCAATACAATGATACCAAACACAAAATCTTCTTCTTTTCAAAACAATTCAAATGTGACTTACACCAATTTCATTTTCACAGGCTCATATAACTGCAGAATATTATTTGATAGTATATAATAATGGTATAACTTGTATCTTGTAGATGCATGGGTATTTTGCACCCACAAATAAAATTGTTATAAAGGATACAAAAGGAAAAAACATAGCATTGAATTTATAATTAGAGATTCACAGCATTTTTTTCTGTGCCTGGCTAAAACCGTACAAGAAAGGAGTGGATGCGTTCTTGAAAACAAAAAGATCAGTAATCCAACAGTTCGTCTTCCGCATAGCTGAGGACAACCCTTGTTAATGAAGTATAATATGTAATTCATTTTCAAAAGTTCATATAATTAGTGAAAAGTTAGGATTATCTGAATATATTGTTTTAAATGAATTTGTTATGCTACCTTTTCACACATGTGCTGAAGAATTATAAAACTATGGTGAGTACTATATTTTATCTCCACTGCAGCACCGTATATTGTGAAATAATTATTTAATCAAATGTAGTATAATGATAGTTTTTTTATAATCTCATGTAATCAAATGTTATTACTAAATTAATGCTAATAAAAAAACGTCTTTTCTACCCTAGAAGTTTAAGCTAGATCAAGTGTCAATATACAATTCTCTGACTTTTTGCCAAAAGCTGTTGTCGCACCTCAACTATTCGACTTACTAAAATTATTACTCTAAATTATCACATTTTCTGTTACATAAAAGTAATAATTTTACTGAAATGTTGATGAAAGTGGGGTATTACAATTCCAAATTAATAATAAAGCTTCCCATTTACTAATGAGTATATTTATGGAATTTATGGAATACATGTTGTTTGAACATTGGTTCAATGCACAGAAATATTGAAGTTTCTACGTTATAAGAATGTATTATATACATAAGCAATACAAAAGTATCATCGTCATAATATCAATGCCATCTATTCAGGGATTGAAACTGAGATAGATAGTTAATGCTTTCCAGATTCGATTAATGCATGTGTACATTGAAGGATGCACATTGCTCAATGTGGTAATGTATATCGGTTATAAAGATTCATGTAGCAGTTAATGCACACAAACCTTAACACAGTCATTGTAAGATCGAGTAATCACCAGTATTACGTTCTACCAATAAATATATAAATACGAAGTACAAAAAATAATAATATATAGATTAGATTTATTATTGGTGTTTTACACAAGAAATCATTTACACAAGTATGGCATAGAACAATAGAAATATAAATAGATACATACATATTTTAAATATTAAACAATTGAAACATATTAAAAAAATAAGACATAAATACAAAAATTAGTGAAATCAATTTCAAAATGACCCAATGGCATCCTGTCCAAATGTAGATTTTAATGTGGAGTCGGTACATATACCGTTGCTCCCTTTCCTTAATTGACAAGGTATCCATATCACTACTCATTAAAAGGATTTTCGAACCAACTTAAATACCTGCTATTACACCCTTTATAACACCAACTATAACCTGGCTCCCTCAGTGCATATATGGAAAATTACAAGAAATTTCATGTTTTTTCAAAGTAAGCATTAAGTAAATATAATATTTCTTAGGCTGTTGCTTGAGTTGATAGAATTTTTCTAAAAAGCACAACTTCCTTAAAATAAGATTCGTATGTATCTCACGAAAATTAACAAAATTGCTAATCCAGGCACATTTGTAGTAGTGTACAAAGTTGAACACATATAAAGATAAAAATTCTAGAAAAACGTCCTTGGGTCTTAACGGGTTAAATCACTTTATTGTAAATTTAATTTGAAAGTATTGAGGATTGATAAAAATTCGTGATTATAAAATGTGGAACTGATGACAACTTGATAACTTGATAATTAGTGATGGGCACAGTTGAAATAATTGTATTGATATTAGTGGTGAAGTCAAACTAGGGAATTGAAACTATTAAAACATATCTCATGTGGTCAACACACGACTTTTTTAATTAATTTATTCGGAAAGTCGTGTTCTGCTTGCAGTAGATATTTTTAGAGCGGCCACGTTCCTTTTCTTCTCTGGTTATGGACCGGATTTACTCAAATTTTCACTGGATCACCCCAGCCGATTTTCAAATTTGATGCGATCCATTCAGCCGTTTTTTGTTCACAGGCGACCACACATCTAGGCACACACACTTATACAGCATACTGTATTCGGAAAGTAATAATTAACGGCAATTTGAGCATTACACATAATATTTTAATATTATTTTGCTCCCACAGAACTATTGCTCACAATAATGCTTGCAATAATATCCGAAATATTTGTTTCCTATATTGTAGCTAAAACTCCACTTATATATTTTCATATATAAAATTAAGCCAAAATATGCAAATATAGGAATTTACCCTGAAATTTCTCGTCTATTTTAGTCACTTCATAGATCCTCTGCTTTAACTTTCTCATTATGTTATGGCCTAGAAATCGTTTTCAACAAATCAATTTAGTCACCTGTTTCCGGATTATCTTATTTAGTTATTACATCGTTGAGTTTATTTAATAATATAATGTACGTTGCCAGCATCCTCTTAAATTTACATGCTGCTAAAAAATTATCATTTTTTTACATAAATTCTAACCTATGAATGTCACTGTCATTGAGCGAATCATTGGGAATCTCACAAGCAAATTAATATTATAAATATTATTTGCGCCAGACACAGCGTTGCCACATTGTATGAAACAAATGATTGCAGTGGATTGCCGATTTATAGGCCGCTTTTTTTTGGGTGTTGATCTTTGGTAATCAAGTTATTTTGTTCTGTTTGACATACTAGCGCCACTTATTATCATCCTAATAAACTAATGCCGCCTACTTGATTTAGGCCCTTTTCGCCCCCCTTAAGCCATAAATTTCAGCACTTTTACTGTTTTTTAATGTCCTGGCAGCATCGCGACTACAGCTTGAGACACTTTATTAAAACTAAAAAAAGGTGACGACATATGCGAATATGAAATGGGGTCTATATCACAGTCTGAAATCATAGATAAAATTGTATGGGACACATTAACGAAACGTTAATTAAAAGTACTAGCATTCATATCACAGATAGTAATGGTGTTGCGATGTGAATTGATAATTTTCCATAGCATCAACTTTATTATTAGATGTATGTATATAGTTGTCATTTGAGGCAAATTTTGCCATATTTATACGTGCACGGTATAGATCACGGTACTTATTTTCCATAGTTATTAAAGTACTATCATCTACCTGGTTGCACGGTAGAACTGAAGTATTTCACGCATTTTTCTCAATTCATCTGTGAACCATGACACGAGTTTATTTTTTTACTCCTCTACCTGCCCGGATTTAATTGGGAAAGTTTACATTGTTGCTATATATACTAATGAATCTTAAACTTTTCCTGTGAACATCGACATCTGTATACTCGATGAAAGACAAGTCAACTTCAGAAAGTAAGTTATAAAACAGCCATTTACCAGTCTGCGTTATTTGTCTGTAGAACTTAACAAATTTGTTTGACATTTAGTTGAATTTGAAAGCATATAGCAACATGATCTGATAGGCCAGTATAAACCGCTGATACTTCTATACATTCATTTGTAGATTCGTAAACACGTTATCTAAAGTGTCTTTACCGCGAGTTTTGAAATTGACTGTAGGAGTTAAACCAAAGCTAAATTTTGTTGGGATGCACGCTTATCATCGTTAAAAATATGCACATTGAAATTCCCCAATATTAATATTATTACTTAAAATATTCGAGAGGAGATTGTTTAAAAGATCTAAAAACATTAAAAATTCACCACTAGGTGACCAGTAGAAGTTAAAAATATACATATTAATGGTTGTGGACGAGGTTCCCGACAGCTCTTGTATCTTTTTAATGGAAATATTAGAAAAGTGAAAGTGATTTAGTGTCGTCGAGTGTTAAGATTATGTATGTAGTGATTTCTACACAAGTAATTTCTGGGGATATAATCCCCAATTGTCAGAATAGACGTTTCTTGCCCTGAAAGCCAGTGTTCAATTAACGCAACTGCTTGGTAGTTATTGGTGTGATACCTCATCACTTGAATTTTATATCACAAGGATTTTATGTTTAAATACAAGACAAGTGGATTTTCTTAAGGCAGCGCTATAGCCATTTGATTTGTTCGAAAATAGTAGCGATTGGGCGTATTGATGCTAGATTTTATAGTTTTTGTTGCAATTTATGTTATATGGATTATTAAGTTCAGTATTGGATATGATCTAGCCACCGTGTTTATTACTCGGATATTTGAGTCGCGTTTAGAGCCATTTCCATTTCAGAGAATTGTAAGTTGACTCTAAAAGAAGAATATTCTCCCGGACGATTTGCAATGCAGTTTAGCGGAGCAATACCATTTCCCTTTAGGTGATTGGTGATGTCTTCGGTAGAGGTGCCGGGACTAAGTTAATAAATATGTATGTAAGCCTTCTTCGGAACACCCTCAACACTTTGCGGTCATTTGTCGGGGCCGCAATTAAATAATTGGAATAAACTGAACTACACTGCTGTAAACACGAAGCCAATAGAAAATCAGATAAAACTCATCTTCCAGTAATGTTAGTTTTTTATATGTTGGTTACCATAGTGTCTCTTTTTATAATATTTTAATGTCTTCTTAAAGTTATGCTTCTAATCGTACTGTTAAATAATTATATCTATATTTTATTATACAGGGTGTTCCTAAAGTATGGAATAAATTTGATAAAACATTTATTTGTGATTTTAAACTTTTAATGAAAGTTTTCGACCAGTTTTAAATGAACAATGACATCGACAATTTTTTCAAATGACAAAACTATTTGTTTATTGCGGATTCTGAAAGGGATTATTTGTCTGCGATCTATATATTATGATATAGGTCACATAAGAAAATTCAGAGAAAACTCATTTTAAATGTAAGAGTGAAAAAAAAACAAGAAAAGCGAAATAATATTTAATTAAACAATAAAAAGCTAAAGTAAATGCTCTACCTGTGCATCACTTACAGTCTGACAATGAGCTAATCGAATAAAAAATTCGGTTTCAACATTTTCAATAATATCTGGAGATAATAATCGTATTTCACGATGAATCTCGCCTTAAATAATTGAAATCCGTTGTGCGTATTATGTAAACTTTACATTTGAAATATCCCCAAAGGAAAAAATCTAATGGTGTAAAATCTGAAACCTGAAACCTGAGACCGACCATTTACTTTACCTTTTTATTGTTTAATTAAAAATATTATTTCGCGTTTCATGTTTTTCTTCACTCTGCCATTTGAAATGATTTTATGTGACCTATATCATTATGTACACCGCTGGTCCCAGAAAAATAATCCCTTTCAGAAACCGCAATAAAAAATGGGGTTATCATTAAAAAAAATTGTCTATTACGTCATAGCTCATTCAAAAATGGTGATCCGAGCAATTTTTGCAAAAATCACAACTAAAGGTTTTATCGAAATGATTCCATACTTTAGGGACACCCTGTATATATTTCCTCTAGTCACGATAGTTGAAATTTGATCGATAATATCAAAATTCATCAGTCATTTGTACAAATTGTGGGTAAGAATAATTATAATGTGTTTGCTGTTACGGATACTTGGTTAACAAATATGAGGATATAACTACCGCAGAGCGAAATAATAGGAGGCATTATGGTGTAGGTCTTTACGTAAGATCAATATAGTCAAATTCAATCGTACCAATAAAAAAATAGCAAATTATGTGATATGCATGGGAACTATGAACAATAACTTACAGGATATTCATACAGTTCCATCAAGAAAGCTCAACAACCTACTTGCATTGATATTATTCTCACAAGTAAGCTATCAGATCACAAGGTTAAATATAACATATATGACCACATAATTATGTCGGATTTAAGAATACTCCAGCATACGCGTACACAATCAGTAGATATTTCTGATCATGAGTTGGTATTCTGCGTAGTTTTCCCTTCAACCTATTAAAACGAAATCTAAAAGTAGCACTAAACCTAGTAGAAACATATCAAAAATAAATTTGTAATAATTTGGTAATGACCTGAAAACTATTTCTTGGGATAACATTTACCATATCGATGATGTTAAAGGACAAGTCAAATTCATGATAGATATTATAAAGGCAATACCAAATATTCATGCCACATTAAAGAAATTTAACCAGAAAAAATTGTCAGCTCCATGGTACACTGACAACATAAAATATATTGGGAAACTAAAAAATTCGGTACTGGCTAAATTTAAAAAGACGAGGTGAGATCAAAACTGGATGCTATACAAAAAAATCGAAATGTTTATAATAAATCATTAAAACTAGAGAAAATATAATAATAATAATAATGTCCTGGTAGGAGCTAAAACAACAAAATATAATCAACCGGTGTGAAGTTAACCTCTAAAGCCATACACGTTCCGGTATACCGGAGAGGTAAACCTGTCGGTTTTCCTCTCCGGTTTGCCTGCACAGACCCTGGAGCCAGCCATACACGTTGCGCTATACCGGAGAGGTATGCCTGCAGCATGGGGAGGCGTAACGCAATTCAATTTTCGATTCGCGTTGTGGAAAAAACTTTTGGTAACTGCTGGCCAGGGACGTATATTTTCAGGTTGGTGCAACTGAGGCATGTTAAATGGAGCAAGGCGTAATATGAGCAAGGGTGTCAGTGTCAGCTGTTCCGTTTGTTAGTTTTTATTTAGTTGTGGTGATTACTTTTTTACTTTGGTTTTACGTTATGAATATTGATATTATAATATCATTCAAGCGACGCCTATGAATTGTGCAGTTTTTGGTTCTACAAATGATGCATATAAGGACTCTCCTTTTAAGTCCTACTCGTTTCCTACGGACATGAATTTTCAACTTGACTGTGTTCCTTGAGAAGAGATAAACCTAGTTCCTTCAAAAATGTTCGGCGAGATGGAAGTGAAATAACATGAGTTTGCTTACTTGTTCATGTGAAATCACTAGCACTGAGACGATAAATAAATGTTCACCTCATTACGCGCTACTTATAACGTCACTAGTACCCTAGGGTATGGTATACCCCCGACCGCTTTAGTTGTATACTAAAATCAGAACTGAACACTGTTGACGTTATATTCTTACACAACGCCCCATATGAGATCTAATTCGAAGGTACATAGATGCTCGAGCTGATAGCAGCATTTACTTTGGTTGGGGGTATGTCATACCCCACCGTACCAACGCCGGGTTAAAGTAGACACTTGCTATAGGAATTGTTGGATTAAACTAAGTAAATCTTTAAAATGAATTCATAATGATTATACGATCAAAATGTATCAAGAAAGTGATATAAAAGCTACACCACTACACTATTGACCTATAGAATGACCGATGGGGGCGCCACCGCGCCGGCCCGAAATGGTGTAAAGGTGACATACACTTTTGGCGCCAAGTTTTCGTTATTGAATCATTTAAATTTCCGTTGATTATTTGTTGTAAGAATATTGTTTTCTTATAGTATGGTCTTAATATGTAAGAATCCACTACCATAAAATCTGATGGTTTATTTATTTCGTTGGTAATTGCCGCCGACACATTTTACATGGAATTTTATTCAATGGTCGTTTTACACTTTCTCACAATAATGAATTTGTACATATGGTGCCCAACGTGTTCGTCTCACATTTGGCTATACTAAGAATCTACAATTCTTGTCCGATATTGCCTTTACTAATAGAAAAACAACAATTTCCATACAGCACTTTTTGCCAAATTATTGTCAATCTATCTTATTTTAGGTTATTTTATGTGTGGTTGCATACACAATTAGAAGCTATACCAACATTCAGAATATATACATTGTTGCCGTATTTAATTGTTTTATGTTCCTAATGTTTACTATAATTGTGGGCATTGAAATTAAAGTTGTGGATTGCAGTGAAGATGACGATCCTGAGTTTGATGACTGACTTTTACATTTCTTCATCTCTTTTTATTTTGATTCACACTTGGAATTGAAATATATATCGTAGTACTGAACTGATACTAATACTCTTAGAGCGATAGTAGGAACAGTGGCAACATCGCATGCGATAGGTTGATTGGCAGTACCGTATTTTTAGGTACAACGTCACCGAATAAACGTCAAAATGTGTTCATGAAAATTTGGTATTTGCAGCTTGTAACGAGTAGTGAGATTCAGAAACCAACTAGAATCTAATAGCGGAAAGTGAGACAAACACGACGAGACCATACACGTGAAGAATCATTAATCGAGTGAACTGTAATCTAATCTGAAACACCATACAAAATCAATGTAAATTTGAATTTTACACCATTTCAGGACCTAAATTTTTAGATACCAGGTGTCGCTTTAGAGTCGGATAGAGGTCAATCATAAAAATATGACAATTTTACTATGACATATATTATTAAATAACACACCCCATGCTTTTAAGGGCCAACATAAAAAACTCACTAGATTTTCAAATTCCCGCCTCATATTTCCACAGCATGACGTATTAACGATGTTTTCAAAAGTTGCGTTGCGACTTACCATCTTCTCATAATATCACGTGCCTGCAGTAGTGGCCTGTACCACAGAGTAAGACATAAGATGGAGCATAAGCGCTTTCGCATGTAGTCCCAGAGGGGAAATGCAAACGTTATAATAAACGGACACTGTTTAAAATGTCCATAAGGCTACGTGTGTAATCTTTCTGCTTTTTTCGAGAATATTAGTTCAATTTTAATTTTAAGGTCCATAATTTATCATTAATGAATGTACAGTACTTTAAATGGGTAGTTTAATACTAGATATTTGATCAAATGGAAATTATTAAGCATATGTCTGTATCTTTTGATTACATCTAATGTACGTTTTGGCTTAAAAAATTAACTATATGGTCATTTACCAAATTTAGCATGTGGCCTGTTAGTTATCTGATCTAACTTAGTCTTGAATAATGTTTGGTGGAAATCTACAAACGAATGTTTATGTTAAACAACTCCGTTTACCGGATTTGAATCAAAACTTCATGCAGTTTTTATGATTTTTGCCCTACAATATTCGAATTAACTATTTAGATATTTTATTATTATGATAAAAATTATAATCTCTGTCTGAAATAACACTGTACCTGTATTGTTTTTTTTTAAATTAAAATTAGTTAGGTAAAGTGTATTTATTGTTATCATAACTTAGTAATGTATATAGCATTAATTTGTTATAAATAATGGAAACAAAACTTTTTATTTCGAACAAGATACTTGATGTATTTTAAACAAAATATTCCCTTTATTTTTATTAAGGTTTCTAGTATAATTAATTTAATTAGCATGTAAAGGGTTCTTTGGTATACACAAAAGTAATACACTTTGTATATGTATATATTTCAAATTCTAGTGTATATTTTCTGTAGAAAAGAGATTATGGTTTAACTAAAAAATTTCTATATTAAATTATCAAAACTTTTTATTAATTTTTTTCCACAATATTCGAATTCATTATTTAGATATTTTATTATAATAATCAAAATTATAATCTCTGTCAGAAATAACACTGTACCTGTATTGTTTTTTAAAATTAAAATTCGTTAGGTATACTGTATTTATTGTGTATCATTACTTAGTAATGTATATAGCATGAATTTGTTAAAAATAATAGAAAAGAAAACATTTTATTTTGAACAAGAAACTTGATGTATTTTAAACAGTATATTCCCTTTATTTTTTATTAAGGTTTCTATTATAATTAATTTAATTAACATGTAAAGGGTTCTTTGGTATACACAAAAGTAATACACTTTTTTGTTTATATTTCAAATTCTAGTGTATATTTTCTGTACAAAAGAGATTATGGTTTAGCTGCAAAATTTCTATATTAAATTAGACGTAAAATACATCTCAAAAATGAACTAATTATATCCGCTCTAGTCCAGTTTAAATCTCTCAACCTGATGCTTGACAAGAAAATACTCAATTCGTGTGTATTTATTAAAAAATAAATAAAATCCATATATCTCTTATATGGCGCAATGTAATAGTGTCCATAATTTTGCGGGTTGCATATGGTCTCAGCCGACTTCCCCTTGCGTCTGGGGTTTCGAGGTCATTGCCTACAAGCTGCCGGTATGTTCCTCCTGTGGCCTGTACAGGCGACCTGAGAAGAATCAAAATTCGATTCTTTCAACCCGCAGGCGAGTGCTTCTTCGGATTTACCGTCAAAACAGTACACTTTTTATAACAATATTTTTTCGGAATTTTCTTTGGAATTAAAAGACCTACCAAATGAGGCCAAACACGACTTTCTGTCATGAAATAAATTCGACATTATTCCCGAATCTACTATATACTATATTTTTATTACAAAACGACAAATAAATAGCCCAGTACTATTTACCCCACTGTGTGTACGCAAGGCAATGTACAGATATACCGGAGAGGAAAACCGACAGATTTAACTCTCCGGTTTACCGGAACGTGTATGGCCGACTGATTCTTCTCCGGTTGCCTGTACAGGTCACTAAGCCGGTGCAGATTTACCGTACTTGTCCACACCAAGCTCCGGTTTACCTGTACAGGTCTTTGCGCAGGTAAACCTCTCCGGTATACCGGAAAGTGTATGGCCGGCTTAAGATCCCAAACTCTATACCGCGCGGCGAACGGCGGATTGTTTGCGGGTCTGTACTGACCAATTGGAGTGACCAATAAAATCCAAATTTTGAGGATTATTTTGTTTATGTCTTGCGTACCATAATATATAGTTATATATTTTTTATTAATAATTTTTATAGGCGTTGTTGTATAATACATGTTATAACGTAAATTATTATTTTTAATCATGCCTCAGTCATACAATTGATTTGACTGGGTTGATAAAAAGATCTTAGTGCAGAACATATCAGTGCACCAGTTGCCCGAAGGAATTTGGATTTTTTAAATTATTTTTTTGCGGCGAACAAGTCTAACAAATGTCATTATTATTATTTTTTACCATGCCTCCGGCATACAATTGATTTGAAAAGATTACGCAATGTTTATAACAAAATGACAATAGAAAATGGAAAGTCTCTATCTTGGCATACCTACTTTTCCTTTTATATAATTTTAACTTTTACGCTCCTATCTCGATTTTAGTGGCTGGATCGATAAACAAATTATGCAATATTAAATGTTTAATTTTTTTACTGATCTTAGTGCAGAACATATTAGTGCACCAGATGACCGAACGAAAGGGGACATTTTTTATTATTTTTTGTTCGGCGACCAAGTCTAACAAATTTCATTATTATTATTTGTTACCGTGCCACCGTCATACAATTGATTTGAAAAAATACACAATGTTTATGACAAAATGACAATAGAAAACGGCAAGTCTCTATCTTCGCATATTTTTCCTTATATTTATTTTTTATTTTTAACTTTTACGCTCCTATTTCGATATTCCGATTTTAGAGGCTGGGTTGATAGAAAAATTATGCAACGTATTTTGTTTAATTTTTTTACTGATCTTAGTGCAGAACATATCAGTGCATCAGATGCCCGAACGAAATGGGATTTTTTAAATTATTTTTTGTTCGGCTACCAAGTCTAACAAATTTAATTATTATTATTTTTTACCATGTCTCCGTCATACAAAACAAAATGATTTGAAAAAATTACGCAATGTTTATGACAAAATGATAATAGAAAATGGAAAGTCTCTATCTTGGCATATTTTTCCTTCTATTAATTTTTAATTTTTAACTTTTCCGCTCCTATCCGCTGGATATGCCGATTTTAGAGGCTGGGTCGATAAAAAATTATGCAACGTATTTTTTAATTTTTTTTACTGATCTTAGTGCAGAACATATTGCACCAGATGCCCGAAGGAAATTGGAATTTTTTTATTATTTTTTGTTCGGCGACCAAGTCTAACAAATTTCATTATTATTATTGTTTACCATGCTTCCGTCATACAATTGATTTGAAAAAATTACACAATGTTTATGACAAAATGACAATAGAAAATAAAAAGTCTCTATCTTGGCATATTTTTCCTTCTATTTATTTTTGATTTTTAACTTTTACGCTCCTATCCTCATAATTTGGATTTTATAGTCACCTAAATTGGTCAGTACAGACCCGCAAACAATCCGCCGTGCGCGCGGTATAGAGGCTGGGATCTTAGAGGTTACCTTCACATCCGTATATAATCACCAATATACAAGAAGATATGCCTATGAATCTACAAGATGCTGAAGCTATAAACCATCACTTACTGACATCAATACCTGGGAGTACGAATGTATCAAAAGCGTACTATTATAATAATAACAAAGTTGAAAACAAATGCTTAACACTTCCAGAGGTTAGTTCAATCGACTATATTGCAAATTATATCCACACTCAAGTCGATGGCCACAGGAGCAGATGACATTAACTTAGTAGTTGTTAAGCATGGAAAAGGCAAAAGTGATACCTCTTCTAAAATCTAAAAACCCTATTGAACTAAAGGACCTCAGACCGATTAGCATCCTACCATGCTTCTCGATATTTTATAATATGTAATACACACGCAGACGAGACTAACTCTTAACAACCTATGTCCCTTTCTAATTCTCGCAACTCTCTCATTGGAGTTGCGAGAATTAGAAAGAGACATAGATATTATAAACAGTAATCCTTCAACCTAAGAACAGCATTACTATGTATCTCGCTAGTGCTATATATATATATATATATATATATATATATATATATATTATATATATTTATATATATATATATATATATATATATATATATATATATATATATATATATATATCTATTTCAGTCTAAAAAGGTACACCGACTTCTAAATATCTTAATGATATTAAATGGATTAGTATGGAAAAACGTCGTAACATAAATATGGCATGTTTTGTACATAAAATTATACTAGGGAAAAAACCACCCTATCTATTAAAGAAACTGGACTACAGAACGTCAGTACATAATGAGAATATACGAAGAAAATCAAAACAATACACAACTGAGATTATGTCTGGAATTAAACTGCTGCCTTTAAAAAAGTTTAAAATTAATATCTGTGAACTCATTTGATGTGATATCTGATATAAAAATATTATATTTATTAACTGCATTAAATTATCTCTATTCTAACTATGGTTTATATATATATATATATATATATATATATATATATATATATATATATATATATATAAATGTCATTCGATTTTAAATAGTTTTAATAATTATATGTGATGTTTTACTAATCATCTATGTGGCCATATTAACTTTTTTTATATATTTTATTAGTTGTATATGTGTATGTATTTAACATTTTTATTTTATTGTTTTTGTTATAGGTTAGGTGGAAGATCTATTAGAGTAGTTTCTACCAAAAAAAAAACCCGAACCTCGCCCTTTCTCCAGATGCATGTCTGTACTTATATTTATTATTATATGGTATATTAGCATTACTTACTTTTTTACTACGGTCCTGATATTTCCTCAAGCTATTTTTATACAAATTATTATTAGAATCGCTTTTCCAATTATAACTTCATTTGTTCATTCACTATTTTCGTTTCTCCACCGTTCATCAAAAAGTTATTAACAATTCAAAATTTGAAATAAATTATTCAGCCTTGATTTTTTCTGTAAGTATTTTTAGACTAAATATAATTGAAAACGTCTGTCCATTCATAATCTTCGCTTGTCCGCCATTACAATTAGTCAAAAAATACAGATAGAAAGTTTAGATACCTACCTGGGCTATATAATCGAATACTAGGCAAAATCGATCAAGAGATAAGTGAGAGAGTAGGAAAAACAGGGAAAATCTTCAACATGATGTAGGCGAAATTCTTCGGTAGGAAAGAAATAACAAAAGAAATCAAAACAGAAACGGAAAAACAAGTTAAGATCGACAATTATATACAGCATTAAAAGCTATTGAAATAAGATTCCCAAGGATATCGAGAATAAGACGAAAGGAGACAGAGTAAGGAACGAATCGTAACAGAAGTCAAACACAGAACCAATAAATGAAAAAATATCAGAGGACCAATTGAGGTGGTTTGATCAAGTGTGCCGGATGAATGAGGAAGGATTGACAAAAAGAGTATACGAAACAATAGTACAACGGGAAAACTAGGAGGGGAAGACCAAGAAAATAATGGGAGGACGGTATACGAGAAGAAGGAGAAAGAAAAGATATACCATGAGAAGGAATAACACAATTTACACAGGAAAAAATGGAAAAATACAAATACAAATGATAAAAGAAAAAATCGCCTAAAACTTACGGTAGGAGCCTTATGCAAAAAAATTAAAATTTAAAAAAATATTTAAAAATACATACAAAAACATTCAGGGCCGTAATAATTTATTTTAAATTGTTAATAACTTTTTGATTAAGGGCGGACAAACGAAAACAATGGGTGGACAAACGAAAATTATAATGATAATTAGTAGAAAAATACAGAACAATTCAGGGCCGAAATAATTGATTTGAAATCTTAAATTGTTAATAAATAATAATTTGTAGAAAAATACCTTGAGGAAATATCAGGACCGTAGTAATTTATTTTCTTTACAGGTTTGAGTGGTTAGAGATGTAAATACATACATCTCTTTTATGTGGTGTGGACTATTGACATTTTTGGGTGGACAAACGTGAACTTACGCGGGACAAATGTATTCCAAATGAGTTTTTTTTTAAATCATGGGTGTGCTGACTTTAAATTTTGTTTTTGATATAACTTTTTTTAAAGGGTGGACAAACGAAAAATGTTGTTGGACAAACGTGAACAAATCGTTAATGAATCGAATGAGACGATATTTTTTCGAAAATTCTAACTTCACACAGCTCACATAATAATATTTAGATTTAGACTCTCAGGCATTAAATAAAGTATATTATGCAATATCCATACAAGGCACATCGCCTGTCATAATCTTGCAATGGCCCACCGAACAAATTAACTGTTATTTAAAATTGCAATTTATTATTACTTTTTATATAAATCTGGAAAATCAACTCTTGAGATAAACGAATTTATATAGTATCTAATTTAAATAAAGCTATGACCGGTATTAACCGTTATTTAATGCCGGTTTTCTAAACCGAAAACGATATTTTTTGCGTGAAAACGTAAATAATAATAACTAAAAATTTCGTTGAGTTCAGAAATAAAAAAACTAGATTTCGTTTTTAGACCCTAATAAACTGCATATGAATTAATAAAACAATCGCATTAATTTTGATAAAAATACATATTTTAGTTCATAATTATGCATTCCTTCGTAACTATCAATAAGTTTTATACACAGCAAATTTTCCATTATAATACATTACTCATACATATAGTTTAGTTGACAGTGTATAAATAATCGCTCTTAAACGCATACTAAGCGCACATAGTATGATGTCACCGTTATTTTAGCATTAATAACTAGCATGTGGTCACCTATATATTAACACATAAGCCATTAAATCAAGTATCAAACACAAATATTGATCGATTTTAATGTAAACGACAACATAAATCAAACATTCATTAAGATAAAGCAGATACGCAGTGGCGGATTTCAAAGATAAGAATTTCACATTTAATAATACACGGTTAAAATGTTACCAATAAAGTAAAATATAATAACACAGTAAAAACTAAATATGATTAAGAATAATAAACGAAATTTTATGAAACTAGGAAAAGCACACTTAAATTTTAAATCCGCCACTGGTAAGATCTACATATCTAACACCACTTACCTTGGTTGCGAAAGATTCTTGGGGAGTTCTTGTACAAATGTTCATAATGTTTCTGAATTTTACACACACAACACAGATTAATATATTAAATTAAAGCCAAGCCACAACTAAAGCCGTTGAGTATATAAACATTTAACAAAAAGGTTTTAGAAAAACGAGAAAACAAAACAGTGTTTTTAGGTTAGAACAAACTAAAAGAAACCTACCACACGTCACATTCGCACCTACAAGACTAAATTATATCGATTACATCTGTATCTCACATATATCGACCTTCTAATATATGCAACCCGCAGTACGCCGAGGTTCGTGGCGAACGTGGTTGTGTGGTTTTATTGGTTAAATATTTATTAATGGTATATTTCTTTATTTAAACATACAAAGACTGCTACATAAATATGCATATGTTCACCTCCCGTAACTCACTTAGTATTAAATAAATAACGACTTAATCTTGGAATCATAAAAAATATATATAATTAGAGCGGAAAACATTTAAAACGAAGTTCCGACCATTTAATTTCATTTTAGATTTAAACTTATTTTTGGCTTTAAATTACTACATTTCTTATGATCAATTAATACATAGGTAGCCACTCTTATAGATGATAATAAAATTATACGTATCTTATAGTAATATCAATTATTTATATTTTTTAATGTATTGCTAACCCCATTGTAATTAAATAAATATAATTTATTTCAGGACCTACACTTTACCGAAAATAATAATCTAATGATAAAGAAAAATAATTTACAAATATTGGATTGTTAAGGCATCTACTTTGTGATAACTCATTTTAAAGGATAAATAAAACGATTCTTTACTTTGTTTTTTATCACACTTCAGTTACACTTTGCAGCTAGTTTCGGCTAAGCTCTAGCCATTTTCGAGCTCCTCACAATAATAATAATAAATAAATGAAAATCATTAAAACATATTAAATCAGGTTAGATCCCTTAAAATGAAGTTCCGTGAACTTAAAATAAATTAAATTAAAAAGAAAATATAATTATTACATTAAAATTATAAAACAAAACCAAACAAAAGGGCAAAAAAAAAATAATAATAATAATAATAAAATAAATAAATAAATAAACGAATAAATGAAAATGAAATCAGATTTACAAATAAGTATGAAACATCACTAGAAAAATAAAACAGTAAATTCACTATACTAACACGTCTTATGGCCCTATATATTAACATATTAGCAAAACCGCAACGGTACCCCTGCATTACGCACATTTGAATAATGGCGAGTATATGAGATCTATTTGATCGTTTAGTAAAACAATATCGTTGCGGTTTTTGCTCTTATGTATTTCGAGGGCCTCCAACAGTGTCAGTTTCCTTCCCTTTTCCGCTATGTGCAGGACCTTCAGGGCTGCTATATCCGGAAACGCATGTCCTGCTTCAATGCAGTGATTCGCGAAGTTAGAATTTGTCTTCATTAGACGGAATGATGTGGCATGCTCATTGAAACGCTTCTCAAAATTTCGACCCGTTTGTCCTATATATATGTTAGTACATTCTGGGCAGCTCAATCTATATACTCCCGATTTATGGAGAGGTGGGTGTTTTTCTTTTGCGTTATAGATTATGGACGATAATTTTGTTGGAGTTTTAAATGCTACCTTTAAATTATTTTGTTTTAAAATATTTCCAATTTTCTCCGAGATAGGGCCGAAATATGTTAGTGAAACAAAAGGGGATGTTAACTTAGGTGAAGTAGCGGAATAGATCATTTTTTGGGCTATTTGTTTTTGTTTTCTGTATATAATGTTATCAATCTGTTTATGTGAGAAGCCATTTTTTGTTCCTATTGATTTTATTGTGTCTAACTCAATGTCCCGATTTTCAGGGCTCATAGGTACTACGAACGCACGGTGGATCATTGAATTGTATGCTGCTAATTAGTGGGATATAGGGTGTGCCGAGTCTGCAGGAATAGTTATTCCTGAGAAAGTGGGCTTTCTGTAATTTTAATACTCGAATGAATTATTTCTTTTTGTAATACTCAGATCTAGAAAATTTATTACATTGTTTTTTTCCACTTCTGCGGTGAATTTAATTTTTAGGTGAATTTTATTTATGAATTTTAGGAACATTTCTAACTGACGCGTAGTACCTAGGAAGCCTGCGAGAATGTCGTCTACATATTTATTAATTTTTTTTCCCTCTTACCATACATATACAGTATAATATTTAAATATTTATATAATTATAAAAAATAAAATGAATTGCATATCTACAAATAAAAGAAAAAAAATAAAATTGTAATTTTCTTCCCTCGGTCCTTGCCTCGAGGTTTGTGGTGTGAATCCTCCTCGGGCTGCGGGTATTGAGGGTTTGTGTTAGGTATTTTTTTTGTGTCCGTGTCCATCTCTGTTTGTTGCGCTATGTTTACTATTATTATATTTTGTTGTTCAGCAGTAGATTTTTAATTTTCAATTTGAGAGGAACGTATGCCAGTGCTTTGATTTCGTTGGGTAGTTCGTTGTATTTTTGTATTATTTCGGTTGTTAGTATTGGTGAGTATTTTGTTTTTCTGTATTTGCTCGTTCTAAGTTTCGATTTTCTTCTTGTTTGGTGTTTATGAATTTCTTTGTTTTGTTTTAGTGTTATGTTCGTTTTTATTTTGTTATTTTGAATTTTGTATAGTAGTAGTAATTTATTTAGTGTTATCATGTATTTTATGGTTAGTTCCTGTGTCTGTTGATATAATTCTCTGGTGTTGGTTTTCTTGTCGAGTTTGTATAGTATTTTCAGTATTTTGTTTTGTTGTATTTGTAGTTTATTTAAATTTTTTATGCTTGTGTTTCCCCAGATGTGGTTTAGGTAATTATTTTGTGCTGTGAAAAGGGCGTGGTATATTTGTTTTAGTGCTGTTCCATTTATGTGTATGTTTATTTCTTTTCTATGTTGTTTACTGTTGAATATCATGAATTCTGTTTTTGTTTCATTGATAGTTAATAGGTTGTTATTGTACCAGGTTTGGAGAAGTTTTAAGTTTTAAGAGTTTATGTTTTCTTGCAAGCTTTTATAGTCTTTTCCTATATGAATTATGCAGGTGTCATCTGCGTATATGAATGCGTTTCCTTTTAATTTGAGCTCTAATAGATCGTTGGTGTATATGATGTACATTGTGGGTGGTAGATTTCCTCCTTGCGGTATTCCATATTCTGCTACAAGTGGTTTGCTTTCTGTGTTATTTATTTTTGTTGTTTGTGGTCTGTCTTTTAAATATGTGGCCATTAGGTTTAGTGATTTTCCTCTTATTCCTATAGCCTCTAGCTTGTCTATTAAAATTTCCTTCGAGATGGTGTCGAATGCTTTCTTCATATCGATGTATAATGCTGTTACCAGGTAATTTTTGTCTAGTTTGGTCTTTATGTAGCTTATCAGGTCACATGTTGCTGATGTTGTTCCTGATTGTTGTTGGAACGCGTATTGTGCGTGGTGTATGATATTGTTTTTGTTTAGATGTTTAGTGATTTGGGTTTGTAGGGTTTTTTCTAGTATTTTATTTAGTGTTGATAGTAGTGCTATGGGTCTGTAGTTGGCTGGGTTAGTAGTGTCTCCCTTTTTGTGTATTGGGATGATGTTGGTTTTCTTCATGTAGCTGGGATATATGCCTTCTTGGATTGTGTTGTTTGTAATTTTTACTAATATTGGAACTAGTGTCTTTTTGTTTTGTTTAATAATGTTATTTGTAATTTTGTCGAAGCCTGGTGCTTTGTGGTTTTTTAATTCTGTTACTATTTTGTGTATTTCTTCTTCGTTTGTATACTGGAATGTCATTGTTTCTTTTTGTCGCTTTGTAGTTGTTGTTATTGGATCGATTTGTCTATTTTTGATCTGTTGTTCTGCAAGGTTTTTTCCAATATTTGCAAAGAAGTAATTCTATACCAAAATTTGATGTGTGTGTTGGCCAAGTTAGATGAGAGGATTTTTTCTTCGAGATTGGTCATGAATATGTCCGCTAATAGTGGACTTAGCGGTGAGCCCATTGGAAGACCAGAATTTTGAAAATAACATTTTTGATTGAATTGGAAATAGTTTTGCGCAACACACAGCTCGAATGCTGACTGAAGTTCGGATCTTGTCACGGGGTGTATTGTGGTTTTATCCATAATATCCCGGATGATTGTTAAACACTCCTCCGACGGTATATTTGAAAACATATTTGTTACGTCAAAGGAAACCAGTTTATATGTCTTAGAACCGGTTAAGTTATTTAATTTATGAATCAGACTGATTGAATTTTTTATAATATTTGGCGATTGAAAATTGGTAAGGGTTTTAAAAATGGAATTTATTTTTATTGCAAATTGGCGAATAGGTGCATTGATTTATGAAACTACAGGTCTTATGGGAAAATTAAGTTTGTGTGTTTTTATAAGACCGTATAATCTAGGAGCAACCGGATTCATTGTTGTTTTAAAATGAATTATCACAAAGTAGACGCCTTAACAATCCAATATTTAAAAGCAGAAGACTTATGTGAAAACTATCAGATGGGAAACATTTTAGGATCAATAGTAATTACATTTAAAACTAAAGAAATGAGAAAGAATCTTATTAAGAAAAAAAAAATCAATAGGATCTGTAAAGGTAACTGAATGCAACTTAAGAGAACCCAATAATATAATATACTTCAATTAAATGCTGACTGTAGCACACAATAAACTTTATTAAGAAGCGCGGAAATTAAAAGATAAAGGGTACAAGTATATCTGGGTGAATAATGGAAAAGTCTTAGTTAGGCATAATGATACCTCAAAAATATGCCAAATAAAAAACATGCAAGATATATACAATCTATCCGACTAACAAAATACAGAATAAAAAATAAATAAAAGCACTAACATAAAAAAATGGGCAATAAACATAAAACCATATATCTACAAAACATTAAAAGTATTAGAAAAAAACTAGATGAAATTAAAATTCTTACCATACTTACTAATTTAGACATAATTGCACTAACAGAGATATGGCTGAATACGGAGGAAATAGGAAACTACCACATTAAGAACTACAATCATATACACAATTGCAGACAAACAAGAGGTGGTGGAGTTGATTTTTATGTCAAAGACAATATAAATTATAAGGTCATTAAAAATACTACAATCAATAAGGTAGAATTAATCAAAATATATTTGGAAGAACTATTGATATATGTAACTGTGGTATACAAACCCTATGAAATAGACCATCAAACGTACTTGAAACCAGTGTATTAACAGAAAGCACATAGTCCTGGGAGACTTTACCATATACATACTTAATAAAACCAAATAGTTCAACAATACAAGAATACAATAACAGAACATGCTTACATAATAATGAAAGAAAATACAAGAAAATGAAAGACAATACACTCGAGCAAATAAGACACATGCCAATAATTCAATAATGGACCACGTAATCACAAATACAAAAACACGTTGCTCAGAGATAAAAATAGAGGAAACTGACCTATCTGATCATAGGGCTATAATTACCAAATGGAAACTTAGCAATCAGAAAATATATAAATATGTAAAAACAGTAAAAAAGAAAATAAAATAAATCAATAAAGAATCAATTCACTAACAGAACAAATACAAACTATTGAACAATTAACGCAAACCCAGAGACAACTACTAGAACTAAACACGAAAGTAATAGTATATGAAAGGAAAGAAAATAATGAATGGATAAACCTGGAAATAATGAACCTCATAAAAGAAAGGAACTATTTCTATAAGCGGCACACAGCAAACCCGACAAATCTATACTTAAAACAAGAATATGAGAGACTCAAAAAAGAAACTGAACAAAGAATAAAAATTAGAGAAAAGATATACCATAACAATATGATAGAGATTGCAAAAATAAATAGTAGGAAAGCATGGCACGTAATAAACGAAATTCTAAATAGAAACAACAATAAAAAACAAAATAAAGCAATCAATGAACTTAAAACGAAGAAAGGAACCATAACTGGAAATCATAATCATAATCATAAACAAATTGCTGATGAAATAAATAAATACTTCTCCCAAATAGGTACATATTTAGCAGCCAAACATACAAACATAACGAGATGAAGAAACGTAGTGTAACAGAATAATACCATACATGAATTGGTAAATGAAGATGATATTATGAAAATTATAGACAATTTAAAAGACTTCTCGGCACCAGGGAAAGATGAAATCACCACAAATTACTAATCTGAAAGTATAATTGACACCTGTTCTAAAACCAATCATAATACTCATAACCGGAGATTTTCCGGATGTTCTCAAGGAGACAATAATAATTCCACTGTACAAATCAGGAAATAATACCAGCCCGGAAAACTATCGTTCAATTGTTATAGTTTCAGTTTTCACAAAATAACAGAAAAAATAATATACAATCGTCTTAATAACCACCTAAACACCCAATTATAAACAAATAGCAATATGCGTACCAAAAGAATTCTGGAATATATACGACGCTATTCATTGACACGAAGAAAGCATTCAATACCGTGTCAAGAACGTGACTAACAAAAAAGCTCGAGAATTATGGAATAAGGAGAACGCAATTGAAATTATTTCAAACATACCTGGACCACAGAAAGCAACAAACTAGAAATGCCACCCTGAGCGATATAGAAGTTCCCGAATATGGCATACCACAAGGAGGAGTGCTAGCACCAATTTTATATCTCCTGTATATCAATCATATTAAACATCACTGACAATAAATGAAGCAAAAACAAAAATAATGACTATATCAAACAAAAATAAACCAAAAATAAATGTGAGCTTAAAAAAAAATTAAAAAGAACATAGACACAACATCGAAGATCAATTATCTGGGCCTAACAATTACAGATAACCTATAATGGGATCTGCATATTAACAAATTAAGGAAAAATGTAGCAGCTACTATTGGAGTGATATATAAAGCACAATATTTTCTACCAGAAAATATGAAAAGGTC
The DNA here is from genome assembly GCA_963942505.1 of Lordithon lunulatus. Taxonomy (NCBI): domain Eukaryota; kingdom Metazoa; phylum Arthropoda; class Insecta; order Coleoptera; family Staphylinidae; genus Lordithon; species Lordithon lunulatus. The sequence goes on from OZ012667.1 coordinate 25,562,943, forward strand.
ACTTTTCATCTCAAAACTTAGCTATCTATACAATATATGGGGCAATACAACCGCAGCAAATATAAATAAAATGTAAAGACAGCAAAACATGTGCCTCAAATTGATTTACAATATACCAAGACTTACACCTACAAAAATCATTTTCAAAAATACGAAGAAAAATAAATAAAAGTAATCATATTACAAACCAAATTAACACATATGCACAAGATGAAAACAGAAATGATTAAGAACAATATTACCTTAAATTACAACAAAAATATACACAACCACAAAACCAGGAGAGAGTGTCACATACGTACAATTAAAACAAGAACAAATACACTCAATAAAAGTCTACTGATGGATGACTTAGTACAATATAATAAACTGCCAACAGAAGTAAGACATGCAACAAGCAACATGAAGGCATTCAAAAACAAAGTATGTGACTACATCATAAATAGAAGAGCAGAATAACCGAATACTACTACTTAAATAAAATAGACATATAGAAACGTTAGCTTAATTTTTTATTTTGTTCTAGATTTCCCAAAACCTGCTGGCCAGGGCCCACTCCGGAGCAACCCCAGGGAAAATTAATATTTTCAGTTATTTTTCTTACTGAATAGTATTTATGTATTTATGTATTATTTATATATATATATATATATATATATATATATATATATAATGAAGTAGCTCCAAAAATTTCACCCTCCGGTGGGAATCGAATCCACGTCTCCGGCTGTCGCGGCCAACCAATTGCACCACGTAGGGTCTTGATTGGAAGTACGCGAGATGTTCGTAATATGAATTAATAGCACACATTCGACACAATTTAACCGTGTGGAGAGTCCGACGGATTTTCGAATTTCGCTCCGTGCGGTGCATCTTGTGTGCGATCAATTCGAGTGTGTGAAATTTTCAGAGGGGTTCTTTCCATTGCAGGAACACGTATAACGCGAAACAAATGATAATTTGAAGTTAATAGCACACATTCGACACAATTTAACAATTTAATTCACAAGATATTACGAACATCTCGCGTGCTTCCAATCAAGACCCTACGTGGTGCAATTGGTTAGCACGTTGGCCGCGACAGCCGGAGACGTGGGTTCGATTCCCACCGGAGGGTGAAATTTTTAGAGCTACTTCATTATCTAAATTCAGGAGCCTTCCATAGGCAATACCTATCACTTCAAATTATATATATATATATATATATATATATATGATAAATATGGTTCTTACACTACAGCGTATATTGTACCTATTACAAGTAATATTTTGTTATATATATATGCTTACATTCCGTTACAATTTTTAATTTTACATTGAATAATAACACATTCAACATCCTTTGAGCGCCTCAGAAGGAAAATGTCATATAAACTGTCTTATCACAATTGATGAATAAATAATTCGTGTCACTGAAGTAACGACCTTTTAAGCCTATTTGTTGTATATACCAAATGTATAGCGAGAATAACAGTGGCCCAAGTACTAACCCTTGTGGCAAACCATATTTTATATCTTGAAAACACAAGTACACTGCTGTCTATCACTTATGTAGCTTTTAATCAGTTCTAGAGATTTCTTACTTATACCAAGACCTAATTTGTCAATCATAATAGTGTTATTCACAGTATCAAACGCCTTAGAAAAATCGACGAAGACCGCTGCCACTGTCCATTTCATTTACAGTATATGTTCTGAAATCAGCTATCGCTGATTGCGCGCTTAGCTTCTCCTGGTAGCTTGATGCTTATCAAAAGCAACTGTAGTTTGTATGAAGCTTATTAGTTACTTCTTTATTATTTTTTCTATTATTTTTGAGAATATACTAATAAGAAAAACTGGCCGATAATTTTGTGGCGATTCTTTACTTCATATTTCGTCCTCTCAGGACACCTTTTCCGAGGTGACACATACGTTCCCAATGCTGAGGACTGACCGCAACGTCAAGCACCTTCTCCAGGTAGCAATCCCAAGAGAAGATATTATCAGCCAACAGAGCTGCGCTGAATAGCCACCTCAGAGTAGCTATTATTGACTCGCTTCACCATCTGGGGAAAATGACGAGTGACCAGGCCACAAAACTGGAGGGTTGGCTATCTGAGGAGCTGGATAAAACAATCACCAGCTCTTCAAATTTCACCCCCACATTTGAAAAGTGGCACCACTCAGGAGAGATCCTGCGAATTGCACGTAGTAATCAGAAGTCCTTGGACTGACAAACCAAATAAAGGCTGCACCCGCCCTATGGGAGGGTGCAAAACTTGTAGTTGTTAGGGCAGACCAACTGCCTAAACTGATTAAAATTTCAGTGTGGATACCAGGGAAACCAGCCGAGCCCCAGGTCATACTACAACGTATGGCAGCACAGAACACAACGTTGTCTATACAAAATTGGTGCGAATTTCATAGGGAGACCAAAGAAGATGACGTTCTGCTCATCTTCGGTGCACCCTCGTGTGATATCGCAGAGATAAAAATGAGGAAAGGCAAAATCTATTATAGATTTGCCACCCTCAGGTAGCCCTGAATGTGGGCTCCGAGGAAATCCCGGAGTATGATACTGCAGAGTTGAGAATGGCACTAAAGCAGATCAAAAACCAAAAGGCCCCAGGAGAAGACCGCCTTACAACAGAAATTTTGAAGAACGGGGGAGCAACTCTAGAGAAAGCATTGATCATACTTCTTAAAAAATGCGTGGAGGAAGGGAAAATTCCCGATACCTGGAAAATGCCGAGGTGATTCTCTTCAAAAAGGACGACCGAACCAATATCGAAAACTATAGACCGATCAGTCTTTTGTCCGTTTTGTATAAGCTTCTTACCAAAATCATAACCAACCGACTCAACAAAAAGTTCGATTTCTACCAGCCAGTGGAGCAGGCCGGGTTCCGAAGCGGCTATAGTACAACGGGTCACATTCAAACAGTGCGTACTCTTATTGAAAAGTGTACAGAATATAGTATACCCTTACACCTCGCATTCGTTGACTACAGAAAAGCTTTCGGTGAAAACCTGGGCGGTGCTGGAGTCAATGCCAGCACCGCCCAGGCGAGGATTGACTCAAGATACACCAACCTCATTAAAGATATCTACACTGCTACACTATATGTCAAAGCAGACGAAAATATAACAACCGAAAAGATTCACATACGGAGAGGGGTAAGACAGGGCTATTCAATTTCTCCAAAATTATTTACCCTGGCATTAGAAGACGTGTGTAAAAACTTGTCATGACAACAACAGGGACTCAACATAGACGGGAGATTCTTTAGCAATCTCCGATTCGCCGACGACATTGTGCACCGACCAGAACGAATTTAGGACAATGTTATGTGAACTAAAGGAGGCGTCACAGAAGGTAGGCCTAGAAATCAATCTCCAGAAAACAAAGATCAAGAGCCCAAACAACATCAATGTCAATATCCATAACCACACACTTCAATTAGTGCAAGAATATATCTATCGTGGACACAACATCAGGTTAGGCAAAAGAAACCAGGCAGCCGAGATAAGGAGGAGAATCAGTTTTTCATGGGCTGTTTTTGGAAAACTCAAAGAACCGAAGATACCAATAAATCTGAAACGGAAAGTGTACGATGCTTGCGTACTACCAGTCATATTGGACGGGCTCGAGACCTTCGCCCTGACAAAAGAAAAGTGCACAGCAACTACGAGTGCGTCAACGTATGATGGAACGTGCGATGCTGGGTATTAGCTTAAGGGATAGACAAAGAAACGAGGATATGAGAGCAAGAACCAAAGTGAGCGACGTCGTAGAACAAACTGCAAAAAGCAAGTGGCGTTGGGCAGGGTATGTTGCGCGAAATGATGTGAAATGGACGAAAATCATTATGTAATGGAAACCACGGAGAACAAAGAAAAGCATCGGGAGACCCATGCTAAGATGACGAGACGACTTACAGAGACGAGCGGAAAAGAACTGGATGCTCCCAGCACAAAACAAGTCAACATGGAAAGAAATGGAAGAGGCCCATGTCCAGGAGTGGATTAATACAGGCTAATGAAGATGAAGAGACATACCCAATACATGGAGAGGGGCCGAAGTGACCTTTATAGCCAAACCAGGCAAAGTAGATTACACACTTGCCAAGTCATTCAGGACCATCAGCCTAACCTCATTTTTATTGAAGACGTTGGAAAGTCTCTGTGATCGTGAAATCAGGGACGGGCCGCTGAGAACGTACCCCGAAACAGCATGCCTACCAACCAGGACGCTCAACGGAACTAGCCCTACTTCCGGTGACTTCTAGCATAAACGTTCGTTGCTTGCCACATTCATTGATATAGAAGGTGCTTTTGACAAAACAACATTTAAGAGTTTTGATAATGCTTTAACATCTTACGGAATTCACCCCACTATTTGGGGCTGGATAAAAAATATGTTTGGTCTAAGAACAATCCAAGTAGCACTAGACGACGTATTCTCAAAAAAAGTTGCAGGAAGAGGGTGTCCTCAAGGTGGAGTCCTGTCACCCCTTTTATGGGACCTTGTAGTTGATAGCCTCCTCCTGGAATTAAACAACTCAGGATACTATGCCGTTGGCTATGCGTTTCCTTTTTATTCAGACCTATGCCGATTTCCTGAAACTTCTTTCGCATTACCTACCTAGTTATTCGGCAAATACTACCGTATTATTGTTTATATTTTGTTCTGTCAGCGTTATTTTTATAATATCTAGTTATTAATTACATACTGCTTAATAATGTCATTTGCATCGGACGAAGAATGAATTGGAAGGCCTTTTGAAGAAATTTCTTCTGACGAGGCCAGTGAATTTGGCAGTGACGATGACGAAGATAATATTAGTCAGCGGAGCTGTGAAAGCCATACAGAAGAAGACTTCATTTCATCTGAAGAAGAAGCTGAACAGACTAGGACAATATATGGTAAGGATAAAACTACAGAAAGGAATACAGGCGTATTATTATTGGAAAACGTAGATTTGAGACAAGTTCAAGATTTTATTTTATACAGAATTGTCTTCGATCCGACGATAGAAGCACATGGGAGCAAATACGGAAACTTGATAAACTTGCTCCAATTAGATGAAGTGTTTCAGAGTTTCGTTGAAATATACCGAAGCATGTATTCTCCAAGCGAATATTGGACAATAGTCAATAGAAAAATTAGATTCCTTTCGCGATCGCTGTAGCTTTCGGCAATATATGCCAAATAAACCTGCGAAATACGGCATAAAATATATGCGTTGATAGATGCGAGAACTTATTTCATAATCAATCTTGAGATTTACGATGGCACACCGTGAGCAACAAACCGTATGACGTTGTTGACAGAATTATGCAGCCAATTTCTAAAACCAAGAAAAATATCACAATTGATAACTGGATCGCCAGTCATGCAGCATTTACTCAAGCACTATAAATTCACAGCTGTTGGTACAGTTCGAAAGAACAAAGTGCAAATGCCACTTCGCCTAACGGAAGGTAAAGGCCGTGAGCCACAGAGTTCGATATATGTCTTCCAAAATGATATTTCACAAGTCCCTTATGTACAAAAAAATAAGGAGTGTCCATCTGCTAAAGATACAAAAAACAAATACACTTGTGACATTGAAATAAATATCTATGTTTGGAGCACGCGGAGACTTCCTTAAAGATTACGCTTTTCGAAAGACTTGAGAAGCTGAGGTTTAAAACATATATTTTTATACTGGAAAATGTTTAGGTGTCTTGGTTTTGTAAGTTTTTACTAGTTTTTATTTTTTCTGAAAAATTTAAAGTTTCTCTATCTAATAATTTGTTTAGAAGTTTCCTTTATCTAAAATACTTAATTACTTAGGGAAAAATAAATAAAAAGCCTATAAAACTTAACTGCCAATATTACTCGTTTATATGACATAATAAACAATGAGCAAATTTACACCGAATTGACTAATATTCAGGATGATGTAAGTAAACATCATCTAATTTTGCAGGATGAATCAGACTGTAGTTCCATTGTTATTGACTCAGATGTCGATCCAGAATACAGTCCTCACTTTGATAGTGATACTAATTCTAATGTTAAAATTTCCTATACTTTGCCATTATTTTGTAATTTTCAGAAAATTGAAATAGTTTGCAAAGGAATTAATCGTATCTATAATTAAATAACTGTATATATTGACTTTACTATTTAAAAGAATCAAGCCTTAACTAACTGTCCTAAATGCTCTAACATATCCACGGCTTAGAAATAGCTACGATCTGCACTTTAAATTGCAACTCACTCAGACCACACTACGCGATCCGCTCTCGCCATACATAACTCATTGGCTTACACACTATTCACGTTACCTCCACACAACCACCACGTCATCGGGGTGTCCAGACCTACCTCACAACCTTTTAACGTCTTCTCAATTTATTGCAACGAAACAGAACTACTACACAAGCTAATTATTTTTTACAATCATAATGGGGAACTACCAGCAGACAGCAAAAATCTTCATCCCCTGAATCTTTCTCCCCAACTTTCGCCTTTCTACTGAAATTCTAACACTAATAGAGGAAAATAATCCCCTCTTACGATAATTCAACAGTCCCGCGATCCAATACTTAAAACCACTTTGAACTGGTTTAACGCCATAGTTAAACTACGTGTTAAGGCCCACGTCATTTGCGAGTGGGAACGAGTCACTTCATCTCTGGATCACAGTGATGGCCGTCGTTTGTAGACCACTCTTAACCGCATTACAGTCCGTAACACCCCGCGACAGTCACATGTTCACCATAATGTAGTACCAATTTCAGACCGTGTCATAAAGCCCCTGACGCGAACGGTTTGCACCCTAAATTCCTTAAAAATCTTCCAAAGAGACATGTAGGTTTAATTGCTGTCATATTTAATTCAGGCTACATACTGGGTAGAAAGAAGCCTACATCATTATAATTAAGAAACCCGGGAAACCGTCAGCATGTATGAGTTCCTATAGGCCTATTGCCCTCAAAAACCTTCGAGAAAACCATAAAACAAGATTTAAACGAGTTTCTTACCTCCAATAATTTGATAGCTCCCACCCAATACGGCTTCAGGTCGAGGTATTTGACCAACGACGCCATTCTATACGCTTTGCCTCTTACGTCAAGCTCCATACTCAGGAAAGCATGTCACGTCTGGACGTTAAACAAGCCTTTGGCCCTGTCTGGAACTGCTTCGCTATTCAACATCTTTATACATACTACTCACTGACTGTGCAGACGACACTGCCTGCCATCTGGGTAGCATATAAAACCCCTCAGTCGCGGCCTGCATACCTACAAAAATAAATCAACAACGGTGATGTTTGGTTCCAGAGATCTTGCTCCAAACCCTTCAAAAAGTCAGTGTTCTCATACTCCAACTCCAAAGCACACAAAATTATGTCCTCGTGTAAGCTGTGGAATAAGGCAATAAAATAATCAAGGACATTATCATACCTGGGTCTCCACGCCATCCAAACACCCCACATGCTTTCTACCAGTTCGCCCGGAAATACCAAAACACGGTCTCGTTTGAGAATGCTGTTTGCAAACCACAAACGCACCGAAGGGGCCTCGGTTCGAACCAAACTCCACCTTCATAAGACATCGATCAGATCAATTTTGGAATATTTAAAAATCCCAGCGTCATTGAATAAAACCATAGCACCGACAAACCTAAAACCAAATTAAAATACCCCCTTACGAACTGTGATCTAAGTTACAGAACCAACTAACTAAACCAAGTGAAGGTACGCAACAGCACCGGCAAACAAAAGTATCAAAAAATGTCTTATTTGAACGGTTTTTATACGATGAGTACAGTCCCCGCCCCTGGGCTGTGTGCACTGTGGCCCTTCACGGAAATATTGTGCCTCATACAACATCCGTGATATGCTAGCCGGGTAAATTCTTTGTGGAAAAATTTCCGGCTAGCGGTGGATTCGAACCACCAATGTTCCGTACGCAATGGCTTCAGACCATCAACAACAACAACAATGTTCAGGTAGGAACTTGCCCCGCGCCTTACGGAGCTACCCGTTTGCAGCAGTGGGGGTCGGGGTACCATCTGAGCCCGAGTATCATCATTTCACCGAAGTCTGACTGGCCCCTGGCCCAAAGAGCTAAATCCAGTCAGAAATTCAATATGCGTCGGGTTAACAGTATTACCTGGATGGGGTGATTTCTTCCAACGAGAACGCCGAGTGCCATCACTAACTTACAATAGCGGATTTTTAAAAATTTGCAATATCCCTTACCCTGATTCTCTTCTTTTTCACCCACGCATATTCTTCCCCACATTCAGACACTGGGAATTTTGAACACATTCTCTCGCCTTCATTCACTCCTGCATTCGCATCTAGCAGTCATGGATCGTCTCGAGAGTGTGCACTTGCAAGCGAGGGTGAAAACGTTTTTAGTGAGCAGTAGCGAGCTGAAATATCGGTGGTTGGTGATATATATCCCCGCTCTGGGAGTAACTAGTGCGGGAAGGTGAAGTGTCGGCGAATTGAAAAAAAACGCGAGAAACTGTCAGTTAGTTGAAACAAAATAAAGACTTATTGGCTACGTAAACGCTGACGAGTATAAAAGCTATTGGGAACGGGCAATACCCAAATATAAACACAATTGAATTTCGTCTCGGTATGTGTGGGTTTTTTTCGCGCGAAAGTGGTCGGTTTTTTTACGCGCGCTGGTTTGCCCAGGCGGGTATGGAAAGCGGCGACGAAACGAAGGAACGCAGCCCGATCAGGCCGCAGACGGGAAAGTGCGCGGCGACCCCGGATATGAAAAAAAGAAAGTGGGAGAAGTTGACTCCGGAGCAGGTGAAGGACGGCAACGTCGAAGCTCTGAAAAGAATGTGGGAAGTGGTAAAAGAGATGGAGGAAGAACTTAAGAAATCTTGAGAGGAGAGCCTTAAATGGAGGAGACTTTTAAGAGAGGAGAGGGAAGCATCACGGATAGAGAGAGAGGAGTTGAGAGAAAGGAGATGATGGGGAAGATAGACCAGCTGGTAAAAATGGGGGAGACTAGGAACGAACCGGAGGGGAAAGCAGCGCCGGAGTGGGTAAAGGAGGTGAAAAGAAAAGTGGTCACGATAGAAAAGAGAGAGGAGGAGAGACAAAGAAATGAGAGGAAAAACAATGTAGTGGTGTCAGGGATAGGAAAGGAAGGGGTGGAGGGAGTTATACAGAAACTGGATGTTAGTGTGCAGGTGCGGAGAGAGGTGGAGCTGGGGAGAAAGGGGGACCGAATGCTGCTATATATATATATATATATATATATATATATATATATATATATATATATATATACGTTCAGAAGAAAATAAGGGAGAGGGCCAAGGAGGAAAGAGTGAGAGTGGGCTACCGAAAAATGACTGTGGCAGGCGAGTGGTAGATCTGGCAGGGCGATGGTCCGGGCAAAAAGTGCTGAAGGGGGTGAGGACGACGAGCCAGGAGTATGGGGTGGATGGAAGAGGTGACGAGGGCAACTGCAGGGTGAGCTTCTGGAACACTGCGGGTCTAAAGAAAAAAGTGCTGGGAGGAGTGTGGGTAAAAGAACTAGAGAATTGGTTGGGCTCAACGGACATAGTGGGGCTAGTAGAGACGTGGCTGACAGAAGAGGAGTGGGGGTAGGTAGAGTGCTGTATGCCGGCAGGATGGGACTGGATGACTCAGGGAGCGAAGAAGGAAGCTAAAATAGGTAGAGCCAAAGGAGGAATCATATTGGGGGTGAGGAAGATAGTGGGAAAATGGAACAGAGAGACGCTAAGAGAAGCTACAGGACTCGTAATAGGGAAGGTGGAAATGCATAGAAGTGCGGTGTGGGTGGGAGCAGTGTACTGTAACAAAAACCGGGTGGAATTAATGAAGGTACTAGACGAACTGGATACGGCAGCAGATATGTGGATCATCAGGGGCGACTGTAATGTGAGGGTGGGGGATCTGGAAGGAGGGATCGGAGAAGACGGTGACTGGAGAAAAAGGTGCTCCCAGGATAAAGTGACCAACAAGGAGGGTAGAGAATGGATGCAATGGGTGAGAAAGTCAGGATGGGATGTGCTCAACGGTTGCTGTGAAGGGGACTGGGAAGGGAAAAAAACGTTCTGCGGACAAGGAGGAGGCTCGGTTTTGGACTACGTGGTGTTCAAAGGGATCGAAAGGGAAGAGTTTGCGTGCTTCAAGGTGGAAAACGTAGGAGGGTCGGATCAAGTGCCGGTGGAGGTGGTCGTTAGGGTGAGGAACGTTGGGTAGGGAGAACAGAGGAAGCGGCAGCAGAGGTTTGGATGGAGCGAGCCGGATTTGGATGCATATGAGAAAAAGCGAAAACGCGTTAAGTGAGAGGATGTGCATTCGATGCTCCACTTGGAGAGAGTGATGGTGGCTGCATTGGAGAAGAAGAAGAGTGGGGGCAGAGGGAGACTTGGTTTGACGAGGAATGTAGGGTGAGAAAGTCGAGCTGGCGAAGAGCAATGGCGAAGTGGAGAAATGGGAGAGGTGAAGTGGAAAGGGCCAATCAGGCGAAGAGGGAGTTCGAGAGAACCTGCGAGAGGAAGAAGATAGAGGAGTTGCAGAAGGTAGAAACGAGGTTGAGGGAGTGTGTGACAGAGAAAGGGTTGTGGGAAATTCTGAGGGGAAGCGTAAAAAAGGCAAAGTTAGCATAGAGCTGGCAGAGTGGGAGAAGAGCTGTAGAGAGATGGCGGGGTCAGAGGTGGATTTAGGGAGTCCGAGACCGGTGGTAGGAAGGGAGGCGTTTTCGCGGGAAGAGGTTGACGTGGCCATAGGGCAGCTGAAACTGGGAAAGGCGGCGGGGGAAGATGGGCTGAAGGCAGAAGCCTTCAAAAGATTAACAGAGGAAGGAAAAGATAAGTTACTGCAGGTTTTGAATAGAGTCTGGAGCGGTGAGGAAGAACTGCCAGAAGAGTGGCGTGTGGGGGTGGTGGTCCCGGTACACAAAGGGGGAGCAGCATCGGTCGTAAATAATTATAGGGGTATTACCGTTATGAATGCGGGGTACAAAGCGATGATGACAAATGAAAAATAGACTAGCGAGGGAAGTGGATAGAAAAGGGCTGCTGCCGGAATGCCAGGGGGGTTTCAGAAAGGGAAGAGGGACGAGGGAGCAGTTTTTCACGCTTGCGAGAATGGTGGAGGAAGCGTTGGAGTGCAAAGGAATAGTGTATGCGGTCTTTGTGGATTTGAAAGCGGCGTATGATTCAGTTTCTAGAGGAAAGCTCGTGGAGTGTATGGATAGATTGGGGATGGAAGATGTAAGTGTGGAGTGGGTGAGAAGTATATAAAAGAGACGTGGGCAAAATCGAGAGTGAATGGAGAAGTGTCTGAAAAGTTTAGGGTGAATGTGGGTGTAAGGCAAGGGTGCCCGCTAAGCCCCCTCCTGTTCAATCTATACACAAGCGAGTTGGAGGCGGTGCTGAGGAGAGGACAGGCTGGAGGGGTCGTGGTGGGGAGAACCAAGTTGTGGATGCTGGCAAATGCGGATGACATAGTATTAGTAGCCAAGAGAGTGGAAGAGATGCAAGAGATGTTGGAAAGAATGGGAACGTACATGGATAGGAGAGGGCTAGTAGTGAATGTGTAGAAGACTAAATGGATGATGTTTAGGAATAGGGGTAGAAGGGGTAGAATGGAAAAGCTGAAATGGAAGGGAAGGATGATTGAGAGAGTGAATGTCTTTAAATATTTGGGTTTCTGGTTTGACAGTGGAGGAGGATTTAGGGTGCATGTGGAAAGTATGCAAGCGAAAGCGAGAATGGCTTGGGGAATAGCAAGAAGGAAATGGGAGAGGTTGTGGGGCGGTAACCTCGTAATGGCGTGCAAGATCTGGGATGCGGGTGTAAAACCTATTCTGTTGTATGGAGTGGAAGTGTGGGGATTGCGTGAGTGGGATGTGATAGAGAGAGAGCAAGGTGTGCTCCTGAAGTGTCTGCTGGGTCTCGAAACGTCGACACCGAGAGCAGTGCTGCTGCAGGAGACGAATCGTATGAGTATGTGGTAGGAGTCGTGTGTAAGGGTTGTGAAGTTTGAAGAAAGATTGCAGGAATTGGGTGAGGAAAGACTGGTGCGGGAGGTATGGATGAGGTGTAAGAGTAGGACGGAGAGTGGTTGGAGAAAGGATAGAGGAAGGATGTATGAAAAAGTGGGTATGTCTGAGGGGTGGGTAGAGGAGAAGCTGAGAGAAATGGGAAGCCTAGGAACTGAGGTAATAGAGAGATTGAGAGATATTGAGTGGCAAGAACGGCAGACTAGAATGAATGAGAGCTCTTACAACCCTGGCTACGTAGAGTGTCAAGTGAGTGGGAGACTCCCGAGTTACTTAGCCAGGGGTGAGTGGAGCAGGGAGGTCAAGGTATGCATGGCAAGAGCGAGGTGTGGGTCAGACGAGAGAGAGAGAAAAGTGTGGATGGGTCTAGGGTACACCGCGTGTGCGCTGTGTAGTAATGGAAGCGACACGTGGTGGCACCTTAGCGAAGAATGTGAGGGTGTGAAAGCAGAGTGGGTGGAAGACTGCAGAAAGCTGAATGAATGGTTATGCGTAGATGGGGAAGGCGTGAAAATCTGCAGGAGGCTGACGTGGGAGAGGAAAGCGGCAAGGGCAAAGGGAGCGGCGATAGATGGGGGTAATTTGTAATTTTTGGCGGAGTAGTACTTTTATTTATATTGTATATTTTTGTTGAGGTTTGTGATGTGAAGGGGCAGTGAGGGAAATGCCAATAAAGGTCTTTTTTTTCATGGATTTTTCGTGATGGGTTTGTTGCCCATTGACGGTAGGCACCTCGGGGGAGGGTTACTCCAACACACCTTGGAATTCCAGCAAGCCAGGGGTTGGATTGGCTAGCCGGAAGTGCAGACGAGCAACGCAAGGAGCAAATCGCGATAGGCCAAAGTGCTTCTAAATATCATGCAAACGAGGTCGCCCGGCGAGTGCACCAAACGAGTTGTACCTGCCGAACTAAGTGCCGTGAAGTACGCCCTGGTATCAGTGTGAATTTTGCCGTTAACCATGGTAGAAAGATAGATTCTCGTATAACAAACGATGCTTCTGTCTATTGTCTCTAGTGTTTTCGCGAAGCCTCGTGCTCGCTGTTAGGAGTTCGTTGTCCATCTTAGTGGCGTAGAACTTCTCGGCTAAGTCGAGCACGTAGTCGCGGAAGCGCGCCATGCCTGCGTGTACATCGTATCGACGCGTTCGTACCGGTTGCGGTTGAGTATCAGTCTCAAACATTTGTTCTGAAATACCTGAAGCTGCCGTAGGCGAGATTTCGACGATCCACTCCAAATTTTCTGGAGACTATCACCTCTGATTTTGAAGCGTACAGTTTCCAAATGTCATAGAACTTCTCAGCTCAGTTGAGCCAAATGTAATTTTATCTAATATACCACAACCTGCGAGTTAAAGAAATGCGCATAGACCGGAGCATCATCAGCGTATAGGGCCAAATTAGTTTTAGCAAATTTGGGGATATCATTTACATATACGTTGAACAACTTCGGTCCAAGTATAGAGCCCTGTGGAACCCCGCATTTAATTTCCTTTAAGGAGGAATTCGACGCGTTTACCGACAAGTAAAGCCGGCGATCGGTGAGGTAAGATCGCAACAGGCCGATCAACGCTGGCGGGTAGCTCATTTTGATCAGCTTATACAACAAATCCTCGATCCAGACCTTATCGAACGCCTTTTCAAGAGCTAACATTACCATGACTATGACCTTGCCTCGATTAAAGCTGTCGACGATATCATTAGTGATAGGCACAACTTGCATCGATGCATCGTGGTGCTTGTGAAAGCCAAACTGAACGTCAGTGATTATGTTATTGTCGCGTTCAAAGTTATCTAAACGCGACAGACCATCGCTTTAGACCACTGCGCCACGGACCGCCTCTGGCACGTTAGTGAATATGATATCAAAATACACGGGCACACGCCAAAAGGATTGGGAAAAATGTCTCTCACACTGTTGTTTTGCATACAACTGCGGTTCAGAAGTCGACTAGGAGGACGCCATTTTATTTAGTTTATGGACGCGAGGCATTGCTAGCCGCAGCGGTACAAATTAGGCTTTCCGTAGATAATAAAAATGTGCAACGCACGCAAAACAAAAAATTTAAAAAATGGGAGAATTAGCGGCAAATAATGTGAAGAACAATCAAATAATGTATAAGTAGCGGTGATCCGTATTGCCTTATTTTTACTCATTTTTCTTATCGTGAATTGCGAGAGGTGGGTAGGGGTTGGGAAATGATCGTTCCGTCGTCGAGAATAGATGGACTGCGTGCTATACATCAAAATAGCGACAAAAGACCACCATTGCCACACCCTGGATAAAAGGTGCTAAGACTCCTGCTGCCAATCACCATCGAGTAGCTTACACCATCCAAAGGGTAGTCGCAGTGTACCATATTGTTCGTCGCATGTGCAACGGAAATTGAACACGTGAGATTCCGCAATTCACTTTTCATTTTATATTTTCTATTTTTGTTATAGTATATCCATCCAGTGTTCACGACATCTAGAGGAATCAAACTTAACTTTAATTTTATATTAATTCATTTATTAGACACCTTTTTTTGTTTGTTAATTATTATTAAGAACTAATTACCACAACCCTGCGCTTACCGCAACATTTTGGTCCTTCGAACCGGATCTCATCGGTCCGGGATATATATAGATTCACTAATATTTTATTTTTATGTTTTGTAATTAGTTCGTATTTTTGCATATATGATTCTTCTGGACGTTTGGACACGTGCTGTTAGTTATATATTGCTCCTTTTGCATTTCGGTATTTGGTCTCATTGCAGTAATCAGCGCGCAAACCGTACGCGTATTAAATAAGCGAGTATTTTCGTATTGTAGCGTTTATCGTGTTATCGCGCTGGGATTTCCAGTCTCCTTGCAGATATTGTAGCTCGTTTGATATTTAGTTTATTTATACAATTTATTTTAACATACTTTCTATATAATTGTTTGATTGATTACATAATGTGTCGTTTGTGCTACCGTTGATCAATTTAGTGTTGCATGCGCTGCGGTAGAGCTCAAGTTAAAAAATCATCAAAATCGCCATTTTGGCCGCATATTCAACTACACTGCTTTATCTGATATTATTTATATAGGATATAATAATATAATATGAGATAACATCTTTTACGGTTGTTTCTGTCGCTGTTATAATATTGGACGCAATTATTTAAATTGATTGTCATTTGTCGCTCTATAGTTTGCTGTTAAGCCACGTGCGTTCGCCTCTCCCTACTTACTTTTTTTTATCGGAATATTTCTTTCGCGATGGCTGCGAAACTTAAAGAGATTCGCGCGGTCGGTGAGCGGTATGTAAATCAATTGAGCGTTCAGCTGTCAAGGAAACGATACTTCGTTCCCTTTTTGATAGACGATTTCCACGCGTTGTAGACACTGTTGACAAGTTTAATCATTATCATGATTTAGTTATCGGGGCAGTAGCAACGCTTAGTGAGGATTTATCCGCAGAGAAGAAGGTTCGCAAAGAGTTGGAGAAAATGCAATATAGTGCATGGGTGTCTTACATTGAAGACAATGAAGTTAATTCCAACGCCTCGCGCATATTCGATCGTTACTTCATCCCAACATGTTCGTTTGTCCAAGTTGTCGCTTCTTACGTTCGACCGACAGTTCTCTTAATTTCTTTCCAAATTGCGAAACATCCATTCGCAATAACAGTCAATTGCTTCCCCTTGCCAAACTCCAGTATTTACTCGGGTGTCTCAACGGGGATCCTTTGAATTTGATAAAGACATTGACATTATCGTAAGAAAACTGAACGGTACAACACACGTCAGTAAGCCACATTTTATTGAAGGGACAATCCCCTTCCAACTGTAGAAAAGGAATCCTTAAACGGAATTCGTTCACTCGTTGACGTTCGCGAAAACCGGTTAGCTCTACGGGCACTTAAACTCGCTGAATAGCTAGAAGAAGCTAGAAGTTGTTTAATTTGCTACTAGTAAAGATAGATATAGATACAGGAAAGTCATTCGAATGTCATGTTCGTAGTTAAGGGGACGCTATCCCTTCTTTTGATCAATTATCAGATTTCATTGACAGCCAATGCCAATGTATTGGAATCTGTCACGAAAGTGCATGAATATTTTAAGAATAATTAATCGAAACCAGCATTTTGTCATACTTCTACTTGCATTCTTCAATGATGTGGTGAGGAAAGACAAGTCGAAGGAGCGCAACTAATAGTCCTCCCGCAAATTTCTAATGTGCTACCTAATACGGTCATTGATAGATCAAATCTATCTCATTTAGATAACATTAAATTTGCCAATTGATATATTATTAGACGCGAATATTTACTACTTAATTCTCCAGCCCGGTAGCATTCAAAGCAAACCCACGGCAATTAATACGATTTTCGGATAGATATTAGTAGAGCTATCGGTATCAAAAGGTATTCAAGCCATGTGTGCCATCACCGAATCGTGTTTGAATAGTACTTTAAAAGAATTCTGGGAAATCCAAGAAATTCCCAATCCGGTATCTCCTGATGTAGATAGTATACAGGCAGAAGAGTAATTTCGAAATAACGTATATCGAGAATGTGACGGAAGATTCGGTGTCGCCTTGCCATTTAAAATCCAAAATCCTATTTTTAACGGTTCTAACTCTATCGCAGACAAACGGTGGCTTGCGGTTAAGCGTCGGTTGTCTTCAAACACAAAATTGCGGCAATTATATATGGAGCCCTGTCCGTCGGGCACATGTCGTTGCTTCCGTCCCATTATACTGCCGACGATCGCTCTTCTTTTATTCTACATCATTGTGTTTTTAAGGATGACGGTATAGAATCAAAAATAAGGGTTGTGTTCGATGCTTCCGCGAAAGACGCGAATAGTTTATCTTTAAATGACACATTGTACGTTATCCCAAAGCTTCAGAATAATATCGTATCGATCTTACTTCGAGTTACTTCAATCAGTTGTATTTACGTGCGCCATTCGCCAAATGTACCGTCAAATATTTATTTCGCCTGAGCATCGCCATGTTCAACGCATTAGATTTAGATTTTCGTTGTCGAATCCTGTTCGAACAGTTCGTTCAGCTCCAATCTTAGCAATTCGGGTTCTTCTGCACTTAGCTGAACAATGTCGCAATTTATTTCCCATAGCATCATAAACCGTCAATTTAAATTTGTACGTTAACGATTTTGTATGCGGAGCAAAAACGGCAGCAGAAACTTTAAAACTAAAGTCACTGTTAATATCGCTCTGCGGGGGATTTGAATTGCAAAAATGGTCTAGCAGTCATCCCGTCATGGTAGCTGATCTTCCCAAATCGCATCTACATTAATATTTAGAATTAATATTCTAATATATTTGACTCCGCAGTAAAGATTCTCGGCTTACATTGGCAAGGCGTAGCTGATACCTTCTCATTTCGTGTTAAGCCCAATCCTGTATTGCGGGCCATTTAATCAGTCTATCAGTAGTATATGATCCTTTGGGATTTTTGTTGTTGTAAATGACTTAAAATCATCAATTTGTAACACCACATTTTTGCGTGGACGGATTCTACGGTCGCATTATTGACGCGAATTCTGAGGCCGAATTTAGACGTAGTACAACGTGGTTTAATCTGAACCGAATATCGTGTTGTCATTGTTAGACAAATTCTCATCGTTGGGTAAAATACAACGAATCGTGGCATATTGTTATCGTTTTATAAATTATTACAAATTTGGGAATTGTCTCTTGTCAGATTGGTGCAAGAGGAAAGATTTGCTCGTGAATTAGCGGGACTTCGCTGTGGGCAGAATTGCAATAAACACTTTCAAACATTGTCACCATTTGTTGACGAAGATGGTATTTTACGTGTGGATTTGCGGTTGCGATATTCTGAACTGGCTATTCTGCGAAGAATCCTGCGTTATTGCCAGCAAAGCATCGCCTAACTGAATTATTGATATGTGCACATACATTTATTTATATTGAACGTTTTACAGACATTTCTTTATTATGCCGTTTATGCCCAAAAGCTGAATGTTTATTTACATTGGTTCTGGAACTAATTTAAATAATAGGGATACTTGCGTGTACTTATTTAATAGGGTTGCATAGTTATTTGAATAATGTTTAATTACATGGCTCTGGAACTAATTATATCTATATATAGGAATACTTGTGTGTGCTTAGTTATTTGAAAAAGGTTTTGGTTTTAAAACTGTAAAAATCTTTCAATATATTTTACTTGATATTTGGTTCATTTGGATTGGGGAAATTTTGAAACACAGCATTTGCAAACCCCAATCAGCAAGAATCAAGAAACAGTTGGACCAGTAGGAGGACAACATTACTCACTACAGATAGTAATTTATCAAGAAAATATGAAGAAGTGGCTGATATAAAGTGCCAAATTGGGAAAGCACAATTGCTTCGTTTAGAAAAACAGCTACTATTTCAAGTGAAGCAGGAAGAAATGGAAACAGAAAAGAAAAAAATAGAGCACAGGAAATCAAATCAAGGACATCCCTAACACATCAATTATTACAATTAGACACAAATTAGAACAAATGTAATATCTTAATTAATTGTACAATACATTTTATTACAAGTTAGCAAAATAATTGTTGATAAGTTGCCGGCGAACATCCCCTCGATTTTCATCCCCATCATAAATTCGTTGAATATTACCAATTTGAATGAAATTATCTACTTCTCTCTGAACTTCTGGTAACCAAGGAACATCCTCATCCCCATCTTAAATTGCAATATTATGCAAGACAGAAGTACCTACAATTACTTTTAAAGTAGTTGCTATTTTTAATCGACACTCATATGCCAAAATGGGAAACCTCCCTTTTCAATTTGGGGTATTGAATAGGAGGTTTCGCATCTTTCAATAGATTTACGTGTTCTTATATGTGCTTCATTGTATAATTGCTCAGGCTGTGTTTGTGTATTAAGTAATGGTGTACATAAATATGGCTTATTGGGGTATCCACCTGCAATAAAATATTTGATTAATATTATACATTTCAAAGAATCATTTCTTACCAAGAAGTATACAGTTTTGATAATATCCTTGCTCTAATTTTGCATTTACGACACTATTGTTTAAGACGGTGAAATCATGTACAGATCCAGGCCATCTTGCTACTAGATTCATAATTTCTAATTTTGCATTACATATCATTTGCACATTGATTGAAAATAAAACTTTCGATTTCGAAAGACTTCAGAATCTGGTCCATCTAAAAACAAGCTTATATATTATTACACTGGAAAGTATTACATTATTAAACGAACAAAAGAAGTATTTTATAGTGTCTGAATACATTCAGGATGCATTGTACATATATGTATAAAGTACCTGGTGAATTTATTCAGATTCAGACATGTGTGCAGTCTATAGCTCCAATCACTCTTGGGAATGATGATATATTAAAAACTCCTGTTGCGTCTCTGCTATGGTTTCAAATTCACGAAACTTAATGTAAGTTCCATATAACTATAAGCGTTGGTGCGACGAGTATTTGCATACGTTGCAACAACGTAACAAGTGGTACAAACCAACGGGCGATGATATCGCAGAAATTGACACGTTGATCCTGGCCACGGACGAACTCTCTCCACCCCTCAAATGGAGAGTTGGAAGAATTACGGGGCTATTTGGTGTTGCTTGCATTGATACCAAGTATGGTGGTGTAAGACGTCCTTGTAAGCTTCCAAACCAATAGCGGGCGATATATAAATAATTTATTTGTTTTCATTTTATTATATTAGTAGTAGTTTTTCCATTTAGTTTGCATCATTTCATCGAGTAGTTTGTTTTTTAATTTAGTTTTCATCATTCATCACGGTAATGTTCCGTATTGCGTTATTTTTACTCATTTGTTTTATAGTGAATTGTGAGAGTTGGGTAGGGGTTGGGCAATGATCGTTGTTCTATCGTCGAGAATAGACAGAATCATCTGCGTACTGTACACCAAAATAGCGACAAGAGGCCACCATCGCCATCGCCCTGAATAAAAGGTGCTAACACTCCAGCTGCCAATCACCATCGAGTAGCTACCACCATCCAAAGGGTAGTCGCAGTGTGCCATATTATTCGTCGCATGTGCAACGGAGATTTAACACGTGAGTTTTTGTTATAGTATATCTATACAGTCTTCCCGGCGTCTAGAGGAATCAAACTTAACTTTAATTTAATATATTTATATATTAATTCATTATTAAACATCTTTTTTCTTTGTTAATTATTATTATGAACTAATTACCACAACCATGCGGTTGCCGCAACAAGCGGTATGATAAATAACATAGGGCGGAAAGTAATAGTGTGGATAATGTTGGGAATATTTACACCCTCGTTGCGAAAATCGGGAAGAATGATATATTTCAGTCGAGATAGTTTGGTCCATTCGTTATTAAAGAAAAACTGCGTAGTAGAGTACGATCAGGGCCACCGTAAGAAATATGGCAACATATTACGTACCATAACCTTTTTTTGAGTGAATAGAATTAGGTATATAGTATGTAATTATGTGTGTTTTGAATTCATTGTTTGTTGCAGCTTACATCTTATAATTGGTATCGTATATCGATACCGTACACGATATGTCCAGTAGGAACTGCAGGTGGGGTGTAGTTTGTATATTTAGGAGAAATCCACTGAATGAAAGGGACATGGACCATGGTCATAGCATTAGATGTAAATCCACCCCAGAGAGCGAAAAGAATGGAGTTACTGACATGTGGTGTGATATTAAATATTAATCACCCACTGACACATATTAAGGTAATGGCAAAAAATTATATTGAAACAATGGGAATAAGTAAACTAGTCAGAACGAAACATATTATAGGGTCGTTAATTGTAACCAGCTATTGCTCAATAATGGTTTCTAGTTCATTCGCCAAAACGCTAAGGCAAGCTTAACGAGTTTATTTTGATTTGGATGTTTTAGAAGCAGCGTTAAATGATCACATGAGTACACTTACGGAATTGGAAGTAGGCTGGGATAGATATTTTATACCTCGAGAATGTATGTCTAGGCTCAGCTCAGCTCAGCTGAATGTGTTTATCAATTATAATGCCCTTGATCTCAGTAACAATCACTGCATATCACATTATACCCTATACACCTCCTCATCGTTCAGGTGATCCTGGCGAATATCCAGAATCATCCAACTGGCTATTTCTTAAATCACTGTTGTTCTTAGTGGATAATTTCACACCGATCGATTTTGATCAATCCGATGTACAAGCGGTATAGTGTGAGGGTTGTGCGCATCATGTTATAGTCAGAGAAGCCCCGTGCTAATTGAGCCCGGTTTGGGTGAGAATTTTTGATGCGATACATTAATTCTGTTGAGTGAATATTTTGCGCCTCAGCGAGACCGTCGTGGGGAAATGAGGACTTCGAGGAACGCATTCCATGTTCATGAGTGCTAAGACCTGCTTAATTTTATTTGTACCCTGACAATAAATAATTAACTATTGCGTTTACTTTGTGATTAATATATTTCCTGCGTCGTACCGACAATAGATGGTGACAATGTGATGTTCGTTGTATTGGGTGGATTTCGTGACTAAAATATACATTCAGCAATTATGGCACCCGCACGAGCTCGGTTTGCCTTTTGTTAACAAAATACCGGAATGACATTGCGGTATGGATCTAGGCTACAGGCATACAACTAATTCGTTTACACCCCCAGACCTAGTTCCAGTTATGGTGGTACCATTTTTTGTCTTTTTTATATCTTTTCTATTATTTAATCGTTTGTATTTGTATATGTATTTATAATTCATAATTTTGGTTTATTGTCTATTGTTTAGTTTTTTTAGTTAAAAGTGCAAACCTAATATTTTCATTGTTTCATAAAATGAGTCTTCTTGTGCGGTTTCCATTCATTCATATGAAAACGTTCATGGATTTTGACGTGGAAATGATTATTTTTGAAATCGAATATCTATCAATGCGGAATTGTTTGAAAAGTTTTGCGACAGGTTTTTTTGTGACTGTGGGTGGTTTTTTCTTTTGTCTTAAACATCATTAGTGTCATAAGAGCGGGTTTATAGTCCAGTCGAATTAGCTTCACATAGCTTGAAAACGTAAAAAAATCTTACTTGATATTTTATCATTAATATACATTACTATTGGGAAGGGTTACTAGAATGATAATATCGAAAAACTAACTCGAAAGCAGTTGTGCTAAAGTGGCAAATTGTAATAAAGTGCAAAAACTACGTGTTTTTCTACTTTCTTCAATAAATATTAAAATATAGACCTATATATATATATGTATTATAGACCTAGGAGCAGCAGTTAATGCATGTTGTAGGCAATTAAATTACCTACAATTTAAGCTTAGTAATGTTAATTTTCGATCAATTGTTAATTAGAAAATAAATGAGGAACACGAAAAAGAACATTTTCGAAAATGTTGCTATATTATTGATAGAATAGCTCAATCGTAATGAAAATACATGGAAAGGGGGTCAGTCCAATGCTGAATATGTGTGCAAATTTTCATGTATGGTGTATTTGTTAATATGTTTCCTTCGTTTTTTTGCCAAGTGGTTTAATATCTAAAAGTTTATTAAAAAAGTTAATCTCGCGGATGTAGGTTCTAACTAGCTTAAAGAAACAAAAGAAAATTTGGAAATTGTTGAAATGAAGTCGGTTATTATTCCAATGACACTGGGAACCACATAAGCGGATTATAAATAAAAGTAATAAAAGTTAAATTAAAAAAAAAATGTAAATATTTCATGGCTGCATTAGATTCGTCTCTTCGAGATACCTTAAATTTAAAAAAAAAATATCCAAAATGTTGAAGTAGTTGTCGAGAAACAGAGACCGAGACGAATTTGAACAGTTGAATTGTCGCGCGGCCGAGGCACCAGTCTCGGCTTGCCCGTGAGATTTCGCAAAACGAGACCGTAAGATTACATAAACTTTTGCTACCACTAGCCTACTATTATTGTTAACTGCTAATATACAATCACATGCAAATGAAAATTGAACTATTTCCAAAATTTCAGCTCCAAATGTCGTATGCTATATTGGACTTCAACTTTTTTTGGTTTTAGCTTGATCGGAAAAGAAAGGGCTATCGTATGAACAAAAGAAAATTTCCGAATGACTTTTATTTTAAAGATATTCCTTTTGTTTATAATCCGCTTATGTGGTTCCCAGTGTCATTGGAATAATAACCGACTTCGTTGCAACAATTTCCAAATTTTCTTTTTCCTTTTGTTTCTTTAAGCTAGTTAGAACCTACATCCGCGAGATTAACTTTTTTGATACATTTTTAGATATTAAACCATGCTTGGCAAAAAAACGAAGGAAAAATATTAACAAATACACCATGTAAAAAGTATTAGATCAATGAATATGAAATTTTTGCACACATATTTAGCATTGGACTGACTTCCCTTTCTTCTTCTTTCGAGTTAGTTTTTCGATATTATCATTCTAGAGATCCTTCCCGACAGTAATGTGGAATAAAATATTAAGTAAAATTTTGTTATATTCCAAACTCTAATTCGACTGGACTATTAGTGAATGAGGTAAATACAAATAAGGCCATTATGCGTGCATTAGATTCGTTTGTTTCCAGCGACAACCGACCAGATAGCACGACTGCAGAAGTACGTCTCATTTTTGATGGATTTAATTAGCAACCCGACGGTCCCATTATGGCAGCAACGTGTCACTATAGGCGATTAAAATGCTAATTGCAGTGTCTATTGGTGTTATATATGTTTCAGAATCTAAAATATAAGTATTTAAATGCATGGAAAATATATAACCTAACACTTCGATCTTTTTAGGTGAGGCTGTTTTAAATGCGGGCCATGTAATATTGTGTGATATTGTCGACAACAACGACATTAATTTTAATCTGGTAGATTTATGTTTGCAAACATCAAATTAAGCACCACATGAAATTAAGGGAGTGATCCAAAGGAGTGACAACCACTGCTGAATCCACAAATTTGAATGCAGCTGCAAAGCAGGGTTAAGTGGAAAATTTTATTTATTATTTTAGATTAAATCTGCTGGAAATTGAGATGATTTGAACATAATGCAAAATCCATTATATGTCCAAACCCTCAGTGGCTGGCATATTCTCCCAACGGAGTAATATTTAAGGATGGTGTTCCATTAGTCTATTAGAAATTAAATGTCCATTCAAAGGTATTATAATTGTGAAATTATAAATAATGATAATTTTATAAATATTATTTTTATGTTCAAGGAATACAAAAATCAGCTGCAGAATTGATTCTGGAATTGAGTTATATTAATATGCAAAATGGGCAACCACAATTGAAGGATAAACACATGTATTATGGACAAGTACAACTCGGAATGGAAATTTTAAATGTAAAATTTTGTAACTTTCACATGATGATACTTTTATTAACATCATTGTTCCTATTAATACCATATTTATTTTAAAACAATGTTTATAAAGGTAACAAATGATTATTTTATAAATATGATTAATAAAATATGTGAAAATAAAATAAAGAATAAATAGTATTTTTACAACTTATTTCTAAAGATTTTATTAAATGATAATCAAAATATGTAATAATTTATTAAAATTTATCTTCAAAGAAAATGGGTTTTGATAAGTTAACAATTCCACGTTTAACTGTTATTATTTCCTCCATTTTTGGAACTATATTCCAATCTATTCTATTTTTTAAAATTTTAAAGATTTGAAGTCTTTGGTTGACCCTTTCTTTGCGAACACGTGCACGTGCTATTGTCATATTACAAAGTCACATTCCTCCTTTGTAAGTTGTTTTTTTCTTCTTCTTAGAAATGGTGGTCTAATTATTTTTATTTCCCGACTTTCACAGAATTCTTCTATAAGAAATCCTTTATCTAACATTATTTCATCATTCATGTATGATGAGCAATGCTCAATTACACCACTTTGCTCAAAAATTGCTTTATCACTAGCTCTACCACCATACATTCGACTTACAAAAAGAGGTTGAACCAGATGATGAAGAATTTTAAGGTTTGTCTGCCTTTATAGTGTGAATAGCACCTAATTCGACAGCATAAACATTTGGCACTTGCTACCTCAATCTCTGTGCAGTCAAAAATCAATCGTATATTTGAAAATGGGGCAACGCACTTTAGCAAATTTTCCCTCAAGAGTAAATAATGAACACGATTTTCTTTGTAAATTCTTTTACACAATTCTTCAATACCAGAAAGTTGTGCAAAACTTTCCAAACCAGTAAAACTGTTTAATTCAGCATCTGTTGTTATGTTATGACAAATTGTTCTAAAACATTTCTAAATATTTTTGTGTAGCAAGCAAACACATTGCTTCGGCTGCTTCAAGTTCATCAATTGTTGGTTGACTAGTATCAATCTGCTCCTCGTTACATTGAAAATCAGATATCTAAAATATACTAATAATTAACTTAGATACAGTAAGATTATGTTTAATTTGTCTTACCTCAACTTGTGCAGGGATGTTAGCCTCTTGTTTGCGAACTCTCTTTTTGGCTGCTGCACATGGGTGAGATGTAACAAGCAGGTATTAAATATTTAATTTGTTCCCTTTATGAACAATATATAAAGTTGCAAAATAGTTAATAAAAAGGCCTTATTATATAAGATTAATGCAAATATTCATGTTATAACACTAGGAATAATAGTGTTTAACATTATCAAAGGGCCCGCGTTCTTATTGTGGGAATAGAAATTAATTTCGCATACAGACGATGCCTTTGTCGGCTTTACACCAGACCGCATGAAAAAAAAAATGCCAAAGAAATTTAATTTTTTATTCGTTTATATTTTCAATTAGGTATATTAAAATAACAATCATTTCAAATTTATAGAAAAATTACAATTACTATAAGTTATAATCGCGAGATGGCGTTTATTTAATTATTCATCCTGGGAAACGAAAAAAGAGGTGCCATTCTTTACGGTAAATAATTTATTAGTGAAGTTATTCAGAGGGTAACTATGAAAATATGGAAATATTTGATAATGATACATTTATCAAGTTGGTCGTAAGTTTTCCATCATTGTGGGATAAAACGAAAGTGGAATATGCGGATAAAACCATAAAGGAAGGTGCATGTAAAAAGATAATGGAATCAATGTTAAGGAAGATTGTGAAAACTGGGACACCTTAAAGAAAAACGAAATAGGTAAGATATCTGTCTATTTATAATTAAAAATAATTATTTATTACTATATTAGTATTATTGCGTAACTAGATTTTAGCGTACTGCCATTCTAAATTTCCCTCATTTAAAAAGTAATGTGTGAAATATTCTCTTATTTCCGTAGGGGCCTTTTCTGCATTCTGATTATTAATGTAACTTGAATATGTTTATCATCCACAGCACCCAAACAATTCGGAAAGTCTGAGTTTTTTTTTGAAAACCATCTAATATGCTTTTCCATATTTCCTTATCTGGTTGCGGCATGCATATTGACTTCAAACACTCCCTAATCGCTTTACACATATCAGAAATAATTTGACTTATTGTTGACAATGTAATTCTGTATGAACATTACAAGTCTATCATTAAACATCCAAGATTTGCAAAAAAAAATAGAAAAAATTAAGCAATTCATTTTCCCGAGAGCTCTAAAGAAATTTATATTTTGAGCAGATGAAATTTGTCATGTCCTCATTGGCCAACAACGAGTAAGTTATTTTATAAAATTGAATGATTCCCATTTTAATTCAATTTAATAATTAAAATGAAAGTTATGGCCCTTAATAAAATTGATATTCACTATTCATATTTTAATACTATTAATGATTCCAGAACCACTTCTAAATTCAATAATGACGAAGAAGAGATCGAAGATGCAGATATCACATGTAACCCCTACCATAAAAAACAAGAGGGAAGAAATCGATATCAAATATGCTGTATAAAAACTTCCATTAGAAATTGTAAATCTAAATTAAAAATATATACATGCATAGGCCACGTTAATTATACAATCGGGAGTAGCTCCAAAAAATGGTATGTATAATAAGCCATTTTTAGAATAGTGACGCTTTCCTGATTTTCCAGGCACTCGATAGGAACTTTTTCATTTTGTCGGCCATGTTCCAAAGATGGAACATTTAATACTTTATAATTGTAGAGTAGTTATTTTGCGAGAGCGACGTAGCTGGTATGTTCTTTTCTTCTACATATTACATGGACATTGGAAGCTGTAATTAGTTTACGTTGCTCCAAATGCCACTGCCAGCTTGGTTTCTTGTTTTTCTTCAATATCCCGACGTTCCCTAGAGATTTTTGTTAATGGTTTTAAAAAGCTATCTTTTTCTATTATAAATGACTCTTTATCTAAATCAGATTCTTGTCAAGATGGGCTGTACTCCTTATCTTGCTGGGAACACTTCTTTTAGCAAAGAATTGTTTCCGTATTGTCTTACTCTGAGTAAGACTTCTTCTGTGCGTCTGTACTTTACTAACACGTCTTTTTTCAAGATCAACAACAATGCTATCTACATTTTGTAATAAATTCCTTGCATGCTGCCCCAAAGAAACGAAACAGTTTTTCAGATGCATCTGTAATTCTCTACAAGAATTTGCATTTGCGTGAACAAGTCCTCTTCATTTATTGATTTTCTATTACAATAGTAGTCTTCACAACTTTTATGATTTCCAAATATATGGTTCTGATAATTTTTGATGTATATGGTTCCTACATTCGACTTTTTATACTGTTACATCATTGTATAGCTGGCTTTCTAATATTTTTTTAAGTTGAACTATCATCATCTGCAATTATTTTAAAATAGCGTACTCCATACATCTCTTCACTGGATTTAAGACTCAATTACTCGCCAACGCCACCGGTCAGCAGATTTCATTAGACGGGGCATCGGCCGCCACAATCCAAGTCGAATACGCGACTCCGCAATATATTTAGCAATTAGCATTTAATCATATATATATATATCTATATATATATATATATATATATATATATATATATATATCTATATATATATATATATATATATATATATATATATATATATATATATATATATATCTATATATATATATATATATATATATATATATATATATATACTTGTAATTTACAATCAAGAGTTCAGTTGTACTGTACTAATAAACGTGTAAGTGTTTAAAAAAAACGTCCTTTCGGACCTTCGGATCCTTTGGTTCGTTAGAAGTTCACGGCATCGGCTCCACACCTTGTGACGAATTTTGGTTTCAACCATTCACGCAGAGGATCCAGAATCAAGAAAGGCCAAAGGACAAAAACATACACCATGTCTGAATAGAACAGCCGACAACTCACGAGGATCAACAATACTTTCAGTTGACGTAAGTGCCAAAAATCCATTTTTCCATAATATTCAGTTTGTATCACTAACAATTGGTAGAAAGTTCTATCGTCCATGTCACACAGTGATTCTGAAATGGATAATTGAATGAATCAAATAAATAATTTTAAAATAACCATGACTACTACTGTTGCTACATTCGATTTTATTTTTTAATTTTTTATTTTTATTATTTATTAAAGTTAAGGTAATTTGCATATAATTCCACAATTTGACGGAAACAACGAGCTAACGAGCTGTCATAGCTAAATTAACCGGATGTGCATTTATTGCAATAGGCACGCGGACCGAGTTAACTACGTGGAACCAACTAAAAACAAATTTGCAACAACGTTTCGGTGATCTCAGGAACCTGTGTCTTGTACAAGATCTCTTAAACTTAATATTCAATAAAACCGAAAAACCAATTGATTTTGCTGAACGAATACCATTAGCGCGCAGTAGACTCGTCTCGAAAAACAATTTCGCTAACTCTGGCACTCGACATTTCACTTCCGACCTTAACCAAATTTCCGATGGAGAATTCGAAGGATTCTACCCATTTAATGACGATAACTACTAACAACAAAAATCAGGCTTAAACCCCGAACAGAACGACGATAACTACTAACAACAAAAATCAGGCTTAAACCCCGAACAGAACGACTATTTCGAGGAGGAACCTTATTATGATCAATCATTCATTAGTTATGAAACGAGATCGACAATAACGAAAATTTTCACCATTCCAGCGAAACCCCAACATAATTGAAATTAATAACGAGATACGCATCAATCGATTAGCATATATCCAAATGAAAAACCCACCACTAACACTTTTAATCGATACTGGTTGCTATACATCAATATTAAAGCCTTATATAGTGAAGAAATACTACCCCGAACGTATCTATCACCAAAACTCTATTATAAGAACATGTAACGGTGAAAACTCGAAACCGAAAACGATACCAAAGCAAAAATTCCTTCATTCAAAGAATTTCAATCCACTAATACTTTAGACTTTCTATTGTACGATTTTAACAATTATTGCGACAGCCTCTTAGGACTAACTTAAATTTACTGATGGATTGTGCTGATCAACAATTATTTAATAAAACGGACGACATCATCATTTTTTCTAGTTCATTAGACGAACACATACAAGATTTAAAATTAGTATTCAAAAAATTAAGTAAACATAATTTCAAAGTCGAACTGGACAAATGCGAATTTTTACGTAAAGAATTTGAATTGTTAGGTCATGTTATCACACCAGACGGAATTAAACCAAACCAAAAGAAAATTCAAGCCATTAAAAAATGTCCGATGTTAAAAACGACAAAACAAAACAAATCATTTTTAGGACTCTTTGGTTAGTACCGCACATTCCTATTAAATAATTATATTTCCGACCATACCTTTTCGGCGTTAAATTCACTATCGTGAGGTTCACAAACCTCTCGAGTGGCTCTTGTCTATGAATGGACTAAAACTTGAAGAGTACAATTACAAAACAGTGTATAAATATCTCGTGTGGGCACCACACGACTTTCCGAATTACATGACCCATATAATTTTCGACTTTTATGACATTTTTGACTTTTATTTTGACTTTTTTGGCAGTTTTGGACTTTTTTTGATTTTCATCGCTTTTTTGATTTTTTGACTTTTTTTGGCATATTTGACTTTATTGAAATTTTTGTTTTTTTTTTACTTTTATGCCATTTTTTTACATTTTCGATTTTTTTACTTTCTCTGAAATTTTTGACAAGTGAGATTTTCACGTTTTGACATTTAGACTTTTTATCTTTTTGGCATTCTGACATTTTGACATTTTGGTATTCCGACATTTTTACATTTTGGAATTTTGACATATTTACATTTAGGCATTTTCACATGAAAATGTAATGTATTTATAAATGTAAATTTTCAATACCTTACTACATTTAGGAAAGGAAGATATTGTTTTACCGAAAACGTGTTCACGGTTTCAAACTAAGATTGTGGAAATATGCGATAACTTTCTGGGAAAAAAATTACACCAGAAGGAAGGTATTGTTGTCGTGTACCATTGATATCACAAATAATAATAATATACGTGACGTCAGCGTGACGTCAGTGGGCGTGGCGAAAATTGAAAATGCCTAAATGTAAATATGTTAAAATTTCAAAATCTCAGAATGCAAAAATGTTAAAATATCAATATGTTAAAATGTCAGAATTCCAAAAAGATAAAAAGTTAATATGTTAAAATGTGAAAATGTCAAAATCTCACGTGTCAAAAATTTCAAAGAATGTAAAAATGTAAATCAGAAATGTCGAAAAAATAAAAAAGTCAACAAAGTAAAAAATATCAAAAGAAGCCAAAAATATTTAAAATAGCCAAAAAAGCCAAAAAAAACTAACAAAAAAGTAAAAAAAGTACAACAAAGTTAAAAAATGTCAATAATATTAAATATGTCAGAAAATGTCAAAAACGTCAAAAAAAAGTTTTAAAAACGGTAAAAAAATGTCAAAAAATGTTAAAAAACCCAAAATTTGAAAATGTGGAAAATGTTATACAAAATGAAATAGGTCACGTAATTCGGAAGGTCGTGTGGTGCCCACACCAGATATTTTATTATTTGCCATATGCGCTATAGGAAATCGCTATTATTGAGTAATCTTCTATTTTAGTGAACCGATTTCGCTCTAATTTTTACAAGGTCGCCGGAGTGCGGGCTCTCACCCGTTTTCCAAATTTGGTCGTGATCTGTTGTGCCGTTTTCCCGCCGTGAGCGTTAAATGGTCCGCCACAGCGTCTTATTATGCTCCGCGCGTCGTGTTGATTATGATTCCTTCGCTGTTAGTGAACCCATTGTGCTGAAAGTTTCACTGGATCGTTCTGAATAGTGCCCGCAGATATTTGTTAAATTTGGTCGCAATCTGTCTGTGAACAAAATTACGGGAAAACGTAATTTTGTAGTCAGGCATACAGATATACATACAGACATACATACAGACATGTTGTTCAAAATGGCCGACGACGTACTTGTGCTCTTCGAAAGAGCGTTAGAAAAGTTATTGGAAGTGCCCGAAAAAAGTGGGAATTTAAGAAACGATTTAAAAAGGTTAATTCTCACTTCTGCACGAACGCTGAGGAAATGTTACAACTCGTTAAAAAAGGAACTGGACGAGACAGAAGCAAAGGTTAAGGAATTAACCGACAAGCAAGTAGAAACAAACAAAGCCCAAGCGCCATCTGTGAACAGGAAGACGTACGCGTAAAACGCAGAGAAAGGAATACAACTAAGTGTGAAAGAAGAAAAGAAGTATAAGTTGTTTGTTAAATCAAAAGACGAACAGAACGCAGCAGCCGTTAGGAAGATCATTAAAGCAAAGTCGATTCAGTGGCATTAAAAGTAGGAATACAAGCTTTTAAGGCAATAAACTATGGAATAGTGTTAATTGAGGTTGGAAGTAAAGAAGAAATGGAAAGAATAGAAGAAAAAATCAAAGAAAAATGTGGAAGTGATATTGTAGCCGAAGCCCCTATGAGGAGACAACCAAGAATCATCGTATACGACATACCGGAGGATGCGACTATCGAAAACGTAAAAGACACCTTAATAAATAAAAACCCCGATCTGGAACAGCGCAAACACAGTATTACCCCGAAATACATATTCAACAATAAGAAGAATAAAAGAAACCTAGTAATAGAAGTTGGAGCTGATCTGAAGAAAGCAATGGTATGTAAAAAAATTAAATTATTCTGGGTATTATGTAGCTGCGAGGTATATGTCACAGTAAACAGATGTTTCAAATGCAACAAATTTAACCATAGAGCAGCAGACTGCAAAGGAATACTCACGTGCCCTCTATGTGCTGGTAGTCATAAAATAGGCGAATGTCATACTAGAAAAGAAGACCATAAATGCAGCAACTGTATTTATTAACTATAACAAATACAATGCAAATAAGCAAACACCAATAAACCACTCATCACTAGACAAAGCAAATGCTTCACATACCTAAATGCTCTAAACAAATCGAAGCAAAATGTTGAGTAAGGATATGCAAAAGAGAAAGAAGATATAAACTTATTAAGGTGTATGCAACTAAACGTTCAGCACTCCAGGAAGGCTACAACTAACTTAATGCAGTTAATAACCGAAATGAATACGTATAGCAGAGACAACAAGCTGACAGGTCTAACGGGGCCAGTGAGGATATACTCATTTGATAACACGAAAAAAAGGACTGCAATACTGATAGCAAACAAACACATTGATACTTTACAAATAAACCAGGACTGTGACGATGACTGTACTGTCTTACAAGTAAAATACAGAACTTTACATTTCATTGCTATAAGCATGTATCTCGACATAACAAGAGATATAGAAATTGACCTAACAAAAATTGAAAACTTTCTAAATAAATATAGTAAATCAAACATAATAATCGGTGTGGACGGCAAGGCCAGATCGATGTTGTGGCATGACGTAGTGATAAACAAAAGAGGAAGACAACTAGCAAACTTCATAACAAGTAAAGACTTATTTATTTTAAATGAAAAAAGTGATACACCTACATTCCGAACAATAAACGGTAGAAGTTGGAATTTTTTTTTTTTCATCTGGGGTGGAATCTTCGAAAGACACCCATGCCTCCACTATCACCACTATGGGGATAGGCATCGGTCGGATTCACCCCGCGTATTGGCCGGGGTGCCTACCGACTAAACCAAAACCCAGGTTCTGTCGACGAGGAGCTTGACCGCCTAACAGGCATTCCTAAGCCCCCCGGACCGTCTTACGTCAGTTCGTTAGTCGGGTCTCTTGTTAATAAAAGCGGTAAAGTAAAAATGTATGAAACAAATGAAAAATGGGGGAACGAGGTCAGTCCGTCAGTTTCCGTCTTTCGTCTTGGTCCGTTAGTCTTGTGGGTTCCGCAAGTTGTCGTCGAACTTTCTCCCCATCACTGTCCGGGAGAAAGCCGCTAACGCGTCCCACTTGTCTTTGTCCTCGAGTATACGCGTACCTATACTCTCCGGTCCTGTCTCTCCTGTCTGCAGCCAAAGGTGCGTCCTGTTGGTCTCCCAGCGGGGGCAATGGAATATGGTGTGGACCGGATCATCGATACCACCACAGCATTTTGCGGATTCCGCCTTCCCTATCCGGTAGAGGTATGATTGGAACACATGTCCGGATAGGGTATGGTTGGTCCAATGATCCAGGTCCCCA
Source organism: Lordithon lunulatus (assembly GCA_963942505.1). NCBI lineage: Eukaryota > Metazoa > Arthropoda > Insecta > Coleoptera > Staphylinidae > Lordithon > Lordithon lunulatus. Next base: position 25,596,541 of record OZ012667.1, read on the forward strand.
TGGCCCCTCGTGACCCACGGCTCGATCTGCGGGATCACCCTCCTCGTCCATGCACCATTTTGGCTGCCTTCCCACCTCGTCTACCACGCTCGGTAGGTGTCCTGCCTTGCTTGGTCCTGGGCTTCTCTTCGAGTTGCTCCGCCCCTCCTCCTCTCGTCGATTCGTGCGCGTTCGATGATCAGAAGGTCGCCGGGTATGGTGCCGGCAATTGCCTCCATCGCATCGGTCGATACAGTCCTGTAAGCCATACTTATTCGGAGCGCGCTGGTTCTCAGCGCCCGCCGTAGCCTCTCTGCGTTCCTTTTGGTCTTCGTAGCATCCGCCCAGGCGGGGGCAGCGTAGGAGAGCTAGGCTCGAGAGACCAGCGCTAACAATCTTCTCCTTCCCATGCTAGGGCCTCCAAGATTTCTGAGTAGTCTCGCCAATGCGGCCTCCGTTCGGTTTGCTTTTGCCGCTGCTTCCAACACTTGGGCAGTGTGGTGTGGGTTGGACTCCAGGACCGTACTCAGATATTTGATCCTTCTTAGAATGGGATGTGTCACTCCTAGTAGCTCGATGGTTCTGGTGGCCCCGTGGACACGTGGGCGACCTCCGTTTTGGCAACCGCGATGGTTAGACCGTTGCCCGTCGTTCACTCGGCCACCATGTCCACTGTTTTTCAGTTTGGTTTTGGCCAGCCAAAAGTCCCTTACCCTGGCGACCACTGCTAGATCGTCAGTGAATGCCACCAACGATGTTTCCTCCGGCAGCTCAAGCCGCAGGACGTCGTCAAAGGCCACGTTCCACAGGAGGGGGCCCAGGACGGATCCCTGGGGCACCCCCCTTCCCCGTGACCTCATGGGTTCCGAGTCCTGAGGTGCCCTCATAGGTGACCCGTCAGTCGCTGAGGTAAGCCCTGACAATGTTTTGTAGGGCTCTGGGAATGTTCTTCCGGGCGAGCGCTTCATTAATGGTTCCCCATGGTAACGTGTTGAATGCGTTTACTACGTCCAGGGTTGCCATAATGCACTGGGCTCGCCTTCTCCATGTGCCAATGTTCGCGCTCTTAAATTGCTTCCTCACCGCCAGGATCGCGTCCGTGGTGGATCGGTTCCTCCTGAACCCGTATTGCTGGGTGTGAAGACCGCCTGAGGCTTTGATCGCCTCCGTTAGTCTGTCGGCGATCATCCTCTCTACCGTCTTCGCAAGTCCGTCGAGTAGGCAGATAGGACGGTAGGAGGAAGGGTTCTCTGCTGGCTTCCCGGGCTTGGGTATCAGGGTGAGCTTGGCGGTTTTCCATTTGCGTGGAAAAACGCCCACCCTCATGCAATGATTCGCTATGTGAGCCAGGGCCGGGGCAATACCCTGGGCTGCTGCTTTCAGCAACTCGTTGGGTATGCCGTCCAGCCCTCGTGCCTTCTTGTTGGGAAGTTTCCTCAGTGCTTGAAGGGCCTCCTCCTCTTGCCATTCATCGGGTTGTTCGCATGCATCCCCATCGTGTGGGGGCTCCGGGTTGGGGTGATGGTTTGGCGAAAACAGGGTGGTGACCACTTCCTCGATCTCTCCCGGTAAAGACGCTTCTGGGCCCGGTGGTCTTGCTGCTATCTTCTTTGTTACGAGTTTCTAGGGGAGTCCCCAGGGGTCGTCCTCTACTTCTCTGCACAGCTGCTTCCAGCATTTGGCCTGGCTTCTCTCTATCGAGTTCCGATATTGATTCCGTTTTTCATGGTACTCCGCCCTTAGATGTTCGGTGGGGGCACCTGCTGCTCTAGCGCGCTGGGCCCTTTTCCTGGCCCTGTTTGTGAGGGTGCGGAGGTCCGCTACTTCTTGGCACCACCAGTAGTCCCCTCTCCTCCGGCTACTGGTGGCCGCCTTTGACTTGACGTGGGTGTGGCACGCTTCGGTTTGTACGACTCGGATAGCCGGGGCGTCCACGTCCGCGTCACCTTGGGAGGCGTCTCCTGCCTCCAGAATAGTCTGGGCAACTGCTTCCCCGTCTACGTTATCCAGTATCCACCTTCTGCTGAGGGTCGTGGTGTGCTGGAGCTGGGGCTGTTGGGTTCCGATCTGAGTGATGTCTCCTACCCCGATGTTGTAGGTTATATAGAGTGCCTCTTCATCCAACACGCGCCACCCGTGCACCCGCCTGGCTGCCTGCGGTGATGAAATTGTAAGGTCGATGTGGGACGTCGATTCCCCTCTTCTGAAGGATGGCGTCCTTCCCTCGTTGCAGACAGACAAGTTGAGTGCTGCTGCTAGCTCTAACACTGCCTCCCCCTAGCATTGGTGGAACGGGAGCCCCACGCAGTTGCCCATGCGTTAAAGTCGCCTGCGGCTATGTATGTCCCTCTTGTCTCTTTGAGCGTCTCCTCCAGTGTTGTCAGCCACCGGCGCTCCTGTTCCCTGCCACAGTTGGGTGACAGGTAGCACGCCGTTATGGTGATATCATCAAAGCGGACCCATGGGATTCCCTTCGTGGGTGTTTCGAAGGCGTTAATGAGCCCATGGAGGCTGCCAAACGATTTTATGGCCACATCCCCCTTGGGCCCGCCAGTCACCCACAATGGGTCCAGCCTGGCGTGGTTGGGCTCGGAGGCTATGACGATATCCGCCCCCATCTTTCTCGCCTCCGCTAGCAGGAGCTGGTGGGCGGCCCTGTCATTGCCAACGTTGGCTTGGAGGACCTTCATTATCCTGGTAGTTGTTTGGGCGCACTCCCTCCGGCGCCCCTCCTGCGTCTTTCTATTGCCTCCGCCTTGGCTGGGCAGTGGAAGCTAGCTGCTGGGTGGCCGTCTACGTTACACACCGCGCAGTGTGGCATCTCCGTCTTGCACATTCGTGCCTGGTGGCCCTCCTTGCCGCAGAGGAGGCATAGTTTCCGCCTGTCTGGGCCGATACATTTGTTTGCTCCATGTCCGTCAAGCCAGCACTTAGTGCATCCGCTTGGGACCTCCCCGCGACGGGTAAGCTTCACCTGCACTAGGTCCACTTTGATCCTTTTGGATGTTAGCAGGTCTGCCACGACTGGTGATGTTGTCACCGTGACCGCCTGTGTGCTGCCGTAGGCCGGTCTCAGGGGGCCCACTCGGAACGCCTTCCTGTGGTCTTGGGGAGGGCCTCCTGTATAGCTCTTTCCACCTCCTCTTGGGTGGTTACGCAGTCCAGTCCCCTGAGGTGCAGGACTACGCCCGGTCTGATAACTCGTGCGGACGATCCCCGGGTGGTGTTTTGGATGATGGAGCAAATTGAGTCCATTCTACTCCCGGAGCCCCTGACTTATATCCGTAGGTGGCCGTTCTCCGATCTGTCCATTCGGAGGATGTTCTCCGACGTCCGCTTCTCGGACCCTGCTGACCAGGTCTGCGTGCGTTTGCCCCTCCGCAGGCGTTACTATTATAACCACGTCCTGCTTAGCTTTTGGTGGTGGTGGTTGTGGGTTTCGGGCGGTGTCGGTCCTGGGCCCCTGTGCCGTGTTTGGGTCCGGTCGCCTTATCTTAACTTCTATCCTGGTATTGGCCAGCTAGATCTCGAGTAGCATCCTGGCCTGCGTCGTGGTGGCGCTTCCCCATTCCACTCTCGTCTCCTTGGCGCAGGATGCTAGGATTGACTTCTTTGCTTTTTGGATGCCTCGGTATAGGGAGCTAAAAACGTGTCGGGATCATACATTATGTAGTGCGTTACCAAGCGCTGTCTATATTGCAGGCCTCCGCAGTCTAACACCTCTATTGTTTTGGCTATTGTTGCCATTTCCCCCTCGACAATGCCCCGGCCTGCTAGCTCGGGGATCATTTTCCCCGCCTTGCTCCCGGTGTTTACCGAACGGCACTCCTTGTCGATGAGCCTGATCAAGGGTATTTCAAGGGAAGGAGTGACGTCTTTGGGGGGCGACGTACGTCGTCAGGTCGTACGCCTCCTCCGGCCAGTTCTCCTCTGCTATTGCCCTTGTTTCCGTGATCGTTGTGTGGGCCGTTATGGCCGCCTTGATTCGTTTGGTCCTATCGTGGTGGGATTCCCTGTATTGCTGGCCTTTCTGTGGGCTCCGCGACTTTAGTTCCTCGCGGATTTCCGACAGCTCCCTCCTCATTGCTGTCCGCTTCGGCCTTTTGCTTGTCTTTTTATAGATCTTCGACCTGCTTCCTCAAGTCGGTTTCTGGGTCGTCTGGCTTCGATTCCGGGCTTATTCGTATGTCTCGGGCATAGGCTTCCCAGATTCTGTCATACGCCTCCCTGAGTAGTTTGGCATCAAGTTTGGACTCCCGGGGGATGTTTCGGGTGTTCCCCGCGGTGTCCGTAAGTCGCCAGACTAGGGATCTGGTTTCCTCCAGTTCCTTCAACATTTCGCCGGTTGAGTTTCGCACCTCCTTCATCTTCTTTGGTCTTGCGCCCTTCCCTGCTGTAGGTGTGTGCCACGTTTCGGGTGGTGATGTGGCCTTACGCTTGGTATTCTCCAGTTCGCTGCTTTCTGGCTTGTTCGCCCCCTCCAGTAGCGATTCGGAGACCATCGGGTTCCCGAATGCCGAGGGGTGTCGGCCGTCTTCGTCTTCTACAGTTTCGGGAGGCGCTGTGTCTTGTCTTGGGCAAGTGGCCCCATCTGGTTTCCTCTCCGGTTGGTGGTATTCGGTTGACGGTCGGGAGGCACCCTCTCCGATGCCCGCACCGACCGGCCCTGGGGTATCCAGCACCTGGGCGGTAAACGTTTTAGCTAATTTGTGTTCAGTCATGTTAATATTTTTGTGGTCCTGGTTCTCGCTAGGTTTGTCGTTAGGGGCGATCAGTCCTGAACAACACAGACATCGCAGCTACATGGAACATGTACTTTTTTTGGGTTTGTCGCCCTGCGTCATGGCGCCACCGGGATCAGCAGACCCACGCCTGCCAGTATGAGGTTTGGCCGGCAGTCCCGAGTTGGCGGGGGCTACTGTCCCGTCCAGACCCCTGATGCAGGGAGAATTATTTGTTTTTGTTCTTTTTCCTTTTTCCCGACCTCGGCATGGGGAGCCACCAGGATCGGCGGGCTATCCACGGTGCTCGCAACTGCTGCTCCCCGGTGTCCCGACCGGCCGTTGGTGGGTGTCCACCGTCCCGGCTAGGCTAATCACGGCGAGGGTGGAAGTTGGATTGACTTAACGCTTGCTCACGGGAATATAATTGCTTTGGTTCAAGATTGGGAATGCGGAAAACAAGAGAGCGGGTCAGATCACAATATAATAACCTTCAATATCGGGAGAAACCAGAACCAATACAACAGTAAGAATTACCAAAGAGCGAGGTTTATAGAGAGCAAAGGTGGCTATGAGTACTTCGAAAAGAAGATCAGGGAGAAACTAACTAACGAATTCTTTAAGAATGGAGAAAAATTAAATGAAGTGAATTTAGACGAGTTAATGGAGGTAAAAGCCTATCTGGCAACTGATTGGAGGAAATTTATGGGCAAGTTTCAAAAATCTCTATACTCAGCATGCTGCTCATCGTTTGGTAAGCCGAAAGAAAGATCCTCCATAAGAAAAGGAAGATCAGTCCCGTGGTGGACAAACGCATTAACAGAAAAAAGAAAGAAAGTAAACGGGCTGAGAAGAAGATTCCAAAGAACACAAAACAACGAGAACCTCAGAGCTGAAAGAAAATCGGAGTACCTAGAGGGGAAACAGGAATACCTACGGCAAATTGATAGCGAGAGAATAAGCTCATGGAAGAACCTTTGCAACGTTACAAATTCCTCAAATCCGTGGAACGCGGTTTACAAGGCGATAAGAGGAAAAAACAAGACCCAACCCGTAATGACATCTCTATTCAAAAAAGACGGCACTCAACAGACATTAGAGAAACATTACAACTAATGATCGAACAATTTGTACCCGACGACATTCAGGATCATGAAGAAAAAGAACATATAGATACTAGAGAAAAGGCGGACGCAGATATTCAGACGGAGGATGATGGAGAGTTCTCTAGGCAGGAGGTAATCGAGGTAATAGAGAGCATTAATCCATCCAAAGCCCCCGGAGAGGATGGAATAGGAGGCATTATTTACCATAAGCTGGCAGAAGCATTCCCAAGATTCATGACGGCAATATATAACGAATGTTTGAAGAGAGCTATATTTCCAAGCAGGTGGAAAAAATCGATAATACCTATAGTCAAACCGGGAAAAGAGAACAGCAAAGATCCCTCGAAATTTAGGCCCATAAGTCTGATTAACATAGGAGGTAAGATACTAGAAAAATTACTAATTAGGAGAATATCGTATTTTCTGTACATAGAAAAATGGTGGAGCAATAGTCAATTTGGCTTCAAGCCACATAAAAGCACGGTCGATGCAATAATGGAGGTCAAGAAATTTGTTGGCAATAACTTGGCAAAGAAAAATGATATTATTATAATCAGTCTGGATGTCAAAGGGGCGTTCGATGCCGCATGGCGGCCTGCAATACTCGCTGCTCTGAGTCAAGCAGGTTGCCCTAAAAACTTATACAATCTAACTAAAGACTACTTCAAAGAGTGGCAAGTATTCATATAAACTCGGATCGTGTTGAAAAGATCGTCACCAAAGGATGCTGTGCCCCGGGTTTTTGAAACATACAATACGACTCACTTCTAAAAATAAACTACACAAAAAACACAAAGATAGTAGCATACGCTGACGATGTATTGATCTTAGTAGCAGGATATACAGCAGAGTCAGCGGAGGCCTATGCTAACTTAGAATTGACAAAAATTAGTAAATGGGCGAAAAATAACAAGATAATTTTCAACGATCTAAAGTCGATGGCTATGCTGGTGTCGAGAAAGAGAAGACCTCCAAATCCAGACATTGTAATATACCTAAACTACAGTAAACTAAAGCAGGTCACCCAAATGAAATATCTAGGAGTATACCTAGATAGAAAATTCAAGTTTGACGAACACGTAACTAAAACAGTGGAAAAAAGCCAAAATCTGGTAAACAGTCTAGCAAAGTATGCAAAAGTATATTGGGGCCTGAAACAAGAAGTAATCGAAATTATATACAGAGGAGCTTTTATCCCAATTATATCATATGCAATAACAGCCTGGGAAGAAGCATTAAATAAGCAGAATAATATAAAGAAAATAGAAAAAGTTCACAGACAAATCAATATCAAAATGGCAAAAGCGTACAGAACAATATCATACGAAGCGTCGTGCGTGATTACAGGGCAGGTGCCAATTACAACAAAATTGACAGAAATCTCGAACCTATACAAAATTACCAAGGGTATTGTGCAAAGCAATTACGTGATGCCGGAGCCTGCTGATCAATGGGAACACCCAGCAGACATGACCGCGTTAAAAGGTCACCTGGATGATAGAAGAGAGCAAAAACACAAAATTATAAAAGAACAAAATGCCAAAAGTTTGGAGACATGGCAGAAAAGATGGGACAAGACGACAAAAGGAGCTATCACCAAAGCTTTCTTCCCCCAGGTAGGGACGTGGTGCAAATTGCATCTAGCAACAAGCTCGCAACTCACTGCAATCCTGAGCGGCCACGGCATCCTAAAATCCTATCTAAGCAGATTTAAAATAATAGAGGACGGAAACTGTGCGTGCGGCCATGAAGAACAATCCGTGGATCATATAATATTCCGATGTTGCAGACTTGAAAACCTAAGTCGAACTCTTAAGGGGATAATGCACGATCACTACGACTAACACAGGGGTTTCGCGGTGTGGGACGAGGTAGGCCCAGGGCGTGCCAATTTCTAAGAGCGCGGACCAATCACGAATTACGGTAGACTTTAGATACCCCTGCACCGCGCGCGCACGCCACACAACGCACCCCATGTTTAGGCACGCAAGTTGATTTAAAATCAGTGTTTTGTGATTTTCATTGTTATTGAGTAGTGTGATATATATATTTATAGACATCCTATATTTATTAAATTGTTTAATAAAATATTTCTGATCGTAAGTAAGTATAATATACTAATTTATTGTTAATATATTAAATATATTTATTAAATAGAATTATTATCTCGCGCTAGCGTTAGATCCAAATAACAAATTATATATTTTAGCCACCATGGGACGACAGACTAAATATAAAACAACCAGTAAACGATTGTCCATGCGCATGAGAATGAAGAAACTTAAAAACAGTGCAGTTCTTCAAGATACCTCCAATATACAGTAATTAATATTCATATTGTCCGGTCTCTGGTATTTATAATATATTGTTTTAGATCTAGTAGCACTGCAGACAACCAAAGTTCTATTTCAGCCATAGAACCCCCTTTTGTGTTTGATCAGGAGTATCATTCTGAGGCATATATGTAAGTAAAACAGTTTATTTGTTGAAATATTAGTAGGAATAATTACTGTATGCAGTTGTAAACAAGGAGAAATATGCTTGGTCAGTTTAATCGTGTATTACAGGAACTACTCTATATTTGGCTTAATATATTACCTCCAGCACATCTCCAAAAGATCTATCAGATTATTCGTATGGTTTGGACGAAGTGGTTTTAGATGTTCTTTGAATATGATATTAAAATTGCATCCTGATGAACTGTGTCTTCCTACATATGTTGACTTATAAATGCTTGATTTGTTAAGTTTATTTATTCGTGGTTTTTAATTCCAAATGGATTTCCATAACTCATTGGTTGTCTTGGAGCCTAATGTATTTTAAATGAAAGTGAACACGGCACCTTAGAGTATTTCATCTAAACCATACGAATTCCATATTGGCAAATTACTTGATTCTTTTGGAGAAGATGTACTAGACGTAACCCAGTTAGGCGATAAATTGACCAATACAGATTTCTTAGAATCATTAGACGTCAATGATGCAAGACGGAATTCGGCCATTCCCGTAACCATCTAACGCAATAAACCATTAAATCTTACTTTTTTATTACATGATAATAACCGTTGCTACTTATTTAACAGTGCGAGATGAAAGATATTATTTGATTCAAGAGTTTTTGATTACACTTAAATTTGTTTTGAATGTTTTAACCACTATGTGCTTCTTCAGTTATGTGAGATAAACAAGGTGATAGTAATATCATATTTAAAAATTGGCTTGTCTCTATGCTATATAATCACAATTTTATTGCAGGGAATCGGTTGAAATTAATGAGAACCTAATGGATTCTCTACCAATCGAAACTGTGCAGGCAAGGAATAGGTAAGAATATATTCAATAATACATATATGAATAAATAAATATATATTTTGTAGTGACAGTGCACGAAATGAAGGCGAGTCTATTTTCGGTATAATACATTTACAGCATTTCTTTAATGAAATCATTGGATTTGAACATGCTCCACTATTTAGTTGCTCTAGCAACTCTCTACAAATTGTGTCAGAGCGGAAATTAGGCTTAATAAGCCAATTTGTAATTAAATGTTCAATGTGTTTGAATTACAAGAAAATCTCAAGTGATATTGAAGACTCTTCAACTATGAATATAAATAAATCTGCAACCTATGGAATAATAGCAACAGGTGCAGGATATTCGCAATTAGAGCAACTAATGGCTTCTTGTGATATTCCATGTATGAGTGCTCATACATTCCAAAATAATCAAGAGCTATTGTCTACATTTAAATAAAAAAAATCGGATATGGCCTTTGCACAGTTATTATCTATACGTGCATAATTTAATTTGCAATAATTTATTTTTATAACTATTCTGGATAATTTTAACAATAAATGTACTTTAGATTATATGTTTATGGTTCCATTCAATGGGTACGAATTATAACAATAATTAAACTTAATTATTATAGATATTTTGTTTCAAATTTTCAGGTCAATACACACCATATTAATCCGTTCTTTCTCTTCTAATGGGAAAATAGGAAATGCTAAACATTCAAATATGACATGTACGCACAGAATGGTTAGATACAATCGCAAACGTTTAGATTTCAGCATCTGTTCAAGTGCATGTAAATAAAGCGAGTTGGCCACGCCCTTGGGCTGTACGGACTTTTCATTTAATAAATTTAAATCGTGGTAGGCAACTCTAGTTGCATTTTGCCTCAAAAATACCATTATTTATAATACAAACTATAGGATTATTAGACCATGTAGTGAATTGAGGATGGGCTTATTATGTTCGTAAAGGATGTATTTTGAATTGTACGACGCAATATTTTGTTGATCTTAATATTATAATATACTTTTTAACATCAACAATTATTTATTTATAATTAAAAAAAAATCTTTCTCGTACAAATCATAATTAAAAATTTCTGAACACGTATATGCATTTCTTTTCTTGCTTAACTTAGTATTAAGGGCATAATTCGATTTATAAAATATGGGAGCTCTGCATTGCCCTCTTAAAAACAGTATAGAGAGCACTGGCGGCACCTGGCCGACTAATAAAACCGAACTGACGAGTGCATATTTAAAAATATTCACGATCTTTGTAAAAAGCATCGATTTTGAATCACTAGTGTAATTTAATTTATAATAATAGTTAAAATTTTATAGATCTGCAGACATGTTATGTTACTTGTAACGGGGCATACCAAAAAACTTATGGCTGGTAGCAGAATCAAAATGGGTTGGATTATATGTAACTGCGAAGAATATTATGCAATTAATAGATGTTTTAAATGTAACAAATTCAATCACCGAGCAGCCGACTGTACCGGCCTACAATCATGCCCTCTATGTGCCGGCGGTCATACATTACGAGAATGTAAAGCCACTAAAGAAGAATTTAAATGTAGCAACTGTATAAATTACAACAAATACAACAAACACCAGCAATTTGACACAAAACACTCGTCTCTAGATAAATCGTGCGATTCTTATAAGAATGCCCTACGTAAATATAAACAAAATGTCGATTAATGTTAAAACAATTAACAAACATGTCAGAAACAATATAAAGTGTACGCAACTCAACGCACAACATAGAAGAGATACAACTAACAATTTAACACAATTAAGTCATAACACTGACATCAAGTGTTTGCAATTGAATATGCAACATTCAAAAGCAGCCACACAAAATCTAATAAAGATCATGGAGGTTAAAAAGATTGACATAGCCTTCGTCCAAGAGCCCTACAATTTCGACAATAAAGTGGCGTCAATACCAAGTACATGTAGAATCTACACCAGCGGCAATGGAAAAAAGAGGGCCGCTATTATACTGAACAACAAAAGGATATCAGCAGTACTAATAACACAACGATCAGATGAAGATTGCGTTGTCATAGAGATTTCTTACGGAGATGTTAAGTTTTATGCTGCCAATTTATACATGGATATGCAAGTAGATGTGGAAGTGAGTATAAGAAAAATAGAGCAGATTCTAGACTCGGATAAGAACACAGTATGGATGATAGCGGCAGACACCAACGCGAGATCCCAAATGTGGCACGACAGAATAACAAACACAAGAGGTAGGCTGATGGAAGAATTTGTAATAGAAAAGGGATTAATTATATCAAACGAAAAAACAGTTATTCCGACATTTGAATCAACAAGAGGCTCAAGTTACATTGATCTAACTATTGTCAATAGTCATCTAGCAAAACTATTAAAAGACTGGACTATCGAGGAAGAGGAAAGTTGCTCAGATCACAACATAATCACATTCAACATCTCGAAGTTACGTGATGAATCCACTAAAGTAAACCATCTCCAAACAAGATACATAATAAAAGAAGGACAACTGGAACGTTTTGACTACAACTTAACTAAGTACTTAAAACAAAACTTTAGTTGCGTGTCCTGCGATAAAGATAGAGAACAGATGGACGTAGAGCTTCGTATCCAAATAAGAGAAACTATGGAATTGGGAAAATACATAGAAACATATCTTGAAACACTTCAGGCGACATGCAAAAAATCTTTCTACACATCGAAACCAAACAGCAATTCGAGGAAAGGCAAAGCAGTTCCATGGTGGAATGACAAATTAAATATAGCTAGGAAAAAAGTAAATGCCATAAGAAGGAGATATCAAAGAACTAACAATAATGTACAGTTACAAGAACAAAGGAAAGCCCAATACATGGAGGTAAAGAGGACTTATCAGACGCTGATCAGAAAAGAGAAATTCAAGTCGTGGAAAGAATATTGCAACATTGAGGCTACAACTAACCCATGGAGTGCAGTCTACAAACTAGCAGCTGGAAAAGTGAAAACTCAACCAACTCTCAGCACGCTCAAGAAACCCGATGATACGTACACAACTAACATAGAGGAGACCTTAAACTACATAATAGACTACTTCACACCAATAGACAAAGAAGAGGACGATAACGACTACCATAGGCAGATACGTATTGAATTGAGGCTACCAAAAGAAGAACCTGATGATAAAATATTTACACAGGAAGAAATAATGCAGATAATACAAAAAATGGACCCTAAAAAGACACCAGGTGAGAACGGAATAGGTAGTGCGATAATACTAAGAACTTTTGAATTATACCCTAAATTTATAACGGAACTATACAACCAATGCCTAATAAGAGGGCACTTTCCCAGTTCATGGAAGAAGTCAAACTTAATCACAATTGTTAAGCCAGGGAAGGAAAATTCAGAAAATCCCTCGAAGTTTCGCCCAATCAGCTTGCTCAACATTGACGGGAAAATATTAGAAAAGCTACTAATTAATAGGGTAATGCACTATCTCAACTCTAATCACATGATTAATGAAAACCAATTTGGTTTCACCCCCCAGAAAAGCACTACCAATGCGATAATGACGGTCAATAATTTTATTGAAGAAGGCCTCAAAAATAAAAAGATGATCATAATAACCAGTCTAGACGTAAAAGGGGCGTTTGACGCTGCATGGTGGCCTGGCATATTATATGCACTAAAGCAATATAAGTGCCCAAGCAATTTAAGAAGGATGGCTGAAGATTACTTCACAGGTAGAAAAGCAGTAATTCCAAACGACAATACACACATCGAACGAAGGCCAACCAAGGGATGCCCACAAGGCTCATGCTGCGGTCCGGGTTTCTGGATCATTCTCTACAACTCGCTACTCAACATTCAGTTTAATAAAGCCACAAAAGTTATTGCATTTGCAGATGACCTACTAATTGTCACGGTAGGTAATACAATAGCAGAAACGGAAAACTACACCAATATAGATATGGCCAAAATCACTAAGTGGGGTAATAACAACAAAATTCAATGTAATGCTCAAAAATCCCAAACAATGCTAATCACCAAGAAACGCCCCAGAAGTAAAACAATCAGGATATACTTAAATCACCAAATTCTAGAACAAGTCAACGTTTTAAAATATCTCGGAGTTCACTTCGACAGTAAATATAATTTCAACTTCCATATTAACTATGTGACAGGTAAATGCAAAACATTAATAAATTGTTTATCAAGATCAGCAAAATTAAGATGGGGACTAGGCAATAAAGCTCTGCATATAATATACGAACCTACCACTGCTATCCTATGGTGTTCCAGCGTGGAAAGGAGCATTAAACAAAACCTATAATCAAATACTAATAAATAGAGTTCAAAGATTGATGAATATAAAAATTTGCAAGGCTTACAGAACACTTTCCCACGAAGCATCATGTATTATCGCAGGGATCATGCCGATAATAATAAGGTTGAATGAAATTGCAGAAATATACGTAGCTACAAAAATAGGTAAGGAGTTTGAAGCTCCATATCACTACACCAAATGGCAGCATCCAGCATCACAAAGAAAAATTGCAGATGTTGATGAAAAGAAGCAGTACCAATGGACAATTTACACTGATGGAAGTAAAAGCGAAGAAGGGGTGGGCTCGGGAGTAGTAATATTCAGGGATAACGTAGAGTTTGCACAATTCAACTACAAACTGAATGACAGGTGCTCTATTAACCAAGCCGAACAAATGGCAATTCTAAAATGTTTAACCCTACTGAAAGATTTAGGATATAATACCCATAATAAACTGGCGGCAATCTATACGGACAGCAAGACAACATTGAACTTTTTAACAAACAACAACCATAGTAACTTAATAGAGAGAATAAGAGTACTTTTACATCAACTGGAAAACTTGCATTGGGAGATACATATAGGCTGGATCAGGGCACACAGTGGAATTATAGGGAATACATTAGCTGACCAACTTGCAAAAGAAGCATCCGACAATCAAAGGGCACCAATTTACAACAAAATTCCCAAGAGTCAGCTAGTGGCTGAAGCTCGGCAGAGAAGTTTTACAAAATTGCAACACAAATGGGCCCAGGCAACGAAGGGAACGGCGACCAAGGAATTCTTCCCAACTATTCACAGCAGGCTAAAGTTATCATTTGCCATTTCACCAGAATTGACCGCTTTGCTTACAGGGCACGGATACCTCAGATCCTACAAACACAGGTTCAAGTTAATAGAAGATCCCACCTGCCCTTGCAGGGATGGAGGCCAAACTGTCGACCACGTCATCTACGACTGCGAGAAATGGGCTTCGGCAAGGAGTAAACTCAGACTAAAAATATCCGTATATGGGGAAGCGTGGCCCGTAACCAAAACTCGCTTATTGGAGAAGTATTCAAAAGAATTCGTCGAATTCGTGAGGGAAATTGATTTCCAAGAAATGTGAATTATAATTTTTTTTTATTTGTTAAACGACTGAAATGTAAAATTTTATTTTAATTTTTTGTGTAATAATGTATATTGGAAACATGTAGTATTACTAGTTGTAATGGAGCATGTTGAAAAAAAAATACATACATACACGCATACATACACGCATACATACACGCATACATACAGACATACATACAGACATACATATAGACATACATACAGACATACATACAGACATAGATTTCTTTTTTGCTAAATGGTACATGCCAACTATACCTTCCTTCTGGTGTACTTTCTTTCCCGAAAAGTTATAGCGTATTTTCACAATCTTAGTTTGAAAACGAACACGTTTTCGGTAAAGCAATACCTTTCTTTACATCAGTGATGTATTCGGAAAGTAAAAACGTGAACACGTTTTTGGTAAAACAATACCTTCCCTTTACATCAGTGATGTATTCGGAAAGTAAAAAAAGCAAAATGAATACCAATGCAGAAGCTCTCTCTAGAAATGAAATTAACGCAGCTGAAACCTACTCAGTAAAGCCAAACGCTAGCGTTTCCGAGTTACAAGACGCTTCTAATGAAATTGAATGGTACATAAAAACAAACCCACCGATATATAAGTGACAGAATTTTACGAAATATTAGTATCAAAACCACAACCAATTAATATTATTCAAAATTAACAACTAAGACCCCCCATTACAATTGAAAAAATACATACATCAGTCGAACACCCAATATTATAAATTCCCATATAAAAAATCTTCCTAAAAACAAATAAAACTGATTAAATATTCATAAAATTATTTTTATTAAATGTAAATTAGCTCCTCGGCAGCATTACGCCTGATATTTCGACAATGAAACCACAATGACAGCCACAATTAGAACTAAATATGAACAAAAACATTTCAAATCAAATTCAATAAAAAAAGTTCAATGTACCAAAATATTACCGATACTAACGAACAAAACATCAAAATTCAATATACCGATGAGACGAAAACTTGTCACAGAGGGATAAACGAGACGGCTCAGAAAAATACTACTACTGGCCAAACATGGACATTATGATCCAAGATTATATAAACAGATGTGAAATATGTCTCTAACCGGCAAATACGATAGGAACACAGCTAAATTAAAATTTGAAATTACCCCAACTTACTCAAACCAGCATATCAGATAGATTCCATTATAAACATCATTGTCGTGAATAATCTATTAGCATACCTATCACAGTATGGAACACCACAGAATATAATTGCAGATCAGGGTCACGAATTGAAAAATCGACTGTTTTGAATTCTGTAAATTACTTAAAATTAACAACAATTAACAATTCACCTGTAGAACGTTTTCACTCTACATCAGCAGATTCAATTCGATGTCTTATTCAACAACATCCCAATGAACACATCGATAACTTAATGAAGTACACCTTAATTGGTTACAATAGTTCAATTCAAAGTTCAACCAAATTTACACCATTTAAAATCGCATATAGCAATTCATATAAAACCCTTGACGTTACAGAAGACGGCATGCTAAACGAATACACCGCAAAACATAAGAAAATTAAACAAATACTGTACGACAAAATCTGTATAAATAACGAACAAAAGAAAAATTCATACATATAGATTTTTCCGAATACGAAAAAGGCGACACTGTGTACATTAAACAGCAAGCACGCACTGCTAAACACAATCCACGTTTCATAAAACCAAAGCAATAAATGACTCTCAGAAAAAAACTAACGATAGACAAAGGAACACTACATAAAAATCTCATCATGTAGCCGAAACATCTAATTCAAAATTATCCAATGCATGAATGAAACACCTCTTCGTATTGACAATCTTGCTATAGAGCCTAAAATCAGACCTCAAGAAATTAAAATTAAGAAAAACTATTACACGTATACTCCCATTTAATTTAGACGATGCCAAACTAGTTACGTCTAGACACACCTTCATTCACTACATTGATAGGAATCCCTAAACAACCAAACTCTTACATTAAGTAAACAATTACTCATTGTTAAAGACATTACGTCTAAAACCAACTCTAGTTTAAATAATTCATTAGATTTTTTAGTCATAAAATAATTTAACAACGATACTAGATAATTTGGAATCATGTTCGGAAAATTGAACACATTGCACAGTACAGTTATCAATCATAACGATCTTGCAAAATTTTTAAGAATACTAGAAAAAATATTATAATTCAGAACTACTAGTAAAATTTAAGGATAGTAGAATTGTACTACCAATTGGCAGGGTTACAAACACCCTATTACCTTTATAATTCAATAATAATATTTATACAACATACGAATGTCCACTTACCACTTAGTACTTATTATTATTATTATACTTATACTTATACTTATACTTATACTCCATTAAATTATTTTCAGGCGGGCCACCCCGTTTTTTTTTCAAAATGAAATTTTCAGTATATTTTCATAGTTCTCTTAAAGAGGGTCAAAAATTATAACATGAATCTAAACAAGGTGCGTGGCGTGAAAATTATATTAGCGCAAAAGGAGGCGCTTATCAATTGTTTACGGGATAATCCCAATATTGAAGAAGATATGTACAAATATTGGTCACATTATAATTTGAGCAAAACTTTTTTTCTCTAAAGTTATTACCAAGTTACTCATGAGCACCATATAATTTTTTACATATTTTTATAGAAAGTATGCTGCAGGTACTGGAGGAGGACCACCTAGAGACATTTATTTTACTCAAATTGAAAGAGACATTTTAAACAGGACGAACCCCACATGCATATCTGGAGATAAGGCCACTCCAGACATTAAAATAAATATTGTAAGTCACACATTATTTAAATATGTCATAAGAAATTAAAATTGTTTTGTAGAATTTTAATAATGAATACAAAGATCATGATGAAGCAGGGGAAAATCCACCAGTAAGTTCTAATCCGCTCCATTTTTATATATAACTTAACACAATCTTACCTTAGGTTGTCATAGATCCGACGACATTAAATTGGACCCAAATGGCTTGATGGCAGGACCTAGTGGCTTGGTGACGGGAGAAAGTGATTTGGGGGCAGGACTAAGTGGCTTGGTGGCAGGACCAAGCGTTTTGTGACAGGCCGAAGTAGGTTGGTGGCATGCACAAGTCGGTTGGTGACAACTACAACAAGAAAATACAAAACTAAAAGGCAGACTCCTCTACAAAATTTATCCATTTCTACCAAAGAAAAAAATACAATAATAAAAGAATACCACCAGCAAAAACTTCAATTACTGGAGAGGCAGGTAATTCTCGAAGAGACGGAGCTACTCCTCAAAGAAAGAGCCGTGATAGTTTTGGAGAGCCTTGCAGCCTCAAATGCTCCAATTTAATAATATAAATAAATATATAGTTTTATAAATAGTTTATTTTTTTACAAAATCTTGTTGTTTTGTAAAATAAAATAATAATAATAATAATTGTGTTATACCGTTCTTATATCGGACCTACGGGCTATTTTCTATATGGTTTATGCTTCCCCTTTCTCTAGTTTCAGTTGATATTTGTCGATCTCAGCAATGTTGGACCGGTCATATAGCAAAGGGGTAGTTTGGACACACAAACATTCTCTCACACACACATGCACTCGCCCACGGACACATACATACACACCCACTTCTACACCCACAGACATACACACATACTCTCATACACTCATACACATCAATGTCCATCATTATTTTTAAAATGTCTTCGTCCAGCCAATAAATCTGGACTGACCCTTAGATTTATCTCATTGAAGACATCATCAACAAGCTCATTGCCAATGTTATCATCAACTTCTGCTCCATCTGGTAAATCAATGTTATTTTCAATGCAGATGTTGTGCAAAATAACACATGATTTTATTATTTTTGATGCAACTGGTGGCAAATAATGTAAAACACGATGTTTTAAGAAGCATCGAAGCCGCGCTTTTAATACTCCATTGTATCTTTCAATAATACAGCGTGTCCGCCGTTGAGCAATGTTGTACCGCTCCTCTGGGGAACCTCGTACAAAATTTTGAAATGGGGTTAATAGCCATGGACGGAGTGGGTAACCAGAATCCCCTGTAACATAATAACTCTTATAATCCGGATATAATTAATTATGTCATCATTTAACGAATAAAAAAAAATTATTGTCTGTGTTATTTCTATATACGCCCTGCATTGTCTCTTGTACAGGAGACACATTCCATATATGGGCGTCATGTTTTGATCCAGCAAATCTGGAATTTACATCCAATATTCTTTACTTCCAATCACATATCTATACTTACCAATATTTATTAATATTTTCAATAATACAAAATTATAACATTTATTTACCAACTGGTACATTTATGGATTGGTAAAACTTCCTATTTACATAGACATTCTCCTGTAGTGTAGGTGATCTCTTGGTGGTGGAACTATAGCAACATTAGTGCAATCAATGCATCCAACAACACCAGAAAATCTAGTGTACCTATAGAATCTATAAATACAATTTTAATATTGATATTTTATTTTATTACAATATAAATAATAAAAGATACACGGTGTCCCAAAAGTATGGGATAAATTAAATAAAACCTTTATTTATGATTATTACAATTTTTTTTAATAATTTGCCATTTTTTTTTTGAGCTTTTTGAATGATAAATGACGTCATTGACATTTTTTTCAAATGACAACCTCTTCTTTATTCAGATCAGAGATGTATATTATGATATAGATTACATAAGGAAATTTCCAAGAAAAATCATAGGAAATGTGAAAAAACATAAAACACCAAATAGTATTTAATTATATTAAATAAATTTGTTTTCCAATTAGCTCATTGTCAGACTGTAAATGGTGCACAGTTTGAGCATTTACTTTAGTTTTTTATTGTTTAATTAAATATTATTTCGCATTTTGTGTTTTTTTGGCTCTGACATTTGAAATGATTTTTCTCGGAAATTTCCTTATGCGACCTATATCATAATATACATCGCGGATCGCAGAAAAATTCTGAATCCGCAATAATAAATCGGGCTATCATTTCTCATTTAAAAATGCTCAAAAAAATTGGAACTTTCATTAAAAATTGGTAATTAAAAATCGAAGTGTCCGAGCAATTTTTGCAATTATCATAAATAAAGGTTTTATTGAATATATTCCATACTTTTGGAAAACTCTGTATAAAAGTAATATAATATTAATATATTTTTAAATATTTTATTAATTTGATTTTCTGTATTAATATTTTATAACTTACTCCTGACGCAAATTTGTTAACTCTTGGATATTTTTGGGAAATTTAAACCAATTATTAATTACTGCTGGATGTATAATTGCAGCACATACCTCATGGATTGCCCTACTGACAGTGGATTGACTTACACCTAGGGTTAAGTTGCAACCAATAGTTAGTTGGTAGCTAGCAGTTACAAAAAAAGCAATGCAATAGAAACCTATAAATAATTAATTTATAATAATTATATAAAATATAAGTGATGACCTTACCTTTCTTGTCGTTGAAATGCCAACTACAGTATAACAATTATTTCAATAATTAATTGTTCCAGTAAAGGCTTTTTCAATCTAAATAATTTAATACATATTTTCTGGCAAGTCAAATGGATTGATGTATTGACGGTGCCTATCACCAATACCAATATCCTCTTTGTCATCAATAATGCCAAATAACATAGCCAATTGATCCAAGTCAGCCATAGTGTATCTAAGAGATATGTATTTCCAGATAAATGACTTGTATTACTCTATAGTTTTAACTAATATTTAAAGTGTAATTTTAAATACATTTTCTTTATTTGTTTCAATCAAGTATTAGTGAGAGGTCTCTTTCAATTAAATTTAATATAATTAATTACGCTAATGTATCAATGGTTCACAATAGAAACATAAATTATGAAGGTTATGTTATGTTATGCATTATTTGTATTTAAAATGTAATCCAATACTTCACTATTGTCGGAGAGAAAATTCGATTAAAAACGAACACTTAACACACTTAAATTTAAATTAAATATACAAATCTAAAAACGTATGACGCAACAACCTTTTAAAATGATAAATAACAAATCTATACGCGCTCGGATACATCCGACTTGCGAATAGCACTCGATGCAATAGCGAAAGATTATGACGTATTTGGCGGAAACAACTCGTGTGGTGGAAGTTAGTGAATCGCAAATAGCGTTTCACGCCTTTTTCTGAATAGAATTACATCAGAATTCGTCGGACCGGGCGGAATTAGGTGCTCGATAACGAGTCGCATACATGTGGCGGATCGGAAGATACAGAATATATCAGCGAGCAAAAAACCATGATTTTCCAACTAAGCGCAGCATCCAAGGAAATCGGTCTAAAAATTAACGTCAAAAAGACCATAATCCATAAGCCAAAATGAGATAACTATTAGTGTAGGCGACTTTGGAAGACTAGGCTACATTCTCAAAAACCGAACCATACCGTATGGTCTAAAGCGAGAAGACTACAACCATAGACAACCCTAGAAGTCCTTAGAAATATTTCCGCACCAACTTTTTCGACATCTATGTTGTGTACCAAAAGTAATAGCCAAGTTGTGGTTTGCGACTTCGCTACTTATTAGTTCCAGTAACCTACAGTAGAGGAGCTTACATATTTTCTTTCGTTATCTTATTTTAAATACATTGCTTATTAAAAACTAAAATCAATTAATAACTAATAAGTACAAAAATAAAGTAAATAAAATGTTTTAATAGTACCGTAAAATGAGGTTACTTTGCACCATTTTTCAGGTTTTTTGTCTTTAATTGAACAGAAATATTTTTTGAAGCGCGTTAAAAATATGGGACTTGTTGCATTTTGTTCTTTAGTGTTATTAGTTGCTATTTAATATAAAATATATGTAATGTGAGTAATTTATTATGCAATGTTTATTATATAAATTTGGTGCAAAGTTACCCCTTTGAGTAGGATACTTTGCACCATCACATCATTTTGATCGAAACTCCGTTGTATATAGGAAAGATGCGAAGTTAAAAACATAAATCAATAGAGCACACAAAATTTATTCATGGAACTGATTTTTTCTTCAAAAAACATAAACGACACATTGCAAATTAATTATTTACAGCCAACCCAACTTTTCCATTTCTGGAATTCGATACAATCCTCTTCTATTTACCATGGTAGAGGAGTTTATGTTGTCAAATACATGCTCCCTATCATAGTATGAAACATCTGGATTTTCAGGCAATTTTCACGACTTGATAGATTTAACCATAGAAGAAATTACAACTCCAATGATATTATTTTACCAGAAAACAATTCCCCTTCGTATTTGAAAATCATGTATTCTCCTACAACTCTCTTTGCGGCAATTATGCCAAGAGCATCTGCTAGAGATTTCGTACCTTCCATCATTGCAGCTTTTTCTTCCTTTTCCATTTCTTTTACCATTTGCTCCGAGTATGTTTGAAAATTGGGATATTCTTCATCTGAAGAGTCCTGCAATACTGGATCATCAGTGTCATCATCCCGCTAGATTCGCTTTGTCTTTTCTGATATATCCTATTGCCTTTCTTCTGTCTTTTATATATTTTGTGAATTAAAAAAAAATGTTTCACCAGTTTTAACACAGTTTGACGTTGGTGCAAAGTCTCCCCATATTGTGGTGCAAAGTTACCCCACGTGTTAAAAATGTTAACAAGTACTTACCAGATGATTTTAAATATAAACTAATTATCAAAATATATAGCCAAAGATGTGTAACTGGTACTAAAATGGTGACTTATTTGATAGTATTACACACGAATCGGTGGAACACGCAATTTTTCAACACTAAACAAAACTGCAACAGATTGGTGTCATAAACAAGTCCCGTAAAGTTAGGTTTTGATGTAGAAATCTCCTAATCACTCTCTCACAAGATCTACAGATGACACTTCCATCTTGTGATTAACATGTTGCGCAGTTAAATTAGAAACTACACATATGGCTCCACGATGAATCTTTTTCGGACGTTGGTGCAAAGTTACCCTACGCGGTGCAAAGTAACCTCGTTTTACGGTATATTTCAATTATAAAATACATTTAAATAAGATACATTATAATTAGTTGGATATTATCTATCCTTATAATGTACTCTTTTGGTTCCTAGCTCTCCAGAAATTCGACCTAGTCTCTTCAATAAGCATTCTCATAGCCCTCACATTTGTTGCACATTGATCTCATACTGATGCAATTACTGTAAAACCAACTTTCATAATAGACCTAACAATCCTTTTATACATGCTCGCAATGCACTGTGGAAGATTGGCAAAATGTGAAAGCTATCAGTGTCTTCCACTTTCTAAAAATCCTCCTTAACATGTAAACCTGAACATGATCCATGAATTTGGCAGAGCGATTGGCACCATCATCTTCTAATCCCTTGCTTTAATTTAGCATCTTTATGCTTTCATTCAGCTTTACTGTGTTGTATTTGTTTAAAAAATGCCTCCATCTCATGCATTCCACCACTACCAGCTAATAATATATTTATGAAATACATGTGAACTAGCTATTTTATCTTAAATTACTTACTGTTGTCTGGCATTCTACTAACTGACTGGTGCTGGTTTGTATTTAAAGTTTGCTGATTTAAGGTGGCAGACCCTACAACATTAATTGAAGGTGTATTAGCAATAGTTTTACTTACTTGCATTATTTGATGGCATTAATCTGGCATCTTCTCTGAAGGACTGCTTTCTTTTGTCCATCTCAACAGCAATCTGATGGTCATTATGAGGATCTGAAGCACTAATACTTCTGATTGTGAGGTCTGGTAAATGTAAGGATGGAACCTCATGTGGAAGTAATCTTCGGTGTACTTTTGGGTCCCCTACAAAATGTACACCACAGACTCAGGCATTTGTCTTCAATTGGGCATTGCCAATAACAGCAAGACAAAGGTCATCCTGCAGTTTCCTTGGACAGGGTATACTGTACATTGCATACTTATCCATACGATTATTACACCCCTCAACGATACATTTATGAACCATTGTGGTGCTAAGAGACAATATGTATTATTCTAACCTATTTACACCACACATTCATAAGTAATTACTTACCGCAATGTAATAATGCCCAATACACGGTAATAAAATAGTAAAACTTAGACTAACTAAATTAGAATGCGTTTTGCTTTTAATATTGCCTTAAAACTATGGATAACTCCAAAGCACGCAAGACAAGTAAAAAGAAAATGCGCTTTCAATAACAACATCCTAGATAAATGATACTAACACAAAGTTGTATGAAGTTGGATACGGATGCGAGAATGTAGGAGAAGCTGCCTACATTCAAAATATTTACTAGCGACCTAACGCCATCTAAGCCTTGTACCTGAAACATTTCTTCCAGCCAATCACAGTGCTCTCGTAAGAGTTACATGGCCCTGGGCGCGACGTCGCATAGGCGGATGTGATGTTCATATACAGTGAAGGGGTGGACATTACACATTATGTATACATAGAGGCGGCGCGAAATAGTTATGCCTTTCGCATCTTCGCCTACGGTGTCTTAGGCGAAGAGGCGAAGACGCAGTGCCGGCGCTGCGAGAGGCACGACGCTTCAAGCCCCCTCTATATAAACATGTGGTGCAATGCCTACTTAGGTCACGATGCGCAGGCATTTGCCTCATGCCTCTCGCCGCGCCGGCACCGCGTCTTCGTCCAAGACACGGTAGGCGAAGAGGCGAAACCCTTCCACGCCGTCTCTATGTAAACATAAGGTGCAATGTCCACCCCTTCACTGCATATGGACATCACAATCGCTTGAGCGACGTCGCGCCTGCGCCTCACCTACACCGCGCCTGCGCCCGACGCCGCTTATGTGTGAATTGGACCTAAGAGATGCAATTTGTGTAATATCTGTCGACCGTTGGATCCAATTTTTAATCCATGTGTTCGGAAAACTACATCATAATTGCTTGATTAGTTTTTATGTGGACTCTGTCTGTATAAATTTTACATTTCGTTTGCGGAAAAAAAACATTGTATCATCTCAACCCAAATTTGGCAAGTGACTACATTATATAACGTAACTAAGACTTGATTAGTGTTTGGTGGAAATCGGTCGGGAGAAAGTCCATGTTACCAATAACAACTTATAATTATACATGTTTGATTAATTATTTAGAGTAGTAGTAGTTACTGTATTTGTCACAATTCTGTAACTGGCTATCGACTTTCGGGTCCTTCTGCCATCTGTTAGTGTTAGAACTCAGAAAATCGTCTCAAAATTTTCGAAACTATTCGGGCCGGGATTCGAACTTGGGCCGATCGTATAGAGGAGGTCCTAGCTACAGCTTACATCGGCGTGTTATTTAGAGTATTTTATTCGAAATAAACATATATATTTAACACAATGACATTTTAATTGTGTCAACTGTTCAAAAATATAAGTTATATTCAGGTCAAATGTGCTTGTTATAGAAGCAAGTAATTCAGAATTAAAAATAACCTATAAAGATTTTCATGAATCACTCTCGTGAAATATTTTCTTTAAAAGAGATTTTCCTTAGGTCAAACCTAATCAAAGGATCGAAGCTCAAAACCAGTGACCACCTATTCTGAATGTGCTACGCATACCAGGCTGATAAATTTAAAAACTAAAGTCATTAAAGTAATGTGAGTGTTTGGCTTTATGTTTGAGATTAAAGGATTAGATTAGGATAGACAACCAAAAAAAGAAAACAAAAACCTTAATAAAAAAGATTAAAACACAATACTACAAAATCAAACTAATGATAACAAAAAACAATCCGAAAGAACTTTGGAAAAATATAAACAAACCAGTAAATAGAAATAGAAAAACTGAAGTTAAATACATACAAAAAATCCGCAAGGAAGATGGAATAGTCGTAAATAAAGACCAAGAAATATCAAAGGAAATTAGTTTATACTTGCAAACATAGGAAAAAAACTCGCAGAAAAACAAACGCATGGCTCAAGAACAATTCACAAATATCCACAGACATTAACAAGAACCACCATGAAACAATTCAATGAGCTAAATGAGTATAAAAATTAAAAATCTACTCATAAACAACAACTTAAATTAAATAGAAGACAGGAAGCAAACCACAGCAACCCTCGATACCGTTACCCCGAGAAGGTAAATGACCCATAAATCCCGCGGCCAGGACAGAGGGAAAAAATATCATGAATCATATTTAAACAACTTCACATATTTTGTATTTTTGTATTTATATGGAATATATAACTTTGTAGTTTGAATAAATGCAAACTTATATTTAAAAACAAAAACAAAAAGATTAAGAATTGATTATCAAATTACATTCATATGAAAATGATTTGCTAAATATCGTCTTACCGAGATATATTCCCTAAAGTAACTAATAATCCTATTCAGATGTTACAAATAATTGTTGATGTCGAGTTGATTACCAGAATTTTTTTAACACTGGCAGTTTCCGTTGCGACTGGTGAGAGTAGTTTCTCAAAGCTTTAAATAATTAAAAATATCTCCCATCAACGATAGCTGAGGGAATTTAAGTAGTCTTACTTTCCATTGATCATGAAATGTCAGAGAGCATGGATTTGTTAAAAATAGATACATTTCCTTCTCTGAAACCCAGAAGAGTAGGTAGTTTATAAATTTATATATTCTTATATGTGTGATAATGTTATTTATCTTATGGTCTTCTTCATTATTAAAATCAAATATTATATATGTTATTATATTTGCAAGGTATTGTATTTACAATTTAGTTATTTATTAATTTTATAGGTCGGCGGAAAGTAAGTTCGCACGTGCGCCGCATACCCAGGACCTAAACAATGCTAAACAATTTTCTCAGCGGAATATACTCCGAAAATATAGTTTTTATACTCACTACCATAACAGATCTAACATAAACTTTAGAAATAAGTAGTAAATATATAATAGTTTAATCTCTGAGACACCAAAAGCATTTTTCATGAATTATTATGTTGTTATGTTAGCAATAAAAAGTTCAATAATTAATTCACTGGGGATTAAATCGATAAATATTAATTTCCGTTATTGTTTACTTTTATTAATTTAAATTATACCAGAAAATGGAAATCGTCTACTTTTTTACTTTATCATACGAAGTGTCAATACTTCGTAGAAATAAGTTATTTTTTTATCTAAAAAAAATCTAGATCATATCTGGAAAATGTTTATCGTGCGCTGTCTGTGATACCTTTTTCCTACACATTTTGTGAAAAAGTACTGCATATTTTCAAACCAAATTTTGAATGTATTATCTCATGTAACTCCGTCTTAACTAGTTATTGGTGGAAAGCAGCCGGAGTAAAGTCCATGTTTATCATCTGAAATTTTCCGATTTTGAAAAATAATTACGATGTTTACGACAGTTTAAAGTTAAAATGAAAAAATTGTCTCTCTAGATAAAGTGTATTTTTTGTTGAAAATATCGAGCATAGCTGGAACAATAAATAATTTGGAATTAAAATTTAGGAATGTATACAGATTTACTCAATAACTGCGGGATAAATATATACCATTTAAAAGTATAACATTTCATTTCTTTAAAAAATATATAAGAATATTTCTATAAATTTATTTTAATCAGAAGCAAACATAAGTGCAAACAGGAAAATTTAATAGAGAGCTTGTTATCTCCAGTTTTTGTTTGGTTTTCAAAAGTAGTGTGTGATTTCAGGGACGCCCGGTCAACTTGAATGCGAGTATATCAGATTATGTGTTGCTGGGGAATATATTAGTCCTACTAATTTAAAATCCTATAGCATATGATCACTTATACTCATTCCTTCCCTTCCTTTTCCTTCCAGGCCTTCATTTTTGTGTCAGCCACTGCAAAGGGCCGTGCTTGTGCAAAAAACTGTCCATTTACTTGTGTATAAATGGTTGCATACCAACTATTTTCTCTGATCTCAAACTAAAACGAACCGCTTTCATGTATGTAGATGACACCTGCATAATACACCCAGGATAAGTTATAAAATCCCAATCCCAATCCCAATCCCAATCCCAATCCCATTTTGTTGAAATTTTCACTGGATCGTCCCAGATAGTGTCCGTAGACAATTGCCAAATTTGGTCGCAATATGGAATGCGTGCGCAAGGTCCATGTAGCTGTACGGTGGTGAGGTGTGGGGTGTCACTGGAGTGCTAGAGGCTTAAATTGTGCAACTGAGATTGATAGCCCTGGAAAGATTTACCCCAAGACATAAAGTACGCCTGGAAACAAATTGGTTGAGTGTGTATGATGGATGGTTGCAGCAATAGTAATGAGGTATAGCAGAGTGGTCCCGATACCACTCTGCCATACCTCATTACTTACATTACATGAGCGACAAAAACCTGGTTAAAATGATCAGCAATGTATACAGCATTGGTGAATGGATGTCTGGAATTAAATGTAAGAGCTGGTTTGTCGTTGGCTGAAGTTATGGTGAAATGGTTGAAGGAGGGGGTTAGGTCAGAAATTATTGCAGAAACATTAAAACGTATTGTAAATTTTAAGTATTATTAACACAATATTTTTGAAAACAATAAATAAAAGATGAACAATACACGACTTAAATCTAGTAACCAGCGAGGAAGGAGATTATCATCATACCAGCACGACAAAGAAGTTGTTTTGATCTCGATCAGTTCCTAGATACGTCCACATATAGAGGTGTTGAGCTGTCAGTGTGAGTGAGCACATCTAGTGAAATAATTTCATTAAAGGAAACAAAGGAGAAAACAATATATTATGAAAGCAGAGTCGAACGACCTTCGTAGACACGTGTAAGTCCAGTGAAACTACTAAACCTCCGACAGATGGCGGGGTCTGAGGTGGAGCTGGGCAATTCGAGTGCGAGACAGGTGGTACGAAGGGAGGCGTTTTCGCGGAAAGAGGTGGAGGTGGCCCTGGCACAGTTAAAACTAGGAAAGGCAGCGGGGGAAGATGGGCTGAAGGCAGAGGCTTTCAAAAAGTTACCGGAGGAAGGAAGGGAGAAGGTGCGTCAGAGTATTAACAAGGTGTGGAGTGGAGAGGAGGAAGTGCCGGAAAAGTGGCGTGTGGGGGTGGTGGTCCAGGTGCACAAAGGAGGAGAGGCCTCGGACGTAAAATACTATAGGGGGATCACCATTATGAGTGAATGCCAGGGTGGGTTCAGAAGGGGAAGAGGGGCGAGGGAGCAGATTTTCACGCTGGCGAGAATGGTGGAGGAAGCACTGGAATGCAAAGGGAGAGTGAATGCGGTGTTTGTGGATTTGAAAGCTGCGTATGACTCAGTTCCTAGGGGGAAACTGGTGGAATGTATGGATAGATTGGGTATGGAAGAGGAAGGAGTGGAGTGGGTGAGAAGGGTGTATAAAGAGTCATGGGGGAAAGCAAGAGTGGAAGAGGTGCTGAGGAGAGGACAGGCAGGAGGGGTCGTGGTGGGTAGATCCAAAGTGTGGATGTTGGCGTATGCAGATGACGTGGTGCTGGTAGCCAAGAGAGTAGAAGAGATGCAAGAGATGTTGGATAGAATGGGTAGAGACCTGGATAAGAGGGGGCTAGTGGTGAATGTGGAAAAGACCCAATGGATGTTATTTAGGAATAGGGGCAGGAGGGGTAAGGACGAAAGGGCTGAAATCGAAGGAAGGCTGATTGAGAGAGTGAATGGCTTTAAATATTTGGGCTTTTGGTTTGACTGTGGAGGAGGGCTTAGGATGCATGTGGAGTGTATGCAGGCGAAAGCAAGAATGGCTTGGGGGATTGCGTGCAGAAAATGTTGGAGTTTGTGGGGTGGTAACCTCGTAATGGCGTGCAAGATATGGGATGCGTGTGTAAAACCTATATGGTTGTATGGAGTGGAAGTGTGGGGATTGCGTGAATGGGAGGTAATAGAAAGGGAGCAGGGTTGGTTTCTGAAGGATCTGCTAGGGCTCGAAAGGTCGACACCGAGGGCAGTGCTGTTGCAGGAGACAAATCGTATGAGTATGTGTTGGGAGTAGTGTGTGAGGGTTGTGAAGTTTGAGGAAAGATTGCAGGATTTGGGCGAGGAAAGACTGGTACGGGAGGTATGGATGAGGTGTAAGAGTAGAACAGAGAGTAGATGGAGGAAGGATAGAGAAAGGATGAATGAAAGAGTGGGTATGTCTGAGGTGTGGGTAGAGGAGAAGCTGAGAGAAAGGGATAGCCTAGGAACTGAGATAAGGGAGAGATTGAAGGATATTGAGTGGCAAGAAAGGCAAGTGAGAATGGCTGAGAGCTCATACAACCCTGGCTACGTAGAGTGGCAAGTGCAGGGGAAACTCCCGAGGTACTTAGCCAGGGGAGAGTGGAGCAGAGAGGACAAAGTATGCATGGCAAGAGCGAGGTGTGGTTCAGAAGAGCGAGGAAGAAAAGTGTGGATGGGGCTGGGGTACACCGCGTGTGCGCTGTGTAGGAAGGGGAGTGACACGTGGTGGCACCTTAGCAAAGAATGTGAGGGAGTGAAAGAAGAGTGGGTTGAAGAGTGCAGAAAGCTGAACGAATGATTAGGAGAGGATGGAAAAGGCGTGAAATTCTGCAGGAGGCTGACGTGGGAAAGGAAATTGGCGAGGGCAGAGGGGGTTTATTTTAATGGATAGAAAAATGTATTTTATGTTAATTTGTATTCTTTTTTTGTGTGTCTTTTTTGATTTCTTTCTGTGAAAGTACGATTTGGGAATATGTGTAAAAGGGAAGGGTTGGGCTGATATGCCAAATAAAGGTCTTTTTTATAGAGGTGTGAAACCGGACACACACCTGTGTGTCCACCTTCATGGAGGAACTGGTCCGGGAGGAGTGGGACAGGCAACAGGACTCGCGAAGCCAAGCGGACGGGTAGTAGGTTGATAGTCCCTCATGCTCGACAGTCCTGACTTTTTAGCATGGGATCCTTCGGAAATTTTTATTTAATTAGCAATCTATTCTATTTATTATCTATTATTTAATTATTCTTGAACCTCCTTTTTTAACATGTGGTGCTTTTAATCTTAGTCTTAAGTACACACAATCTGCGATATTTTAGCCAGGGCCTCCCCACTACTACACTGGCACAGATATCCCTGGGGACCCCCGATCAACGTAACAGCGAACAGCAATCCAAAATTCTAGTCATTTATCTATTTATATTTATGTCTGTACTTCTTTTAAGTATTTATCTATTTATTTATATCTCCACCTATCTTTTAGGACATACTGGGGAAAAGAATTACCAAAACACGATTAACTCATTTCTTCTTTCACTAATGACGAGAACAGGTCTAAACGCCCCAACCCGAAGGCAAATCCAGGCTGGGCACTCAGTGAATGGGGTTCAGGTTTAGTAAGTAATCCTTATACCGAACTATATTCTTATACCGAACATCTCACGGGATCAACCCACTATGAAGGGCTGGATAAAAATATGCTTGGTTTATGAACAATCCAAGTAACAGTAGATAGAAAACATCAAAAAAAGTTTCAGGACGAGGTTGTTCACAGGGATTAAGTCCTGTCGTTCCTTTTGTGGGACCTTGTAGTTGATAGCGCCCCCTGACATTAAACAAGTCAGGTTACTAGGACGTTGGCTATGCAGACGACGTAGTGATCACGATAAACGGCAGTTTTGAAGGTTTACTCTGCATGCAGAGTGTCCTAAATATTGTTGAGAACTGGTGTAATAACCATTCGCTAATAGTAAATCCAAAGAGCTGATAATGTTAACGAGGAAGAGGAACATCAACACACTGGATGGACACCCATAAAGCGCCAACATATCCATGTATACTGATGGATCGAAATCTAAGACGAGAGCTGGCTATGGAATATTCTCACCAGAACTCGATTTCAAAATAAGTGCACTTGGAAGGCTCACGTCAGTCTTCCAAGCTGAATTAACAGAAATACTAAAGTAGGTTCAAATTATAGCTGAACGGAATATTAAGTATAAACATATCCAAACACTCACCGAGAAGCAAAACTGCTTTAAATGCACTAAATTCACATTTATGTCGAAAGAGCTATATTCATGTCTACAAAGCCTGGAGGAGCTAGCTATTAATAAAAAAGTAGAACTCTGCTGGATCAAAGGACATAGTGGCATAAAGGGATCCTCGCATCCCCGAACAACCCAATAGGATGAAATACTTTCTGGAGGTACTCTGAAAAAAATAATAGACCATAGGATACTTGCTCTTCACAAGGTAAGATGGTGCGAAACGTCGAGCTGCACATAATCAAAGGAAGCAATTAGGCAGGCAACCTTGTAAAATTGCAGCCATGGACCGCCTTAACTTATCTAGAACTAATATGAAATTATTCAACAAGTTAGGCCACTGTCAGATAAACAAACACCTACACACGATGGGTCTGGTAAACAGCCCGTTATGTAGAGGGTGCAATGAAGATCGAGAAACAGCAGGCATGTAATATGCCTCTGCCCAGTAAGAGTAAACACTAGCCTGGGGGAGTGCTGACCTAGTATGACCAGCTGTTACCGTTTCGGCGAACATGCCGCTTACCGCTATTCCACGCTCAGTAGGGAAGGAAAGTCCGGGCTGCGTGCGCCTCGGAAGTGGATGCTGAGAGGCCTGTTTGCCCCCTAAAAATAGCGTGCACGCACGTCAGTCAGTTTTCATACTGAGTTGAACTGTCGCGACAGACAGACGTGTTTTCTACCGAGCCCAGCTGCCAAGCCAAGCCGTCGAAGGATGCTCACACCATCACTGAAAATAGTAAGTGAATTTATTAAGTGCTCGCTTACCGATCGCCATCATGGACTTGGGCTACGGGCTTACCCCCGATAGCTCCAAGGAGGAGTTGGCCACCATAATTAAGTTAATGTATGCCAAACTTCAGTCTCTCCAAGAGATGGCAAGTAAGGCAAACATCCCAATACCTCCCTGGCTAGCCGCTCCCGGCTCTGCCCTGCCTGGGGTAAAACCCAAAACCTCTTCTAACGAGCCCGTTTCTGGGAGCCCACTCGTTAAGCCCGTCCTAGAAAAACCGGCTTCCGGCAAGAAGACCAAAAAGTCTTCTAGCAAGAAGCAGGTTAAACCCGCTACACTCCCTAGTCAGAGCCCTAAAAAGCCCAAAATACGCGAACAATTCCCCGCACTTCCAGGCGCGGACATGTTCGTTCCCCCAGCTAACCCGATTGAGCCCATGCTCACCGACCCAGCCCCAGAAAACATCGAGCCCATGCTCACTGAACACTCAGTCCCGAAAAGGAAGGCAACCGATGACCTTTCACGCCCCAGCTCATCTGCCACTAGCGCTACGTCTGATGATGAATTAGACGGAGCTAGCGAAGCGGCATTTCAACTCCCGCAACAAAAAGCGGCAAAGCACCCGAGAAGAAAGGCCACATCGGCACCTGTTCCCGCAATCTCTGCAACCTCTCAGTTCGCGAAATTAATATCAGTAAAGCGGTCAACACTGCTAAAGGGGTGCGTATTCACCCGGCCTCCCCCGACGATTTCCGACGCCTAACGTCATACCTCGAAGAAAGAGGTTCAAAATATCACACCTACACCCTACCCTCCGAAAAAGTCCTCCGCGTTGTTCTCCGTGGCATTCCCGAAACCTTATCTGCAGAAGACGTACTGGAAGACGTCAAAATGCAGGGTTTCCCCGCGATCTCGGCCCACCAAATGGGCCAAAAGTCCAACTCTCGAGTGTTCCCAATGGTAATGCTAACATTACCATTGACCCCAGCTGGAAGAACTATCTTCCAGATCACCAATATATTTACGTTTCACCGCGTCACGGTGGAACATAAACGCAAATCATTAGACGTTGGGCAATGCCATCGATGCCAAACGTTTGGTCACTCCGCATCTAATTGTCGACGTGATTTTGCCTGCGTTAGATGCGCAGTCTCTCACTCTCACACGGTGTGTACACACACTCGTGAAACAGGTCCCGCTACCTGCGCAAATTGCGGCGGCAGTCACCCTGCCAATTATCGGGGATGCTCTAGCTTCCCCAAGCGTAAAACCCAACCGGACTCATCAACCCGGTTAGGTATCTCTTACGCCCGCGCTACTACCCATAAGGCAACTCCGCCAATGCCCCAGCCCACCTCGGTCCCACCGACAACTTCTGCCCATCCGGCAACATCTGTAGTCCCTCAGACAATCCCAGCCCCATCGGCAAGCGTCCCACATTATACTTTAAATGACCTTATAGATCCTGAAATTCCACGCGATGAACGTTTTCGTCGCCTGGATGCTCATATTGCCCTCCGAATTGCTCAGGGCGCTACGACCGTGGAGATTCAGTCAGTTGCAAACATAGTTTGGAACTTACTGTCAATTCACCCCGGACCATAGACTCTGAGCTATCCTTCGGCCTGAAATATTCGCAAGCTGCCCAGTGAAAACTGGACAAATTGCGAACAGGCCAACTACCGTGAAGCCCCCCGGGGCTGGCCAAACGGCCATTCCACATCCAATCATCCCGCGATTTTTTACACACTTATAGATACCCATAAATAAAACTAATGTTTTCGCTATGTTTCAGGAGGAGTGCTTTTTAGTCAGTAAGAATCTGACACTGTCTCCCCTCACAGAGAGGGGATTCGCCTTTTAGAAGATTTTTACACTCCTAGGCCTGTCGCCAAACAAAAAAAAAGTCAGTTTTCCCTCACCAGGACTGAGAGGATCGATTTATTTCTTTGTAGCTATCAGCTTACACTGATAAGTGTGCCCCCTTATCCCTATTGTGACAGTTCTCCCTCACCACGACTTAGAGATATAGATAGTTCCTTCACGAAATCTGTCGACGCCGAGCTTCGATAATACAGCATTGGCAACTCCTCAGCCGTCAGGGTTCTGCAGCTTGCACGCAGAATTGACTGGTGGGAAGTTTCACAATGTGCCCATTTTGACGCATATGTGTCTGTAGCTATGCTACCTCAAGCCAACTATCCAACTTTTAGTCCATGTACTTTGTGGAAGGTTGTTAAAATGTCGATAAAGGTCTATATATAACAAGGTTTTTTTGAAATATATATATATATATATATATATATATATATATATATATATACAAAATAGCCGCGAGCACTGTTATTGATAGAAATTTAATTCGTTACTTATCATACTTATTGTAATTTCATACACATAGGTTTGCTTGGCAGCACTAAATGTTTTATTACGACACTTTATATTTAACACAATTACATTATAACCTGTATGTTATTATTATATTTTTTGTTGATTTATAATTTACTTACAGTGAACTTTATTGATCCATTCAGCTGAGGTTAGTTTGGCGGCAGAATATGATTTATGACGGCCTTTATATTAAACACCTATCATTTTATAACCTGAATGTTTATTATTATATTTTTAGTTGATTAATAATTTACTTTCATTAAAATGTATTAATACATTCAGGTGAGGTTAGTTAGATTGTGTTGGCTGGGGACCACCATTTATACTTTAATTATGCTGAACTAAATCAACAATAACTGTATATGGGGCTCTTTTGTCGTGGACTATTTTGTCGCTGACTATTTTGCCACAGAGCTATTTTGTCGCGGAGCTATTTTGTCGAGGGGCTATTTTCTCGTGGGCTGTTTTGTCGGTGCACCATATATCAGCACGGCGTTCGGCGCAGCAGGTCAGTTTATATATAAATAATGCTTTCTGGATTTAAAATTTTTAAATGTAAAACAACATACAATAGAATATTTTTTATTTCAATAAACAGTAACAAGTCCAACTTCGGCGTAAACACGAACAAATGTATATACAGTGCTCGCGAGGAAAAATAGCATATCGAGGCTGTCTATGCACTTCTCCCTTACGAACCAATCCTTTCTATATTCAGCAGAATGTCATCACGTGATGTAAGCATGAACTCCGGCCCGAACTCTATTTCCGGCTTGGTTTTCGCGTTGAGGGTATACCGGTAGTCTTTTAGCAGAGATAATAATCCTACCTTGGTTTGCATAATACCAAAACGAAGACCTGTGAACAAATTTTGTTTTATATTAATGTGTACATAATATGATAACCTCTTAGTATCTCTGTTTTTCCGGATTAGGTTACTAAAAATGTGTTAATATTAAATTAATGTTTTGACAAGTATACAAGTAGTAGCAGGTTTGGTAAAAGCGATAAATAGCAGGAGTTAGTTCACGTATATGAATTGCTGATTGAAGCAAATAATATTTTTCCAAATTCCAACACCTCTCTGCATTAAATAGCTTTTTGACTTTAATGTAGACTATATTCGTCACAATATAAAATTTTGGGGTTACTTTGTTCGAGAGAATATCCCTTCGATATTTGTTACATAAATAACGCATGAATGCCATATAGCTTTGAAACTTACCTATGCAAACTCTAGGTCCTTCTCCAAAAGGCATATACGTGAAGGGTTTAATGTTTCCTACATTTTCTGCCGAAAAGCGTTCTGGATCGAACTTGTCCGGATTGGTGAAATTATCGGGATCTCTGTGCAAACCAAATGTTGAAATCACAACTCCCACTCCAGCTTCCAGAATGGTGTCGCTGTTGGGTACTTTGTAATCTTTCGAGCACTGCCTATACAGTGCGGGAATAGGTGGGTACTTTCTCAATGTTTCTGAAATTATGTCCATTTAGTAATATATAATTGGAATTAATCGAGTTGAAAGTATTCGTATTTATTTATATTTTAATAACACTCCATTTTATCCAGACTAATATAGTACGGAATATTAGTCTAGATAAAATGGATTCCATTTAAATTTTTCAATATTTTTTTATAAATCTTATTAAAAATATGTTTTCATTACTTTTCTGTGTATTTTAACTAACTAATAATATAAATCGTCATTGGCTATTCTTAATTTTAAATTATAATATCTAATCAACCTTTATTGGCATATTTTCAATTTTATATATTCCTACAAATAACACAACACTAATTTCCAAACTTACGTAATTACATTAACATAAAAAAAATAATTATACATACGAGGAGAGAGTTCTAATTCTTAATTATTTTGATTAATCAACCAGGTCGCATGCTATAAAACAACACTGTAATCATAATTACCATCAATAACTTGCTTCATGTACGTCATTTCGGAAAGCGAGTCATATGTAATTTCCCCGTCATGCTTTTGCAACACAGCATGAATTTCCGCTCGAACCTTATCTTGAATATTTTGGTTTTTGGCCAACTCGAACATACAGAAGGTCATTGTGGTCGAGGTGGTCTCGAATCCTGCAAAGAAAAACACAAACGCCTGCGCTATCAACTCATCCAGCGTAATTTTACTCGGATCATCCGAATGGCCATCCCCTTTATGCAAAATATTCATCATTAGTTGCATAAAATCATTCCTAATAATCCCATTGTTCTCT
Source organism: Lordithon lunulatus (assembly GCA_963942505.1). Taxonomy (NCBI): domain Eukaryota; kingdom Metazoa; phylum Arthropoda; class Insecta; order Coleoptera; family Staphylinidae; genus Lordithon; species Lordithon lunulatus. The sequence goes on from OZ012667.1 coordinate 25,633,461, forward strand.
CTGTATGAAATAGTCTCCATAACAACTTTAGTAAAGAAATCAGAGGATTCCTGCGGTAAAGGCACCGTGCGCAACCACCTCGCCAGCGTTTTAAAATTGAACTGAGTGAACCCCTTGATTTGTCGCCATCTGGTAATCGTAAAAAGATTTTTTCCGTGTTCTCTAAACTCTGCATTGGGGTTTTCAAAACTATTACATTTGATCCCAAACGCCACCGACCCGATTATATCCGTAGTAAATTTGGCAGCGACCTCCTTCACATCAATCGCCTCCCCGATCCTCATAGAATTCTCAAGCTCTTTCAACAGCGGTACCCTGCAATCTAGCAATGTACCAAACATCATCTTCATCTTGCCTGATGTAAAAGTAGGCGTGAATTTCTGCCGCATCACGCGCCATTTCTCGCCGCCAATTGTAAACAAATGCGCACTAATCGGCTGATCGGTTTCGTTAATATAGAAGGGCTTTTCAACAAAATAATTGAAATCCTTCGTCAGAATATCCTTAATCAGATCAATATCCACGGGGATAAATGCAGGGTCGGTGATCACATATAACCCGCCGTAACTAAGGCCGCGTTTCTTGAACGTTTCGTACCCCTTGCTGAAAAATATTGGGGCAGATTCAGTCAGTATATTATTGAAATTGCCCCATGGAATGGTGGTAGGCATTGTGCCGACGGATTTCTTATTCCAGTAACTGTGCCTCCATTTAAACCACCCGTAAAATAACCCCGGCAGCGCTATTAATATCGCGAACAGCCACATTGATGTACACTCACACGTCATTAGTTTACTAATTTCACTATTGTTTGTTACAGCACCGAATGCCGGCCGGTACTTAATGGAAATGACTCGAATGTTGTTCCCACTGCCTCGCATATATAGTTGTAATCAGTGTCGGATCTAGGACATTTCTCGGGTGGGGAGTTAGGAGTTAGAAGGGGAGGGGGGGGGGGGGGGTCAAGTCAGCTCCATGCCGCACCTATAGCCGTTTTCACATGAAGTTATAATTAAGAAGTCAGGCAGTTGCCCCATTTTGCCCACAATCTACAATCTATTATATGTACGCTTGTGTGAACACATAATTTATCAAAATTACAAATAATACAAATAAATATGCCCTAATACTAAATAAAATAAAGATAAAGTTAAGCTAAATTAATCTTCATCGAATGAAAGAAAAAGAAAACAAAAATAATAAAAACAAATTATATATTAATAATAATAGGAAATAATACTCTGCTAAAAATACGATTTGTAGAGTGTTTCTGTCGGGTGTTTTTTTTCTGTTCGTTCGTCATATCGTTTAATACATAAATTGTCAAGTATCGTCCTGTTTGCTTCTTTTTGTTGAATTTTTATTCGTAGATGTTCCAGTCTCTATTCCAAGCGTGGGTAACCAACGGGCCGCGGGCCACAGCCGACCCGCGAGTAAGATTTGTACGGCCCATCAAACTTGCATCATGAGAATACTATAAAAAGGTAAATATTTCAAGACTACTCACAGCTTTTATTATTATTACGCTAGCCGCCATATCATGAAATTAAAATGTCGAACATTTTCTGTATAATCAGAGAACTCATTGGTCGATACGGAGATGTCTGTAAAGGGCGTAGTTCACAGTTGTATCATGAGTAAAAGCATCACCAACTACATTCATGACAGCACCGCAAAGAGTTGATTTGTGAATAGATGCTTAATAAAAGTAGGAAACATATTGTGTCCAGGAAAAGATTAACTGTTCGCATAAGTCAACTTATCGAGAAGAACCGTCACAAGACGAATAGATGCAATGGCAGACAATGTAAAAGGCGCTCTTGGATATGTGGTGAAAAAATTCGCATTGTGATAGAAACTTCTTGAAATCACTGATATTACTGATTGCGGAATTAGCAATTATTTGTATTTGTTTGTTTTATGTCTCTGGTTTCTCAGTTTGGATTTTTGTTTGCTTTGGTGGTTGTGTGTCTGTCTCTTTCTTTGATTTCAGTTGGATGCTTGTTTATATTTTGTTGTTTTTGATTTTGTATTATTATTGTATTAGTATAAGTAGTAGGTTATTTAGTCTTATTGATTTTTGTATGTTTAGTTCTTTGGCTATATTGTATAGTTCCTCAGTAATCTTTTGTCTAATTTATATAAAATTTTGAGTGTTTTGTTTTGTTGTACTTGTATTTTTGATAGGTATTTCTAGCTTGTCTTTCCCCATATGTTGTTGAGATATTTGTTTTGTGATGTGAATAGTGCATGATATACTTGTTTTCTTGTTCTGGCCGGGATATAGTTTCTTATTTGTTATTGCAGCTATCGTTTTGGCGTTTTTGTTTATTAGATTATTTATGTGTCCCATTTGAGGTTTTAGAAAGGTAAATAGGCTAGGCCTTGCTTTTCATTATAGTTTCACTCAAATTTCAGCTGAACATATGCTCTATGAACGAAATTTGTATAATAATTGAAATTTAATTTTCTCAACTTGAAGAATCTAGTACAATGTAATAAATGTTGATGAATAAAATGTATATATTTAGTATAATTTTTATTTTATTTTAAGGATTAGAAATTTTTGGTAAATATGTCATCTATCAGTACTTGTTTACAATATTTTAAATAAATAAATAAACTCATTGATTAATTTCTATTTTATGATATTATTTATATTATATTAATTTGTGATATATGCACACATATTTTATACATCACAATAAATATTATTATCATTATTATTACCATACCAACATAAATTGTTCTATAAGAAAAACAAATTTATTGTAAAATTGAAAACCACTAACGTTCAGAAAAAATATAGAAAATTAAAGCACGCTGAATACCAAATTCTGTTTTCTAGGGGTCCTAAAACTTTTGCCGCATATCGCAAGTTATAGTACCACAAATGCTGATTCAACAAGATATAAGCAGTTCCTTTCTAAGCGATCATCAACACGGCTGCCGGAAAATTCAATCTTTACTCCGACCTAAAAATCGCTTAGTTTAATTATTGTACTCAATTAAAGGCTAAGATCGCTTTTATTTGATATTGTTAAGTTGTAAGTATATCAGTAGTGTAAACCTAGTTGTAACCTACGGAACACAAATAAATGTTTCTTAAACATTTTTAACATTTTTAACACTTTTAACATTTTTAGGACATATCCCTTACGAACCAATGCTTTCTATATTCAGCAAAATGTCATCACGTGATGTAAGCACTCCGGCCCGAACTCATTTCCGGCTTGGTTTTCGCATTGAGGGTATACCGGTAGTCCTTCAGCAGAGATAATAATCCTACCTTGGTTTGCATAATACCAAAACGAAGACCTGTGAACAAATTTTGTTTAATCTTAATGTGTACATAATATGATAACCTCCTAGTATCTCTGTTTTCCGGATTAGCTTACTAATAAAGTGTTAATATTAAATTAATTTATTGACAAGTATATAAGTAGTAGTAGTTTTGGTAAAATCGATAAATATCAGAAGTTAGAATTCCCGTATATGAATTGTTGAATATGGTATTTGCATAATTTTTCTTTGCATTAAATAGCTTGTTGACTTTAATGTAGAATATATTCGTCACAATACAAAATTTTGGGGTTACTTTTTGTTACATATATTTGTTACATAAATAACGCATGAATGCCACATAGCTTTGAAACTTAGCTATACAAACTCTAGGTCCTTCTCCAAAAGGCATATACGTGAAGGGTTTAATGTTTCCTACATTTCCTGCCGAAAAGCGTTCCGGATCGAATTTGTCATCTTCCAGAAATGGTGTCGCTATTGGGTAGTTTGTAATCTTTCGTGCACTTCCTATACAGTGCGGGAAGAGGTGGATACTTTCTCAATGTTTCTGAAATTATTTCCATTTAGTAATTATGTAATTGGAATTATTCAAGTTGAAAGTATTCGTATTTTTTTATATTTCACACTCCATTTTATCTAGAATATAGTACGGAATATTAGTCTAGATAAAATGGATTCCATTTCAAATTTTCTATATTTTTTTATAAATCATATTAAAAATATGTTTTCATTACTTTTCTCTGTATTTTAACTAACTAATAATATACCTCGTCGTTGGATATGCTTAATTTTAAATTTAAATATATAATTTACCTTTATTGGCACTCAATTTTAATACACCGCACCTTACATCTAATCCGAAACTACATTTACAGCAATGCCCTATTCATGTTTCCCTAGTAAGTATAAAAAAACTAAATTTTCCCTCTAGTTCTAGTTCCAAACATATTTAGCAACCTATACAAAAACTTAACAAAGTAACATGCATTACTTTTCACCCTATGTAGTAGAATGGCTCACATTTCTCTCTAGTTTCTAGCCTACTTAATACCCTGTACAAAATTTTAACGAAGATTCAAAGCGCTTCCGAATTAGTGCTGAAAACAATTTGTAACTAGTGTCCATGACACTATATATCGCTTTTCTTCGATCCCATACTTATCAGTTTAGTGAGCGGCTCCAGCAAATACGTTTGCCCCTCATTCCATAGCTCGCCCCGTCTACCATCCGGACCCAGCGCCTTACTATTTTTTATTACACTATCTCTTCCCCTTGAAATTCAAAGGCCGCAGCATTTCGATTCCCATTTCCATTCTTTCAGTGGAATTCGATCAATTATTCCGTCTCTACTCCATTTAGGGGTATGCTTCTTTATATACCTCCATATATCTGCTTCATTGCGTAGATTCTGCACCTCATTCCATTCTCGCTGCTCTCGGTTTCTTTTACATTGGTCCCCAAACGCATCCATCTGTCCTTTGACTCCCGGACACTTCTTACTTCTACAGCACCCTCTCTCCACTCTCTCATATATGTTCTAATTTTTTTTTGTGCTCCCATCTTTTTTGAGTGGAACCATCCTTGATCGTTATTCTTGTCTCGCCGTTTTTGCTTAACTGACTTTGATGGTTTCACTACCTCCACCAACTGCTGCTATTGTTCATGTACACCACTCTAGCCCATTCCGTGTTCTCAATTTTTTTCTTTAAAAATATCGATCGCCGCCTCTTTCCATATTAATTCTTCCCGGGCAAATTCCCCGGGTGTTCGTGGGCTCCTACCACTTTCCACCAGAACTTCCACTGGGAAGTGGTCTCTAGACTCTAGAGCACTCCTAATCTTCCTTCTGATTTCCCCCCCTTGCTATTGCAAGGGTTAATCACAATCGTTAATCAATACCAAGTCTATGACCGACGATCCTTCTGCCGCAGACATACGTCCATTCACCATTTTATTTAAACAAAAAACTCATTATACCTGAGCGGAATATTGATTTATGAATGTATAGTCATTAAGTAAGAGATGCAATTTGTTTAATATATGTCGTCCGCTGGGTCCAATGTTTAATCATGTATTCGGAAAAACATCATATTTGCTTGATTAGTTTTTATGTGGACTCTATCTGTATAAATTTAGCATTCCGTTTGCGGAAAAAAATACTGTATCTTCTTAAACCAAATTTGGCAAGTGACTATATTATGTTACGTAACTACGACTTGATTAGTGTTTGGTAAGAATCCGTCGGGGGAAAGTCCATGTTTACCGATAACAAATTATAATTATACATTTTTTATTAATTATTTAGAGTAGTAGTAGTTACTGTATTTGTCACAATTCCGTAATTGGCTATCGACTTTCGGGTCCTTCTGCCATGTGTTAGTGTTAGAACTTGCTATTTCAGAAAATAGTCTCAACATTTTCTACTATTCGGGCCGGAATTCGAACCCGGGCCGGAATTCGAATCCGGGCCGCCCGTTCGTATAGCGGAGGTCCTAACTATAGCTTACATCGTCGTAGTATTTAGAGTATTTTATTAGAAATGAACATATATATTTAACAGCAATGACATTTTAATTGTGTCAATTGTTCAAAAATATAAATTAGATTCAGTTAAAATGTGCTTTTTGTTAATAAATATCGACAATTGATGTAGAAGCAATTAATTCAGAATTAAACATAACCTATAAAGATTTACATGAATCACTCCCGTGAAATATTTTCTTTAAAAGAGATTTTCCTTAGGTCAACCTTAATCAAAGGATCTAAGATCAAAACCGGATGCATCCGTTTTCAAGGCTAATAAAGTGACCACCTATTCTGAATGTGCTACGCATACCAGGCTGATAAATTTAAAAATTAAATTAATTAAAGTGAGTGTTTGGAGTTTAAAGGATTAGATTAGTATAGACAACCAGAAAAAGAAAACAAAAACCTTCATAAAAAAAATTAAAACACAATACTACAATAGCAAAATAATGTCAACAAAAAACAATCCGAAAAAAACTTTGGAAAAATATAAACAAACAACTAACTAGAAACAGAAAAACTGAGGATAAATACATAGAAAAAATCCGCAAAGAAGATGCAAATAAAGACTAAGAAATAGCAAACGAAATTAATTTATACATTGAAACCATAGGAAAAAAACTCGCAGAAAAACAAACGCATGGTTCAAGAACAATTCCAAAAACAACAACAATGGAAAGACAAATAGAAAACATGTGATTTCAAAAATCAACTTATAAAGAGTTAAACAACATAATAACAGATTTAAAGCACCAGGTTTCGACCAAATAACTAACAAAATCATAAAAAAGAACAAACAGAACATCATACCGATATTAATAAAATTAATAAATAAAATAATAGAAGATGGAATATTTCCCAATACAAAAAAAGGAGACAAAGTCTGCCCTGAAAATTATAGACCTATTTCACTCCTATCCACATTGAACAAAATCATAGAAAAAATCCTACAAACCCAAATAACCAATCATCTTAATAAAAACAAAATCATATGCCATTCAACAAAATACCGGAAAAACATCAGCAGCGTACAACCTTATCAATCAAATAAAAACAAAATTAGACGAAAATAAAATAGTCGCAGCTATATTCATAGATATGAAAAAAGCATTTGACACAATATCAAAACAGAAACTATAAATTGGTATAGAAGGAAAAGAACTGAATGTAATAAAAACATACTTAACAAATAGAGCACAAACAACAAAAGAAAATGGTACAAAGAGTACAACCACTACAAGGACAATATATGGCATACCACAAGGAGGAAACTTACCACCCACACTTTACATTACATATACTAATGACATATATATATATATATATATATATATATATATATATATATATATATATATATACATATATGTTTTGTAAACTTAATATAATGCGCCCATCTCATCCGACAACACTGTATGCATACGTTTTTGTTGTCGGCGACGGGGGAGGAACATCACATGTCCTCGAAGAGGTGCATTCTTCGGCAGTTTGCATCATAAGTTCAAATATCTGGTGTGGGCACCACACGACTATTTAAATTACATGACCTATTTCATTTTGTATAACATTTTCGACATTTTCAACTTTTGGGCATTTTTAAATTTTGTCTATATTTTGACCTTTATGATTTTTTTTGACATTTTTTACTGTTTTTAAAACTGTTTTTACTGTTTTTTTACTGTTTTTTCTACGTTTTTGACATTTTTTGACATATTTAATATTTTTGACATTTTTTTAACTTTTTTGTACATTTTTTACTTTTTTATTGGCTTTTTGTTGACTTTTTAAATATTTTTGGCTTCTTTTGACATTTTGGACATTTTTGATTTTTTTTTACTTTCTTTGAATTTTTGTCACGTGAGATTTTAACATTTTCACGTATGGACATTTTGACTTTTTATCTTTTTGGCATTCTGACATTTTAACATGTTGACATTCTGACATTTTAATATTTTGGCATTCTGACATTTTTATATTTTGACATATTTACATTTAGGCATTTTCACATTTTCATGTTTCACATTTTCAAATGTTCACAGTTTCACATGAAAATGTAATGTAACTATTAATGTATATTTTCAATACCTTACGCCCGCTGACGTCACGCTGACGTCACGTATATTATTCATTATTTGTGATATGCGCAATAGGAAATCGCTATTATTGAGAAATCTTCTGTTTTAGTGAACCGATCTTGCTCAAATTTTCACAGGGTCGCCGAAGCGCGGGCTCTCGCCCGATTTCCAAATTTGGTCGCGATCCGTTGTGCGGTTTTCCCACCGTGAGCGTTAAATGGTCCGGCACAGTGCCTAATTATGCTCCGCACGTCATGTTGATTGTGATTCCTACATACATACATACATACATTAATAAATGTTTTAAATGTAACAAATTCAATCACCGAGCAGCCGACTGTACCGGCCTACAATCATGCCCTCTATGTGCCGGCGGTCATACATTACGAGAATGTAAAGCCACTAAAGAAGAATATAAATGTTGCAACTGTATAAATTACAACAAATACAACAAACACCAGCAATTTGACACAAAACACTCGTCTCTAGATAAATCGTGCGATTCTTATAAGAATGCCCTACGTAAATATAAACAAAATGTCGATTAATGTTAAAACAATTAACAAACATGGCAGAAACAATATAAAGTGTACGCAACTCAACGCACAACATAGAAGAGATGCAACTAACAATTTAACACAATTAAGTCATAACACTGACATCAAGTGTTTGCAATTGAATATGCAACATTCAAAAGCAGCCACACAAAATCTAATAAAGATCATGGAGGTTAAAAAGATTGACATAGCCTTCGTCCAAGAGCCCTACAATTTCGACAATAAAGTGGCGTCAATACCAAGTACATGTAGAATCTACACCAGCGGCAATGGAAAAAAGAGGGCCGCTATTATGCTGAACAACAAAAGGATAGCAGCAGTACTAATAACACAACGATCAGATGAAGATTGCGTTGTCATAGAGATTTCTTACGGAGATGTTAAGTTTTATGCTGCCAATTTATACATGGATATGCAAGTAGATGTCGAAGTGAGTATAAGAAAAATAGAGCAGATTCTAGACTCGGATAAGAACACAGGATGGATGATAGCGGCAGACACCAACGCGAGATCCCAAATGTGGCACGACAGAATAACAAACGCAAGAGGTAGGCTGATGAAAGAATTTGTAATAGAAAAGGAATTAAACATATGAAACGAAAAAATAGTTATTCCGACATTTGAATCAACAAGGCTCAAGTTACATTGATCTAACTATTGTCAATAGTCATCTAGCAAAACTATTAAAAGACTGGACTATCGAGGAAGAGGAAAGTTGCTCAGATCACAACATAATTACATTCAACATCTCGAAGTTACGTGATGAATCCACTAAAGTAAACCATCTCCAAACAAGATACATAATAAAAGAAGGACAACTGGAACGTTTTGACTACAACTTAACTAAGTACTTAAAACAAAACTTTAGTTGCGTGTCCTGCGATAAAGATAGAGAACAGATGGACGTAGAGCTTCGTATCCAAATAAGAGAAACTATGGAATTGGGAAAATATATAGAAAAATATCTTGAAACACTTCAGGCGACATGCAAAAAATCTTTCTACACATCGAAACCAAACAGCAATTCGAGGAAAGGCAGAGCAGTTCCATGGTGGAATGACAAATTAAATATAGCTAGGAAAAAAGTAAATGCCATAAGAAGGAGATATCAAAGAACTAACAATAATGTACAGTTACAAGAACAAAGGAAAGCCCAATACATGGAGGAAAAGAGGACTTATCAGACGCTGATCAGAAAAGAGAAATTCAAGTCGTGGAAAGAATATTGCAACATCGAGGCTACAACTAACCCATGGAGTGCAGTCTACAAACTAGCAGCTGGAAAAGTGAAAACTCAACCAACTCTCAGCACGCTCAAGAAACCCGATGATACGTACACAACTAACATAGAGGAGACCTTAAACTACATAATAGACTACTTCACACCAATAGACAAAGAAGAGGACGATAACGACTACCATAGGCAGATACGTAATGAATTGAGGCTACCAAAAGAAGAACCTGATGATAAACTATTTACACAGGAAGAAATAATGCAGATAATACAAAAAATGGACCCTAAAAAGACACCAGGTGAGAACGGAATAGGTAGTGCGATAATACTAAGAACTTTTGAATTATACCCTAAATTTATAACGGAACTATACAACCAATGCCTAATAAGAGGGCACTTTCCCAGTTCATGGAAGAAGTCAAACTTAATCACAATTGTTAAGCCAGGGAAGGAAAATTCAGAAAATCCCTCGAAGTTTCGCCCAATCAGCTTGCTCAACATTGACGGGAAAATATTAGAAAAGCTACTAATTAATAGGGTAATGCACTATCTCAACTCTAATCACATGATTAATGAAAACCAATTTGGTTTCACCCCCCAGAAAAGCACTAGCGATGCGATAATGACGGTCAATAATTTTATTGAAGAAGGCCTCAAAAATAAAAAGATGATCATAATAACCAGTCTAGACGTAAAAGGGGCGTTTGACGCTGCATGGTGGCCTGGCATATTATATGCACTAAAGCAATATAAGTGCCCAAGCAATTTAAGAAGGCTGGCTGAAGTTTACTTCACAGGTAGAAAAGCAGTAATTCCAAACGACAATACACACATCGAACGAAGGCCAACCAAGGGATGCCCACAAGGCTCCTGCTGCGGTCCGGGTTTCTGGATCATTCTCTACAACTCGCTACTCAACATTCAGTTTAATAAAGCCACAAAAGTTATTGCATTTGCAGATGACCTACTAATTGTCACGGTAGGTAATACAATAGCAGAAACGGAAAACTACACCAATATAGATATGGCCAAAATCACTAAGTGGGCTAATAACAACAAAATTCAAGTTAATGCTCAAAAATCCCAAACAATGCTAATCACCAAGAAACGCCCCAGAAGTAAAACAATAAGGATATACTTAAATCACCAAATTCTAGAACAAGTCAACGTTTTAATATATCTCGGAGTTCACTTCGACAGTAAATATAATTTCAACTTCCATATTAACTATGTGACAGGTAAATGCAAAACATTAATAAATTGTTTATCAAGATCAGCAAAATTAAGATGGGGACTAGGCAATAAAGCTCTGCATATAATATACGAAGAGGCCGTCCTACCACTGCTATCCTATGGTGTTCCAGCGTGGAAAGGAGCATTAAACGTAAATAGAGTTCAAAGATTGATGAATATAAAAATTTGCAAGGCTTACAGAACACTTTCCCACGAAGCATCATGTATTATCGCAGCGATCATGCCGATAATAATAAGGTTGAATGAAATTGCAGAAATATACGTAGCTACAAAAATAAGTAAGGAGTTTGAAGCTCCATATCACTACACCAAATGGCAGCATCCAGCATCACAAAGAAAAATTGCAGATGTAGATGAAAAGAAGCAGTACCAATGGACAATTTACACTGATGGAAGTAAAAACGAAGAAGGGGTGGGCTCGGGAGTAGTAATATTCAGGGATAACGTAGAGTTTGTACAATTCAACTACAAACTGAATGACAGGTGCTCTATTAACCAAGCCGAACAAATGGCAATTCTAAAATGTTTAACCCTACTGAAAGATTTAGGATATAATACACATAATAAACTGGCGGCAATCTATACGGACAGCAAGACAACATTGAACTTTTTAACAAACAACAACCATAGTAACTTAATAGAGAGAATAAGAGTACTTTTACATCAACTGGAAAACTTGCATTGGGAGATACATATAGGCTGGATCAGGGCACACAGTGGAATTATAGGGAATACATTAGCTGACCAACTTGCAAAAGAAGCGGCATCCGACAATCAAAGGGCACCAATTTACAACAAAATTCCCAAGAGTCAGCTAGTGGCTGAGAAGTTTTACAAAATTGCAACACAAATGGGCCCAGGCAACGAAGGGAACGGCGACCAAGGAATTCTTCCCAACTATTCACAGCAGGCTAAAGTTATCATTTGTCATTTCACCAGAATTGACCGCTTTGCTTACAGGGCACGGATACCTCAGATCCTACAAACACAGGTTCAAGTTAATAGAAGATCCCACCTGCCCTTGCAGGGATGGAGGCCAAACTGTCGACCACGTCATCTGCGACTGCCAGAAATGGGGCTCGGCAAGGAGTAAACTCAGACTAAAAATATACGTATATGGGGAAGCGTGGCCCGTAACCAAAATTCGCTTATTGGAAAAGTATTCAAAGGAATTCGTCGAATTCGTGAGGGAAATTGATTTCCAAGAAATGTGAATTAATATTTTTTTTTATTTGTTAAACGACTGAAATGTAAAAATTTTATTTTAAAATTTGTGTAATAATGTATATTGGAAGCATGTAGTATTACTAGTTGTAATGGAGCATGTTTGTGAATAAATGACGTAATAAAAAAAAATACATACATACATACGTAAATACATACATACATACATACATACATACATACATACATACATACATACATACATACATACATACATACATACATACATACATACATACATACATACATACATACATACATACATACATACAAACCACACACAGACATCGCAAAAATAGGGTTTATATCGACTGTTTTAGGCATAAAACGTAACGAAATTGAATTTTTGAACACGTTTTCGGTAAAACAATACCTTCCTTTACATCAGTGATGTATTCGGAAAGTAAATATCTGGTGTAGGCACCGCACGGCTTTCCGAATTACATGACCTATTTAATTTTGTATAACATTTTCGACATATTCAAATTTTGGGCA